>CM059582.1:128857500-130057500 GCA_030407085.1 Trichopria drosophilae | reverse complement strand
GACATTCAGCGCTGCGAACCTCACTACAATACCAGGTACCTAATCCATTTCTGGGGCCTTACGGATGGAAATTTTCTCAGCAGTCATCTTTAGTTCGGCTTCGGTAACGTCTGGCGGCTCGGCTGCACCAGCGATTGCCATCAGACCAGTGCCGATCGGCCGTTTACGTTGTCCTGGGAATAGATGGCCGACGAGTTTCTCAAGGAAGGATGGACTAGATGGTGTGTAGGGTCCCCTGGGCTTGATTTTGTTCATGACCGTTTTATACGGTCGATCCCAGGGGCCACAAAAGTCCTGCCAGCACATTATTTTTGCGGCCTTGATGGCAATCTTGAGCCTCTTCCTCTTCTTTTCATAGTCCGCGGCCAGTTGGTAGTACCGGTGCTTATGAATTGCTCTCTGGTGCAGCCTTCGAGTCCGAAGGCACTCTCGACGAATAGCTGCGATGTCCTCGTTCAAACAGTAAACCGGCGGTCGGCGGCGAGGATTTGATTTCACGGCTATAGAGGCATCGCATGCCGCTGTTAAGGCTAGTGTGAGGTATTGGACTCTCTCCTCCGCTGTTTCCTCCACCTCTATCTGTTCCAAGCTGTAAATGAACATCTCTCGATCGAAGGTGGCCTGTGTCCGTCTCTCGGTCCTCAAGCTTTGAACCCTTCTTGCTGCTTTACCGATCAGTTGGAGCTGATTCACCAAGGCTTGATGGTCACTGCTCGTGTATCCGTCGCTAACTTTCCAGCCCAACCCTTCCCCCATCAATTTTGGGTCGACGAAGGTCAGATCGCCAACGCCAGGAACGAGGAGGCCTCACGGAGGGCATATCCTCGACGGTTGGTCTTCGCACTATCCCATTCCGTCTCCCGTGCATTGAAGTCCCCCCTGATCGCTAGTGGAAGTCGGGAGGTTCTTGCACTGGCGACGATGGCCTCCAGGGATCCTTGGAACTCGTCGATGGTAAAACTAAGAGGGAGGTAGCAACTATATAGTCTTATACCAGCCACATCCACCCAGATGAAGCTGGGCAGGGGGTCGGTCATCTTATTGGATATGTGGAGATCCCCGCTCACCCAGACGTCCGCCTTGCTGGTGGAATCCGTTACCCACCTCGATTCACAAAGATCCCGGTAAGCCTCGCTGATGACGGCGATATCGGCCTTCTCCTCCTTGACCAGTTGGAATAGCAGGTCCTAGCCACCGGACAGTGATTGAGGTTTATTTGATCACCTTAGCCATTGTTTGTCGGTGCTCCACCCTATTTCGTGGCCCGATGTTTGGCTATGCAGTCCTCAATCTTGTCGCCTTCTTGACCACACCGGAAGCACTGCGCCGAGCGATCGACCGCGCTCTTACAATCGCTTGCCAGGTGTCCACTCTCGTGGCACCTTTAGCAGCGCGGGGAACTTTCACGCAGTCGAACCCGTCGTTTAACCCAGCGAATTTTGAGCCACCCCTTTTGCAGCAGTATATTCGCCACTGCGATGGGAAGCAAGATATTGGTCGCCTGGGTTCCACTACATGCTCCCCTGAGCTTGATATTCTCAGGTATCACTGCTCCCGGTGAAGTCACCTCAATGATGTCCTGTGCCACCTCCTCCCTAGTTGCGGCCTCGTCCATGTCCTTGATGGTGATGACTTCCTTGTGGGCCAGCATATATACGACAGCTTCTTAGAGGTCTGGGGTGCACACGCCAGGCGTCACAAGCTATAGAGCTGTTCGCCTGCTTTCGTCCGCTTGATGGCGGCACCCTTTCTCCTAAAGTTCGCCGTTCTGGTGCTGCTTTTATTATTTCCAGGATGTCGACATATGACCCATCTTGTTCTTAATAACATCAGGGCGGAAGGATCCGTGGCCGACTGTTGATTGCGGTATCCTCCTGTGTCGTTTGCCGAAATTCTTTTCCTGCTGCTGCTGATGTGGTTGCTGCTGCTGCTGCGGCCGTTGTTGTTGCTGCTGCTGCTCCCATTGTTGATGCTGCTGTTCCGCCTTCTTCTTTAGGCCGTTTCTGACCACTGTAACCCAGTCCTGGTCTTTCGACTGGGTTTGCCGCCGTTGTTCTGCAGCTGGTGGTACGGGGCGTTCCTCTTTCTCCTCTTCTATCCTGACCCGTTTTGTCGCTGGCAACTTCAGCGGCGAGGGTCCTTTACGCTCTGGAAGATCCGGGGGCTTGCGGAACAGGGGCGACGTTTGGCTCTCTTCGCCCTTGCAGGTGATGCACGCCTGCGAAGCCCCCGAGCTTTCTCGTGCCTTTGCGTAATGGCTAAAGGCACGCAGTGTGCCTCTGGCCATATTCTTGAGCTCCTTGTTGAGATTTTTCTTTTCCTGGATAAATTCCTCCAGGAGCTGAAGTTTCTCTTCAAGGCGCTCGAAGCTTACAGACTCGTGCACCTTTCCTAACAGAATGACACTTGTAACATTTAATGCTGTTGAGCCCGAGCAACCAACCCTAACAACACTGCCTGATAACGATGCCGGAGAGCCCGCTTGTGCACTCGTACCCGACGCCGCGGCGCGCCGGTACTAGGTATCCGACCCCTGCACCGTAAGCTTTTATCTGCAGCTGATCTTCCATAGTTGTTTTATTGTTCGGGGTTCCTTCCCCTGGCTAGTTCTACGGTATTAAGTCAGGTGATTTGGACGGCCATTCAAGCGATACTCTTCTACCAATCCATTTATTAGGAAACAGTTCATTTAGGTAATGTCGAGTAACTACCGCATAGTGAGCTGGTGCTCCATCTTGCTGAAACCAAACTTGCTCAAAAGCAAGTCCAAGAATTGCTTGGATACCTGGGACTACTTGCGTTCGTAATAGATGCAGGTAATTCTCAGCATTTATATTCCCTGCGATAAAATATGGCCCAATAATATTTTGTCCAATAATTCCTGCCCAAATATTAAGTTTTTGTGGGTGTTGTATATGCGAATCTCTCATCCAATGAGGATTAACATCCGCCCAATATCGCATGTTCTGGCGATTGGCACATCCGCTCAATTCAAATGTAGCTTCGTCGGAGAAACAAATCCAACTAAAGAATTGAGTGTTATCATCATATCGCCTCATCATTTCGTTGCAAAACTCTACTCTTCTGTCAAGTCATCCTCAGAGAGTTCTTGGACGAATCGTATTTTATACGGGTTGTAACCGTATGACTTAAAAATTTTTGTAACCGATGTACGGTCAAAATCATATTCTTGTGCTATTCTCGAAGGAGGATTGTGCGGGTTTTCAATAATATTTTGTAAAACCCGTTATCGTTAGGAGCTGTTTTTGCCCTACCCGATCTTGGTTCGTCATGAATTGAGCCAGTTCTCTCGAATGGTGAAACAGTAGATATGCAGTAGATTTTCAAATTCGATGTAACCGATAAAAACCAACGATAAACGTACAATGCAACAATGAATAATTGTATGAAATGATTTTTACAATGATACTAACACTAGGAAGATACTCAAAAACTATTTAAAGCTTTTTCTTTCATCAGACCGATATGACATACACTATAGCGTGTACGTAAAACCTAAAACTGTCGTTTTCATGAGTCATGATCGCGATTGCGATAAGTCACGGGGTTGATTGAGAGCTTGACGTCTCGGTTTTTGTATTTTGAAAAGTGTGTTTGTGTATATAAAATGAAACTGAATTAATTTTTATATTATATTCATTCATTCGCATTATACTTTTTTTTCTTTCATCAGACCGATATGACATACACTATAGCGTGTACGTAAAACCTAAAACTGTCGTTTTCACGAGTCATGATCGCGATTGCGATAAGTCACGGGGTTGAGAGCTTGACGTCTCGGTTTTTGTGTTTTGAAGTGTGTTTGTGTATATAAAATAAAATAAAATAATCATTTTTTTAACTCCGTGCGCTAAGTGCTCACTTAGCACACTGTTTTCCGTGTACAAAGTAAGAACATTCATGCACCGTGCGCTAAGTATTTACATAGGGGACATAGAGACAGATAGATGCTGTTTAGCATGAGTGCGACAAGGATTGATAGCTCCGTTAGCGAACGTGAGGACATAGCGATAGAATGATGTCGTTCAAAATAAGTGCAACAAGGACAAGCCACGAGACTTCGCGACCGGACTGAAACATACCTTGCAATATAGCGGCCTGCGCTTTACGTTCAGTACGAACAGCATTGAAGTTTTGACGTTTGTGGAATTGAAGAACAAGACACCTTTGTGAAAAAACTATATTGACGTTACTGTCAGATGACACAATAGAGATCCGTCTGAAAAGTAGGTTGGAGAAGCTGCTTGGAATTTTGACAGCGGTCTGTGGCTTGATAATATCCGTGCCAGTGAAAAAATAAAAATTTGTAGCTCCAGAATCTCTACAAAAACGTAAGTGAACTTTTCTCAATGTAATGTTGAAATGATCTTGTGAGTGCAGTTTATAATTTACAAAAGAATCTTTGTAGTTGATTGCTGAAAAGAAATTGAAAAAGATTATAAAAAGTGTAAACAACGGTATTAAGAATTTAAATAATTTGTCGTAATGTCATGTATCATGTACAGAGAGCAGCAAATACTAATGGTTTGTCTTTCCGACACAACTTGCTTGTGTCTAATAATATATTTTGTTTTTAAATACAAGTAGCCAAGTAGACAAGTAGTTTGTCTCTATACATTAGTGAGTTGTCTTTCAATATTAGCCAGTTGTCCTCCGACACGAGTCAGTCATATTTAGACATTAACTACTCCTGTCGGATGACGACTCATTGATGCGTAGAGACGAACTACTTGTCTATGAAAACAAAACATTATTAGCCATAAGCCAGTTGTGTCGGAAAAACAAACCGCTAGTATTTTCTACTCTCTGTACATGATACATGACATTACACCAAATTATTTAAATTCTTAATACCGTTGTTTACACTTTTTTATAATCGTTTTCAATTCCTTTGCAGCAATCAACTACGAAGATTCTTTTGTAAATTATAAACTACACTTCCAAGATCATTAGTATCATTGTTAGTTCAGCTTCTATGTGTACACATTTTTAAGCATTTCTTGGTATTTTGAGTGTGAAATGCACTAGAAATGTATTTGCGATATATGATAGTTAATAAAGGAAGTATCTAATAATATACTTGATTGTTACAGTCGATTGTCGATGATATGAAACAATTTAGATACGAAATAGTCCCTCTTGTAGCCTTCAATGCTCTTCACCACGAATAACTATTGAAGTGTAGCTGAGAATAACTTGACGAGATTAGTGTGTTGACATCGGTTTTCTGAAATCCTGGCTGTTGAAAAAGTAGACATTTTGTAGCTTCTGTGAATTTATTGAAAAGTAAGTAAACATTTTTGAAATGTAATCTTCCAGTGATCTTGGGAGTACATTTTTTCAGTTAGAAAGGAATCTCCATAATTGACTTATACGAGAAAGGAAAAAACTATTAGAAGCATGTGTTACTTCTAATTATCGTATTAAGAATTTAAGGCTTTTTACGTAATGATATATTCTGCTGTCATTTCAAGCTCCGAAGTTCTTCCATCTTTGTCTATTTGCATTTTTAAAAATATTTTCTGTCATTTCAAGCACGAAGTGCACTTGCGATAACATTATGATTCGCAACTATTCATAATAAAAGTGTATCCTAATATATTTATCTTCTGCAGTCGAATTGTCAGGATTCCCATGACAGGGAATGCTACAAAAAGTACAAATAGATAAAACTGGAAGAACTTGGGAGCTGGAAATAATAGCAATATATCATATTAGGATAAAAGATTTAAATTCTTAGTACAATTGCTCACAGTTTCTTCTAATCAGTTTTCCATTTCCTTTCTTCCGTAAGTCAAGTACAGAGATTCTAAATTAAAAAACATACTCCAAAGATCACTGAACATTACGTTTGACAAATGATACTTACGTTTCAGTAATTTTTCAGGACCATCAAAAATTCAATTTTTTTCGAGCAAGGATTACGTAGAAGTGCTGTCAAAACACCAAGTTCTCTACGCTGTTCCCAGCTACCCTTCAATAGTTTCTTATGGTAAAGAACACCGAATCTAACGAGGAGGACTATTTCGTGCTAAACATGACCTGCCATGGGAACCATGGGTACGTATCAACAATCGAGTGCAATAGACATGTGTATTGTTAGATAGTTTCTTTATTAACCCTTCGCGAGCAATAAAAATGTCAATAAATAATGTTAATAGGGTAATTAATGTCAAATAAATATTAATTTATGACCGTAAATAACACCATGGTCGCCATGTGAGGTAGGTCAGTCGTCTGACGTAAACAATAACGTACGGACAACCTTTGGCACGACGGTGAGGTAGGTCATGGTTCAACGACCTGATACACGAGTGCTCCGTGGTTAATTGTTATATAAACAAATAATAAAGACGATAAAAAATATCGATAATTGGGTAATTAAAGTCAGATGAGTGTTGATAATGATGATTAATTGATAGTTTGCGTATAAACAAATAATAAAGACGGTAATAAATAACGATAATGACCTTGCGATAAACATATAGGTACGTGGGTCCCTTTGGCGAAGAGTTGAGCTCACACCCCACTTCCTCCTTATTGGGTAATAATATTTATCTACACAACGCTCCACTGACCTTTATATGTATACATGTTGCGCATGTGTCACTCCATTTGCAGGTCGAAATGAGAAACTGAAATTTCCTACGTCGTTGGAACGCACATATGTGACTTATATTCGATACACTCGGCTTTCTAGGAAAATCTTAAAGACGAGAGGGAGATAAGGTTCAGATGTAAGCTAGAATAAGTTATGAATAAAAAAATAATATAGACTGTGCTAATCCCCCATGATTGCATAATTAGTGTCAGACAGGTATTAATATTGATTCTTTAAAGTCAATGTACGTATAAAAAAATAATAATAATAAATGATAACGCAGTTGCGAGGTCACTAGCCGTACATAAACGAATCTGTACGGGGTCCCTTTGGCGAGAATTTGAGGTAGGTCATGATTTAACGACCACTCACAGACTGCGTATTAGTTGTCATATTTTTTTTGTTATGATGTCTATTAATATTTACCTACACAACACATCGATGACATGTGGCGCACGTGTCACTCCACTTGCAGGTCGAAACAAGAAACTGAAATTTCTTACGCCGTCGCCGTTGGAACGCACATGTGGCTTATATTCGACAGACCCGGTTTTCTAGGAAAATCTTGAAGAAGAGGGGGAGATAAGGTTCTAGAAGTAAGCTAGAATAAGTTATGTGTAAAAAAATAATATAGATTGTAATAAATTACGATAGCGGTCTTGCGACAATCAGATTTGTTCGAGACCCTTGGGCGAATAGTCGAAGTAGGTCATGCAGTATTACATTTTTCTTGGAAGTCACTCCAAATACGAAAGAGGAACTTCGAAAGCGATGAAAAGCGACTGAAGAGATTATTTTTATTTTTATTATTATTTTTATTATTATCATTAATAAATGGAATATCAAAAACAAATTCGCTTACATTGCTAATTTTTCTTAAGTAACAAGAAAACTATTGTTTTTTACAAAAATTTACATTTTTACAGCTTTGTTGTACTTTATTCTTTGTATCCAAAAGGAAGCGAATATTTAGTCGAAATGTGACGCCTTTTTTTATAACTATTTTACATGTTTTTTCTTCTTTACGCGTTACAACTTCGTGAATTTCGGTTCGCCGTATCGCACTGAATCGAATTTTTATTTTTGGTGGTGTAGTAGCAGTGGTAGAAGTAGTACTATTATAAGTCTCATTTACAATAATTAGCTGATAAATCGAGTCGAAACTGATTTTATTTCCATTTTTGTAATTTAACGATATTCCCTTGACCTTGCACGTATCGGAGTATTTCCCGTTATTAGTATGTACGCGATAGGCATACAATTTAGGACCTCCCGAGATAAAAGGGTGAATGTAAGAACCTGGACCGTATACCGCTAATTCATCAGTCAAATCTCCGAGAAAATTCCCGAGCTGTGGGTCGTATTCTTTGGCTGATGTGTGCCCGCACGATAAGTAAATTACAGAGTCGGTATCAAAATAAAGTACGCGACGGTCCAATTTTTCTAGGTAGCTGTAGAGTTTCAGGCGAGCTTGAGCTGTCGTGTAAGCCGCTAACACAACGTTTGTGCAGTTTGACGATGACGATATTTCAAGCCTGTCAACCCAATTTAGATATAAGACTTTTTCGTTAACGGGGAGAATACGCGAGATCTCTTTCGTAACATCTGAAAAAATGTCGAGTAACTCTTCTCAAGTAGTAATGATCTCGGTTCGCTGCAAATTGTCGCGCTGACAAAATTTCCCCCAAAATGAATTTAAGCATAACTTGGCGACCGAACGTAACCCCGGGTTTTTTAAAATATTATTTTTGTCCAGTTTTATTCCTTCAGCCCGTCCATACGATTCTATGTACAAGTTTTTTGACGTTTCGTCTATACACTCTGCCGGCTATCCGCTTGCTTCCTGTTTGATTTTTAAAAATGTATCGATGTAGTCTTTAAATAGGCCTCCTTCTTGTGTTTGTGGATTATACTGTGTTATTTTTTACTACCAAATTTCTAATATTTCACGAACGCGGTATCCTTTTTGAATGGCTTTTTTTAACTCGTCGGCTACCCATGTCCCTGTCAATATTCGATCGGTTTCAGCATCGTGTGTACAGTCGGTTTGCGATTCATTCTCGCAGCAGCTTCTACATAGGGGGAACAACAAGCGAGAATTCATTTTAACCGAAAGGACTGCATGATAAAGATTTCTGGGTGGTAGTATTCTACACATAACATGTCCTTCGACCCCGTCTAAACTAATAGGCTCTTGCAGACTCGTGATTGTCGCGCATTCCTGTCCGTCATAAACGGTAGGATGACCTACGGGAAAACGACCGGTTTTACAAATGTAAGGGTACAGTGAACAGATATCTACGTATTTTATTTTTTTGTCCTTTTTTACGGTATAGTACGTTGCCGTATTACCCGTCCGCCCGCCAAAAAATGCGTCTCGCAGATCTAAGATTTTGTACGTTGCCATAGGATGGTTATTGACATAAGCAGCAAGTTCCGCATCTGTTCGTTTTTCATGGTTGAAATCACACTCCCATTTTTCTATGAGAGTATAACCACTTGACCGAATTAAACGCGATATGGATTGTGTATTTGCGTACACTTTATTAAAATTTTCGCCTGTAGCGAAATTTGGTTTATCTCTCAACTCTGAGAAACACCGTCGACAACCGTGATAAAAACAACCGTGGAAGTGAAATACGTGTCCCTTTGTAGTTTCAGATGTGTCGTTAGCGTCTGGTTGTAAATAGCCATCTACCAGTGGACCTTCGGGTAGACGATATTCACGACCGCGACATGCATGCACAATCTCACGACCGTATAACTTCTCGCACCAAAGAAGCCACTCTATCGCGACCTTCGATTGGCGATTACACCTCCTATAGCTGTTACCCGGAGGTAAAAGACCAATCGTGTTTACTTTGAAAAATTTGTGTTGTACCACTTATAAAAGTTGTCCCTTTCGTCAGGCGACATTTGATCGGGCGCGTAAAACTTAGCATCGGGAAACGGGCCTACGTAATCTTTATTTTTAATGTATTAAAAAGATGTGGGAAGTACCCCTTTGTCGGTACTGTCGGAAGACCAAATGCTTTCGGTAAAGCACTTAATTTCATTTGAAAATAGTTTCAACTATCTATGAATATTGTATTTTGAAATTCTATTTTTATAATGCTTTTACCGTTAAAGATGACGTTTGGCTTACACGTTTTATTAAAGACTTTTTCTCGTTCGACTAAATGCCGAAGAAGAAACTGGGAATCAAAACCTTCTGCGTTAAGCGCTATACAGACGATTTTTGAAAAAGCAGATTTCTCACGAATCGCAATTTCCAACAACTCCTTAACGGGGTCACGTTTAAATACGTATTCGTGCATTCCACAAAAATTGCATATTTGGTCGATATCTGGAGAATCTATGCACTCCTCGCATACTTGATGCGCTACGCAAAGATTTACAATGTGGAGATTGACCTCAGAATTACCCCGATACGCTTCGTCTTGACGAGTTTCGAAATCGTAAAAAATGAATAATATTCGAGGAAGATTCCTATCCTTTGACTGTATTATATTGCTTCTACTAATACTACTAATACTGCTACTACTATTACTACTACTAACACTATTAACGTGACTGATTGTTTTGCTGCTACCTGCGTAGTTTGCGGAGGATGAAAAAGAAAAAGAATTGGCTAATGATGGTGACGGTTGTTTTTTTGTAACAATTTGTTGCATGAAGCAATGCTGGTTCAGATCGTGTTGTATTTTCCAAGCCCGCACACGTGACGCCCATATTTAGAATTTATACATTTGTGACAATTCATACAAATTTTTATATAATCGTATATGGTGCGAAACCCTTTCCCTAATTTCGAATAAGGTCCAGGAGCGCGATGTCTACGGAAACAGTCTGCATTATAAAAATCTCGCTTGCAACTATTACAGTGAAACGAATTATCGGAATTTTCACACGCGGACTGTGCGAAACACATGTTGCACGTGTGCGGACACTGATGGGAAGTTGGTCGCGCATATCGCTTGTTGCAATGATGACAATATCTTTTATATTTCCTCACCATCCCTATCATTTGTAATCATTGAGAAGTGATTCGCTTCTGTATGATACATTTATTGCATCACCGGTGAACAGATCGAATTCTCGTCGACCGTCAAATATTAAATCTTTAGACTCGCCGATACCGTTACTGTCGTACATTACGAGTTTTATATTTTTATTTTTATAATAACGTTGAAATTCCTGAAATTGGAGAGTTGAACATCCACTTTCAGGAATTTGCACGTTAGCTTCGCGTATAATTCTGTGTGCTTGTTCTAATTGGAGGGTGTTGTGGCTGCAAATCCTTTTCCATATTTGCCGCCACTCATCGGCGGGAATTATATTCTTTTGCAAAAACCATTCACCCACTGCAAGCACTCTTGCAAAACAGATGTTGTCACTGTTGCTAATAGTAACGATTGATTTGCTTCGAAAAACCGCTTCACTAATAATACTATTGTTACCGCGACCACGAGGAATACGTACATGATGTACCTCGATTTGAAGAGTGTCGTTTAGGTTAAAATTGGAAACACTTTGCGCTACGGAATTTATAACATTAAATACGTCTGCGGCGTTAAAATTTGATATTGCTTGAAAGGACATACCGGCAGGCTTTGAGAATGTTTCGGAATTAAACGTTAACCCTATCAAGTCGGAATGACTATCCAATTTATTATTATTAACAATATAGTCCGTTACAATTTTATGAAGTTCATTTATCGCGTCCTCCAAATAAACGATGAGGTTCACATTGTCTGTAAGTGGTATTATCCGAAATTGAATTTCGCGACCCGATAGCTGAAACCGCTTATAAAAACGTTCGGAATTATATAGGATATGCAGTTTACTTGTATTGTGCGCTGACGCCGTTGAATACGATGATGCTGATAATAGTGATGATGATGATGATGATGATGATGATGATGACGATAACCCTCTATCTGGAATCGGATTATTCTCTTCTTCTTCTTCCCTCTCGTCGTCAGCATCAGCAGTATATGGTGCACTGTAGTTGTTGTTGTAACTATTTTGGCTGTCCTCTCTATCGTCATCGTTGTCCTCCTCCTGATTATCGGCTTCGTAAGTCCCGATACTACCTGTATCGTGACTAGTAGTACTGATGCTGCTGGAACCACGACCGCTAAGATTTGGAGTCTGTTCTGCATCTAAAATCAAAATTCATTATTTATATGATCAGAAAATTAATAAGATGTGAAGAGTTTAGAGTAAAACTTATACTTTTTACTCTTCTGATGTATCGAAGCATGCAGCTTGGATATACCTCATTACCAGAGGTATACTGACGGGTGGGTATACCTCCCCATGCGAATTTTCATAAGTGGAGGCAAGCCACCTTGCAACTCTCTGCATCTTGTTACCGTAATCCGTATCATTTTGCACGAGATGCAGACTCAGTCGCTTATAATAATCTAAAAAAAAAATATAAAAAACCGTAATAAATATTAAATACATTTTTAATCGTCAAATTAATCTTTAAAAGACAATATTAAATTTACCATTATTAATTTCCCTGACGTAGGTCATACACCTTTGCTCCGGCTCATGGTGGATGAAGTCTTGAAGGGTGGGCTGTGGGTGGGTGAAACGTTGCATTTTCCCCCCTCAAGTTACCTTGCATCAGGTCATCCGCTCTGATGCTGCGTTCGTCGTCTGCTGTAAGCGATGAGTTATCCGAACCAAGATCGTTCGTATTGACAGATGGCGAGTCATCCCACAAACGCTCCAAATCTGTGTGAAAGAATAGAAAAAATATACAAATGCACGAAATTTTTACATAAAAATGCACGAACCGAAACGAGAACCATCGCAACGAGTCTTGCCGCACGGTGCGAAGCGAACAAGTTGACATCCCGTTGCAATCGCTCTCGATTTGCCCTTGCTATGCTTAATATATGCTATTTGCTTAATACGTATATAAATTATTTCACTTACCTATAACTGCTTGGCATTCATCCAGGATGCTTCGAAAGCGTCGACTGTTTCGGTACCCTCGCGAAATCAGAACATCCCCCGTGAGCCGCATCGCTGTGTCACACCGCACAATCACTTTATCGTAGAGGTTTTTCAAAACGTCGCACTTCAGAGCATACCGTATTATCTGGCGGAAATCATAGCACAATCGTTCAAACGATTTCCGGTGGGCACTCGCACCATATTGAAACCCGAATAGGTCAATTATCGTCGGATGGGTTGTCCCAATGAACGATATCATTAGGCAAATTGTTTTCCGTAAAGCCGTTGTACGCGCTTCCATTTTTTTGTTTTAAACGAACCCACGATACTAAAGACAAGTGAGAATTGGTAACTATATTCACCAGTTTTATACATCTATGATGATTTCGTCGCTGTACTAAAAAACATATTTTTCTCACATAAACCTTTAAATTATTACAAAAACACTAGTGAAAACAGGCCACTTTTCCTCAAAACTAACGAGAAATCCTTCTATCTCATGTGTTTTCAATAACTTACGTACTTTATAGTATTTCTTTCCTTTTTCTTATATAATGTACAAAACTAATGTGGAAATGTTGACAGAAAACTTAAAAATTATTACAAGCAGCAGATGGAATAGTTCGCTTTTGCCACAAAACGAATTTTACCCCCTCACGTGTACTTGACTTAGTTATTCGGAGATTGTGAATATTTATGAGATAGAAGTAAATTACATACTTTATAATTTCCTTCTCCCCTTTCCTAGAAGGATTTCCAAAAACTGATAATTTTTCTAGATGAAATAAGGTATTTTAATATCAAACGTTTGATACATGATTCTACTTATCCATATGTACACATCGTTGACCAAAACTTCCTATGGCTCGCTCTCTCTCTCTCTCTTTCTATGTGTATGCGTGTGTGCAGGTGCACGATTTACTTATTGTTGTCGATGTAATGGGTAGTGTATTTAAGCATGAGGAACCGTAAGAAAAGTCCCAGTCGCTTACGCATAGTTAAAAGGGGGTTTCGGTGAAAAAGTGTGTAGTGGCAAGCTTTTGATAAAAATAGTGCACGTGCTCGGAGTAGCTTGTCGATTAATTGATTGACTAATAAAAAAAATGAGTAAAAAATTGAGAGAAATATGGAAACTGATCAAAAACAAATGCCAATTATAGACCAAAATGGTGAAAATACGGATGACATACACTCCCTCGCTACTCAAATTGTGTATCAAGAAACTCAACATTTTGACGAAGAGACTGATAATGAAAATGAGGTGTCGTTGAAACCATCGACACATTCGCCATTATTCTCTGTCGAAATCGGGGGCAAGATGGCGGAAGTAGAAGCATATCAATCTCCAAATGAAAAGCGTGCTCACATGTCGCCTATAGTGCAGACAGGTATTCTCAATACACCAGCGTTGCTTTTGTCAACGACGTACTCATTGAACAAATCATCGAGTCAAAGACTCTGTGTTGGTATGGCACCTACGGATGCAGGTTTATTCATACCCGTTGTAAAAAATTTATACTAACCAATCATCAACTGGACTAACTATACAGTCGGATAGCTGGTCAATGTTCACGAAAGTCATCGACACCGTGTCATCGTATTTTGACGATTCGTATTTCAAACGTTCGGCTGCCTTACGCGATACAAAAATAAATGTCAAAGAGTTTAACTTACTCTTCACAACGTCGTACGGTGCGAAAGCGGTTCGATTCGAACAAGTCGCCAGCGATAATAATAATGATGAAAATGGGGTTAGTGATAATGGTAAGAAAACAGCAGCAGCAGCAGTGGCCGAGAATAAGTTTCCCGAAGATAAAAATATGTTGAAAACACCTGAAAAACATCGATGTAGAGAGTGCTAACCAGCCACCACCAAGGAAGAAACAAAAGAAGGAAGTATCTGACACAAGAATATCGAGAAGGAAAACTTTTACCCCCTCGATCGTAATGCACAAATCTACATTTGACGGTTTGAAAAGAATAGTGATCTGTGTCGAAGAACGGATGAAAATGCTCAATGAAATTTTCGAAGATGTACAAAAATGTAGATTTCGAATCGAGGATGAAATTCTGAGACATCTTCTTTCACAAAATTACAAAAACCTACCTTGCGATTTGCGTATCGAATAAATTTTTTTAACAATCGGGAAGAAATGTGTAATTCCATGAAATCACAAATGTCAAAGGCTTTCTTTGCACATGGTTTGTTAAACATAACTGTGTATGAACGTATCGTACTATTCTAAGAAGTAATCATCGAAAATACAAAAACCACGTTTAATGCTGTACTTTAAAATTGACATGTATCATCATTCAAGCTGAAATAAATTACTTTTTAAAGTTTCCACGTCTTGCTCATCTGTAACCGATAGCTTTAAGCAAATGTTTCATTCAGAAGGAACACTTCTTCTAAGATGTGTCGTCTTGGTCTTTGATGTTGGAGCGTCGTCGTTTATTTCTATTTAAGCCTGGTGTGTATGTGCATGCGTGTGTGTGCGTGTGTGTACGAATAATATACTCACTTTGCGCCTGTATTTATACTTATATACGGCAATTTCCGGAAAGAGGATGTAGCCGCATATGTTTCGGATTTTCGGACTTGACACAAATTATACTTTCAATAACTCGGTTTTGAAGACGCTTGCAAGCAATGTCGAAGGGGGCGACACCGGTTAGTCTTATCAAACGCGGTTCCCCATCTTCGATATTCGCGAAAATCAAGCTCGCGAAAGCCCGGGAGGGGGAGCTATTCGCGCTAAACTAGCTCGCGAAGGCCGCGGCTGAAGGGGAGCTTTTCGCGGTAGATAAGCTCGAGAGAGCCCGGGACGCGTCTCGCCGCCGCTGCGATTATATGAATGTTTTCGCGTTATGTATATTTATCGGTATATCCTATTATTATTATTACGACAAATCAGTCACTTACGTCAGACTATCGCGTACAGACGTTTCGAAAAATGTCGTCAGGTTTAAAAGTCTCTATGCATACACGGTGGAAACACCCCTGGACGTGCCTGGTATGTGGCCCTACAGGATGTGGAAAAACAATTTTCGTGACCAAATTTTTAAAAAATTTACCCCTAATGTCGGATACCTCGTTCGATCGGGTGATTTTTTATTACAGCGAATGGCAAGCTGAATATCGTGATAAAATGATTGCAGATTGAATGGTACCACTATTAGAATGGTTAAGAAATCGACAAAAGTGGGAATGGAAGGAGGAACACCGACAGGCATTCGAGGAAATTAAGCAATCCTTCACGGGTGCCATATTCCTTAAACGCCCTGCGACCGGGCAACTCTACATACTCACTACCGACGCGAGTACATATGCGATCAGGGCAGTGTTATCACAACGAAACGGACTGAGGAAAGGAGATCCAGAGGTTAATAAAAAGCGGAAGGTAATAAACAATCCAGAAGATCGCTTCGGGTCCGTAAAAAGTCGGAAGTTTAGTTCTCCGTAGCTAACTTCCGGGGGGGGGGGGGCTATGTAACGGATAGATTCGCCGGTGTGGATAAACAATGCATGCACGTGAGCGTGAGCGTAAGAAGCGTGTGAGATAGTGTGAGTGTCGTGTACCGAGGCGGGACCTCAGCCTATAAATTTGGGGGAAATTTCTAAGGGAGGGACAGTCGTCGCCAGACCGTCTAATACAGTCCGTCGATCGACTTGATAACACGTTCCGATTCCCCGGCTACGCAAGTATCCGTGGGATGGTTTGAGAGTGTTAATAGCTTAAACTTGCAGTGGCATTCCAGTCAGCGCACCGAGTGTCCCTGTCAAGAGCGGGTAGGCAGGTCCCTTATTATTAACTGATGAATGTGTTTTTTTTCTCGTTACAGGTGGAGTCATCAGTAAAATTAGCGTTCAATCAAAATAAACGCAGTCACAAAAGAATTGAGTATTCTTTTGTATTTGAGATATAAAAATAATAATAATAAACAGATTATTTATTATACAAATTCGTTTCTCGAGTCCGTTTATTTTCTCCTTACCTGCGCGTTACAGCCCATATAATAAAAACGCCTGGAATAGGAATCGAGTTGGCCGCCGCCCCTAAAACAAATTATTTTTGTTTTGGAAGTATTTACCGCAAGGCCGTTAATTGTACAGTACTCGGCGAGGATTAGCAACTTTCTATGCAGTTCCGCGGGCTTAGTGGCAAAGATTGTTAAATCGTCTGCATAAAGGAGCATCAAGAGATCAAAGGATATTGTGATGTCTACTCCACTTTCGCCCTTTTCTCTAAAGAAGTTATTAATATCGGCTAAATATAAAATAAATAACAAAGGACTTAGTATTTTGCCTTATTAAACCCCCTTAGATACCGTATACTCGGAGGGTAAACCATTTTCAGGTTGCACGAAAATTGTGGCCGAACGATACAAAGCCTGCACAATTCGTATAAACTTTGCACTGTTACCGAGTGTGCACAATTTTTTCCAAAGAAGTTCGTGTGGGACAGTATCAAAGGCACGTTTAAAATCGACAAATAGACAAATAGACAAGATACTATATTTGACCCCTTGCGGCGCAGAGCTATTTATACAGTGGGGAAGAGACTGAATATATTATCCTCGGTACCTCTTCCACTCCTGAAGCCTGCTTGCTCCTCTGGGATTACATTTGACTATACCGTCCAGTTTGTAAGGCGTTTCTTTAAAATCTGCGACATGATTTTTGCAACAGCGTTATTGATCGAGATCAGCCTGTAGCTATGAGGGTTCCGGTGTTTTGTAATACGTCCTTTTTAGCTTTAAAAATGGCGGATTTTATTTCATCCGAAGAAAGCTCAGCTAGGATCGTTAAAGGGCTACTTCTGATGATTCTGGCACTCACAGCTGCGTCATTTTGCGTGAATTTATTAAAAAAAAACATTGAGTTCCTGCCTTAGAGATTGCGTCGAAATTATCAGCCCAGTGATAATAATGTTTTTTTTCTTGAGAACTTTTTCTTGTTTTTCTAATTTGTCCTCCAACGATTTTATTTTTGCCTGATTCTCAACCTCTGATTTTTCTAAGTTCGACAGGCGGGCCGAAAAATCGCACTTCAATTCTTCCAGCTTTTCATAAATTTCCGCGCGGTCCCGTTTCCGGTCTTTATTACCCTTACCTTATTAGTGAGGGTTTGCATGGAGGACTAGAGTCCTTGTAAAAGATCCCGCAAACCTTTCATAATCTCGTCGCTTGCCATATCCGCTGTATTCAGATGGGACTGGGTGACAGGTAAGACGGAAGAAGTGCTCGTAAGGGAACCTTTCCTTTTGATCCGAAGCGCCGAGTTAATCGAGTCGTTTTCCTCTGTCTCCGATTTTCTTTTCCCACTTCTCACGAAATCGTCAAGAGTGCTACAGCTGCTTGATCGTAGAGATAGCCAGCGAGCCGCTTTAAGGGAGCGGCCGACTCGTTCCGAAAACACTTCGTCTATGGAAGCTGACTGGACAGTGGGCGTGTCAGTTGTATTAATTACGGACACCGAGGCAGTGTTCTTATCCATGTGGCATTCATAACGAGTCCAGAAAGTGATGCCGTCTGATGTTATTTAGGATAATTAAATCGCCGGATATCGTTAATTACCTGTAACGGCGCAAGCGCATTCAGAGAGGTAAGCGCATGTGACTGCTCGGTTATTGCAGACAATATATATAGTAGGCTGGTCCGAAATAGTAAATCGAGCTTTGTGACAGCTACGAACAATCCGATGACAGATTGCACACAAATTTGCGTAAACACTCCACACTATGCACTTGTCACAATTCGCTTACAGTTTGAGACTTTCAGGTTAGCCAGGCACAATAATGCACCTTTTTCGATTTAAAATTAAACAAACTATCCAAAAAGTGCACGCTTTGAGGAAAACTAACACACTTTTTCATATAAAATTAATAACTTTGAGTTTTTAAATTTAATTTTGCTATTTTATAATAAATATCGCGGAGTACGTTAGTGTCGCTTGTTGCCAGTATCGAACCGGAAACGGAACTCAACATTTTTAATTAAGTTTTACAATTAAAGTTCGTTAGTTGTGTTTATTTTGGCATGGGATAATTGTCCATTGTGGCAACTGATAAATAACTTCATATAATATAAAAATATCGTAAAGAAAGTTAAGAATTGAAAATACATTAGAATAATATAAAAAATATAATTAATAAGCTATTTCCCTATAACTAAACTAAATATGAATATAACAGTGTCTATCGTGAGATCTAGATACATTAGAAAATAAATAAGTAAGCGCCGATGGAAATCAAGGACCAGGAATGCTTACTACAGTTTAGACCGAATGGGATGATCTAATGAAAATAGGTATCTGAACAGGTGAGTCTTGAACGAATAAAGCGAAGGCAAGTTGCGAATATCAGTCGGCAAAGAGTCCCAGAATTTGATTCCAATTACCCTGAATGATGCCTCAAGTATACGTCTCGGTATGTTGGCTGGACAAATTTCGATGATGTAGTGATACGATTTGATCAACGAATGTCAGAAGAAACCAATGGGAAAAGGTGAAACAGATGGAGTACAGGACGAAAAAAACCTGTAAAGCAATGCTTTAAAAAAATCCGAGAAAATATTTGCGACGAGTGCTGGTAGTTAGCCATTCGGATTTGACACGATAAGGATCAGGCGTGATGTAACGATTACGGCGCATACCGTAGATGAATCGGAGACTAGCATTTAAAAGACGGGTCAATTTTTTATCAAGATAATCAGACAGGTCATTATATACAATACAATAGCAATCAATGTTTGGAATTATGAGCGCGTTCACTAATAATAATTTAATGGAATGTGGCAGAATATGATCGCGAAATTTAAGTCGATAAAGAACTCCGTACATTTTTCGGAAAATTTGGAAACATGTGAGTTCCAGCACAAGTCACAAGACAAGTTAGTCCCAAGGTTTTTACCTCACAAACAAAAGGTACTGAGACACCATTAACTAGTAAAGTAGGTAGTCTTTTGGTTTTAATATTTTTGATATTATGAATACTACCTAACATCATACCTTTCGTTTTGGTTGGGTTTATTTCTAACGCTACATCATATGACCAGTTTACAATGGACGCGATCTCGTCGTTCAATTTGGACATGGCACAGTCAACTTCTTAGGGTTCAGACTGAAGGTAAATTTGAAGGTCATCTGCGAATAATGAAAATGACTCCTTGCAAAAATGTAGTGAAGGAAGTAAGCTGTTGATAAGTATGAAGAATAATATGGACTCATTACAGCAATTGATTTACCACTTATATAAGATGCTATAAATTTTAGTGCATCATCAGAGAACCCTAATTCTCTGAGACATCGAAGTAGTATAACATGGTTAATTGTGTCAAATGCTTTATCAAATAATACCAAGATTGTGATATTACCTTTCTTTATTCCCGTACAAATGTCTTCAGTTAGTTTTAAGAGCGCCGTGTGCATACTGTGCCGCTTTCAAAAACCTAATTGCAATGGATGTAAAAGATTGTTGCTTTCGAGGAATTGTGTCATTTGTGGAGTGAACAAAAAGTTGAAGCCTTTAGCGAAATGAGATAAGGTGATGATGGGACGCGTATCAGACGGTGTTAATGGGGCTTTTATTTTGTTGAGAGGGTTAATGTACGCTTGTACCCAACGTTCTGGGTAAGTTGAAGAAGATAATGGGACATTGTAAATAGTAGTGATAAATGGTGGAATCATAGGTAATATATCTTTAAAATATTTAAGAGGTATACCATCAGGGCTACGACTAGATGTACGCGACAAGAAGTGGAGTAAGGTCTGTCGAACTTCAGCGATATTAAGTGTAGTAAAGTTGAAGACTGGTTTATCATCAGGGAGATGATTATGCAAAAGAAGTGACTGGAGATCTTGAATAGAGCAAGGTTGATGCTTGAATGAAGTCTGAGAATAATGAGTAATGAGAGTTTCCGGATCAAAGAACGATAGAGATGGCCTATACGAGACTGTGGATAAACCAAAAGAGGAAAGAATAGACCATAAATGATTTGGATTATGCGCGTTTGAGATGGAAGATGATAAAAAGTAATTCCTGGCCTTATTTACTCTACACTTAACTAATGCACGAACTCTCTTATATTCACGATAGTATAACGCTTTGTTTTCCGCTAATAACGCACGCTTAAATTTACTATACAACACATTTCGACGCTTTATCAAATTCCGATTTTCTCAACTAGTCCACGATGCAGGAGGTTTACGAAAGTTGCGATTAACAAACGGCGCATGTTTATCTAACAAATTTTTAACGGTAGTCGTAAATACCTCAATTAAACCCGATACATCTTCCGTATAACTGATAGAATGAAAAAAACAAGAAAGCGAAGTTTGAATATCAGAAATTAGATTTTCCACGTTACAATTTTGGAAGTTTCGGGCACGTGACTCGCGATTTCTTACTTGAATAAGGAAACCGGATTCCTGTACAAAAAGTCGACGCCGAAAAATCACACCGAAAAGTCCACACAAAAAAAAACGGATATGTATGAAATACTTGTATTGCCTGTAGTGTACATTTTTTACATACGTATATTGTGCCCGATGGATTTCAAGTATTGTAATTGCTTGTCTTCGTCTGCTAAATTTTGGTAGTTACTTACTATTGCTGCTATCGGCTCTTCGTATTGTAATGCTTTAGGTTTTGGTAAATCTCGAAGTTTCTTTCCCAGGTTCAGTTCCCCCAACATGTACTCTACGCAGCCTGCTCTTTCTTTAGCTCCTGTAAAAAACTATAAAGGCTTGGATGGTTGCGTCCAACCAGTACTTGAAATCTACTATACCAGCCTTCTGACGCATTATTTGTGCGGGCAGTTCCCTGAAGAACGGAGCTGTAGTGATTCCATAGTACTGGATCATTTATAACTTTTACGGCTTTTCTTCTTCCGACAGCTCGTATTATGCGTACATAATTCAATTCGAAATAATTTGCGACTGGTAAAAACTCTTCTGATACTTCATTGTATAAAATATCGAAAACGTCGACGACATGTTCCGAAGGAACGAAAGCTAGAGCGCACATGCTGTGTGCTGCGTCTCGAATCGTGGAATCATCTGCGTCTCCATATTTCTGTTGTAAGCCTTCAGATTGAATTCTGCGGTACACGCTTTGGCACAGATGAAAGAAACAGAGTTTTATTATAGCCATTTCAAAGTCACATTATTGTTGTTGGGGCACTCCGCACATTGATAAATGCGGAAACGATGTAAGTAGCTGCGAAAGCAGCCGTGCCCGGTGAGCACCTGGGTGAGATGAAAGGTGGTGTATCCGTGTTGTCTGCCCGTTCACTTTGCTACATCTGGGATGACGCAGTGGGTCCACCGCCCCGAATCCGCTGAATACCATGTTTTTTGCCACTCTTCTATCGTCCTCATGGATCATTTGTCGTGGTTCGGCTCCTGGTCGGCGATGTCCTGCCTTATACACCTGCCTTCACGGTGTACTGCTGCCCTCTCCATAGCAAGAAGGTCTATGGGAGGGAGTCCCGCGACCACCGAGAGAGCGATGTCCGATACAGAACGGTAGGCACGGGCCACTCTTAGGGCGGATGTTCTATAAGCCCGCCGGCAGGTGGCTCCGTAGCACTTATGGATGTTCATGGCATCAGCCCAGATCGGTGCCCCGTAAAGAATAACGGAGCTTACTACCGATGAAAGCAGGGACCGTCGCGGCTGTTTCGGCCCACCCATATTGGGCATGATGCTAGAGAGCGTACGAGCCACTTTGAAAGCCTTTACGCCTGCGTTCATCAGGTGTTGTTTGAACGACAGCCGCGCATCTAGAGTGACTCCAAGATATCTAATAGTGTCCACCGTCCTGATCTGCGTATCTTGCACCATGAAGGTGGCGTATACCCTTTTCTTCGTTCGAGAGATGAGCACCGCCTCCGTCTTCTCAGCCGCCAGATCTAACCCATGGTTGCTCAACCACCTAGCTACTACCTCGATAGCTTCATCTCCGCTAAATTGCACGTCGTCGATGGTCTTCGAGACGACGATTAGTGCAAGGTCGTCTGCGAAAGCTACCATGGACACCCCGTCTGGAAGGGATTGCCTGAGCAGTCCGTCATATAAGACGTTCCAGAGCAAGGGTCCCAGAACCGAACCCTGTGGCACGCCTCCCGTGATGTTGTAGGAGTGCCGGCCGTCATCGATGTCATAATACAGGGTTCGTTCTGTTAGGTAGCTTGAGATGGCTTCTCTTAGGTAGAGAGGCACCTGCAGATTTTCGAATGCCTGCATGATGCAATCCCACCTGGCCGAATTGAATGCGTTCCGGATATCCAGGGCAATGATGGCACACATGCACCTGGTGTTTCGGCTGCCACTGATGGCATCCGTGGCTATTGCTTTCACTCGGCCGATTGCATCGATGGTTGAGCGCCCCTTCCTAAATCCGAACTGGTTTTCGGAAAGACCTCCGGCATGTTCGATGGCTGCTTCCAGTCTGGCACAGATAACCCTCTCATATAGCTTCCCGGAGATGTCAAGCATGCAGAGCGGTCGGAATGAGGATGGGTCGTCCGGGGGTTTGTTTCCCTTAGACAGCAGCACCAACCTCTGTTCCTTCCACTGCGCCGGGAAGCATCCTTCCTTCAGGCAAGCACTGAATGTCAATGTGAAGATGGTTGGTACATTCAGCGCTGCGATCTTCACTGCCATTCCAGGTACCCCATCCATTCCTGGGGCCTTACGGGTGGAGATCTTCTTAGCAGCCATCATTACTTCGGCTTCGGTAATATCTGGCGGCTCGGCTGCACCAGTGCCAATCGGCCGTTCCCGCTGTTCTGGGAATAAATGGCCGACGACTTTGCCAAGGAAGGATGGACAAGATGGTGCGTTGGGTCCCCTGGGCTTGATCTTGTTCCCGACCGTTTTATACGGTCGCCCCCAGGGATCGCGGTCCACCTCCTCACAAAAGTCCTGCCAGCACTTTCTTTTCGCGGCTTTGATGGCAATCTTGAGCTTCTTTCTCTTTCTTTCATAGTCCGCGGCCAGTTGGTAGTACCGGGGCTTATTGATTGCTCTCTGGTGCAGCCTTCGAGCCCGAAGGCACTTTCGACGGATATCTGCGATTTCCTCGTTCCACCAGTAAACTGGGGGTCGGCCGCGAGGATTTGACTTCACGGCTATAAAGGCATCGCAAGCCGCTGTTATCGCTCGGGAGAGGCATCGGGCTCTCCCCTCTGCTGTTCCCTCTACCTCCGTCTGTTCCAAGCTGTAGAGGAACATTTCCCGATCGAAGGTGGCCGGTGCCAATCTCTCTTTGCTTGCGCTCTGCACCTTTCCTACTGCTCTGCCGGTCAGTTGGAGCTGGTACACCAACGCTTGATGGTCACTGCCCGTGTATCGGTCGCTAACTTTCCAGCCCAACCCTTCCCCCATCAATTTTGCTTCGACGAAGGTCAGTCCACTACGGAGGACTTGCCGGCCTTGGAGTAGGTCGGCTTTCCCCCCGTGTTAGCAATCTCCAACTCCAGTAACGAGAAGGCTTCAATGAGGGCATATCCTCGAAGGTTGGTCTTCGCGCTACCCCATTCCGTCGCCCATGCATTGAAGTCCCCCCCGATCACTAATGGGAGTCGGGAGGTTCTTGCACTGGCGACTATGGCCTCCAGGGATCCTTGGAACTCGTCGATGGTAAGACTGGGAGGAAGTTAGCAACTGTATAGTCGTATACCAGCCACCTCCACCCACGTGAAGCTGGGCAGGGGATCGGACATCTTATTGGATATGTGGAGATTCCCACACACCCAGATGGCCGCCTTGCTAGTGGAATCCATCACCCAGCTCGGTTTACAAAGGTCCCGGTAAGCCTCGCTGATGACGGCGATATCGGCCTTTTCCTACTTGACCAGTTGAAACATCAGGTCCTGGGCCACCGCACAGTGATTGAGGTTTATTTGGAGCACCTTAGTCATTGTTGGTCTGTGCTCCAACCTCCTGCGTCGCACGATGTTTGGCTACGCAGTCCTCAATCTTGTGGCCCTCGCCGAGCGATCGTCCGCGCTCTACAACCCCTTGCCATATGTCCACTCTCGTGGCACCTGTAACAGCGTGGGGATCCCTCGCGCAGTCGAACCCGGTAATTAACCCAGCCAATTTTAAGCTTCCCCTTATGCAACAGTGTGTTTGCTACTGCGACGGGAAGCAAGATATTGGCCGCCTGGTTTCCGCTATATGCTCCCCTGAGCTTGATATTCTCAGGAGTCACTGCTTCCGGTGAAGTCATCTCAATAATGGCCTGTGCCACCTCCTCCCGAGTTGTGGCCTCGTCCGTGTCCTTGATGGTGATGGCTTCCTGATGGGACAGTGCCTGTACGACAGCTGTCCCTTTTAGGATGGACGACGCCGCTGCTTGGAGCTCTTGGGTGCACACGCCAGGCGTTGCAAGCTCTATGAGCAGTTTGCCTGCTTTCGTCCGGCTGATGGCTGTCACCCTTTCTCCTAACTTTTGCAGTTCTGGCGCAGCTTTCATGGTCTTCAGGATGTCGACATATGAAGCACCGTCCGCTGCCTTGATCTTGATGGCATCGGGGCGGAAGGGTCGGAGGCCGGCTTTTGATTCCGGCTTCCCCCTGTGTCGCTTGCCGACATCCGTTCCCTGCTGCTGCTGATGTTGTTGCTGCTGCCGTTGTTGTTGCTGTCGTTGCTCCTGCGGATGTTGTTGCTGCTGATGCTGTTGCGGTTGTTGTTGCTGCAGCTGCTTCGCCTTCTTCTTTAGGCCGTTTCTGACCACCGTAACCCAGTCCTGGTCTTCCGACTGGGGTTGCCGCCGTTGTTCTGCAGCTGGTGGTACGGGGCGTTCCTCTTTGTCCGCTTCTTTCCTGACCCGTTTTGTCGCTGGCAGCTACAGCGGCGAGGGTCCTTTACGCTCCGGACGTTCGGGGGGCTTACGGA
Source organism: Trichopria drosophilae (assembly GCA_030407085.1). NCBI lineage: Eukaryota > Metazoa > Arthropoda > Insecta > Hymenoptera > Diapriidae > Trichopria > Trichopria drosophilae. The sequence goes on along the minus strand of CM059582.1, from coordinate 130,032,001 downwards.
ATAGGGGCGACGTTTGGCTCGCCCCGTCCTGGCAGGTGACCGACGCCTGCGAAGCCCCCGAACTTTCTCGTGCCTTGCCGTAATGGCTAAAGGCACGCAGTGTGCCTCTGGCCATATTCTTGAGCTCCTTGTGGAGATTTTTCTTTTCCTGGATAAATTCCACAAGGAGCTGAAGTTTTTCTTCCAGGCGCTCGAACCTTACAGTTTCCTGCGCCTTTCCTGACATAGTGTCACTTGTAGCATTTAATGCTGTTGGGGCCGAGTGACCAACCCCAACAACACTGCGGTTGCCTGATAGCGACGCCGGAGAGCCCGTTTGCTCACTCGTACCCGACGCCGGTACTGGGGATCCGACCCCTGCACCGTAAGCTTTTATCTGCAGCTGATCTTCCATACTTGGTTTCTTGTTCGGTGTTCCTTCCCCTAGCTAGTTCTTTGGGAACTAGCGTGCGTGCGTGCGTGCGTGTGTGTGTGTGTGTGTGTGTGTGTGTGTGTGTGTGTGTGTGTGTGTGTGTGTGGGACCGTGCATGTGTGGGTACTTCGGATTGTAAATACGGGATGAGATGATTATGCCGTGTAATTATAGCGTCCCAGCAATTGGAAATGTATTCAAATGTATTAAAAATGTTGAATATACTTAAAAATTGAACTTAAAAAAGTATTAAAAAAAATAATATATATTAAAATTTATAGTGCATGGTAATACATTTGGCTACAAAAATAATCCCAGTTCCCACGTGTAATGACAAAAAATATTGCATCGATGGAGAATTGAACCCTGGACTCCCGTACAACAACATCGAGCCGTAACCATTCAACCACACTCGCTGTTCTAAATTAATAAGAATTTTCGAACTCAAATATACTATACATTTTTTCGAGATACAGGAAGGAATTCCTGTAAATGACTGCTAGAAGAAGATGAGAACTAAATAATATTTTATCTTGTAACTAGACATATTAACAATATTTACTAAAAGATTCATAGGAAGAACTAGTTTTAAATTAGGAATTTCAATATTGTTCGGAAAAATATTTTTTTTTTCGATGAGTAGTCATGGAGTCAAACAATATTGTATTTTACAAAGTTATACAAAAGACTGAGAGCAGACGATAAATTGGAAAAGACTAAAAGAAAATGTAATATTTTCCAATATTTTTAATATTTTCCGGCAAAATAATTTTTTAGTTCATACACGAGCCATCAAACCGACTAATTTCGTAATAATATGCAAGAATACTTTTTCCGCACAGTAGATTATTACTTGTTATTTGTTAAATTCATATTACATGCATATTATAAATTCCTTCGATAATTCATAAGTAAATTGTAAGAACAAATTTTTGCATAAATCGACAAAACTATTCGTGAAGTGTAACATTATTTTCGGTTAAATTGTACGGTTTTTTGTGAGTACAAATAGGTTACTTGTTTTTTTTTTCTAGAATAAGATTAAAGCTTATATAAAAGTGTTTGTATATATTACAAGCTTCTTAACATAACACGTGCATAACACATATTCCATACGTAAAAATTGCAATGGTTTCTTTTATGTACATTTAAAAAATAGCACAAAATATTTTTTTAACAAAACGGTTCATATCGTATGCTAACGTACAATGATATGGCAATTATACTTTTTCTCACAAGAATCTAATAATGTTTCAGAATTGTTATGTTGAGTCATTCCATGTCAACAATATCAAAGTTGTGGTCGATGTCGCGGAATTCAAAGAAAATTAAATATTTGATAGGTATAGTCGTGGAAAATAACGTGGTAGAATATTTTTCCAAAATTTTCAAAATGGCGGCCGTGAGATCATATTCACTGAATTTCTTTAAATTACGATATCTATTTTTCTAATTATTGCATTTAAATGGGACTACGCGCATTTTGTTCACAAAAATAAGTACTTTTATCTAAAGATAAGACAATTTTTTTCTTTTCAATTTGACCAAAAAACGGTCCAAACAAATTTTCAACTTAAATTTTTGCACAAAACGCATATTTTTTTTTCAAATTCAACATCTCATTTTGTAGAAAAACCTTTCAGCTTTTATTCAAAACAAAAAATTTATGGAGACTCTTTTCGTTTTCGAGATATGATTTTTTAAAGAGCGCGACTCCGACTTCTGTCGGTGCGCTGAGCCGCGCTTCAGGTGCAGTTCGGAGCGCTATCTCTACTCCTCCCATTATACATTAGATATTGGTTATTTATATACCGTTCAGTTTTTAAACAATACGAGACGTTAAATTCCTTCTCTATACGTCGAGCTTTCCATGATTTTGGTACCATGGTTAAAAGTGTTACTTTCTCTCAATTACTATCCGCTAATGCTATTTTTTCGTTTCATTTATCAACTATGACTTATATATCATCATCAGCAGGACGTAATTTTGTAAAAAATTATTCTTAATTCGCGATCAAGAGTCTTTTCGGCAGCTTCTGACCTGCGATGTTTCCAACTTGAAATGGGAGAAACATGTAAAAGTTCGAGGATTTTATTCAAATTTGTTAGAGCAGCTTCATCACTAATTATTTTATCCATACTGTCTATTTCTTCCTCCATTTCTATTTCCCCTATTTCATTCTCAGTCTCATGAGACTGAGTAGAATTTCCAGAACCCTGAGATATTTCGGGCCTTGAAGATGAAGTATCATCGATCGGAACGCTCAAAAGTTTAGATGATGTCATTAATCGACACGAATTACAAATTACTTTGCCTAATCATATATCAGATTTTAGATTAAGCCTATTACATAACTCGTCAGTAATATGACGAAATTCTTTATTCTAAAGTATTGACGCATGACCCTTTTTCTTGAAAGGATTGCAGCAATGAATCAGAGAAGCCATAGTAATTGGAAGGTAATGTTAGTGCAAAAACTTAACAGATTTAAAAATGACTTGCAGAACCATTCAAATAAATATCCAACTTACTGGAGTGTTAATAATGCATTCTTTTATACAAACGGAATCACATTTTACTTACGATAAAAAAACGGTCCCTCGATAGCGCTCCGAACTGCACCTGAAGCGCGGTTCAGCGCATCGGCGAAATCCGGAGTCGCGCTCTTTAAAAAATCATATCTCGAAAACGAAAAGAGTCGCCATAAATTTTTTTTTTTGAATGAAAGCTGAAAGGTTTTTCTACAAAATGAGATATTGAATTTGAAAAAAAAATATGCGTTTTGTGCAAAAATTTAAGTTGAAAATTTTTTTGGACCGTTTTTCGGTCAAATTAAGAAGAAAAAAATTGTCTTATCTTTAGATAAAAGTACTTATTTTTTGAACAAAATGCGCGTAGTCCCATTTAAATGCGATAATTAGAAAAATAGATATCGTAATTTAAAGAAATTCAGTGAATATGACCTCACGGCCGCCATTTTGAAAATTTTGGAAAAATATTCTACCACGTTATTTTCCCCGCCTATACCTATCGGACTGATTCGTAGACTGATTCGCGAATTAAGACAGCGATTTGATTCGATGATTTGATTGCGCGAATTAATATGCAACGCTACCTCTCCTCCCTCGAAAGTGCTCTTTCTAGGTTCCCATCCTTGGGAAAACACATGTAACTTCGACCATCCTTGGGAAAACACATGTAACTTCTAAGCATATTAGATAATATGTCGGGACCAATATCTCTTAAAGATGGTAATGAGTTGAGACGCGTGTAAAACCCATTAGTCATCACGTTCCCATGATCTTATTCCAACCGCGCTTTTAAGATTTAAGATCTGGGCCGACGCCCGAGACGTGTCGATGACCTACTAAAGCTCGGGGTATGGCATCTAACGACAAGTGCATAAAAGCCGCTATGCAAGTCTCAACGCGTTCCTAAGAATGTTTACTTATGAACCCTTTGTTAAATATAACTATTTTAAATAATACCCCATTTTCTTTTTTTTTTTGCAATATCATGCAGGAAGGAATATGAAGAAAATATAAAAGATATATTTAACAAATTTTATTTATTTTTTTTTTATTTCTCATATTCATACATAATAATATACAATAGCAATCAAATAAAATTCATATTTTCAATATCATCAACTAATGCATCGCTTTCAACTTGACAATCGATGCAGTATTAAATCATAGGTGGTTGACCATTTATCGTATCATAGCTTGATTCGAAATGTTTATAACATCGACGACATTCACGTATATGTGTCATTCTCCAGAAAAGTGTAATTATATGTCCCCAGTTAATATTTTATCCAAATAATGGAATTTATTCTCCAAACATTTTTTTCTTGCGCCTTATACTTTTATGTAAACATTGCACAAGAGATAATTTGTTCAAATCGCATGATAGAATTTTCACGTACTGCTAAAGGTACAAAATGTAAGCCTCGTGGCTGTCCCCAGATATAAATAACACGTATTCGATCACTGTCATTCTCTTTCAGGTGAATGATTAAATTTCTTTAAAAGTGGTTATGATCTGTTTTACTTATAACAAACATTCCTGAAAATTGTTATGGCTGTGTAAAATGTGTCCCCATGTTTTAAAAAATAAATTTAAGTACAGAATACATGCCATTTGCAGTACAACAAAAAATTAAATGTAGATACAGGCAATCGTTCTATAATTTCGATTACTTTTGGACTATGGATTGTGTGTATAATATTACTGATTTCAAAACTAATTTAAACCCAAATTTAGTAATATTGTTAGAACTAAGGCCAGTACGTTTATTCCTTGTAACCCCCCAAAACTTAACCCCAACATTCCTTCACCGTCGTCGCCGCTCGCAACCGCCCGCAACCGAAATACAAAACCAACCGAATCCCTGGGGTCACAAAAACTTACGACTCGCAAGATGTTAATAAGGGCGCCAGGCATGCCGAAGCATACCGTATTTATAGGCGCGCCGCAAGGTGATGGTGTGCCCGCTATGCTCAGCCCCGAGATCCCCTCGGCACGGGAGAGGGCGGTATTCGTGCGCACAAATAACTACAGATCGCAACAACGAAAAATAACGATTGCAGCCGGCGAGGACGGGGTACTTCATTTAAACGCGGCGCCACGGGATTAGATACCAGGTGCCTCCTTTCGGTACTTACATATTCACAACGCGAATTTTTGCCAATATGAACTTTATCCAACAAGGATTTCACTTTAACCAAAGCTATACGGAGTGATTAAACAAAGAGTTCATTTCCCGGATTCGGCGCGGCATGGGTCCATAACAAAAATAATTTTGGGTTGCCCCTACGGGCCGAGAGCCCTTTTGCGAAATAAAATATAAAGAAAATCCCGGGTTACACCTCCACAGCGGGTGTCCATAGCCTGCCATACTGTGGCCCGATAACCTCTAACGTAACAGAAATACAAAACAATTCCCGCTTGCACCTTTCGGTGCCCGTAGCCCAAGATCTTAGATTCGTGGGTGTCACCGAGAGACAAAGGTAGGATTAGTGAAATCGATCTGATTGCCGTTCTAATAAAAAAAACATCAATCCCAGTTGTTTCAATGCCTATTTAATCGGTTAAATGTCCTCTGTAAATATCCTCCCCTCACCTATGGCTAACTAACGATAATCCCGCTTACCAATAAGGCTAACGACATCCATTTCTCCGTAATAAAGGTTTCAGGACAATTCTTTTATAACATAATTCTTAACGATACCCAATTGAGTTGTTGTGAAACCTAATGATAAACAAATCCGGTGTGAAGTGATTCTAACGAGACCCAAGGTCATTGTTGTTAAATTTTAGCGATATCCGTTATCTTTTGTCACACATCTAACGATTTCACTGTTGCTAATTAATTTCAACGAGAACCAATTTCTTGTCTTAAAACGTAACGATATCCATTTTCCCCTGTTATGAATCTAACGATATAACTTTGGTTAATGAATTGCAACGAGAACCAATTTCTTGTTCTAAAAATGTAAAGCTATCCATTTTCCCTGGTCATGAATCTAACGACATTACTTTTGTTAATTAATTTTAACGAGAACCAATTTCTTGTTCAAAAGTAACGGTATCCATTTTCCTTTATCACAAATTTAACGATGTTAATGTTGTTTAATTAATATTAACGAGTTCCAATTTCTTGTTCTAAAAGTACAGTATCCTTTTCCCTTTGTCAAAAAGTTAACCATATTAATTTTGGTTAATTAATTTTAACGATAACTAATTTCTTGTTCTAAATGTAACGGTATCATTTTCTCTTTGTCACAAAGTTAACGATATTAAGTTTGGTTAATTAATTTTAACGATAACTAATTTCTTGTTCTAAAAATGTAACGTTATCCATTTCCCTTGATTACAAATTAAACGATACTACATTTTCCGTTTCCTCACGGTTTATGAACGATAAGCTAACCAGGACGAAACCGCACTTCGTCCTACAAACCCGACAACAAACGAATTTTCCTAAACGACGAAAAATTTCCGAAACCCGAAGTCACTCCAAAATAATCGCGAACCTTCCGTAATCCGTCGTACCTTTATCCTCCAAGGATGCCCACCTGCCAGAGTACGGAGTTCCTTCCGCTGCCACTGCACGAACAAGAATGGACGCTCGGCGCGGCGTCGCTTTCCCAGACCCACCGAGTCCCCTTCTCCACAGTTCAGGAGCGGCGGTCGCTAATTGGTTCCTACAAGTCACGCGACTCCTTCAACTCGGGCGGACGTCTACTTCCCCTACTTTTCTCCTCTCTCGAGCGCCTTCTCGATCCTTCTCGCACCTTCCAGAAGCACTTACTTCGTAAACACCCATTGTTTCGCTGTGTTTACAGAGTTACCGTAGCCGACCTTGTTTATCATAACATACGCGTTAACCCAGCCCGAACAATAACAACCCATTTCAGAATAAAGAATGTTTCGAGAACCAGAGTAAATATTATTTCGAGCCAATATTTTCCGTTAACCTTTTCAGTTCAATATTTCTCTTTCTTTTTTTAATTGATAATATAATTGTTCTAATCGGCAGAATAAATTCAAATAAAACTTGTTGACAATAAAACAATAAATAGGATAGAAGTTCCAATTTCCCCCCGTACTTCCCTAACACATTCATACTTACTTAATTCTAAATTAATCTAAGGACCAGCACTTAATCTAACTTATTAACTAACGGTATAACAAATTCTTAATACTACTAACTAAAGGCGACTAAATCGCAAATATGGCGACTGAATCACAAAAATAACATGGCGACTAAAATGCAACAAATGGCGGCTGCACCGCAATCAAAAGGCGACTAAATCGCAAACATACGCAATGATGTCACTGATATTTTCGGCGCTTCTTAAGAGCAGTCCCCCCCCCCCCCCCGTAAAGTAAAACATCATTATTCCCCAGATAGTGCCTCTCGGCTAGACAAACTGTCTCATTCTGCGGTAAATTCGCCCGCGATCATTAAACAATTTTCCCCGCTTCCGAATTCTCTCACGGTGTTGCCACGTTACAGCCTCCTGTCATATTTGCGACGCTAATTTAGCATATTAAGAAAGCGAGTAATACCATAAAATATAAAGAAAAGATTAAACTCTTATGCCTTAAGTGCATTTGATCAAAATTTATTTTGTTCTTGTGTTAACATGGTTAATACGTTGACATGCAAGCTCCCCTTTCATGTAAGCCTCCTTGACAATTGTAGTGATTTACGGAAATTCCGTTCCGAAGGGATTTTTATTAAACTTAAAATCAATTTTCTTAACTACTTTTAGTATTAAACGCGTATCATCAGTAATATACGATAATCAAAACTTTCTTTTTACATCGCTAAAATAACTAAACATATCAATTTATAATTTTCCATAATAATTTTAACTGTTTAGAGTTTTATAAAATGAATAGTATTAAGATACTATTTTTATTCTTACTCTTTATGAGTCACTCATTCGCCAAGAGTGAACATTTCGCCATTTTTATATATAAAATTACCATTAAAAAATTAAATTACTTGCATATTTCACACGTATCGATGGCTGCTGCATTATTACTTGGTATATACGTTATAAGCAAGCCAATGAATATATCTAAACTTTAAATTTTAATTTTTATAATCTTTTATTTCGTGGGAAAAAAATACGTCGATTTTACACTTTTTCGAAGAATGACCCATATCAGGATGCATTTGCATAGCAGGTGGCAAGCAAGCTCATGCTTCTTCAATTTGCCGGTCAGCAAACATGCAAATGAAATCGATCTGTAAACAATTATATCTATATCTTTTGTTTCCATCAATGCGAGACGTATTACTTCGTAATAAATCCTTAATGAACGTTGTGGAGATGCAGATTGTTCATATAGATTTTCCAATACCCAATTTTTAAGTATTTTTACATTTTCTTTAGCGCATATTCCATTAATCGTATGATTTTCACACTTCTCCGACAATTGATATTGCTGCTGCTGCTTCAGTTTTGTTACAGATGGGCAGTCCAAAACGTCGAAATCGATAACATTTTCAGCGTTTAATATAGATAAGATTTATTCTTGTTTAATCAAACATAAAATACATCATTGTACAAGAAGGGTTTTGCTCGTTGCCTTTTCGATACATTATTATACTTATATACTATTTGTTTTCTCCTAGTAGTTGTTTAATACAGTGTGAATAAAGTAAACAATTTTTCATGCCTGACTTTCTTTTAAAGTTTTGAGTAATTCTAAAAATGAATATCCTTTGTTCTCTACATTTGTAATTCCGCGAATTAGTATCACTCTATGTTTATCATTTAATTGACATTCGATCATCGCATGATAGAAACTGCTTTCTTTTTTATTGTTTGTTATTATACGTGGAGCATACGCATTTAAAAATATAAATTGCGTAATAATTCTCTTTTGCGTAATAATTCTAATTTATCTGACAAAACTGCGGAAAAATTGATAGTGATGTGGAATTATAACAATCTTCCTTATCTTTGTACATTAGGTTATTTCTCAATTTACAAATTAATTTCTCTTATTCCAGAATCAATAATTCCAATGATAACTTATTCCACAAATCTATCTCATTTATCGGTTTAAAGAAATAGTCTCTAACTTGAACCGTCCAGTTATATTTTCCTTTTGTGAGGTCATATTTAGCTAAATTTTTCAATTTGAGGAAGCATATTTTTGGGTATCTATCATCTGCCATTTCAAATGGCGTTTAACCCATTAACGCCGAGAAGGACACTTTTTAAGCCACCACTTCCACGTCGCTATTTCCAATTCATTTGACGGAGAAAAAAATCGTGACATAGTGAATTTTGTCGAAACAAGGGTGCTCTTTCCGATGGTGTCCATGAAATTTTGAAAAAATTTAAATGTCCATGTGAAAATGGAGGTTTTTCGTAAAAAAACACGATTTTTTTCAATTTTGATTTTCGTCGAGTTTCCGGCTTGGAATCACTCTAAAATCTTTGTAGATCGTGTACTTTTTGTCTGAACTTAAGGTATCGATGATTAATATAATTAATTTAGGTCCACAAAATTGAAAATGGCGGCCAAAACGCCAAATTTTTTACTTAAACTTTCAAGAATTTTTTTCTCGAAAACTATGAACTTTTGGAAAAAAATTGTAAAAACGAAAAATATTTAATATCGATTAAAGAATGCAATAGAATTTTTTCAGAATTTTTTGAGACATTTATTTTTGTTTTAGTTATTGAGTTTTTGAAGAAAAAAATAAATGTCTCAAAAAATGCTGAAAAAAATTCTACTGCAATCTTTAATCGATGTTAAACATTTTTTGTTCTTATAATTTTTTTTCAAAAGTCCATAGTTTTCGAGAAAAAAATTCTTGAATGTTTAAGTAAAAAATTTGGCGTTTTGGCCGCCATTTTCAATTTTGTGGACCTAAATTAATTATATAAATCATCGATACTTTAAGTTCAGACAAAAAGTACACGATCTACAAAGATTTTAGAGTGATTCCAAGCCGGAAACTCGACGAAAATCAAAGTTGAAAAAAAAGTTTATTGAAAAAAATCGTGTTTTTTTACGAAAAACCTCCATTTTCACATGGACATTTAAATTTTTTCAAAATTTCATGGACACCATCGGAAAGAGCACCCTTTTTTCGATAAAATTTACTATGTCACGATTTTTTTCTCCGTCAAATGAATTGGAAATAGCGACGTGAAAGTGGTGGCTTAAAAAGTGTCCTTCTCGGCGTTAATGGGTTAATATATCCTCCAACCAACATTTTTTATCGACTCCTTTTACATACATTTTGTTAGCACATTTAACGATATCCTCCAAAGTTTCGTTTATAGCGTCAAATAGGGCTCAAATAGAAAACCGTCAAATAGAAAATTTTATCATGTGATTTGAACAAATTATCTCTTGTGCATTAAAGTATAAGGCGCAAGAAAAAAAAATGTTTGGGGAATAAATTCCATTATTTGGATAAAATATTAACTGGGGACATAAAATTACATTTTTATGGAGAATGACCTATATCCGGGCGAAACAGTAGAAAAAATAGTACATTACGATACGAGTACGCGAAATATGGGATTTGCGCACGAGCGCAGTTGTCGCCCGAGAGTAGCGATGGTGACAGGAGGGCGAGTGAGGAAATCCCATGAGCGCATGTGTATCGTATACTATTTTTTTTAACGTGTGCGCAAAGCATTATAAGAGGAGAAATTGGTGGGAGGGGCGGGAAAGGGGGGGGGGGGGGGGGTTTGGGGGCGGACCCCCCCCCCCCCCATTAGAATAAATAAACATTATGAAATGAAATAATATATTTCAGGAAAGTATCGAATTCATATGAAAAGTATACACTTATTATTAAGTAACATTATTATTAAGTATATATTTATGATTAATTAAAATTATTTAATAAGGAAAATTAATAATCACTACTTTGTTATTGTGTTTAACATGTTAATAGTTACAGAGCAATTGTTGAATTGAAACGAACTGAGATCATTTTTAATTGAACTATTTAAATTGGATAAATAATTATCAGAATAAAATTGCCTACAAAACGAACGAAAACAATTCAGTTTGATTGTGTATACAATAATGAATCCGTTTTGTTATTGTAACCGTTGTTTACGTTTTTCGGGAACCGCAGATTGTTTTGAATGCGCCTGGGCATGTATTGAAACGAAAGAAAGAAGGGCAAACATACATATATACATATAATTACTTCGCGCACTCAGTTGAAAAAAATAATGAATCGCATGTGCTCTAGTGCTATTTATGTAAGCGCCCGCAGTTCTATTACACTCTACGCGAAGTGTATTAACTTTAATTATGGTTACTGGAGAATCTTAAATGTGCACCTTGCTTGCTTCCAAAATTCGTCTATTGAAGCTCAATTTTCGCTCAATCGAATCGATTGGTTTAAAATCAATGTCTTGATTAGACCTGATTTCACTACGTTATGTATTATTGGGTTTTATATCCAGTGTAATATCACTATATTCCGACAGCTTGTTTCTAATATATTCTGCTATATACTCCATTTCAGAGCTTCCGATCGGCACAGTAATTTGATGGTTACCAATATGAAATTTATTATTGACGTCAACATTTGGTATTGAATTAAACGTTAAAAGTTCAATTAAACCCAATGCATAATTCTTCTGCGGTGAACGTTCAAAAACGTTATATTTAGTTTGAATGTTTGTTTCTTTCCATACAGATTTCCTGTCGGTAAAAATGTAACGTTTTTTATAAACATATTATATTACATTAGATTCACAATACACACGTTATATATCTCTAACTTTATTGATTCGAAAAGACGCGTCCCTACCAATATTAATTTTAATCACGAGAGAGAGAAAGGTAAATCTATTATTGATTGTTTATTCACTTCAAAAATACGAAACCACGCACTAAACTTTTAGGAGAAAACCTGGTATGAATGGCGATGGTGTTTCTTCCATTTCCTTTTGGCGTCCTTCTCGATTTTCTTAATATGGCCTTGTCGTAGTGGATTTTGCAGCTGCATCAGTTGGAGATCAGAAGGAATTCCACGATTGACCAATCAAATATAATCTGTGCACACTGGTCCAGATATGCTCGTCGAACAACATTCGTTATGAGAGGAAATTCCATTAGATATCCATATGGTAAATTAAATTTTTAGTTGCTTACCAAGGATGACGCCAAGGAGATAATTGCATTCCTACCCTGCGAGTAGCACTCCTTGGCCAATGCAGTTCTTTCAATCAGCATCTAGATCGTTCCGGTCCGAGATAATGGATGATGTCCAGTGTTGCCTGAAGCGTAGAATCCAAAGAAAATGGCCTTACAGAAGGATGCATCCGACGCTGTCCAGGTTTCGAAGGAGAAGAACCTCATCGACAACCGGGTTCCGAAACTGCAAATCGTTGTTCCCCACGCTCTATCCCTGATCACCTGATACCTAGCGTACAATTTTGGAGACACACCCACTCAACCACAGACTGTCTCTATGTTGCCTTCTCGCCTAGTGATACTGGTTCGTGTGTTCCGCATGACCAGCACCGCAAACTTCTAGTCCGCGCTCCAGCCAATCACGTACGCGCTCGCGAATATTATGGTAGCGCGATCGGTACCGACGATTCCTACCTATACCTTTCTCTCTTACCTTTCTCTCTTTTCACTCGTTAATTGAATCGCATGTTACAAAAATGTTTTGCATACTTGGCTACAAAACATGCGTGTCAGTGAAAATTTTAAAACATCAAAAGGATTACTGATTTGTTCTGACCATTTTTAAACAAATTGTTTCAAGGAGAGAAATAAAACAAGAGCTCTAATTGAAGGTAGTGTCCCAACAGTACTTGAATGGACAAAATGCGTTGTTTGTAGTGCAGAGGACACCCCACAGAGCAATCGAGCATTCTACAAGTATGTATATTATCTATTTCTATACACTGTAAAAAATAGCAACGAACTTTACAAATCTATTGTAATTTTCGTGTATTTTTTAGTAATTTTCATTCGTACAACGTTGTAATTTTACAAAACTTGTAAATTTACCACGTACAGCGTAGGCTCGATTTCGACCAACATATACCACGATAAAAATACAGCGCGTTGTAATTTTACAATGTACAACGTCAAACAGTTACATAACCTTGTGAAATTCCTACTTTCGAGACGAATTCCCACATGCGCGTAGGAACTTTACTTCCTCAAACGTAGATATATTACCAAAATTTTGCAAATGAAAATTACAACATATTTGTAAAGTTCGTTGCCATTTTTTACAGTGTATTACAAGCCGACCAATTGTTAATAGGTAGGTCCGTTCATTTGTAAATAACTTATTTTTGTTTAGGTTTCCTGTACACAATGCTAGTATTTTTAAACAATGGCAGAGTGCTGTCGGACATCACATGTTGGAAAACATTGATACAACTGCAAGCAGAGTCTGTTCTGTCCATTTTGACGAGAAATGTTTTCGACGTATTACAACAAATGGAAAGAATTACACAGCATTGCGGGTGTGGGCCGTACCAACAGTTCTTCTATCTAGTGAAATGACAGGTAAGATGTGCACTGTTTTGATTCAGATTTAAAAAACATGGAAACTATCGATTGCAATTTTTTATGCCTCATTTAATGAATAAGTGATAAATGAATGTAAAGTACACATAGAGATGACATGCCGATAGCAGAGTTGCACCTATCAAATTAGTACTGTATAATGACGTCTATTGATAATCCCAACTTATACATAACCAATTTACACACGTTGGGTCGAAGGGTCGAGAAGATCCAGTGCCCTGGTGGTAAGGTTATTGCCTTACGTAAAGCTTAAATCGATGTACTATCGGGGACTAAAATTTATACATTAAGTACTTATATATGTAACGATTTAGATTTTGTAAGGTTCAGTAATTACATTCTCATCGATGAAATTGTTAATATATGTTAATTTCCAAGAATTAATTTCATTAGGCCTCGGTTAACTGATTGTAATTTTAGTATGTTGTAATGTTCGAAGGCAGATTCTCCTCTCCGTAACTGTGTTCTCATGCATGTTTAGTGTGTTCGAAAGCAAAAACCCTCTAGGAAGAATTTTATTAGGCATTGGTCAACTCAATGTCGTAAAGGTTTTTTTTGGATTCGAACAAGCTAAACATACATAAGAACACAGTTACGGAGAGGAGAATCAGCCTTCGAACATTAAAACATACCAAAATTACATTGAGTTGACCGATGCCTAATGAAATTAATTCTTGGAAATTAACATATATTAACAATTTCATCGATAAGAATGTAATTACTGAACCTTAAAAAATCTAAATCGTTACATATAATAGTACTTATAAGTACTTAATGTATAAATTTTAGTCACCAATAGTACAACTGAAGTATAAAAGTTTATATCACTTAATGTATATATTTTAGTAACCGATAGTGCAATTGAAGTATAAAAGTTTATATACGAATACTGTTTTATTAAACTCCTGCTTCGATAAAGGACTATTATATGTAACGATTCAGATTTTTTAAGGTTCAGTAATTACATTCTTATCGATGAAATTGTTCATATATGTTAATTTCTAAGAATTAATTGCATCCGTAATATAAGTATTATTGTCAGCGTTGGGAAATTCAAATTTAATATTTTGTATATTACGTTTGAGCAAAATGTCTGTTTCATTTGTGATATTTTACTACAAATATAGTTTTAAAATATATATTTACATATAAATTAATGGTAAATTCGTACACGGAAAGAAATTTTCGGCAAAATTCACTCGGCACTATGACGTAAGGCGGTTCGAGTAGCAGTAGCTCTAACACCAGAGTAGTTTTTACTATGCAGTGCAGAGCATGACTAACTTCATAATGGGAAGCAAGCTTTGCCGTTCTTGCCGGCGATAAAAGCTTAACCTACGAAGTATGTATGTTTGACTGCACTCAATGAAATAATACTTACTATTATACATTATGTAAAATATTCCAAACATTTGGCTAGATGTACACTGTGACAGTCTGTATTACTGTTGTTCCTATATACATATTCAGACGAATGATAGGTTATCTATTCATTCATCCTAATACATTATTAAATAGAATGATGGAATAAACGTGTAATTTTTAAATTTAAAAATGTCAACTGACTTATCGATTTTATATCTACACTAGAAGAATTTAATATTTTCATTAAATACTATTTAGCGATATCTGAAATAAAGAAAAGATATTTTAACATCCTATGTTTTAAGTTTAAAAAATGTTCTGTTTTCAGTTTAATAAAAGTTGGTTTTTATTGTGTACATGCAAAATCAGAAATTAAATCAATTTGGTCAGATAATGAGTCTTGGTTAATAAATTTTATCTATTCTGTTCTTGAAAATAATTTAAGCGTTTTGCTATAATTTAAGTCATAAAATCTTAATTATACAGAGGGTACGGTCGTTAAATATCAAAACTTTGTTATTCATACTTATAGTGTCTGAATTTATTAAACACATTCCACATATTCGTATATCAATTTCTTTTTATTCATATATGTACTTAAAGTTTGAGATAAGCAGCAAATATATTAGCAGTCACATTAGTTGTACAATCGGAGACTTCATTCCAATGATAAAATACTTTTATTCGTGTTTTAGGCCTGCAGCATTCTTCAACATATGCAGTGACGTTATTTTTATTTAATTATGGTTGAGAAATACATTTGAAACCTTTTTCAATAAAAATTACATGCTCTAAAATTAAATTAATTCATTTGATAAAATCAACATTTTTAGAGGGGGTTCTGTTAGAATTTTTAAAATCGATAAATTAAGTGCCACCCTATTATACATTATACTTAAACTTGATTTAATGCTATTAGACTACCATGCATTCGGGCTTAATGTAATTGTATGTTTCACAAATGACCAATTCACATTCTGCCACTACATGTTCCACATCAAATGTAGACACATCGGGCTCAACTACAGTTCTCCACAGTGTAACATCTTCCCCTCCAACAGTACATATCACAGTAGATATTAATGATACTACAGCCGAAGAAATATTAGGTATTTTAACACAAATGCTATTAATTACTCACTAATGCACAAGTAATTAACGAATTGTATGGTCGGTTCATGTACCTAATATTATGCTATATTCGGAAAAGAATATTTTGGAGCCCACTATTGAAATCAATGATCTAGTAGTGGTGAACATTACCATCTACATTAGTAACATAACTTGAAAATTATTCATTTCTGATTGTCACTTGGTAAATAAATGTGGGTATGTTATTATATATGTACCTTTTTCTTACATTTTCATGTTTGCAAATGTACGCTTTATGCATATACTATTGGGCAAATGAAGAGACCATGTAAGTCGTAACTGTAAGTACAGAAAATGTAAAAGATGCACTGTAACAAGTTACAAGAAATACAATTACAGATGGCGTCGGTGAACAAAATCCGGTAGACCTAACTCCACCATCGCGCAAACGGAAAAGAACCTCATCCAAATGTTCTTATCTTGAAGATCATAATTACGACGATTCGCCGAGAACCAAGAAAATCAAATACGACTTGATGCAGCAAAAGATTAAGGAACTTAAGGCAAAGCTTCAACAAGAAAGGCTTCGTTCCTCACGCTTGAGAACTGGAATGACTCGATTGAAACAGAAAAATCAAATCCTGGTGACACTTAACAATGACTTACGTAAAGAGAAGAACATTTTCCAAGATGGGTCACAAGCTCCAAATTCTGTTGGCGATAATGACGATCTCATGCAATTTTTACAAAGGTATTCCAGAAATCGAATGCTGCACAACGTAGCGTCAGAGAAACCGAAGAAATTTACAAAACGTCGTAGTACAAGTGTCAACGGCATATCTCGAAAAATGTATTCTCCGTCAATTAGAGCATTTGCTTTGACTTTGCACTTTTATTTACCCAAAGCATATGCATTTGTTCGGTCTAAATTTTGCAATGCTCTGCCGGATCCACGAACTGTTCGGGCTTGGTACTCGTCTATCGATATTAAACTTGGAATGACGGACGAAAGTCTTCTGACGTTGAAACGGAAAGCCGTGGAAGCAAATAAAGAAGGGAAAAAGGTCCTAGTATCCTTGATGTTGGATGAAATGGGTCTGAAAGCAGGCTTTCAGACGCTAAGAAACAATGAGAAGAGTGGCTACGCAGATGTAGTTCCAGAAGTAGCACCCAAATCTTCCAAACCTTCAGCAGAAAAACCGAACTCCGCAAAACCTAATAATATGGGTTTGAACGCTTTGGTCTTCATGGTCGTCGCTATTGATGGGTCCTGGAAAATACCCGTTGCATACTATTTTGTTCAGAGTATAAAAACTGAAACCTTGAAGCAACTCATTTCAAATTGCCTCGTGGAACTTCATAATGTGGATATAACAGCACCTTGCATTACACTGGATGGACCATCGCATCACTTTTCGTGTATGACTGCCCTGGGAGCATCGTTTTAAATTAATGATCTCAGACCATATTTCCTTCACCCTTGTACAGGTGAAAAAGTATACGTCATTTTCGATAGTTGCCATATGCTCAAGCTTCTGCGGACAACGTTAGGCGACTTCAAACGGCTCAAAGATTCAAATGGGTCTAGAGTGGAAGTACATAGTTGAACTTGTGAAACTTCAAGAGAATGAAGGGATTAGAGCTGACAATAAGGTCCGTCGTGCCCATATCGAGTACTGGAAGTCGAAAATGAAAGTCTCGTTAGCAGCGCAAACTCTCAGTAGCGGTGTTGCTGATGCAATAGAGTTCTGCGATAAACGACTAAGTCTTCCACAGTTTCAAGGAAGTGATGGTACCATTAAATTCATCCGATGCGTAGACACATTATTCGATTTTATGAACTCTCGCGAACCTTTTGCAAAAGGTATGAAAGGCCCATTGCGTGCGGACAACGAATTTCAATGGCGTGCCGCCATTCAACTTGAAATTCAGTACTTATTAGGAGTAACGAATTTTGAAGGCGTTCCTATGCACACAATTGCACGACGTGCAGGCTTCCTGGGACTCGCTACGGGTGCGATGTCGGTCATTGAGCTATTTGACAATTACGTTAAGCCACCAGAATCTCAAGTTAAGTATTTGCTGACCTACAAACTCAGTCAGGATCACCTGGAACTGTTTTTTGGAGCCATAAGACGATGCGGGGGCTGGTGTCCAAATCCGACATGCTCACAGTTTAAGTCAGCGTTCAGAAGACTTCTAGTGCGTCATGAAGTTCAATCGTGTAATGGTAATGTTGAAGCGATGGATTGTACCAACATTTTGATAACGTCAGCCGGACTTTCAAGGTGTAATAAGCCAGATGAGTATGACTTGTCCACGTACGATGCCACGGAGAATAACAAGGTTGCAAAAAAATATGGCCTCAATAGTCATGTTATTGAAAAAAATGAGAATGAGGTAATTATGCGTGAATTTCTTGATTTTCACGATCAGGTGCATCACGAATTAAATGAATTCTCTACAAATTCTGTGGCTTACATATGTGGATACGTTGTGCGAACGCTGGTGGTTCTTGGCAGACCAAGCATTAAATGCATATCTTGTAAAGCCACTTTGCTTCAAGACTCACAGAATGTGGCATTATTCGTGGAAAATAACCTCGTTGAAAAGAGGAGTAGAGGTGGTTTGACTTTTCCAAGCATGTCGGTCGTGAAACTATGCACTCGAGCAGAGGTCTTGTTAAGGAAAGCTCGTAACATTAATAATAGCATGCCCATACTGGAACGTAATTTTCCTGCACTTGTGTGTGATCTAGTTGTTCGCTCTGCTTTATCTGACGACTGTACAATTTTTGATTCCTCGCATGAAAACGACCCAACTGATCTCCTAAAGCATAAAGAAGAGCTTTGTAAACTAGTGTGTAAGGTTTTCGTTAGAAATAGATTATTTGCATTTACAAAAAATGCTTTAGAAGTAGCAGTAGGTACGAAGCTGCAGCATTATATGACGCGCGCGATCATATGGAAAAATCAGTAAGACTGAAAATTGTTAAGGTAAAAAAAGATTGAAAATGCGTTAAATTTATATTCATTACAAAATTTTTAAGTTAAGTAATAAATTATTTTCATGCTTTTAAGAATATAACCTGTTATCTGAATGCACTAGCTTTTCTGTTGGCTGGACGCTTATTTCTCACAATTTGCACGTAAGCATGTGGAGTGAAGTGTTGCATTTTTATATAAAGAAACAGTTTGTTCTTGTATTGACGCTAAATATATATTTATATGTTCCAGTTGGTACTGAAGAATCTGTTGAAAATTCGGTTTCAAGGTGTTCAAGGAGGACCTTTACTTAGGAACATTGCATCCGCGTAGATGCAGTTGAATGTGACATAATTAGTGAAATAATTTGGAGTACCTGAAAATGTTGCAGTACAAGTGGTGTATCGTATCTTACTTGGGAGATACTGTCTGCGCTGTCTTTCCTACATTTATAAATAAATTTTTCATAACAGAAGAACTTTATGAAGCATTTTATTAACCATCGTAGGAGGGAAGGGGAACCTAAACATTTTTTACTCGCCGAAGGCTGATTTCACTTACCAATGAAGTATTCTTAAACATATTCAGCTTCTTCGATCACAAAAAACCTTTAGGAAAAATTTGAACATCTATTGGACAAGTCAATCTCATTCTAAACTTATTTTAATGTTCGTAGGCTTAATTCACTTATCGATAGAGTATTCTTGAAAATATTCGGCTTGTTCGATCACAAGAAAACTTTTGGGAAAATTTCAACAGCATCGAATAAGTCAATGTCATTATAAACTTATTTAAATGTTCAAAGGCTGAATTTACATATTTATACAGTTTTCTTGAACATATTCGGTTTGTTCGTTAACAAAAAACCTGTTAAAAATATTTTAATAGCCATCGGAGAAATCAATCTGTTTCTAAACATATTTCAATATTCGTAGGCTGAATTCACTTATCGATAGAGTATATTCTTGAACATATTTGCTTTGTTCGTTAACAAAAAACCTGTTGAAAACATTTTAATAGCCATCGGAGAAATCAATCTGTTTCTAAACATATTTCAATGTTCGTAGGCTGAATTCACTTATCGATATAGTATTCTTGAATATGTTCCGCTTGTTCGATCACAAAAAACCTTGGGAAAAAATTTTAACAGCCATCGTATAAGTCAATCTGATTATACAATTATTTCATTGTTGGTAGGCTGATTACAGTCATCGATACAGAACTCTTAAACGTATTTAGTTTCTTCCATAACAAAAAAAAAACGTAATGAAGTAGTTTATCAGCCTTTGTACAAGTGAACAAGAATCTAAACTTTTTATAGTCGACGAAAGCTGATTTCAGTTATCGATACATCTTATTAAAAAAAAATAAGACAGGTGTACTTGAACCAAGGGCTTCCTGAAGCAACAGTTTAGTCTCAAAACTGTTAGGTGTCTCGGTAAGTAATGCATGAAACTTGTACTTGCTAATCTGCTGCAGGAGGAATATAAAGATAATTAATTTAGGTATTCTTCAATTAGAATTCTATATTACATTAATTTCAATTATAATAAAAATAAAATAAATAAAAAGAAAATATAACACATCCACAGTTCATGCAATATATTCAAGTAATTTCCCGATACTTCTATTAAGTTTAATATACGTAACTCTTCAATATCATTTGAATGGCCCGCCGCCATTGATCTCGGTCTTCGTGCTCAAGCTTCGGGAGTATTCGACTGCACTCGGCCTCCCTCCGCCATACTTGAAAAATGTCTCACAACTATCATGTTTTCGGTCGATTTAACCTATGCGTGCCCTATCCACGTAGTATAGATCAGTGCATGCAGCACACTGCCGGTGCTTAAACCACTTCTTATTATTCACGGAATAACAAATTCTTAATATAGTCGCTTAATATGCCGTTACAAAAGTTACAGCACCCGAATTACGAAAAAGTTTCATTAAAAAAAACGTTATCTCGCTACTTTTACTGTTCCTCCTTTCATTTTGACGAAAGGCGCATCCTTGTTGTTATGATTTTTCACTTCCATATAATCTCAATAACTTAAACTGTGAGCACGAAAGCACACAAAGCTTCGTTAGAAAAGAATTATTGTAAATGTTGCATGTATATTTGTACTACTCTAACAAAACACTCTGCACTATCAATGGATTCAAGACGAGATTTTTGCAAATTGTGTGTCCTTGCTAGATGTTTAATAAATTCCGCGATCCCATCACAGGCTATTTCGCCGTGTCCTGTAGCAGAGAATACACTTCCAAATTTTCAACTTAGCATCCAAATTTTCAAAAAAATATTCTCCTAACTACAAATATGGTTTAGTCTGCTTGAAACTCGATTAACCTCTATAATGGTTTAATGGTTGGAAAATTATTTAACGGTTTCTTCATTTTTAGAGTTAAATGTTGAAATAACTTCAGAAATGACACGAGGATATCTAATTAAGTATGGAGTAGTTCTAGGTGGAAATAGATCAGTGCCTGGCATAGAAGTCCAGTATATAGTTGATATATCGTGATAGGAATGTAATGGTTTAGTGGTTGGAAATTTGAACTGTATCGCAATGGCATTTTAGATATGGTCCAGTCGTCACATAGGACATCGAGCCTTAATGGCGATGAATCTAAGGGCTCTTCGTTGAACCCCCTCCAGCAAATTAATTTCGAATTGAATGTATGGTGACCAGGTGGATGCAGAATACACCAAATGTGGAATAACCAATGATCTTATGAGATATGGAATAGTGTGAGGATCGTGGAAGTCCCGAGTTGTCCTTTGAATAAAACCCAACATCCTAAGCGCTTTAGTTCGGCAATAAATTAAATGATCTGTGAAAGAAAGATCATCATGAACCACTACGCCAACATGCTTGGTGACTCTTGTTAATTACATGTTATTCAACTTATATTCAAATTCAAATTTATGGGATAACCGACCAAAAATCGTACATTGGCATTTGGTTGGAAATGGAAAATTACCAACTTGGAGTGAAGTATTGAATAGGTAACCTAATGGATTCAACAGAGGGGTCGAGCAGTTTTTCATTAAGTGAGAAAGTATACAATTCGATCCCTGTGTACATGACGATTGCAGGTTACCGATTGCCTTCTTAATTTCACTCACAGAGATATAATAAATCTATCAATTACATTACTGGTAATAATATGCTCTAACAACGGATTGGAGTTCATATCTAAATAGCGAAATAATGATTGAATAATGAAGCTACTGTTCTTATCAGAAGAGGAGATATATTGTTAAATTTCATAGTAGATGGTAATGTATTAGTATCCCGGTTGAATTTATATAAGACCAAAAAGCTTTAATGTTCATCTTAGATTTCGTTTCAATATCAGCAATATAGTTTTTATAGAGCAGTACTGTAGCTATGACTGTTGAATGAAATTTCATTCAATGTAAGTGCTGCCTGTACATTTGACTGCAACTGAGAAGGATCGACATATTAACCTTCTCCTTGTGTCTGAAGAACTGAGGAAAACCGCACGCACCTCCTCATCTTTTGTTTTGAACGACGTCAAAGTCGAAGAAGATCACAGTCGTATTTATCATTACTGCTGGATTAAAAATTGATCACGACTAGTGAATAAACAATGCACAAACATGATGGAAAGAGGCATATTTGTAACAGGTGTCGTCACTATTTTCACAGTGAAGAAAATCTTGCCATGCACAGGATAGAATGTGGAAAGAAAAATGATTATGCGGTAAAACTCCCCGAAACAAACAAAAAAAAACATTTTAAAATTTAAAAGTTTGGGTCGAGCCATGCGGTACCTTACATTGTTTACGCTGACACCGAGTGTCACCTTGGTAAAGTAGAATCGGAGACAGCACCTAAGTTGGCCTATGAAGAGCATAAAATTTATAGTGTAGGATACTACGTGCATTGTAACCACGACTCATCGTTGTCCCGATACCGCTCACATCAGGTAAGCACTCACATTATATAATTAATTAATTACATTATTTATTCTTGTTTAAAACATTATAACAATTAAACAGAATTAATAAAAATTAAACTTCAACTAATATAATACACTTTATATTTTCAATGGATGCTTTTTTTTGTTACAGATTTTGATGGACACGAAGCCGATGAACTTGACACCGAGAGAAGAGAATTCATTTCGGTCGGCGACGATATGCCCCATCTGCGGGGGCTCTCTTGGCGACGCTGAAGACGAAGTTCCTGATCACGATCATCTCACTGGTCAATTCCGAGGTGCTGCACATAATAATTGTAAAATTAATTATAAATTCATTTTAACATACCGATAATATTCCACAATTTAAGTGGCTACGACGCTCATTTCTTCATTTGCGAAGTCACCAATTGTTTCGAGGGAGACGTGAAAGTCATTTCGTGCAATATGGAAAAATATATTTCTATAATCAACTTTGTCAAGGTCACTCAAATTAGATTAACATTTTTGGATTCTCGTAGATTTTTAAACTGCTCCTTCGCGTTGGCGTCTTATTTAAATAATATAAACCAAACTATTTTGAAAGCTCATTTTCCAGATGAACAACAATTCGAATTATTAACACGCAAGGGAATTTTCCCCTACTATTATGTAAAAGAAATAAGCGTCCTAAATGAACAATGTCTACCATCTCGCAACAAATTATATAAAACATTGTATGACTGTTCCCGTTCCGCTGCAAATCTCGGGCAGTGGAAGAGGACATGGGCCACTTCTTCGCCGACACCAGGGCATGTCGGGCACTCCGCGCTTTGATAAATGCGGAAACGATGTAAGTAGCTGCGAAAGCAGCCGTGCCCGGTGAGCACCTGGGTGAGATGAAAGGTGGTATATCCGTGTTGTCTGCCCGTCCACATTGCTAGATCTGAGATGACGCAGTGGGTCCACCGCCCCGAATCCGCTGAATCCCATCTTTTTTGCCACTCTTCTATGGTCCTTATGGACCATTTGTCGTGGTTCGGCTCCTGGTCGGCGATGCCCTGCCTTATACACCTGCCTTCGCAGTGTACTGCTGCCCTCTCCATAGCAAGAAGGTCTATGGGAGGGAGTCCCTTGACCACCGAGAGAGCGATGTCCGATACAGAACGGTAGGCACGGGCCACTCTTAGGGCGGCTGTTCTATAAGCCCTCCGACAGGTGGCTCCGCAGCTCTTAGGGATGTTCATGGCATCAGCCCAGATCGGTGCCCTGTAAAGAATAACGGAGCTTACTACCTATGAAAGGAGGGACCATCGCGGCTGTTTCGCCCCCCCCCCCCATATTGAGCATGATGCTGGAGAGTGTACGAGCCACTTTGAAAGCCTTTACGCCTGCGTTCATCAGGTGTTGTTTGAACGACAGCCGCGCATCTAGAGTGACTCCAAGATATCTAATAGTGTCCACCGTCCTGATCTGCGTATCTTGCACCGTGAAGGTGGCGTATACCCTTTTCTTCGTTCGAGAGATGAGCACCGCCTCCGTCTTCTCAGCCGCCAGATCTAACCCATGGTTGCTCAACCACCTAGCTACTACCTCGATAGCTTCATCTCCGCTAAATTGCACCTCGTCGATGGTCATCGCGACGACGATTAGTGCAAGGTCGTCTGCGAAAGCTACCATGGACACCCGGTCTGGATTGCCTGAGCAGTCCGTCATATAAGACGTTCCAGAGCAAGGGTCCCAGAACCGAAGCCTGTGGCACGCCTCCCGTGATGTTGTAGGAGTGCCTGCCGTCATCGGTGTCATAATACAGGGTTCGGTCTGTTAGGTAGCTTGAGATGGCTTCTCTTAGGTAGAGAGGCACCTTCAGATCTTCGAGTGCCTGCATGATGCAATCCCACCTGGCCGAATTGAATGCGTTTCGAATATCCAGGGCAATGATATCACACATGCGCCTGGTGTTTCGGCTGCCACTGATGGCATCCGTGGCTATTGCTTTCACTCGGCCGATTGCATCGATGGTTGAGCACCCTTTCCGAAATACGAACTGGTTTTCGGAAAGACCTCCGGCATTTTCGATGGCTGATTCCAGTCTGGCACAGATAACCCTCTCATATAGCTTCCCGGAGATGTCAAGCATGCAGAGCGGTTGGAATGAGGATGGGTCGTCCGGGGGGTTATTTCCCTTAGACAGCAGCACCAACCTCTGTTCCTTTCACTGCGCCGGGAAGCATCCTTCCTTCAGGAAAGCACTGAATGTCAATGTGAAGATGGTTGGCACCTTCAGCGCTGCGATCTTCACTGCCATTCCAGGTACCCCATCCATTCCTGGGGCCTTACGGGTGGAGATCTTCTTAGCAGCTATCATACCTTCGGCTTTGGTAACATCTGGCGGCTCGGCTGCACCAGCAATTGCCATCAGGCCAGTGCCAATCAGCCGTTCCCGCTGTTCTGGGAATAAATGGCCGACGACTTTGCCGAAGAAGACTGGACAAGATGGTGCGTTGGGTCCCCTGGGCTTGATCTTGTTCATGACCGTTTTATATGGTCGCCCCCAGGGAACGCGGTCCACCTCCTCACAAAGGTCCTGCCAGCACTTTCTTTTCGCGGCCTTGATGGCAACCTTGAGCCTCTTTCTCTTTCTTTCATAGTCCGCGGCCAGTTGGTAGTACCGGGGATTATGAATTGCTCTCTGGTGCAGCCTTCGAGCCCGAAGGCACTCTCGACGGATATCTGCGATTTCCTCGTTCCACCAATAAACTGGGGGTCGGCCGCGAGGATTTGACTTCACGGCCATAGAGGCATCGCAAGCCGCTGTTATGGCTCGGGAGAGGTATAGGGCTCTCTCCTCTGTTGTTCCCTCCACCTCCGTCTGTTCCAAGCTGTAGAGGAACATTTCCCGATCGAAGGTGGCCGGTGCCCATCTCTCTTTGCTTGCGCTCTGCACCTTTCCTGCTCCTCTGCCGGTCATTTGGAGCGGGTACACCAAAGGCTTGATGGTCACTGCCCGTGTCTCGGTCGCTAACTTTCCAGCCCAACCCTTCCCCCGTTAATTTTGGGTCGACGAACGTCAGGTCGACTACAGAGGACTTGCCGGCCTTGGAGTAGGTCGGTTTTCCCCCGTGTTAGCAATCTTCAACTCCAGTAACGAAAAGGCCTCAATGAGGGCATATCCTCGATGGTTGGTCTTCGCACTACCCTATTCCGTCGCCCATGCATTGAAGTCCCCCCCGATCACTAATGGGAGTCGGGAGGTTCTTGCACTGGCGACGATGGCCTCCAGGGATCCTTGGAACTCATCGATGGTAAGACTGGGAGGGAGGTAGCAATTGTATAGTCTTATACCAGCCATCTCCACCCAGGTGAAGCTGGGCAGGAGGTCGGACATCTTATTGGATATGTGGAGATTCCCACATACCCAGATGGCCGCCTTGATGGTGGAATCCTTCACCCATCTCGGTTTACAAAGATTCCGGTAAGCCTCGCTGATGACGGCGATATCGGCTTTCTCCTCCTTGATCAGTTAGAACAGCAGATCCTGGGCCACCGCGCAGTGATTGAGGTTTATTTGGAGCACCTTAGCTACTGTTGGTCTGTGCTCCAACCTCTTGCGTTGCACGATGTTTGACTACGCAGTCCACAATCTTCTGGCCCTCCTTGCCACACCGGAAGCACTGCGCCGAGCGATCGACCGCGGTCTTACAACCCTTTGCCAGGTGTCCGCTCTCGTGGCACCTGTAACAGCGCGGGAATTAACCGAGCCAATTAAGCTTCCCCTTTTGCAGCAGTGCGTTTGCTACTGCGACGGGAAGCAAGATCTTGGCCGCCTGGGTTCCGCTATATGCTTTCCTGAGATTGATATTCTCAGGGGTCACTGCTTCCAGTGAAGTTATCTCAATGATGGCCTGGGCCACCTCCTCCCGAGTTGTGGCCTCGTCCATGTCCTTGATGGTGATGGCTTCCTTATGGGACAGTGCCTGTACGACAGCTGTCCCTTTTAGGATGGACGTGGCCGTTGCTTGGAGGTTTTGGGTGCACACGCCAGGCGTTGCAAGCTCTATGAGCAGTTCGCCTGCTTTCGTCCGCCTAATGGCGGTCACCCTTTCTCCTAACATTCGCAGTTCTGTCGCAGCTTTTATGGTCTTCAGGATGTCGACATATGACGTACCGTCCGCTGCCTTGATCTTGATGGCATCGGGGCGGAAAGGTCGGAGGCCGGCTTTTGATTCCGGCTTTCCCCTGTGTCGCTTGCCGACATCCGTTCCCTGCTGCTGCTGATGTTGTTGCTGCTGCTGCTGCTGCTGCCGTCGTTGTTGCTGTTGATGCTGCTGCGGATGTTGTTGCTGCTGATGCTGGTGCGGTCGTTGTTGCTGCTGCTTCGCCTTCTTCTTTAGGCCGTTTCTGACCACCGTAACCCAGTCCTGGTCTTCCGACTGGGGTTGCCTCAGTTGTTCTACAGCTGGTGGTATGGGGCGTTCCTCTTTCTCCTCTTCTTTCCTGACCCGTTTTGTTGCTGGCAACTTCAGCGGCGAGGGTCCTTTACGCTCTGGACGTTTGGGGGGCTTACGGAATAGGGGTGACGTTTGGCTCGCCGAGTGACCAACCCCAACAACACTGCGGTTGCCTGATAACGACGCCGGAGAGCCCGCTGGCTCATTCGTACCCGACCCCGGTACTGGGGATCCGACTCCTGCACCGTAAGCTTTTATCTGCAGCTGATCTTCCATAGTTGGTTTATTCTTCGCGGTTCCTTCCCCTAGCTAGTTCTTTGGTCTGCGTCGGGTATTTTATTTCTCCGATACCTTTTACCAGCATTCCCCGATCCGCCACCTGGGGACCCGCCCGTTAGAAGGAACCAGCAAGACTCCGGCGGGTGTGTGTGTGTGTGTGTGTGTGTGTGTGTGTGTGTGTGTGTGTGTGTGTGTGCGTGCGGTGTGCGTTTATGTGCGCATGTGTGTGTTTGTGTGTGCGCGTGTGCGTGCGTGCATGCGCGCGTGCGTGGGTGGGTGTGTGTGTAAACCCTTCCGGCGGTTTCCGAAGGGGGAATCACAGTCTAAGCGGAGGTGGTTTTAGCGGGTGCGAGCCCCGCACTCCTGCTGGCGCCGGCTGGCAGGCATGGCTGGTAGAGCTTTCCACCGTCGCTTCGGAAAAAAAAAAAAAAAAAAAACACACCCACACACACGGAGTAGTGAGAGGCCAGGGGATTCACTCAAGCATCCCCATGAGATGTAAATCCGATCACGCAACCTCCACGCGATTCATCTTGGTTAATGCAAACGCTGGCGGTAGATTTTGTGATTTTTGTACATGGACATTAATTTTTTCCATATTTTATATAGTTTACATGTAAATCCTGTCCCTCGACCGCTCACAGGCACTAACATATTATAAGCCTGATTTCATGTCAAAATTTTATACACTATATACATGTACTGAAAAATCAACCTATTTTATTAATCTTCAAGGCTCTGTAACTCGAAAACTGTCCATTTTTTGGCTTCGGGCCTAGGGACACTTTTCATCAGGATGATACTTACTTTTTCCACAGTTTGAGCCAATTTTACCGGGACCTTTTTTCCATTCATTTAGTGCGGGGTCCATTCATTCGAAAGACTCGAATTACCCGCAGCTTGTGAGGCTATTAGAACGCACAAACGATCGATAAGTTCATTTGTATCATCCCAATGCACGTAATCAATTTTACTTTTTTGTCCAGGAATCATGTATTCAAGCCAATAACCACCCTTTTTCGGAATATTTTTTTTTTTTTATTAGTTTCGATACTTGTGAGAAGCATTATATCGAATAGGTTTTTCCTGGTTTCAATCTTTCCTATGGGCATTAGTTAAGGTAAGTATACTTTTGTAATTGTTTAAATCAGATTGTTCGATTGTAGCTATATCAGCTTTTTTCTTAAATAATAACTCTAGCAAAACTTCAGGAATAGCAAATTTGTTATCCTTATCAATGACATTTTTATTCTTAAATTCTATTGTCGAATCGCCGATTCTTGTAGTACCATCTATGCGAACACCAAAAATTGTATCAATGATATCAATTTTCTCGTGAATATTCCTCATCAGTAAAGTCAGAAACTTATTTGATAAACTTTCTTCAGTATGATATGTAGGTGTTTTAATATCACTGTTAACTGCCTGCTGTAAAGGTGTATTATATCCACCACGCATATCATCATCATCATAATCGTTAACATCATTAATTTCCATACTATCCGCTACTTTATCCTGTGTATCATCAAATTGCATAATATGTCTTGCTGCTGTGGAAGTGGAAGTGGAAGTGGGGCATGTTAATGCATGCAAGTCTCACTCAGCACTGGCTTGTTATAACATTTTTTGTTTGTTCTTAAAATCATTTATGCTTATAAAATAATCAAAACTTTTTCTATATCTTCACTCTTCTATTTCACTGTCTTTATCTATTACTATAAAGTCATGCTTATCTCTCCAACGTTGCGCACATATATCTTTGAAAGTGTTAAATGTCATATCCGTATTTACATGATTATTATACACATGCTTAAGATTCATTTCATTCTGCCTAAAGAGAACCAGAAAATGTACGTTATCTCAAATAAGATGCTTGGGAACACGAGCGTACGTTTGACTGAGATAAAAGCAATCAACGTAATTCTGTCTACCCATAGAAAAGAAGGTTCTAATGTTATCTTGCTTCTCGCATGCAACATCAACAAATATAGTAATTGAGTTTGGCCTGGCCTCGGCGGCGGTAATACCTGTTCATTATCGTGAAAAGTATCCTATATCCTCCACAGAGTCGAGTAAGTTTTGTAAAAATTGATATTTCGGTTGATTGAACCGAAATATCAATTTGATATACATTTTCAAACTTTAATCCATTTTGACCCATGATAAGACTGAGTCATATATTTATTTTTCCGCAATTATATGGGCCACAGAAAAGTGCACGTATATTATTTGGCAGTAACTCCCCATATCGTTTATCATTAGTTACATTATTTTGAACAGACGATGTTAAATCATCAAAACTGATGATTGGGAATTTTGTTGGTTGTTTATAAAATCGCATTTTGATAATAACTGAACTTAAATGTATATGTAGCGCCTTTATATGTATTGTCAGTCATTAACTGTTTGATATTTGAATAATGCACATCTTAAAATGATTATATATGTAAGTAAAAACAAGCAGCAAAATCGGATAAAGAGTGGGAAAGGATTGATAAATTCTTTAATTAATAAATTACAGGTAGAACTTCATATACCCGGTTATCAATACTGTGGACCTGTTACAAAATTAAAGCAACGATTAGCAAGGGAGGATCCGGGGATAAATCCCTTGAACAAAGCTTGCAAGGAAGACGATATCGCTTATTCCAAAACTCTTGAAAATCCCACCGGTAGAAGCGAGGCGGATCATATATTAGCGGAGCAGGCTTGGAAGCGAGTTTTAACAAAAGACGCAAGCATAGCAGAAAAGGCGGCAGCTTGGGGTGTTGCAAAAACACAATGAAACTAAAAATAAATTAGGCATGGGGTTGAAAAAGAAGAAACCGTCAAAAAAAAAACAACATCATTGAACAACATTATTGCGGCTGCTAAAATGTCAATGTCACCAAGTAATAATATTCAAAATGTTGTATCGAGTGCTTTGTAAGGGGCACGTAAAGCAGTAAAAGAAGCCGATGGCAAGCAATTCATATAAAAAACTCGACGGTCATCGATACCTGCAAAGGTTGGAGGATTCTTGGCATTGCTAGCACCCATATTTGCTGCATTAAGTGCTGTAGGTGCATTAGCCGATGACACAGCGGGTATAACCAAGACTGTTAATGATGCAAAAGCTGCTCAAACGCAGTTACATGAAAGTGAAAGGCGTAATCGTGCTATGGAGATAATAGCTATAGGTAAAAGGTTATATCTTAAACCTTTAAAAATGGTCTAGGCATAAAATTAGAACCATGTAAAAAGGGATTAGGTGTTAAATGTAGAAAAAATTGAACAAAATTGTGGTGCTACCACATCGAGCACTCACCGATTGAGATGTATCAAAATATTCGAAAGAATTTACACGTTAATTACGGCTTTTTTGTTCAGGAGTAGTTAAGGTTCTACTCAATGGAGTGTAGGGTTGTTTCTATATTACACATCTCTCCCCCGAATACTATGCATACATTCACAGACTGGTACTCTTGGAAAGCTACGCGTAGAGTATCGAACACTTTTAATTTTACAGCATCAAAGAAATCATTTAAATTACAGTATTCAAAATTGATCGCGAGTCCAGTTTTTATGCGATTTTCGAAAGGTGAATCAACTTCCTCATAAATGAAGAGCGGAGAGAACGAATCTAAAATATTTCTGATCTCCTGCTCCATTTCCGAATCCAGATAATCGAATCTCTCATCACCAATATCCTTGTCTTCCTCCTGTGTATTAATATTCATGGTTTTAATTTTCTCTCGCATAGCAATGAGGCGGTTGACGGTAAACTCCATAGCGTTTGCGATGTTGTATTCCACTGATGTCGCTGCATATAGCCGTAAACTTTCAATTGCACTGTCGCAACTTTCGAAAAACTAGCGAATTGTATTCGTGGAGGTTTTACAATTTTTTTATATATTAAAATATTTATATTCAACCGGCGTATAAAGCGTATTGAGATGTCGTGCGACTTCCATTTATTTTTCTTTATTTTTGTGTAGAACGATGGAAAACTACGGAGCGTCAATTTTCGATAGAAACTGATAGTTCCGTGGTTCTATCGAGGGAGTTATAAGATTCGCTGGTGAGATTATTGTAAAGAAATAGGAGAGGGCCGATGATTAACGTATTGACTAATGGGTTTTACACGAGTCTCAACTCGTATATCATCTTTAAGAGATATAGGTCCCAATATGTTATCTAATATGTTTATAACGTGCGCTTCCGAAGGAGAGATGTAGGAAAAACAGGCCTGCTAGTCCCCGAGGACCCCCCGATGACCACCTGACGCTATTAAATGCACGCTTCGAATGAGGGAATGGGAATCTAGACAGAGCACTTTCCATGGAGGAGAGGTAGCGTTCCAATTAATTCACGCAATTAAATCATCGAATCAAATCGCGATATCAATTCTTGGTCTTAATCCGCGATCTTAATTCGCGAGGTACTCCTCGCGGTCCACCCAACCCGCGAATCATCTGCGATAACGTCGCGACTGTGGCGACGCCTGGTGGCGGCGGCGGGAATGAAGCGGGAACTGCCATAGCTACACTACTGCTCTATAAAAACTATATTGCTGATATTGAAACGAAATCTAAGATGAATATTTCAGCTTTTTGGTCTTATATAAATTCAACCGGGATACTAATAAACATTATCATCTAATATGAAATTTAATAATATATCTTCTCTTCTGATAAGAACGAAGTAGCTTCATTTTTCAATAATTATTTCGCATCAGTTTACTCTTTAAATATGAACACCAATCCGTTGTAAGAGCATATTGTTACTGGTAATTTAATTGATCAATTTATTATATCTCTGTGAGTGAAATTAAGAAGGCAATCGGTAACCTGAAATCGTCATGTACACAGGGATCGAATTGTATACCTTCTCACTTAATGAAAAACTGCTCGACCCCTCTGTTAAATCGATTAGGTTACCTATTCAATACTTCACTCCAAGTTGGTAATTTTCCGTTTCCAACCAAGTGCAAATGTACGATTTTTGGTCGGTTATCCCATAAATTTTTTATTCAAAGGACAACTCGGGACTTCTACGATCCTCACACTGTTGCATATCTCATAAGAACATTGGTTATTGCACATTTGGTATAAGCTGCATCCACCTGGTCACTCAATTGGAAATTAATTTGCTGGAGGGGGTTCAACGATGAGCCCTTACATTTCTCGCCTTTAAGGCTTGATCTCGTATGTCACGACTGGACCATATCTAAAATGCCAGTGCGATACAGTTCAAATTTCCAACCACTAAACCATTACATTCCTATCACGATATATCAACTATATACTGGACTTCTATGCCAGGCACTGATCTATTTCCACCTAGAACTACTCCATACTTAATTAGATATCCTCGTGTCATTTCTGAAGTTATTTCAACTTTTAACTCTAAAAATGAAGAAACCGTTAAATAATTTTTTTGCATGTAATTTTTTTCCTAATTAATGTAATTCGTTTTGATTTGCTGATTTTTGTAGGCCATTTTGAAATCTTGAAAAATCCGTTGGGTATTTTAAGAAATCTTTAAAATTAATAAAATGGCGTCCGATTTTCGAAAAATAAATAAACGTAATTTTCTCAAACACGCCACCTTTTGTCCAAATTTTTACCATAAATTTTTATAAATATGAACAAGAAATTCTATAAGTTTCAAGCAGGCTAACCCATATTTGTAGTCAGGAGAATTTTTTTGGAACAAACGTAGAAAATTATGTTTTGCAAGTATTATGAATAATTTTGTTCGAATTCAATTAAATGTTTTAATGGCATCAGGAATAGCGTACAGAGGCAAATTGTCAAGTGCGCTGATTTCGGAGGTCTCAACCCCGGACCTGATGAAAGACATACCAATACCAATACAAAAATTAAATGTTTTATTGAAAATGTAATCATATTTAAGTAAATATCTTTTAGACGATGTACATTATTCAAGCTTTTCTTTATTCAATTTTTTGCCAATTATGAGTCGCCGTTCTAGCAATGTACGGTATTCTATCACCATTTTTATCACCTTCAACCTACGAAACGTGGCATTTTTCACTGATATGTAAAGATATGGATGGGGCATAGTGGCACTTTCAAGCTAGCAGAAAATTTCCAAGTAGGTAAACGGGCAGGCTGCCGAAAATGACCGAACGCTCCCGATGAGATCAACAATCGCAAGGGGCAAAGTGGAACATGCGTCGTTGCGCCGTGCTGTAAGTGGCTGACGGGTTGTGCGCTCAAATTCAAATATCAGAAAGTGTGCAGTGAAACTTAATTATTTACCAGGCATGTAGTAATGTAAAAGTTACATATTAAAAAAATTCAAGAAATCATGAAGTTAATGGAAATGTATTTTATACGTCATCAGAAGGAGTGAATGTTATAAACAGTGGGAAGTATATTAGATCGTGAGATAGAGACACTGGAAGCATACTTCATCCACTGATTTGTATTTAAACACATGTTCAAGAACTAAAGTATGTCTTTATACTTTACGTTTTGAAAATTGAATCTAAAACTCCTTTACTGACTGCTTTCATAAATAGCCTAAGACAACTAAATGTTCACAAATAAGTTACTGAACCTGGATATAAGATATTATTTTTTCCTTCGGTTTCTGCAATATCAATGTCAGCATTCAAGTGCATACGTACTCCGTATGCATATATTTCAACAACAATAAAAAAATTCTCCAAATGTAACTCCATCTGACACCTGGATAGAAAATGTATATTTTCTATACATTTATATTAGATATAGCTGCAGTTGAAATGTGAGGGTATGATTTCTTGAAAGCTAAAAATGATACAAAAGTAGAAGAAATAAATATTATATTATTTGAAGGTACGGTTATTATCTCCAAATAATAAGTCGATGACTATATTGGACTTGAGAATGTAAGTATAATATATAAAATATATAATACAAATATCAGACACATACAGCCTAAATGTTCATACGTACATGAGAAATATTTAATTAAAACATAAATATAATGTCTCAATGAGTACAAATACAATATTTGATCATCGGTTAGTTGTTTCAAGACACACCATCAATGGCTGAAATTCGACAGATTCAGATATCGATTCACTATGAAAACAAGACACTGAACCAAAAATAATCGATCAATGTCTCTGTTTGATTACATCATTACGTGCTCTGCCTTCCATTATGTCCCCTAAAAATATTACGCCTAGATGGTTTTTTGTGCATGTTAAGGTTTCTGTAAAGTGAAGGTTTGTATTTTTTTAACTTTTAATGAACTTCCGAGTAATTGAGTAGGAATTAATTAGAAACCATTTTAATTACCAAATAGTAAAAAAAAGAATTAAAAGCAATTAAGTTAACACGATTAAAATTAAAATGAATTAAAAGGAATAGGATTTTATTCCAGCTTTTGGATTAAACCGAATACATATTTTGAAGCGTCAATCGTGAGAATTGAATAGCATTAAAATGAATTGATTGTAAAAATGTTCAATTCCGAAAGGCCCACGTAAGGCATTTCAAATACAGTGTGTTTGGAATGTAGTATTCGGAAATAGTCGTACGCATTCGGGAGGTTTCGGCACCTGCCCGTTTACCTACTTCCCAAAGTTCTATTTGGCGAAAAATTGTACTACTATGCCCTATTCATATCCTTACATATCAGTGGGCATTTTTACATCCCGAAATTGCCTGAACGTATTTCAATTCCCAATTTTGAATGTTCCGAAATGTTTCAAGGTCTTCATTTGAGATTCGGGGTAGCTTAATCGAGTTTCAAGCAGACCAAATCATATTTGTAGTTAGGAGAATATTTTTTCGAAAATTTGGTTGCTAAGTTGAAAATTTTGAAGTGTATTCTCTGCTACAGGACACGGAAAAGGAGCCTGTGATGGGATCGGGGAATTTATTACACATATGGCAAGGACACACAATTTGCAAAAATCTCATCTTGAATCCAGTGATAGTGCAGAGTGTTTTGTTAGAGTAGTACAAAAGCACATGCAACATCTACAATAATTCTTTTCTAACGAAGCTTTGTGTGTTTTCGTGCTCACAGTATAAGTTGTTGAGATTATATGGAAGTAAAAAATCATAAAAACAAGGATGCGCCTTTTGTCAAAATGAAAGGAGGAGGAGTCAAAGTTGCGAGATAACTTTTTTTTCAAATGGAACTTTTTCGTAATTCGGGTGCTGCAACTTTTGTAACGGCATATTAAGCGACTATAATAATATTTTGTTATTTCGTGAATAATTAGGAGTTGTTTAAGCACCGGCAGTATGCTGCATGCGATTCACAAGTTTAGAACCCTCAAATATGAAAAATTCAAACGTGATTCATCAAAAAAATGTATATAATTTATTGGCATATGCTGAGTTTAGCTTTTAAAGGCTTAAAATTTATTGTGAACTCTTCTTTTATAACCGAAGAGTATGCAGGAAATTTGTTAACTGCTTTCCGGATCTAGAAGCCATAAACCACAACTGATAATATGACTTGCGCATGTCATGAATTTCAATATAAACCTCCAATTACAATGTAATGTCCAATAAATATCAATTTAAATGTATGAATAAAAAATTATTTTTAATTGTTTAATTTTATATATATATGTCATGTAATCATTTACAATAGATGCCATTGCTATATGATAACTATTGTAAAGAATCTTCGACCCGTATATCTAAATAAATAAATAAATGTAACTTGTAATAAATGTTTATTTATTTTCATTTGTTTTCCAATTTGAACCAACATGTTGATACATTATGGCGACCAAATGTGAAACCAGAACTGAGTACTCACAAAATCGCGAAATGTGTAAATACTCTATTCCTAAAATATCTTTCACGAGATAATCCGAGACGTTTAAAACATCCTCCATGTGAGCATTTTGCCATGTCTGAAAAAGGGTGGAATGCGGGATTACAAAAAATGACTGTCTGGGAGATTAGAAAGCAGTTGAACAAAGGAAGAGTCGTGTTCGATTAAAAAAAACTAATGATGTTACTTGTCATGAGAAACAACATTAATCGTAAAGTATCTCGGTCCATGCAGAGTTTTAATCTATTATAATTGCTTTTCATTACTTTATTATTTTTATATTACTCAAATGTCTCTAATATATTACAACCGTACTGAGTCCCGACGACACGGGGACTCTGGTTTTTACTCTAGAAAAAAGGGGGGAATAAAAAAAATAAAACTTATCAAAGGGGATATGATGGTATTGATATATATTTTAAAAGGGGAACTTACAAAATTGTGGGGGAGGACTTTATTAAATATAATAGAAAAAATATAATAAAAATAATTCGCCGCGCACTGTGCACAGTACTTACGTTTGTTTCGGTATCTCGAAATTCGCACAAAATATTTATATACACACTACAATCTAATAATTTTCGCAATACAATAGTTTTTAATTTGTTCACCTTGACGGTTTACAAAGAAGTGAAGTGAAGATGGTCTGACCCGTTACCATCACGCCACAGCGTCAGTCCTGGATACTAACTTTCAGGGGACAAACAAAAAGGAAAAACAATTACGAATAAGGACGAATTTAAGACAACGTAAGGACAAAGACGGAGAACATAATTTTGGCAATGCTGGGAATAGTAGGGCAAGTCTAAGTTTTCAAAAAGGGGTGGGCGACTGAATGAGGTTTCTGCACGAGTGCGACGAACATTTACTCGGCACTGGAAGGGGTAATGATATATGTAACGAGTGCGACAAGCGCAGACAATATTGATGACGAATTAGTAATTGTACATTGGGCCATGAGTGCGACGAACGTCGACTCGATGAGCGCGACAGCAATAGTCTATTCCATGCATGAGTGCGACGAACGTCGACTACGCGAATATGGAAGGTAGACAGAGACGCTGTACAAATGAATTGACCAATAGGGACTGAGTTTGATCAAGATGGCCGACGAGTTGCGCGTAAAACTGCGCGATAGCCAGTCCACGGTGAACGACGACTGAAGTGACAGGTCGTCTCGGTTTTCGGGATTTTTGAGTGTTTTGAAGTGAATAAATTAAAGTTTGTGCGGGTTTTCTTGTGTGGTTCACTCCGGGATCGAGTGCCAAAGGATCGGGTACAGGAGAATGCAATCGGAGTCATCCTCTCGACGGCAACGGGAAAAGGAGTTTGGAGTTTTGGAGGAAGGCGAAAAAGGAGCAGCAATTACGGTAAGTTTAAACTTTAATTAATAAGGACTATTTCTTTGTGTAAGGATGGGTAAATTTATGTTTCAGGAACAGGACGTCAGCCAGCAGCGATTCCGGCACGAGGAAGCAGACCATCGGAACAGCTGAGTGCACATGTAAGTATAGTGTTTACATTTTTTTTAAATATATTCCTCTTCCATATATGCCTCTTCCTTGGACGATAACTTTACTTCACGACACTGACAGATTCTTTATTTAAAACAATTATGATTAATAATTTCTATGTTTACAGGTATATCGAGTTCTTGGACAGCTGGACAAGACGGGACGATGACACCAACGAGTTGACAGGACAAACACCACCGTTGAAAAAAAAGGTTCCTGGAGAGGATATTTACTTAGATTATGACGGGACGATGCACCAATCTTTATTCTTCTTTCTTGAGGTAAGTATATTAGTGGGGAACGCAAGTAGATGGACTGTCTACTTTGTGTTACAATATTTATTAAGTGAATTAATATTTAACTTCTATATACGTTATATATATATGAACTAAGTATCCTTTGTAAACAAGCAAGATATTCGTTTCTGTATAAGACTTTAAAAATAAAAACTGAAAAATAAATTGCCACTTGAATCAAATTCAAAAGTTGAGGTTACTTTTGCAGCCTATAACAAAGCTTAAACATGAGTAACGCGGGGTGTTTTATGTTAGTAGTATGAGGCTACCGATAGTCAGACGTAAACACCCTCACTCCTCCCTCCACCTTGAGGTAGGTCTGGCGCCAGATGAGACACGCGCCTTGAGATAGGTTAATGGTTATTAATGGTTATTAATGCTCAATTAATATCAAAATAAGTAATAGAAATGTCAATAAATAATGTTGATAGGGTAATTAATGGCAAATGAATATTAATTTATGATCGTAAGTAACGCCATGGCCGTCATGTGAGGTAGGTCAGTAGTCTGACGTAAACAAAAACATACGGGCACCCTTTGGCACGACGATGAAGTAGGTCATGGTTCAGCGACCTGATACAAGAGTGCTTTGTGGTTATTCTTATATGAACAAATAATAAAGACGATAATAAATATCGATAATTGGGTAAGTAAAGTCCGATGAGTGTTAATAATGATGGTTAATTGATAGTTTCCATATAAATAAATAATAGATACGGTAATAAATAACGATAACGACCTTGCGATAAACATATAGGTACGTGGGTCCCTTTAGCAAAAAGTTGAGGTAGATCACGGTTCAACGACCTTTCAACGACTATGTATTAGTTTCCGTTTTCTGTTATGATGAATAAATGGTAGAGCCGACACCCCACTTTCTCCATATTGTGTATTGATATTTACCTACACAATACTCCACTGACCTTTATATGTATACATGTTGCGCACGTGTCACTCCACTTGCAGGTCGAAACAAGAAACTGAAATATTTTACGCCATCGTTGGAACGCACATGTGGCTTATATTCGAAAGACCCGGTTTTCTAGGAAAATCTTGAAAACGATGGAGAGATCTAGAAGGAAGCTAGAATAAGGTATGCATACAAAAACAATAGGGACTGTAATAAATTATGATAGCGGTTTTGCGACAATCAGTTTCGTTCAGGACCCTGTGGCGAAAAGTTGAGGTAAGTCATGCAGTATTATGTTTTCTTTTGGAAATCACTCAAAATACGAAAGAGGAGATACGATGTCTTCCTATGAACTCCGAATGGGATGAAAAGCGACTGAAGAGATATTATGTGCTTGCCTTTTTGTCTTAAATTAATAATTACACAAAGGACATTTTTTTTTTTTTTTTACGGAGGTGGGAAATGCATTAGGCACCATAGGGGGTTGAAGATGTTGTGTAACCCCCCGTGTGTCGGACTCCCTTACCTTTGATGTTAACGGCAAGGTTTACCGACTAAAATCCTAACCTCCCTTGGCCCTCCAGAATCCACGTGTGCAGTCTGCAGCAGAAAAGTGGCTCCGATGTCCATCTCCTCCGCTGCAGACTGCACCGGACCATTTCGTTTGCAACTGTAACCACTCCCTCTACCATTGGGTAAGTGGTTACAGGATCTCGTGTGACCTCAGTAGACGGAGAGATCCCAGTAGCACTGCTTTCTGCATTCGGCCTGCGATGGAATTTGCATGTTCTCGACAGGCCGGAATGCTTTTGATGTTTTGGAGGAAAGTTGGTCTCATTCCTCCCAGCACTCCAATTATCAGCACGACGAGCTTGATTTTGATTCCTCGATACAGCTTGCGAATCTCGAACAGAAGTTCCTGATATTTCATCCGTTTTTGTCCTCTTTGCTGACTATATTTGTTTCTGCTGGTGCAGAAAACTCGATGACGAAGATGGATTTGTCACGGAAGTCAAAAGGACGATGTCAGGCTTATTGGCTGATATTTGCCTGCTCGTCGGGAATGAGTAATTCCAGTATATTCGGCACGACTCATTCCCGACAACGGATTCAAAATCAGTGGGGACGTACGGCAAAACTGGGGTTGCATCAATAT
Source organism: Trichopria drosophilae (assembly GCA_030407085.1). Lineage (NCBI taxonomy): Eukaryota > Metazoa > Arthropoda > Insecta > Hymenoptera > Diapriidae > Trichopria > Trichopria drosophilae. Next base: position 129,991,750 of record CM059582.1, on the reverse strand, counting down.
CATAAGTGCTGCGAAGATGGTAATAGAGCACTCGAAGAGTCGCATTGTGACGTTCGATGTATGCTGAAACTGCATATATTGGTCATGCTGCCAAAAGATGCATTACTGTCTCAGCATGATATCTACATAATCTCCAAAGCGTACTCTGTACCGCCTGGTGTAAGCTGTTCTGGCGATACGCTAAGGTATTGATGACCCCATCCTGGCATGCGAAGATAAAACCCTCGGTCTCGGATTTGAAGCCGGCTGATCTTAAGAAGGAGAAGGTCATATCTGCCGATAAGCCAAGTTGTTGGACATTTCGAAAGAATTTTCCATGCAACGGCTTGTCGATATGCCTTCCCTCCAACATACGGAGTTTTTCCTTCCGTATGTTAGCCCTGAGAGGCATTGGGCACAGATTGATGACTGATTCAGCCTCCTGTGCACCACTACGTCCCACGTTGAAAACCAGACCGAGGTTTCGCGACGCTCGTTCCACCGCGTTGTACAAAAACGCCCCCTTCCCCTGAATTTCATGCTGATGTACTAGCATCATCTGGGGATCCTCCGTTCGATTAATCACGTCCCAAGCTGTTTCGAGGACCAATCGGTCAAGCATACACTCCAGGCTTAAAAGGCCACGGCCTCCCATATGTCGGGGCAAATACAGTCGTTCCACGGAAGATCTTGGATGCAAACAGCGTTGCATACAAATCATCTTCCGTGTGCTTCGGTCAAGATCCCTTAGCTCGTCAACGTTCCAATTCAGTGCTCCAAAAGTATACAGTACTGGTGATACGGCCAACACATTCGTGGCTGCCACCTTATTTCTCCCGGTCAATTCTGAAGACCAGATCTGACGGAGAATGCGCCGGTATTTCTTAATGATGGTGGTTTTAGCAGCCTGCACATCCTGGACATGCCTTTCAGGTACGCCCAGGTATGTGTAGGCTTCTTCGGCGCTAAGGTGGTGGATGACATTTCCGTTGACGAGCTCCATATCGTTCTTATGGGAGCCTGACCTTCCTCTGTGCAAATGAACGACTGCACACTTGTCCAATCCGAATTCCATGCCGATATCTCTCGAGTATGAGGGCGATGTTCAGAGATCGATGTAATTGATCCTCGCCTTATGCGTATAATTTAACATCATCCATATAGAAAAGATGGGTGATCTTATGTACACGTTCACCAGGCGGTCCACACATGTACCCTTGCGATTTCCGGAGAGCAACCGATAGAGGCAATAGTGAGATGCAGAAGAGCAGAGGATGGACACCTCTTTGGAATTGAACCAGTCTAGACATGGTTCGACGCTTGCCCGATGTCATGACAAACCGTGTTTTCCAAAGAGGCATCAGGTCCTCTACAATTCTCACTATGTTTGGGTGGCCTTGGAGGCGTTTGAGCAACAAACATAAAAGCTCGTGCGATGTTGAGTCATACGCCTTCATGTAATCCAGCCAGGCTATCGACAGGTTACGCTCGTACTGGACTGCGTCCTGACAAACACACCTGTCGATAAGCAAGTTGTCCTTGCAGCCGGATACACCCATTTTGCAGCCTCGTTGTTCTACTATCCGTTGCCACACCGGTTTCACGGATTTCTCAATACGTTCGTTCAAGATGTTAGTGAACAATTTGTATAACGTATTGAGACACGTGATCGGTCTATGGTTTTTCGGATCGGACAAGTCTCCCGATTTTGGGTTGGTCTCCATTTATATAAGAGGTGAATATTCGGGCTAGGTGTTGATGGACAGAAATGAACTTCTTCCACCAATAGTTGTTAATTCCATCCCAGCCCGGCGAGGAGAAATTCCTCGCTCCTGTGATGGCATTTTTCACCTCTAATGCACTGACGGGTGGGCAATCTTCACTTTGTTGTGTGACTTCGTCGCACAACTCGGTGAAGATTTCGATACCTGGAGTGTTTGCATTAAGCCTAGATGTTTTCTCGTAGATGCTCCCCCAGAATTCCTCAACTGCGGCGATCGACGGAAACTCGCTTGAGGCTGCGATACGATGTTTGAAGAGATTGGAAGGATTCGTCCAAAATATTGAGTTTTGTCGAATTCCTTCTTCCCGTCTTTGCAGCCTCTTTTTGGCATCGGCCAAACCCCGAATTTTATCCGCTAAACGTTTGCTTGATGTTGAGCAACTTCAGCTTGTTCAGTGTGTGATAGTACGTCCGCAGTTGTTGTGCGAACTTTTTGACTTTAGCCGTAAATGAACGGCCAGATGTTAAATAGTCGAACACACACTGAATTCGGGAAGCGAGTTTCCGTGTCAGTTGAATCTTACCGTTCAATTGAGACATGCGTTTTGTAATCTGCCGACTCTCCGATATCTGTGTCAGATTTCGCGGAGTCACCAGATCACTTGCAGCCTCGTAAACGGCACAATTAACTTGCCACAGGTCGCAGTCATCTGGAAGAGCATCCAGAAGTAGGCTATTTGCTCTGTCTAATTCTCGTTGTTTAGGCAAAATTTTCGTTGCCAAATTTTTCCTAAACACGAGTGTCGTGCTTTCATAATGTGGAGCATCTCTCTAAGCACCGCGTACGGGCTCAGTTGTTATTGCCCGCACATCCGGTACTGGTTGATAGCTGGGAACAACGAAACCTGTCTGCCTCAGATAGGCCACATAATCTCTCAGTTGTTGTTGAGAAAAGCGATCTGCCAGTTCGGGATGCATTAATGCAAACCGACTATGCATTCGCGCCATGTAGACCCTCTGTTGCGGACAGCTCTCCTCGTAGCAGCGCATTAGATCTTGTCTGAGGGGCTCCGTCCACTGAAATCATCCGTGGACATGAGCTGGTCGTCATCCCGGGACACCTGTTTCGGCTCCTCCACCTCGGGACTGCATTCGAGGCAGCCCGATGGTCAGGAGCCCTGCGCGTTGTACTTCTTCTAACCGCATGTACAGGGAGTAGGGTGGTTAGCCCCACTCCCCGTTGTTATGCCTCTCTCGTTTGTCTCTTACCTCGCCATCCACTGGGGTTGGTTACCCAATCTCTGACAAGGTTGCTAAGAGTCCAGGGCCCACCGGCTTTAATAAGCACACGTGGAGGTGAGAGTAGGCCATTTGGGAAGATAGGCTAGGATGCAGCTTTTTGCATAGCCGCATTGTGATACGCGTCATTCCCTTTGGGCCCCTTAAATTTATAAATACACAAAGGACATAATTATTTTTATTTTTATTATTATTTTTATTATTATCATTAATAAATCGAATATAAAAAACAATTTCGCTTACATTGCTAACGTTTCTTAACTAACGAGAAAACTATTGTTTTTACAGAAATTTACATTTTTACAGCTTTGTTACACTTTATGCTTTGTATCCAAAAGGAAGCGAATATCTAGTCGAAATGTAATGCCTTTTTTTAAAATTATTTTACATGTTTTTTTTTCTTTACTCCTTACAACTTCGTGAATTTCGGTTTGCCATATCGCACTGAATCGAATTTTTATTTTTGGTGGAGTAGTAGCAGTAGTAATAGTAGTTTTTTTTATCCGGAGAGGGGAGGAATGCTTTACGCACCATAAGGGAGCCATCGGGACTCTCTCGTGTGTGGGACTCTCCTGCGAGCAGGCCTACCCACTAAACCCCACCTCTTTGCTCTTTGCTCACCTACCAAACCCCCCGGAACCGCGTTAGCATTACTTCAGGGGGTAGATCACAGGTGCGTGTCTAGCCGACACGGCTGTCTTCGTTTTTTTTACACTCTTACGTCCTACCTAACTCCGTAGGACACTGCGCAATTTGGTGTCCTGCTTTGAGGCACCGGCGACAACATTCGCGCCTATCCTCAACTGTGCAACTCCTGGCGAGGTGGTCATCTTCCTGGCAGCGATAACACCTGATGGTAGGTGTGAACTCCCACACTCGACACTTCATGCCACCCAACTATAATCTTGCTTTCCTTTGATAGTTTAATAGCAGCGGCCGCATCCAGCACTGCGAATGCCCTGACACACCCTCTGATGCTATGCTTAGTGAGGTTGACCTTTACGTCAACCACACCACCTAAGGAGGCCCGCATTGCATCTTCCACATCCCTTGCATCCAAAAAGTCTGCAATGTCGTGGATGATCACCGTCTTCTTAGTGACCAGTTCTTGAACCTTGGCCTTATCATTTAGTTTTTCCCGCAAGGCGTTACGGAATTGTACTCGCTCATCTGCCTTGGAGGATAGCTCCACCGGCATATCCCCTTTACGGGTGCTTCTGATGGACCTGACTACCACACGGAAATCCTTCGGCTTGAGATCCGCCTGGATCTCGTGTAGCAGGTCCTGGCAGTTAACGCCATCTGTTGGCTGAATCAGGACAGCCTCCCGCTTCGCCTTCTTCTTTTTTTTTCATTTTTGCCGTCTTGTTGGCATTCATGTACCCCGCTGGTATGGGGGCCGCTGGCCGTGGAACTACAACTGCATCTCTTTCTCTGATGTAGCCTCCTTTACTATATCCCGGAAAGTACGGGTTGACTTCAGTTTCCGTTGCTTCTTCAGCACCAAATTCGGACTGTTGGTAGAGTCACGAACCCGCTTTCTTTTCTTTTGGTTATCCATTTGGACGATCTCGTCTGTGCCTCTCGGCTAAGCAGCTCATCGTGCTGCCCGCTCTGCTCGAAGCTTAAGACCGAGGTCATAAGCAAGCGGCGAGGAGAAGTCATCTTCCTCACTATGACATCGTTGAATGCTCCTCACTAGATCGTCCAGCATGCTAATCGAGTCGCTTACTCCATTTCTCACCTGTAGGTGCATATTTTTATGCATCCTACAGAAGCTGTTCAATTTCTGCAGAATGTCCTTAAGTTTCTCCACTCCGCTCTTTACTTTTTGCCGGTCCTGGAGCCGAGATTCCTTGCGTTCTCTCAGCATGGATGGCCACCTGGGGAGGCGCCCGATGGGTGACCAGCAACACCGAACGAGAGTAGCAGTAGTAGTTTTTTTTTTTCTTTAATCCGAAGAAGGGAGGAATGCGTTAAGCACCGTAAAGGAGTCGTGCGAGACTCCGCCGTATGTGGGACTCACCTGTTATCCGACACAGGCATATCCACTAAACCCTAACCTTCTTATCCGACCAACGTTCAAGTGACCACCGCTAAACTAATAACAATACTTCGCGGTGGCGTCGGTTATTGAGCAGATGCTCTATCCCAGTAACTGCCGCGTCCTTCCAGTAAAAAATAAATAAATACTTTACATCTCTTTTGTCGTCCGGTATTTAAAAGCTGACTGTTCGGCGCGTAGCGGTACGAAATTGGCCGACAGCAATCCGAACGTTAGGTTGTGTACGCTTCGAATTGTCGGACCGCTGCCAGACGAAAATTGTCCGAACGCCATCCGAAATTAGTTCGGGGCTATCCGATAGTTGGCGCGCTTCGAACCTACGCGTAATCCGAACGAGTTGCGACATTTCGGTCCGACCCAGTATATCTTATACATTCATGTTAGCAGTCGAACTGGGTTGCGTATTAAAGAATTTTGTCGAATGGAGCACATATCTTATGTCTGCTTGTTACAGATATGAATGTTACACATATCTATTTTTTAATTCTTAACACAGTACAAATAAAATATAAAAAGATTTAAATATACAGTGAATGATCTGAAAAAAAATTAAGACTGTGAGACGCATTAATGAATTTTGTCGATGAAGACAAAATTCAGTTACCTCTCATATATATGATTTTTATATGTATGATCATTAGTATATATAATATATATTGAATTTTACAGTTATTTGCAACCCATATACTATTTTTCATTAACCTCATTATCATACATTTGTCGATACAACTGTCATCTTTCACTAATTAGAGTTATAACCTATAAACGAGCAAACTCTTATATTAAAAAATTAACAGTAATTTGCAACCCATATATTAGTTTTCATTAACCTCATTATCATACACTTGTCAATACAGCTGCCATCTTTCACCTATTAGGGTTACATATATATATATATATTTGCGAAGCATGAATTTCGCCTCTTTTTCGTATTCCCGCGCGCCTGCGACTTTTGTTGGTTGGCAGCGGTCCGACAAAATCGTTGTTCAGATCATCACGCAGCTTCTTCCAGCATCGGCGTTGACTGGACGTGATGACTTGGCGGAGTGCCTTTTTCTTCCGTATATAGACGGCAGATTTTTGGGCTGCGTTACGGGGATCGCGTTTGTGAGCCCTAGTGACTGCCCTTCGATGTTTAAGGCACTCACGTCTGAGCGACGCAATCTCCGTCGTCCACCAGTACACAGGACAGCAATCCCGCGGTCGTGGTTTTTTCGGCACCGCTTCCTCACAGGTCTGTTGTAAAACGCACATGGTTGCTCGCGCCCGAGCCTCCGCTTGTATGCGGGCATCTAGGCCGTGAGGAATATCACCGAGGGAGGCTTTTTCTATTGCTGTGCCCAGAGACAGCTTCTCGACATCCATTTTGGCGATGTGCGCCGGGGGGGGGGGGAACTCGCGCGGGTCGTTGTTGGTGATGATGGTGGTGGTTGGCTGGCACATTTCCTTTAAATGTAAAGGAGATGTATTGGTGATCGCTTCCGGTGTAGTCAGCGATCACATGCCAGCCTTCAACCCGCGCTGCCAGGCTTTCGGAGGTAAAGGAGTCATCGATGATGGTCCCCCTATACCCTGGTCTCCGAAGCGTTGATACTGTACCGGTGTTAAGTACCATCAACCCCAGTCTAGAGACCATATCCATGACTCTTCCGTCTCGTGAGTCAGGGTTGGGATCCCCCCATTCGAGGGCTTTGGCGTTGAGGTCTCCGTCCACTACGATCTCTCCCTTAATGCTCCGAACCTTTTCTTCCAGGTCATCCAGTTTGGCCTGGAAGTCGTCGATCCTCTCGTTTGGGGTGAAGTAGCAGCTAATGAAGGTCATGTCGCTTCTCGTCACCCAGACATAACCTCTGCTGGAGCCACAGTCTGTAACGAGAATCCGACGAAGGTCCGGAATCCATATGGCGGCGGTGCCGAATTTGTCCGCAAACCAGCCTGGCCCGTCTCTGTCGCGGTATTGCTTACTTATAAGGACAAGATCTACGTCCTCTTCGCGGCAGATCTGAGCCAGGAGATTTTCGGCCGTCCTTTACGCAGATGCCCCGCGTACTCTCCCAGGCGGGCTCGAAGGGCCTCTTCCACCACTTTTTCTGTGGTGAGGGAGTCTGTGTCCCTTATCTCCAGGCCAGCTCTCGGGACCAGCTCTCGGACGCTGTACTCCCCCCTTGTTGCTGTTTGCAACTGTTGGGAGAGGCCCTTCCTCCCATCTGCTGAAGTATTCTTCAGCTCGATAAGGACCTCGCCCGTTCTTGTACGGCGTACCGCCCTGATTTCTGCACCGTAGCAACTCGGGTCGACCTGTTGCCGGACGATGCTGAGCACGTCCGCGTAGGTCTTCCCTTCGCTCCGGTTCAGGGCGATAGCTTCGGGTTTGGTCCTCACCTTCTTCTTCTTTTTCTTCTTCGTCATCTTCGTCATCTTCTTCCTCACCGTCTGCTTTTCTTTTTCGGTCGTGGATGGGTCTTTAGGGGGATTTGGATCAGCCAATCGTGGTTCTTCACGTTTTTTCTTCAGCCCGGACCTTCTTCTTGGGACTTCCGTCCAACCATCAGAGGCTGGCGGAGTCGTCCTGTTCCGCAGCCTCGATCTTTTGGCCGCGGTCAGGTCGGCAGCTGGAGAGCTGGAGGCCCCTCTTTTCCTCACGTGAGTGTTTATGGCTGATCCAGGAGCCTGATAGTCGTCCGAACTTTTTAAGTTTAGGAGGCTCCAGAAAGTCTGCAACTGGTTCCCTCCAGTTGTTTCTCGAGGCCTTCTAAAGCCGCCTCGAGTTGGGGGAGGCCCCCTTAACCTCTTTGGAGCCCATCTCTTGCAGGTAGCGCGGTACCTCTTTGTCGGCTTCCTTCCACTTCGTGTGGAAGGGCGTCGAACGCGCGTCTCTGAACTGGACCGGAGGCGCATCTTGCGCTTCGTTGAAGTTGCTGTTTCCATTCAACGAAAGCTGCTGCATTACCGCTTGCGTTCGTGGTAGGTCACATTTAGTGACAGCGGTCTGTAGCCGTAGATGGGCCCCAGACGGCGTAACCTGTTCTCGCTGGGATTGTCAGAACGCCTCTCGCGCCTTCTCCAGGCCAGTCCTAATCTCGAGAAACATGTTCTTTTTCCCGCAACAATATTTTTCCATGCCCGATAGTGCTATGCCGAGCTCTTCCATATGTTTCCCAAGTTCTTCTTCGTAGAGCGCGTACTGGGGTGTCCCTCCTCTGCACCGTAAACGTTTTTGTAGGTTTGGAATTTTCCATGGGTGGTTTTATATTCGGGGTGCGTTCCCCTAGGTTGTTTCATCGTGGTAGCCTTCCACTATCTGGTTTTGGTCCACCCCGGGTACCGCCGAATTCATCATGCTGTATGGAGCGGAGGTCTGTGCCGACTCGCTGCGGTACGAAATGTACCGCAAACGACTGGCCGCTGTTCAGCGAAGGGGGGCCTCCGAATTGCCTGCTCATATCGCACGGTCTGTGAACCTGCAGCGATGGTGGTGGCTGGTGTCATTCCCATCCACTTATTCGCCCAGGATCGAATGTTCGTACACCAGAAGAAATCACAGATGGGGTTGCCCTGCGCCAGAGAGACTGCCAGAAGAAGGACCGTGGAAGCCTGGCAGGATCTCTGGACGCCAGGTATGGCCTAGAAGAAGAGATTGGGCAATTCACGCCGGATAATATCTTCCGACTGATGCTACAAAATGAAGACACCTGGGCAAGGACTGCCGATTTTGTCGAGGCGGTCCTTCGACACAAGCAGACGGACGCGGATGCAGCCGCAGCACGATGAAGAGAAGGTCAAGCAATTGAGAGTCCAACCTATTTATTTATTTGTAACAGAAGACGACGCAGCCACTGGGCGCCAGTGGTTGCGGAATACATCGTTCTGTGTTGTGTGTCTCTGTGATTTAATGGTATGTATGTATCTGTTACTTTGTTGTGATATGTAATTATTTATTTTTTTTTACCAGCGTGACGCAGCGGTCACTGGGATCCAGGGGTCTCCAAGACGTCAGCTTTTAAATACCGGACGACGAAAGAGATGTATATATATTCTAATATGGTTAGGCTTCATGGCCTGGCCACTGCGGATCGACAGGGTCCTATAGTGGCGAACCTAGCTAGTTAAAGCTCATCCCGTAGCTGCAGCTTGTCGATAAAGGCTACAATGCTACTGAATGAGTTGTTTTTTATTTCTTCTGCGGTCAGGAAGTCTTTTCCGAAGATCGATTTACGTTTCTGACAGGTTGCTGTACAGAGTGTTAATAAGTGTTCTGGAGTTTCCTCTTCACTTAGACAGAAGCGACAGAGTGCGGTGTCCGTCAGCCCCATTTTTAGGGCGTGCTTTTTTAGGTGACAGTGTCCTGTTAGCACTCTTGCTACTGCTGTTGCTGTATTTCTGTTCGAGCTGATGATTTCCATGGCATTCGATCCGTTGTAGCCTTTTATAAGTGCTTTTGAGTGTCTAGGGTTTGTTATTATGTCCTAGTTTTCCTTAGCTTCCTTTATTATTGAGTTCCTAAGTAGTTGTTTTGCTACTTTGGAATTTATTCCTATGGCCGGTTCCGGGTCGTAGAATTGTTTATTGGCACCTATTTTGGCCAGTTTATCGGCTTCTTCATTGCCTTTATTACCTGCATGTCCTTTTACCCATTTTAGAACGACCCTGTTGTTATTACGGGCGAGGGTGTTTAGAGCGGAAATGCAGTCTTTTACAAGTCTGGAGTTTACCTCTATTGCCTCCAGAGCCATTAAAGACGCTTGGCTATCTGTTAAGATAACTATAGTATGGTTTTTGTACTTCCTGTCCAAATTAAGTTGCACGCATTCTCTTACGGCAATAAATTCCGCTTGAAAAATACTTGCATTTGTATCAAGGCTGCCTGACATCTTTACTTTCGGACGGTCCCCGAATATATCGTATCCCATATCGCTCGAATTTTTTGACCCACGACATCAACTCAACCTTGAAGAGCCTGGTTTCCTCAGGTTCTAGTTTAGTGTCATCCGTGGGCATTCCCAGAAACGGATTTCGCAAGGTTCCCCTTTTGAGGTTATTAATCCTCGTTGATAACCAATTTGATCTCTCTCCAGTTAGCACTTTGTACATGGTACTTCTTGCCTCGTTTCTCACATGTAAATGGAGTGGTGGCATGTTTAGAAGTGCTTCCAGGGCAATTGTTGGAGTTGAGCTTAGGGCGCCAGTTAACAAACGACATGCTTGTCCTTGGATACTGGTGAGTTTTTTTATGCGCGTAATTTGTAGAGTTTTTTCTTTCCATACAATTGCTGCATATGTGACGATAGGTCTAACTATGGCTTCATATAGCCACAGTGCCATACTTGGCTTTAACCCCCACTTGTTCCCTATCATTCGCGAAGTAATCGCAAGGACTTTTTTCGCTTTTGACAGGATGTAATCCAAGTGTTGGCTCCAGGTAAGGCTTCTGCCTAGTATAATTACTAGATATTTGCCTTGCTTGGCTAATGGGATTGTTTTGCCGCCTAATTTTGGCAGTTTGCATTTCCCCATTTCCTTTTTCTTAGTGAAAGGAATCATTACTGTTTTGTCCGCATTAACCGACAGTTCATTTTCTTGACACCACCTGCTCACGATGTTTAAGGCAGCTTGCATTCTGGTTGTCAAGGTGTGTAGGCAGATACCTCGGGTTATAATAATAATAATAATAATAATAATATCATCTTTATTGATCAATATAATATATACATCGAACAAAGGGCGAGACACAGCAGTTAATTGCTGCTTTGCAGCCTGACTCTTATTACACATTAGTAGTAAAAAATAATTTACCAAGAATCATACATAATATCCATTTAAAAGCTATTCATGAGGTAAGAATATGCAGCATGAGGAATAGTTTCACATTATTATATAAAACAAGCGAAACACACAAAAAATCAATATATAATTGTATGCACAAAATATTAGACATATATCATAAAATTTTCTCACTTAATTTTGCTTATCCACAAGATAACTCTTAACATGCAATAAAAATCGATTCGATTGATGCCCTAGCGATCTGATAGTTATTGGGATCGAATTAAACGTACGGGCTGCGGTAACAGAAAAGGCACCCATGGCCTTGGCAGATCTATACAGAGGGTAGCTCATAGTAGTATTGATCACATTACGCAGAGAATGATTCCAATTTCCGATTCTTAGGCATAGGACGCACAATAGCATGTTTCCAGATCGCCGGATATGTACAAGACGAAATAATAAAATTAATAATGTGCACTCATTCAGGGAGACAGTAATTGTAAATTCTAAAACCTCCCCCGAGATTCCGTCACAACCTGCAGAATGGGCATTTATCTTTGGAATAACTTTTAATAGATCATTCATGGATATCTCTTTAAACGAAAAATACGTGTGCTCAGGAAGATTAGCGAACCGAGACTCCGAAAAATATTTAATAACATTAATATTAGGTGTTAGTGCTGGAATATTGATAAAAAAGTCATTAATCTGATTCAAGTCGACTAAGTGAGACGGAATTTCAGGAGAAGAGGTTCCTTTTACATCTAAATGATTTACAGCACGCCATAATTTAGTACCAGATAGTGCTACGGATTGACAAAAATACGCTTTACGTTCTCTCCTTACCATTGAGGTTGTACAATTACGAAGTCTCTTATAATACGAAAAATCAGAAGTTTTTCCAGTTTTCCTCCATTTTGATTGCGCTGAGTTTATTTTCTTAATAAAAATTTTGACAGTATCCGTTATCCAGGGAGCGCGGAGCTTAGAAATGCGACAAATTTTAATAGGTGCAAATAAATCGAAAATGTTAGTGATTATACTGTTAAAATATATTAGTTTACTGTCAATAGTATCGTAGCCACATAATACATTACCCCATGGGCATGAGAAGAAAGCAGATGGAAACCGTCACTATCGAAATTTTTAAAATCCCGGATTTGGACAAACTTCTGATTCTTGCGTGATCTGGGGCATGAGATAAGACACCCAACTAAATAATGATCAGATATCTCGCGTTCGATTGATAAAAATACGTCAACAATATTTACAGATGAAGAGACTAAGATAATATCTAAAAGGGAAGATGAAGCGTCAGTTACCCTAGTAGCTGAGTTAATTATTTGCCGCAACTTGCATAATCGCACCCACTCAAGAAATTTATTGGTTGCATTGGAATTAAAATTTAACAGATTGATATTTAAGTCTCCCAAAATAATAACTTGATCGCCAGATGATAGTTGATAGGAGAGAGTCATGAATAGGTTGTCAAGGCAGTTAAGCGAGACCCTCTCTGGTCTATATAACACTCCAAATGAATATCTTAGGCCATGATAGAGAACATTGATCCATAGTTGCTCTAGTCCAAAATCATCTGGTTCAACATTAAATACAGAATAATTTAAATGTGATTTGATATAAAAAGCAACTCCACCACCTCTTGAGTGACTGAGATCTGCTCGAGCAAGGTGATATCCTTCAATGTATAGATCTCTGTCGGAGATATTTGCATGTAACCATGTCTCAGGAATACATAAAATATCATAATCATCAGTTATTAGTAATGCAGTTACTTCCGGAAAATGAGCCGACAAAGATCGCACATTAAGGTGTGCAATTTTTAAAACAGATTATACATTTTCATTTCGGTGTGATGATCCCCAGCGATTGACAATGGTTGGTTGAGATATTTAGGTCCATGTTTAGGTCCACTCTTGTGCGATGAGGTTGAAATATCAACAGTGCAAGCCTCCACCGAATTTAATGAAATATCAGCAGCTTCAAAACGGTGTAGATTACCATTTGTATTATATTTTTGGAACGTAGATGGAGCTGTAGATCGACATGAGCTGTTCATAATTTTCAAAAGATCTTCTTCAGATAGAACCTCGATATTCGTACAGTTTTTAGAAGGTCGATAATTAATAATTCCCTTTCTTACTGAGACCGAGGCAGTCTGGTTACCTTTAGAGAAAGCTCGAAGTCTTTTTAAAAGATCATTGGTCTCAGCCGGGAGACATTCATTTAAATATATAGATGAGTTCGGCCACGATGCATTTATTTCATCAGCTTTCAGTGACTGCGTAAGCGGATGGCTTTAACAAAATCTGTACGTAGACCAGGTTTCGAGAGTCTGGCCATTGCAATTCTTGGTCGGTTAACATGGACCATCAGAATTGGAATTTACTGCCTCTGATGATTGCACAGATTTAAGTCGTCGGATATAGAGGATGTCCGTGGATTCCAGAGATAAACATAAGATCTTACCAATTTTTAATAAAATATCTCGAAGGTCCTCATTTGCTGATTCCGGGAGTTCAGAAATAACGAGATCAGAATTCCTAATTTTATATGCTGAAATTGCACGATCACGATTTGCACGATTGACCTGGGTTTGTAACGCCGATACAGTTTGCTTTATTTCATTAACGGAAGACTGTAACTTAATAACAGTATCCAACTTTATATTTATTATTTCAAACTGTTCATCGTGTTTTAAGCAACAACCTTGAGATTTAATCTGATTTGGGGGATTAATTGCACCAGTAACTGTAGTATTCACATTAGGCCCCGATGCCGTAGCAGCTCTCGTGATACGCGGAGAAAATAGTGTATCTCCGGGACGCTGTTTTTGGCTTTACTGGAAACAGCATATAGACAGCAAATAAGCTGGTTGTTTTTTAAAATCGTACTTGCCGTCGGTACACAGGTTGTATGGAACAGCGATTGACATACTGTGCATTTAGTTCCACTGTTGCCCTCAACTTTCTTCTTACATGAACAACAGCAATCCATCGTAAAAGTTAAAATTTATTATGTTTTAAGCACGTAATATATATTCTATCTTAGATCGAAAGTTTAATTAGTGCCGAATTGAAAGGACAATGTAGCCCAGCTAAGCGATCTTGCATCAATCGTCGCTACACGTGTAATGATCCCCACTATTAGACAAAGCTCTTGGGGGGGGGGGGGGAATTCAATGTGGGAGACACAGTCAAAACAAATCGATTTTAAATGTATGTTTGAGTGTGCAATGTTTGAAATATTAGCCACGTACACAAAAATTGAATCCAAACAGTCAATTTATCCAGAAGATGAAACTGAATATTCCACCGTTTTCACAGCCTCTTGCAAATCTTCACATGTTCCCATTGTTCCCAAATAGCGTCAGCATAAGAACATTCGACGAATCAAAAAATCAATCTTAGATTGTCACAATTCACAGTACAAAACTGAAGCACGTAACACAAACAGACTAGATTTTCGGTTATTATAAAATCTTAGGATTATTCACTCCACCACTTGAGTTTTATGACTCCAGTCTCCAAAGAGTGTCACAGAAGAGTGATATACATTCCAGAAGGACACTTAACATAACATAACATAAATAAGAAAAACTTGAGCTTATGATCGATGCAATTATGCGCCCGAACCGATAGTGTGCTAGAGTGTAACTGTTATGATGACTATGTCGTCCGCATACCCCTGTACTTCAAAGTATGCTTTATTTAGATCTACTAGTAGGCTATCCACCACAATTGACCACAGTAGAGACGATAGTGCACCTCCCTGTGGGCAGCCTCTAGTAGTTTTAATGACCAGTGTGGTATTTAGTAAACAGGAAATTACTTTCCTGTTTGATAGAAGGTGCTTTATCCACTTTATCGAGGTCGTGTCGACTCCTTTCCTTGTCAGTCCTTCCAAGATAACTTTGGTTGAAGGGTTGTAAAAAGCACCTACTATGTCCAAAAAGACACATAGAGCGATTTCTTTGTCTTTTAAGGCCTTTTCCAGTTTATCTACTAGACTTATCAACGCAGTTTCACTGGGTTTACCCTTCTGATAAGCGTGTTGATTACAATGTAGATCGTGTATCTTCAGATAATGTTCTCTGAGGTGATGATTAATTATCTTCTCCATTGTCTTGAGGAGAAACGATGTCAGGCTTATTGGCTTTGGATCGGCACTGTCTTTCTTGCCAAGTATATAGGCTACCCTCACCCGTCTCCACCCATCCGGTATGTACCCCCAGGCATAGCTGGCTCTGATGATTCTCAGTAAGGTAGATAGAATTAAATCTATACTTTGCTTTAAAAGCACTGGGAGGATGCCGTCTTCGCCTTCTTTTTTGTAAGGTTTAAAAGAGCGCACTGCCCATCTCACAAGATTTGGTGTGAAGATTCAGTGGCCTTCTTCCAGTCGGCTTTTGATGGTCTACGAAAGCCATCATTTAACCTACTATTTTTAGCCACGTCATCCTCAATATATGATCCTGGAAAGTGTGTTTTTGCCAGCAGAAGTAGCGTTTCACTCTCTGTTTCCGTGTATTTGCCGTCGGGGTTTTTTAGTAGCCCTAATGGATTGCACGGTGTTTTCGTCATAATTTTATGAATCCTTGCTCCTGGTGTGGTGTTATTTATTTCGCCACATAGGTTCCATTAGGATTGATTTTTTTATTTTTTTAGCTGTTTGTTATAATTGGTTAGAGCTTTTCGATAAGCTTCCCAGTTATTAGTGGTTTTCGCTTTATTGAATAGTTTCCTAGTTTCCCTTCTCATCCTACCTAACTCAGGCGTCCACCACGGCACGTCTCTATTAGTTAATTTGGACTTGAAAGGACAATTTTTTTCATAAGCTTTTAAAATGAACTTTGTTAGTAAATTTGTAAAGAGATGTAAAGTATTTATTTATTTTGTTACTGGAAGGCGCGGCAGTTACTGGGATCCAGTATCTCCACCTCTTTGTTCTTTGCTCACCTACCAAACCCCCCGGAACCGCGTTAGCATTACTTCAGGGGGTAGATCACAGGTGCGTATCCAGCCTACACGGCTGCCTTCGTTTTTTTTACACTCTTACGTCCTACCTAACTCCGTAGGACACTGCGCAATTTGGTATCCTGTTTTGAGGTACCGGCGACAACATTCGCGCCTATCCTCACCGAGCACTGCGAATGCTCTGAGGCAGCCTCTGTTGCTATGCTTAGTGAGGTTGACCTTTACGTGAACCCCACCACCTAAGAAGGCCCTCATTGCATCTTCCACATCCCTTGCATCCAAAAAGTCTGCAATGTCGTGGATAATCACCGATGACCAGTTCTTGAACTTTGGCCCTATCACTTAGTTTTTCCTGCAAGGCGTTCCGGAATTGTACTCGGTCATCTGCCTTGGAGGATAGCTCCATCAGCATATCCCCTTTATGGGTGCTTCTGATGGACCTGACTACCACACGGAAATCCTCCGGCTTGAGATCCGCCTGGATCTCGTGTAGTAGGTCCTGGCAGTTAGCGCCATCTGTTAGCTGAATCAGGACAGCCTCCCGCTTCGTCTTCTTCTTTTTTTCATTTTTGCGGTCTTGTTGCTCTTCATGTGCCTCGATGGTATGGGGGCCGCTGGCCGTGGAACCATAACCGCAGTCTCTTTCTCTGATGTAGCCTCCTTTAAATGCTTTACGCACCACAAGGGAGCCATCGGAACTCCCCCGTGTGTGGGACTCTCCTGCAAGCAGGCTTACCCACTAAATCTCCTAATTGATTTTTAAAAATGTATCGATGTAATCTTTAAATGGGCACAGACACATTCTTGTGTTTGTGGATTATACTGTGTTATTTTTACTGCCAAATTTCTAATATTTCACAAACACGGTATCCTTTTTGAACGGCTTTTTTTAACTCGTAGGATACCCACGCCTTTGTCAATATTCATTCGGTTTCAGTGTCGTGTGAACAGTCGGTTTGCGATTCATTCTCGCAGCAGCTTCTACAAAGGGGGAACAACAATCGAGAATTCATTTTTACCGGAAGGACTGCATGATAAGGATTTCTGGGTGGTAGTATTCTACACATAACAAGTCCTTTGACCCCGTCTAAACTGATAGGCTCTTGCAGACTCGTGATTGTCGCGCATTCCTGTCTGACATAAACGGTAGGATGACCTACGGGAAAACGAACGGTTTCACAAATGTAATGGTACAGTGAACTGACATCTACGTATTTGATTTTGTCGTCATTTTTTGCGGTGTAGTACGTTGCCGTATTACTCGTCCGTCCGCCAAAAAATGTGTCTCGCGGATCTAGGATTTTGGACGATACCATAGGATGGTTATTCACATAAGCAACAAGTTCCGCATCTGTTCGTTTTTAATGGTTGAAATCACATTCTCATTTTTCGATGAGAGTATAACCACTTGACCGAATTAAACGCGATGTGGATTGTGTATTTGCGTACACTTTACTAAAGCTTTCGCCTCTAGCGAAATTTGGTTTGTCTCTGAACTCTCAGAAACACCGTCGACAACCTTGATAAAAACAACCGTGGAATTGAAATATGCATACCTTCGTGGATTCAGATGTATCGTTATCGTCTGGCTGTACATAGCGATCTACCAGTGGACCTTCGGCTAGACGATATTCACCACCACGACCTGCATGTACAATTTCACGACCGTATAACTTCTCGCGCCAAAGAAGCCACTCTATCGCGACCTTCGATTGACGATTACACTTCCTATCGCTGTTACTCGTAGGTAAAAGACCAATCGTGTTTAGTTTCAAAAAATTTGTTCGATATACTCGAGAACACGCTGACGCAATGAGTACGGCTTCACTAAAGGGACAAACGTTACCTTTCTGGATAAATATTTTGTGGAAAGCAACACAAGCTCTACGCAAAATTTCTACATCCATCTTACAGTACGCTTCCATATCGCG
This sequence comes from Trichopria drosophilae, assembly GCA_030407085.1. NCBI lineage: Eukaryota > Metazoa > Arthropoda > Insecta > Hymenoptera > Diapriidae > Trichopria > Trichopria drosophilae. The sequence continues at coordinate 129,973,993 of CM059582.1, read as the reverse complement.
TTTCAAGTCGAATACGTGACCTCGCCGAGCACACGGGTTCTACCACTTGTAAAAGTTGTCCCTTTCGTCAGGCGACATTTGATCGGGCGCGTAAAACTTAGCATCGGGAAACGGGCCAACTTAATCTTTATTTTTAATGTATTAAACAGACGTGGGAAGTACCCCTTTTTCTCTACTGTCGGAAGACCAAATGCTTTCGGTAAAGCAATTAATTTCTTTTAAAAATAATTTAAACTATCTATGAATATTGTATTTTGAAATTCAATTTTTATAATGCTTTGACCGTTCAAGTTGACGTTTGGCTTACACGTTTTATTCAAGACTTTTTCTCTTTCGACTAAATGCCGAAAAAGAAACTGGGAATCAAAACCTTTTGCGTTATGCGCTATACAGACGATTTTATTAAAAGCAGATTTCTCACGAATCGCAATTTTCAACAATTCCTTAACGGGGTCATGATTAAATAAGTATTCGTTCATTCCACAAAAAATGCATATTTGGTCTATATTTGGAGAATCTACGCACTCCTCGCATACTTGATGCGCTACGCAAATATTTACGATATGGAGATTGACCGCAGAATAACCCCGATACCGTTCGCCTTGACGAGTTTCAAAATCGTAAAATATAAATAATATTCGAGGATGACTCCTATGTTTTGACTTTATTATATTACTTCTACTAATACTACTATTACTATTACTAACACTATTAACGTGATTGTTTGTTTTGCTGCTACCTGCGTAATTTGCGGAATATGAAAAAGTAGAAGAATTGGCTAATGATGCTGACGGTTATTTTTTTGTAGCAATTTGTTGCATGAAGCAATGCTGGTTCAGATCGCGTTGAATTTTGCAGCGTCTGCATCTTCCAAGCCCCCACACATGACGCCCATATTCAGAATTTATACATTTGTGACAATACATACAAATTTTTATGTAATCGAATATGCTGCGCACCCCTTTCCCTAATTTCGAATAAGATCCAGGAGCGCGATGTCTACGGAAACAGTCAGCATTATAAAAATCTCGATTGAAACTATTATTGTGAAGCGAATTATCGGATTTTTCATATGCAGACTGTGCGAAACACATGTTCCACGTGTGCGGACACTGATGGGAAGTTGGTCGCGCATATCGCTTCTTTCAATAATGACCATATCTTTTATATTTCTCCACCATCCACCATCCATTTGCTTTAAAATCAGCTTCACTGATAATGCTATTGTTATCGCGATTACGAGGAAGACGTATATGATGTACTTCGATTTTAAGAGTTTCATTTAAATTGAAATTGGAAGCGATTTGCGCTACGGAGTTTATTACGCTAAATACGTGTTCGGCGTTAAAATTGGTTATTGTATGAAACGATATACGGCAGGCTTTGAGAATGCGTCGGAATTAAATGTTAACCCTATCAAGTCGGAATGATTATCCAATTTATTATTAAGAATATGGTCCTTTACAATCTTATACAATTTATTAATCGTGTCTTCCAAATAAAGGACGGGGTTCACATTATCTGTAGGTGCTATTATCCAGAAACTGAATTTCGCGACCCGATAATTGAAAACGTTTATAAAAATGTTCGGAATTATATAGAATATGCAGTTTACTTGTATTGTGCGCTGACACTATTGAATGCGATGATGGTGATGATGATGATGATGTCGATAACCCTCTATCTGGAATCGGATTATTTTCTTCTTCTTCTTCTCTCTCGTCGTCAGAATCAGTAGTATATGGTGCATTATAGTTGTTGTAACCATTTTGGCTGTCCTCTCTGTCGTCATAGTTGTCCACCTCCTCATTATCAGCTTCGTAAGTCTCGACACTACCTGTATCATAACTAGTAATGCTGATGTTGCTGGAACCATGACCGATATGGTTTGGAGTCCGTTCTGCATCTAAAATCAATATTCATTATCTATATGATTAATAAGATGGGAAGGGTTTAGAGTAAAACTTGTACTTTTTACTCTTCTGATCGAAGCAAGTAGCGTAGATATAGATCATTACCAGAGGTATACTGACAGGTGGGTATACCTCCCCCTGCGAATTTTCTTAAGTGGAGACAAGCCACTTTGCAACTCTCTGCATCTTGTTACCGTAATCGGTGTCATTTTTCATGAAATGCAGACTCAGTCGTTTATAATAATCTAAAAAAATATATAAAAAAGAGGTAATAAATATTAAATACATTTCTAATCGTGAGATTAATCTTTAAAAGATAATATTAAATTGACCATTAATAATCTCGCTTACATAGGTCATACACCTTTGCTCCGGCGGATGGTGGATGAAGTCTTGAAGGGTAGGCGTCTGAACGTTGCATTTTCCTCCCTCAGGTTACCCTGCGTCAGGTCATCCGCTCTGATGCTGCGTTCGTCGTCTGCTGTATGCGATGAGTTATCTGAACCAAGATCGTTCGTATTGACATATGGCGAGTCATCCCACAAACACTCTAAATCTGTGTAAAGGAATAGAAAAAACGTCATTCGATGATTGTGTTGGAATGTAATGACACCTAATCGTGTCAAATTTTTTCGTGTATATTTATGAAGAGACAATACGTGGGATTGCATCAAATTTCTCAGGAGTAATTTTATGCAATAAACCAATTGTTTTTTACATAAAAATGTACGAAACGCAACGAGAACCATCGCAACGAGTCTTGCCGCATGGTGCAAAGCGAGCAAGTTGACACCCCGTTGCAATTGCTCTCGATTCGCCATTGATATACTATTTGCTTATTACGTATATAAATCATTTCACTTACCTATAACGGTTTGGCATTCATCCAGGATGCTTCGAAAGCACTGACTGTTTCGGTGCCCTCGCGAAATCAGAATATGCCCCCTGAGCCGCATCGCTGTGTCACACCGCACAATCACTTCATCGTAGAGGTTTTGCAAAACGTTGCACTCCAGAGCATATCGTATTATCTGGCGAAAATCATGGCACAATCGTTCAAACGATTTTCGATGGGCACTCGCACCATATCGAAGCCGGGACAGGTCAGTTATTGTCGGATGAGTTGTACCAATGAACGAGATCATTAGGCAGATTGTTTTTCTTAAATTCGTTGTACGCGATTTAATTTTTTTGTTTTTAACGAAAGACAAGTGAGAACTGGTAACTATGTTCACCAGACTTATTCGTCTATAATAATTTCGTCGCTGTACTAAAAAACATATTTTTCTCATATAAACCATTAAATTATGACGAAAACACTAGTGAAAACAGGCCACTTTTCCTCAAAGCTCACGAGACATACCTCTATCTCATGTTTTTCCAATAACTTACGTACTTTGTAGTATTTTTTCCTTTTTCATATCTAATGTACACAACTGATTTAGAAATGTTCACAAAAAACTTAAAAATCAATGCAAGCAGCAGATGGAATAGTTCGCTTTTGCCACAAAATGAATTTTACCCCCTATACTTGACCTAGTTATTCGGAGATTGTGAATAGTTATGAGATAGAAGTATATTACATACTTTATAATTTCCTTCTTCCCTTTCCTAGAAGGATTTACAAAAACTGATAAATTTTCTAGATGAAATAAGGTATTTTAATGTCAAATACTTAATACATGATTCTAGGTGCCCATATGTACACATCGTTGACCAAAACTTCCTATGGCTCTCTCTGTCTCTCTCTTTCTCTACGTGTATGCGCCTGTGTATGTGCACGATTTACTTATTGTTTAAGCATGAGGAACCGTAAGAAAAGTCCCAGCCGCTTACGCATAGTTAAAAGGGGGTTTCGGTGAAAAAAGTGTGTAGTGGCAAGATTTTGATAAAAATAGTGCACGTGCTCGGAGTAGTGTGTCCATTGATTAAATGAAGTTTCTAATTAAAAAAGTGAGTGAAAAATTGGGTGAAATATGAAAACTCTGATCAAAAGCAAATGCCAACTATAGACAAAAAAGATGAAAATACGGACGACCTACACTCCCTCGCTACTCAAATTGTTTATCAAGAAACTAAAAATTTTGACGAAGAGACTGATAATGATGATGTTTCGTTGAAATCATCGACACATTCGCCATTATTCTCTGTCGAAATCGGAGGAAAGATGGCGGAAGTAGAAGCATATCAATCTTCAAATGAAAAGCGTGCTCACATGTCGCCTACAGTGGAGATAGGTATTCTCAATATACCATCATTGTTTTTGTCAACGACGTACCCATTGAACAACTCATCGAGTCAAAGAATCTGTTTTGGTATGGCACCTACGGATCCAGGTTTTTTCATACCCGTTGTAAAAATTTATAACAATCAATCATCAACTGGACTAACTATACAGACGGATAGCTGTTCAACGTTCAAGAAAGTAATCGACACCATGTCATCGTATTTTGACGATTCGTATTTCAAACGCTCGGCTGCCTTACGCGATACAAAAATAAATGTCAAGAGTTTAACATACTCTTCACAACGTCGTACGGTGCGAAAGCGGTTCTATTTGAACAAGTCGCCAGCGGTAATAAAAATGATGATGATAGGTCAGGGATAATGGTACGAAAGCAGCAGTAGCAGCAGCAGCAGCAGCAGTGGCTGAGAGTAAGTTTCCCGGAGATAAAAAATGTGATGAAAACACTTGAAAAACATATCGATATAGAGAGTGCTAACCAGCCACCACCGAGGAAGAAATAAAAGAAGGAAGTATCTGACACAAGAATATTGAGAAGGAAAACTTTTACCCCCTCGATCGTAATGCACAATTCTACATTTGACGGTTTGAAAAGAATAATGATCTGTGCCGAAGAACGAATGAAAATGCTCAATGAAATTTTCGAAGATTTACAAAAATGTAGATTTCGTATAGAGGATGAAATTCTGAGACATCTTCTTTCACAAAATTACAAAAACCTACCTTGCGATTTGCGTATCGAACAAATTCTTTTTGACAATCGGGAAGAAATGCTATTCTTAGAAGTAATCATTGAAAATTCAAAAACCGCGTTTAATGTTGTACTTTAAAATTGACATGTATCATTATTCAAGCTGCAATCAATTACTTTTTAAAGTTTCCACGTCTTACCCATTTGTAACCTGATATCTTTAAGCAAGAGTTTCATTCAGAAGGAACACATCTCCGAAGATGTGTCGCCTTGGTGTTTGATGTTGGAGTGTCGTCGTTTAATTCTATTTTAGTCTGGTGTATATGTGCATGTATTTCTGTGTGTGTTTGTGCGTGCGTGTGTGAATAACATACTTACTTTGCGCTTGTAATTATACTTATATACGGTAATTTCCGGAAAGAGGATGTAGCCACATATTTTTTGAATTTGCAGACTTGACACAAATTATACTTTCAATAACTCGGATTAGAAGGCGCTTGCAAGAATTGCCGAAGGGGGAGATACCGGTTAGTCTTGTCAAACGCGGCTCCCCATCTTTGATATTCGCGAAAATCAAGCTCGCGAAAGCCCGGGAGGGGGATGTACACGCGCTAAACGAGCTCGCGAAGGCCGCGGCTGAGGGGGTGCTTTTCGCGGCAGGTAAACTCGCAAGAGCCCGGGACGCGCGTCACCGAAGCCGCCACCACCACCGCTGTTATATGAATGTTTTCGTGTTACGTATATTTATCGGTATATGCTGTTATAATTACTGTTATTATTATTACGACAAATCAGTCATTTACGTCAGATTATCGCATACGTACATTTCGAAAATTGTCGTCAAGTTTAAAAGTCTCTATGGATGCACGATGGAAACACCTCTGGACGTGCCTGGTATGTGGCCCTACAGGATGTGGAAAAACAATTTTCGTGACCAAATTTAAAAAAAAACTACCTTTAATGGCGGGCACCTCGTTCCATCGGGTGATTTTTTATTACAGCGAATGGCAAGATGAATGTCGTGATAAAATGATTGTAGCTGGTAAGTCACCCGCTGTGCAACTTGGTATCGAATTTCGAGAAGGTTTACCAAACCCTGACGATTACTCAAAGGACAACGACATTACAAAGTTGATTATAATCGAGAATCGTCGAGTAATACAATCATGGACCTTTTTACCAAAGGCAGTCATCATAAAAATTTGATTATAATTTTTATCACGCAAAATATTTTTCACCAGCGTGGACAGCGCGACATTTCACTTAATACCAATTACCTAGTTTTGTTTAAAAATCCTCGAGATAGGGCTCAAATTCAGCATCTCGCAGGGCAAGTATACCCAGAAAATTCCAAGTTTCTACAAGAAGCCTACAGAGATGCAACTTATCGCCCGCACGGTTATCTTCTCTTAGATCTTAAACAAACCACACCGTATGATTTTAGGCTTCGTACATGTATATTCCCGGACGAACAACCGCACGTTGCATATGTACCGAAACGTAAATGATCACAAGTGAACAAGTTTTGAAAAAAGCGCACATGCATTTATTATATTCAGTATCCGGTTAATCGCGGCAATGGCAGTATCGACTGTTAGAAAACATAAAAATAACAAACATAATCCCATCTCAAGCATTCGTAAAGATAGAAATCCTGCACAAAAAGTATACTGCAGTATTCCGTGTTTTTCACCGTTTGAAAAAAATATCTCGCTTTATTACACGCTGTGTTTCATGCTGATAAACAACGTAAAGCTCTACTGAAAACCGCGGACAAAAAACTCGTCAAATACATCTGTGAGTGTGAGCTCAATGTACTGCGCGGTTTTATTTCTTTAAAATCACTGTAGAAGAGTATACTTTGAAAGAATAACAAACTTTACGCACACTCGTCTGAAGTGACACTCAGCCACTTTATCATTCTCTGATAAGGTCACGGGAGACGAGATATCCTCTACTTCCCAAAATTTCCTTAAATCAAGACTGAACGAGTCATTGCTAATACAATGGTGCGCAAGGGTAATTTGGGAGTTGGAATGTGAGGTGCTAGAAGGGTTACTCCTTCCGGAAGGATCCAACCGAGTGCCGTATTTTGTGCGGCTAGTTGCGAGGCGGAACCCTTAATCAATCCATCCAAAAGCAAGGACCCGTAGAGGTCTGAGCCTATAATAATATTAAAAGGATCTGGACTGGAAGGGTCAGGATCAGCGATCCTAAACACCCAGCTTTTATGTATTGCCGGATCAAGCTTCGAGCTTATCAAATGTACCAAAATAGAGTCCCAATGATCAACTGGTTCCCCAATAGCCTTTAACACACCTCATCCGGAAATAACTTTATAATATAAATCGCGCAATTCGCTTAAGGATTCTTTACGTAACGCGGAAATCGAAAATAGCGAGTTTAAATGGTTCGAAATAATACACCTGTAACGATAGCACGTGCTCCGTTACTAAACACATACATATTCATACGTAACTAACAGATAAGAGTACGGTATGAAAGCAACCACGGTTACGCGAGTAACAGAGAATCCGGAACCGTTCGGCACAAATCGGTTCGACTCGACTCATCGCTTATCCGCAAGCAAATCGACATCGAGAAGGGGCGGCGCGAAGACAGTCGCGATAAGAATACCCGATGATCGGAAACCGAAAAAGAGCGAGTCGAAGTCGGGAAAATTCGCGTTACGACACTGGCTCCGAGACTCGGCACGATTCGGCGCGAGTCGCAAGTAGTCGGACATAGAACTGTCACGGCGGCCGGTAATTAGTCGCGCGAATAATTATCCCCGCCCCTAATTATGAATGCATGAAATGTAAGCATATAAATAGACCGCTTTTTCGACAATGAGACAGACCGGTTTGACAGTCGGTCTAGTAGAGGTGCTCCTCGCTATCCCAACTGTGAAACGTCGTTTTGTGTGATATAAAGGTGCTCCTTTTATCACGCAAAACTAAGAAAGACGTAGCGTCGAGGTGCTCCTCGCACTACCATCTTTTACCGCCAGGCACATTTGGAGGTGCTCCTCTAATGTACTAAAAAAGACCAGACAATTACCTGACCAGTACCTGAACCTGTACCTGTACCCGAAGTAGTTCTGGGTGCCCCCAGACTACTAAAAATCCGCATCCTGCTCGAGGTACTTCTCGGCTAGATCAGAAACACTTCCGTCCTGACAAAAACCACACGACCCGACTTTAAATTCCCGTCACTTTAAAAAGTTGTAGGCGCTCCTACACTTTTTTTGACGATTAAGGTTTGAGGCGCTCCTCTACCTTACTCTCGCTCCAGGCGCTCCTAGGCGAATACAAGTAGATTTAAGATTTTTAATTATAAATGTTCTTTCGAGGCGCTCCTCCAAGAATTAGTCTTTTTTTTTGTTACAGGACCCTCACTTCCAGCCGAATCATTCGAACAACAAATCGGTGTGATTAATATATTTTTGTTACTATTTTTATATCTTTTATATATTAAATTTTAAGTTAAATATAATTGTTGTTAAAAGAACTGTGTTATTTCATTTTTTCTACCTCCAATTAAGAGAAGCGCGAACCACAACGTTACACGCCGTTTATTCGAAAAATGTGTTTTCAGTGCGTCCCAGGCTACAATAAAATTATCCGAAGTGGAGTCAAGATGTTCAATCATCGATAAGGCTTCTCCACTGAGGCACGATTTCAGGTAGTGCAACTTGCGAACATTGTCAATTGACGCGTCTTTAACCACGATCGACTCAAAATAGTCCGAGAAAGAGTCCCATTTGCTATACTCACCTGCAAATTTAGGAAGGTCGATGCGTGGTAATCCAGACGATGGTCGAGCGGGTGCAGTTGCGGCTTGCACAGCATCAGGAGCGATTGATGTAGGCTCTGGACGTGATTCAGACAGCGCTTCCTCAAGCGTCCCAAGGGCGTCGAAATACATGAGTTCCGTAGACTCGAACTGCTTTTGAGCGAAGTACGGATGACGTTGTTCAATATCGGTGGATATGTGAAGCAGTCGAACATGCGCATCTTGACATTTTTGCCACAGCGAATCAAGGTACTTTGCATGGACATTCAATTTTGGGATGGTCCGGTCTTCACCTTTAGGAAGAATTAATATCAGCCTTTCAATGCTGGAAAAATGCATCGATTGGATTGCAATTAATTCCTCGAATGTAGCCATGTCGTTTCCGATAGTTTTCAGTGAAGAAGTTGATTCTGACACGGATCGATAAAGAAACGATAATGGTATTGACATCGGACGAGAATAATGTCGTGATCACACGTCACAGGTCGCAGGCATTATTCGATTTAATCCTGAAAGCTGTATAATAATTTTGGAGAACAGAAAGACGGCGACAACACCTTAGTTCTGCTGGCTGCAGGGTCAGACTCCACAGAAAATTATGGGAACAGCTGGTGTTGTCATGAACCGTGGCAGGCGTCGTCGGTCGGCGGCTCGAAAACGGCGGCGAGCGAAAAAGCAATTGACGTCAGGTGCAGCGGAATGGAACGAGCGAATCCGTTAGCGCCGGAGGAGGCCAACGAGTTTACTCGCCAAAGAGGGCGCCTGATGATGCGAGCCAGATGGGGATCAGCGGGGAGGTAGTCCCAGAGAGAGGCACCAAACGACTCCAAATGGAGGTTCTAGAAATTGCGAAATTCCAACAATAATCCGCCCGAGTAGCAAACTTCGTGGCAACACTGAATTTATGCACTACATCCATTTATGCAATTGTTTTTAGGCACTGTTTGCACTGTATCCAATTTCCACGCGCGTTCCAGGCACTGATCGAACGGATCCTGACAGGATCGCAAAAATTATGTCGTGATACCGACACGTAGAGACAGTCCAAAATCTCATCCGTAGATTTACGCGTCGATTTACGCTCTCTAAAGACTTACAACGACAATAAAAGCTACGTGCTTGTCGTCATAGATGCATTGAGTAAATAGGTATGGGTCAAATCACTTCGAGATAAAAGCAGCCTTGAAGTTCTCGCCGGTTTTAAAAGAATTTTCTGTAGAAACGATGGTCGTATACCGGTCGTTCTTCAGACAGACCGCGGAAAAGAGTTTAATCGTACCCTGAAGGAACGAATATGGCGCTACTTCACACATAAAAATACCAGGCGTTACGTTGATATTTTGCAAAAAATTACCAATGCGTCAATAACTCTTTCCGCACAAGTATAAAAATGATACCGGCTTCAGTAACTTTATTCAACGCCCACATCGCACTTCAAAATATCGAATCCAGATATCGCTCGAAAAGCAGACACAAGTCGTATAAATATGAAATAGGTGATCATGTTCGAATCAGTGGTGCTAAAAACACTTTCAAAAAAGGCTACGAGTGAGGCTGGAGTGACGAGATTTTTCGTTTAAAGGCCATTTTAAAGTAAAATCTGAACAGAACAAGAATTTAAAATTGACCGTTTAATTCGCTCTAAAGGTCAAGGTGCGAAGAAATAATACTTTGTTAGCTGGGTCGGTTATCCCGAAAAATTCAACTTGTGTATCTCTGCTAGTAGTTTAAATAGTCTTTAAAAATGCATCACTCACAAGTGGATGAGTTTTTTCTAGTTTTACCCAGCAATAGTAGTATGAAATATTTTTCCGATAATACAACTACAGGATTCACGACAGTTCTTCCTAAAGAAATCGAATTAATGGGGAACTGGTTAGTGGGAATATCGGAAATTCGCGTACCTTACAGTGTTGTGCATATAAGACGTAGTAATAATTCATTCACATTTGGAAGCTTGGAGACTGGGGCCGATGGAGTACAAGTTATCGATACAACCAGTGTTAATATTTCCGAAGGTACTCCTAAAAAAAGAGTTTTTAATTATTGACTCCTAAAGAGGGACCCGAGAGGTCCGAAACGTTGAGTTTTTTAAAGTTTATTTTTATTTTTTTGTATATATTTTTTAAAGAGTTTTAAGTTTTATTTATAGTTTAAAAATTTTTTTTTATTTTTTCAATTTTAAATAAAGTGATAGTGTCTTTAAATTCATGAAGAAGGAAGAAGGAAGAAAGAAGAAATTTTCAATTTTTTTTTAAGTGATAGGCAGAGCCCATCAAATTTATATTTATTGAAGAAATCAAGCCTATCTTAAAACCCTATTTATATATTACCTTTATTAGATAAAGGAGCGACTGCAGTTGGTAAAGAGGCCTTACGTGCTGGAATAAATGTTCTCGATGATGTCGACGAGAAGAAAGTTTCATCAAGGAATCGTCCAGCAATCGCGCCAAAGAATCTGGGAAAAACCTCACTAGTAAAGCAACAAAGAAACTTTCAAAAATGATGGCTGCTTCGAATCAAACGACATATTTAGATAAAAATAGAACGAATGTCATTTCTCCATTGACACACGTGCGAGTGCATGAAATCCGATCTCGACCTCTTCACCTTACCTCCGACACAAACGACGGTCGAGAGCTCACACTGGGTGTATTGTTACGCTCGAACCCGGGGTACTTTTACGAGTACTCTGGATACTTACGCGAAAGGGCGGTCGACCTTCAGGGTCGACTCTGGGTTCTGGTGAACGGAGGTGGCTGCGCTAAGGAAAGGGGGTCTGATAAATGAAACAAACAACTTTTAATATATTGTGATAATAATTTTATTTTTTTTTTTTGAGGAAATAAGGAAATACATGAAGGAATTGAATGGAGGAAAATCAGAGGGGCGGCAACGGCGGCTGGTTGTGATCCCTGGTCAGGAGTCGACACCGGAAAACTGTGTGACTGAAAACGAGAACACCACATAAAAATAGTGACCCTAAATGTTATCGTTTGTAGGAGGTAAGGATGGGGAAAAGATAAGGATAAAAAAACTATACTTATATTAATGAATACCGACCTAATAAAAAAAAATGACTATTTTATATAAAAAAACAAATAATAATTGAGGGTTGATTTTAATTCCTAACAGCCCTACTGATGCTCGTGGCTTGATCGAGTTTTTATTCAAAGAATGATCTCGATTCAAGTCGCTAGTATCCCTAATAAAAAAAAATTATCCCTAAGGTGTTAATCTCTTGTTTGGTGTAAAAAAAAAATATTAAAAGAGATTAACACGTTCGTCTCATTAAAAGATAAAAAAACATAAAAAAAAATATTAATTCTTTAATTTGTTGCCGTAGCAACTCGTCTCCTTTCGGGCAATAAAAAAGAGGGAAGGATATGTTAGTTAGGATTTAATAAAATTAACTCACTTTTTTTTGTTGTTGGCTGATGGTTTCTCAGTCCTCTGAACTGTGTCGACTGGACGAACTCCTCCAAAGTAGGCCGGGTTCAAGTCGTGGATTCCTCGTGAGGGAGCTTTGATGATCTCCCTGAATCGGCACTGCGATCCCAACAGGAATGGTGTATGCAGCGACCCGACGTAAAATTCCGAGCCGAAAGTTTACGCGGCGACCCGACGCTCGACTTAGAGTTCAGGGTTTACGCGGCGACCCGACGTTAGACTTAGAGTTCCCAACACGGATTGGGAACCAAAAACAGCTTGCCGTTACGTTGATTTGGTCGAGGAAGACTTCGGACGTTCAGACCGAAGGGGAGAAGAGATGAGGAAGATATTCCGACGTTCAGACGGAAATATCAGAAAAGGAATCGTGCGAAGCTGAACAAGTCGCTCTCGTCACGAAATGTGGAAAATTTGGAAAAGGAAAAGATATTCGGACGTTCAGACCGAATAACTTGTTTTTTTGGGCAAGAGATGGTTTGGTAAAAAGCGAGAAGCTGGACGAACCGCTTGCAATCGCTAAGAAGGGTTTTTTTTTAGGGAAGGTCGATTTCAGAGGTTTCAGGCTGAGTGGTGGCGGTGCTGGAAGGAGCTCTTTTTATACTCGATGCCTTGGTCATAAAAGTGCAGTCGAGTCGGAAAAGTGGGGTGACATTTTTTATGGCGTGAAAATTATACAATTTTTGAAAGAAACTTATAAACTATTGTTACGACATGTATGGTTTTTATGTTGGCGCAACATTTGTTATAATACGATGACAATAATTAGTACAAACTTGAACGGAAGTTGTAGCATGAGTTTAACAAAAGTTATTAATAAAAAAGGAATTTTGTATCAACTATTTATATTAATTTTTCTTAAATGTTTTATCCGAGTGAAAAATACTAGGTATAGACGTTAGAAATATATTTTAAGTTATTAAAATATATTTCTAATTTATCTGAACATTTTTAATTGTTCTTTTTAATGTTAATTATTAGTTTTAATTATTTGTTTCTATACATATTCATTCAAGTGTTGTACTAATTTTACAGGAAGACAGTTGAGTGTATTTTAATTTTATTGAAATGTCATTCTTTTTAAATAATTTAATAATTTATAAAAATAGCATTGTGCTTAGTTATACCAATATTTGACAGTTTTTTTTAGTAGTTGTAAAGGGAAAGGTGAAGGAGAAAATTATTGTTTGTAACTTTATTTATCAACTTGGTAAAACTTAATATTATTTATCGAATTTGTAATGTAAAATAATGAAAAGCATATGGCAGTCGGTTGGGTTTTTTCCAGTACCACCTTGTATAAGCGGATGTTTATTTTTCCCAATCTAATCTTTTTATATATTTTTATGACTAGGGTCGGACTATCGTGGGCCATGTGCACATTTTCAGAGTTTCTTGTAGAATTTAGAAAAAGGAAAAGTTTTATTCAAAAAAAATATTATGAAGATTGTTCAGAAAAATATTATTTTAATAAAAATGTATTAAGAATAAAAATAATAAAAATAATAAAAATAATTTTTTTTGTATAATTTTTAGATTTTCTTGATAGTTTAAAGTTTGTTGGTGATGGCGGAATCCTGCTAATTCACTGAGAATGGGGAAAACCTGCTTTTCCGACTTTTACATTTTTTTAGTGGGATCGGATTATCTTGAGAGAAGCTCGAGTTCGGGCGGTTAGAGTTTCCTTATTTGTACCCTTCGAGATCGGTAGGGTAGTGTTCTTTATTACTAAAAACTGTTATCGGTACAACTAAGCAACGTAGCTCCGATTATGTTTTGTGGATTTCTTAAACGATGGAGTTAAATAAATGGATGGTATTGCCGTTACGTGGGACGTAATTCCCCCCCTCTTAGTTAAAAGTTGGTCCTCCAGCTTTTGAAAAATCAAGAATCAGTCGCAAATATTACGAATATTAATTTCGCTTTCTTATTCTAGACATGAGTGTATATGACTATTGTATATTTCGAGTTTGTGCATTTGTAGTACAGATTTGGTTACTTATTTTCTTTTTTTTTGATTTTACGCAGAAGTTGTACGTTTTTTTGATTCTAACTATAAAAAATGTCTTTTTGTACGATATGCGGATAAAGTGCAGTTTTCAATGACAAGCTGGTAGTCAAAAGATGTTTGTTCGTTAGTTCAGTTGTTAACGTTGTTCGTTGGAAATGTGGGTTATGTTTTTAGTTCATGCAAATAATGTGCAAATTTCATTTTGTTATATATATATATATATATATATATATATATATATTTATGTATAACTATTATTTCTATAGTACAATTGATCAGGATTAGTTTCGCTCTGTGAATCCTTCGTCTTCGCTGCTAGGGTCTCGGATAAAATTTTCTTGCAATATGTTTTTCGTTCGGAATTCGAATATTGTTTTTCCAGGAAGTCTTGGTGGATTGATGACTTTTGCTGCTATAAGATCGTTGATTCTTCTGATATGTTTGTTATGGCATGTGACGCATTGTGTAGCTGGTTTAATTTGTGGTATCGTGTTGTTGCAAAAATAACAGTCTATTGTTTTTCCTCGTTTCGTGGTGATGTGCACATTCGTAATTTTCGAAAACCGTTCTTTTTCATCTAATGGGAGCAGGTTGTAGCAGTTTCTGCATGTCAATAGTTCTTCGTTTGTCGCTAGCATTTCTTCTGTTGTATGGCAATCTTCTGTGTATATTATGAAGTGTGCCCAGAAATCTTTTCCTCTTATTTGGATTGCACTTGAGAGTATATCTAACGGGTAGTCCATATTTTCCTGTGAGTATATCTTTTATATTTCTCCACCATCCACCATCCATTTGCTTTAAAATCAGCTTCACTGATAATGCTATTGTTATCGCGATTACGAGGAAGACGTATATGATGTACTTCGATTTTAAGAGTTTCATTTAAATTGAAATTGGAAGCGATTTGCGCTACGGAGTTTATTACGCTAAATACGTGTTCGGCGTTAAAATTGGTTATTGTATGAAACGATATACGGCAGGCTTTGAGAATGCGTCGGAATTAAACGTTAACCCTATCAAGTCGGAATGATTATCCAATTTATTATTAAGAATATGGTCCTTTACAATCTTATACAATTTATTAATCGTGTCTTCCAAATAAAGGACGGGGTTCACATTATCTGTAGGTGCTATTATCCAGAAACTGAATTTCGCGACCCGATAATTGAAAACGTTTATAAAAATGTTCGGAATTATATAGAATATGCAGTTTACTTGTATTGTGCGCTGACACTATTGAATGCGATGATGGTGATGATGATGATGATGTCGATAACCCTCTATCTGGAATCGGATTATTTTCTTCTTCTTCTTCTCTCTCGTCGTCAGAATCAGTAGTATATGGTGCATTATAGTTGTTGTAACCATTTTGGCTGTCCTCTCTGTCGTCATAGTTGTCCACCTCCTCATTATCAGCTTCGTAAGTCTCGACACTACCTGTATCATAACTAGTAATGCTGATGTTGCTGGAACCATGACCGATATGGTTTGGAGTCCGTTCTGCATCTAAAATCAATATTCATTATCTATATGATTAATAAGATGGGAAGGGTTTAGAGTAAAACTTGTACTTTTTACTCTTCTGATCGAAGCAAGTAGCGTAGATATAGATCATTACCAGAGGTATACTGACAGGTGGGTATACCTCCCCCTGCGAATTTTCTTAAGTGGAGACAAGCCACTTTGCAACTCTCTGCATCTTGTTACCGTAATCGGTGTCATTTTTCATGAAATGCAGACTCAGTCGTTTATAATAATCTAAAAAAATATATAAAAAAGAGGTAATAAATATTAAATACATTTCTAATCGTGAGATTAATCTTTAAAAGATAATATTAAATTGACCATTAATAATCTCGCTTACATAGGTCATACACCTTTGCTCCGGCGGATGGTGGATGAAGTCTTGAAGGGTAGGCGTCTGAACGTTGCATTTTCCTCCCTCAGGTTACCCTGCGTCAGGTCATCCGCTCTGATGCTGCGTTCGTCGTCTGCTGTATGCGATGAGTTATCTGAACCAAGATCGTTCGTATTGACATATGGCGAGTCATCCCACAAACACTCTAAATCTGTGTAAAGGAATAGAAAAAACGTCATTCGATGATTGTGTTGGAATGTAATGACACCTAATCGTGTCAAATTTTTTCGTGTATATTTATGAAGAGACAATACGTGGGATTGCATCAAATTTCTCAGGAGTAATTTTATGCAATAAACCAATTGTTTTTTACATAAAAATGTACGAAACGCAACGAGAACCATCGCAACGAGTCTTGCCGCATGGTGCAAAGCGAGCAAGTTGACACCCCGTTGCAATTGCTCTCGATTCGCCATTGATATACTATTTGCTTATTACGTATATAAATCATTTCACTTACCTATAACGGTTTGGCATTCATCCAGGATGCTTCGAAAGCACTGACTGTTTCGGTGCCCTCGCGAAATCAGAATATGCCCCCTGAGCCGCATCGCTGTGTCACACCGCACAATCACTTCATCGTAGAGGTTTTGCAAAACGTTGCACTCCAGAGCATATCGTATTATCTGGCGAAAATCATGGCACAATCGTTCAAACGATTTTCGATGGGCACTCGCACCATATCGAAGCCGGGACAGGTCAGTTATTGTCGGATGAGTTGTACCAATGAACGAGATCATTAGGCAGATTGTTTTTCTTAAATTCGTTGTACGCGATTTAATTTTTTTGTTTTTAACGAAAGACAAGTGAGAACTGGTAACTATGTTCACCAGACTTATTCGTCTATAATAATTTCGTCGCTGTACTAAAAAACATATTTTTCTCATATAAACCATTAAATTATGACGAAAACACTAGTGAAAACAGGCCACTTTTCCTCAAAGCTCACGAGACATACCTCTATCTCATGTTTTTCCAATAACTTACGTACTTTGTAGTATTTTTTCCTTTTTCATATCTAATGTACACAACTGATTTAGAAATGTTCACAAAAAACTTAAAAATCAATGCAAGCAGCAGATGGAATAGTTCGCTTTTGCCACAAAATGAATTTTACCCCCTATACTTGACCTAGTTATTCGGAGATTGTGAATAGTTATGAGATAGAAGTATATTACATACTTTATAATTTCCTTCTTCCCTTTCCTAGAAGGATTTACAAAAACTGATAAATTTTCTAGATGAAATAAGGTATTTTAATGTCAAATACTTAATACATGATTCTAGGTGCCCATATGTACACATCGTTGACCAAAACTTCCTACGGCTCTCTCTGTCTCTCTCTTTCTCTACGTGTATGCGCCTGTGTATGTGCACGATTTACTTATTGTTTAAGCATGAGGAACCGTAAGAAAAGTCCCAGCCGCTTACGCATAGTTAAAAGGGGGTTTCGGTGAAAAAAGTGTGTAGTGGCAAGATTTTGATAAAAATAGTGCACGTGCTCGGAGTAGTGTGTCCATTGATTAAATGAAGTTTCTAATTAAAAAAGTGAGTGAAAAATTGGGTGAAATATGAAAACTCTGATCAAAAGCAAATGCCAACTATAGACAAAAAAGATGAAAATACGGACGACCTACACTCCCTCGCTACTCAAATTGTTTATCAAGAAACTAAAAATGTTGACGAAGAGACTGATAATGATGATGTTTCGTTGAAATCATCGACACATTCGCCATTATTCTCTGTCGAAATCGGAGGAAAGATGGCGGAAGTAGAAGCATATCAATCTTCAAATGAAAAGCGTGCTCACATGTCGCCTACAGTGGAGATAGGTATTCTCAATATACCATCATTGTTTTTGTCAACGACGTACCCATTGAACAACTCATCGAGTCAAAGAATCTGTTTTGGTATGGCACCTACGGATCCAGGTTTTTTCATACCCGTTGTAAAAATTTATAACAATCAATCATCAACTGGACTAACTATACAGACGGATAGCTGTTCAACGTTCAAGAAAGTAATCGACACCATGTCATCGTATTTTGACGATTCGTATTTCAAACGCTCGGCTGCCTTACGCGATACAAAAATAAATGTCAAGAGTTTAACATACTCTTCACAACGTCGTACGGTGCGAAAGCGGTTCTATTTGAACAAGTCGCCAGCGGTAATAAAAATGATGATGATAGGTCAGGGATAATGGTACGAAAGCAGCAGTAGCAGCAGCAGCAGCAGCAGTGGCTGAGAGTAAGTTTCCCGGAGATAAAAAATGTGATGAAAACACTTGAAAAACATATCGATATAGAGAGTGCTAACCAGCCACCACCGAGGAAGAAATAAAAGAAGGAAGTATCTGACACAAGAATATTGAGAAGGAAAACTTTTACCCCCTCGATCGTAATGCACAATTCTACATTTGACGGTTTGAAAAGAATAATGATCTGTGCCGAAGAACGAATGAAAATGCTCAATGAAATTTTCGAAGATTTACAAAAATGTAGATTTCGTATAGAGGATGAAATTCTGAGACATCTTCTTTCACAAAATTACAAAAACCTACCTTGCGATTTGCGTATCGAACAAATTCTTTTTGACAATCGGGAAGAAATGCTATTCTTAGAAGTAATCATTGAAAATTCAAAAACCGCGTTTAATGTTGTACTTTAAAATTGACATGTATCATTATTCAAGCTGCAATCAATTACTTTTTAAAGTTTCCACGTCTTACCCATTTGTAACCTGATATCTTTAAGCAAGAGTTTCATTCAGAAGGAACACATCTCCGAAGATGTGTCGCCTTGGTGTTTGATGTTGGAGTGTCGTCGTTTAATTCTATTTTAGTCTGGTGTATATGTGCATGTATTTCTGTGTATGTTTGTGCGTGCGTGTGTGAATAACATACTTACTTTGCGCTTGTAATTATACTTATATACGGTAATTTCCGGAAAGAGGATGTAGCCACATATTTTTTGAATTTGCAGACTTGACACAAATTATACTTTCAATAACTCGGATTAGAAGGCGCTTGCAAGAATTGCCGAAGGGGGAGATACCGGTTAGTCTTGTCAAACGCGGCTCCCCATCTTTGATATTCGCGAAAATCAAGCTCGCGAAAGCCCGGGAGGGGGATGTACACGCGCTAAACGAGCTCGCGAAGGCCGCGGCTGAGGGGGTGCTTTTCGCGGCAGGTAAACTCGCAAGAGCCCGGGACGCGCGTCACCGAAGCCGCCACCACCACCGCTGTTATATGAATGTTTTCGTGTTACGTATATTTATCGGTATATGCTGTTATAATTACTGTTATTATTATTACGACAAATCAGTCATTTACGTCAGATTATCGCATACGTACATTTCGAAAATTGTCGTCAAGTTTAAAAGTCTCTATGGATACACGATGGAAACACCTCTGGACGTGCCTGGTATGTGGCCCTACAGGATGTGGAAAAACAATTTTCGTGACCAAATTTAAAAAAAAACTACCTTTAATGGCGGGCACCTCGTTCCATCGGGTGATTTTTTATTACAGCGAATGGCAAGATGAATGTCGTGATAAAATGATTGTAGCTGGTAAGTCACCCGCTGTGCAACTTGGTATCGAATTTCGAGAAGGTTTACCAAACCCTGACGATTACTCAAAGGACAACGACATTACAAAGTTGATTATAATCGAGAATCGTCGAGTAATACAATCATGGACCTTTTTACCAAAGGCAGTCATCATAAAAATTTGATTATAATTTTTATCACGCAAAATATTTTTCACCAGCGTGGACAGCGCGACATTTCACTTAATACCAATTACCTAGTTTTGTTTAAAAATCCTCGAGATAGGGCTCAAATTCAGCATCTCGCAGGGCAAGTATACCCAGAAAATTCCAAGTTTCTACAAGAAGCCTACAGAGATGCAACTTATCGCCCGCACGGTTATCTTCTCTTAGATCTTAAACAAACCACACCGTATGATTTTAGGCTTCGTACATGTATATTCCCGGACGAACAACCGCACGTTGCATATGTACCGAAACGTAAATGATCACAAGTGAACAAGTTTTGAAAAAAGCGCACATGCATTTATTATATTCAGTATCCGGTTAATCGCGGCAATGGCAGTATCGACTGTTAGAAAACATAAAAATAACAAACATAATCCCATCTCAAGCATTCGTAAAGATAGAAATCCTGCACAAAAAGTATACTGCAGTATTCCGTGTTTTTCACCGTTTGAAAAAAATATCTCGCTTTATTACACGCTGTGTTTCATGCTGATAAACAACGTAAAGCTCTACTGAAAACCGCGGACAAAAAACTCGTCAAATACATCTGTGAGTGTGAGCTCAATGTACTGCGCGGTTTTATTTCTTTAAAATCACTGTAGAAGAGTATACTTTGAAAGAATAACAAACTTTACGCACACTCGTCTTGTCTGCAAAAAAAGGGGTAAACGAAGTTCTGGATAGATCGGTGGTGGTGCTGGTGGAGACTGTACCTTGAAATGGAAAAAACTGCTTCTTTTACAAAAATGTGGAAATTGGATACCGATTCTTTTAGCACCAGTTATGATTGCGATTTTCTCGAATTTTCTCGGCACCAGCAGTGATTAAAATACATTGCCTTATGGAGTATATAAAGAAAATGATACTAGTTCCCGAATGTGAGGTACGCGGTGCGAGTGACGATAAGAGAACCGCACAAACATCCGGGACAGGACTTTGGAGATTGGACGAGGAATTATTGTATATTCTCCAGGGTGGAAATAATGAGACGTTTGATAGTGATGATATTTCCACGTTTAAGATTAAAGAATGTGTCGTGATACCGACACGTAGATACAGTCCAAAATCTAATCCGATCGCGTGGAACCCGAATATCGGTGATGAGGCGTAAAGTAGGTATAGAGGTGGAAAATAACTTTACTCCTGAGTACTTTCAAAGCGATATAATTTCGGATAATTAATCAGATGATATAATGTATCAACATCAGACGAGCATTTGATTCGCAAACTTCCGGAGATTATTTCAATTTACAAAGAGTATTATATCGAAACATACCGCCCCCAATGCATCCGTTAGGTACAATACTAACGAAATGTATACTCTTATTATCTAAAAACACAAATTAGCTTAAACTTATACTATTCTAAGTCTACGGGCAACATCGCTAGTTGCGTAATCGGACGCTGCTTTATTTTATGCGAGGTAGAGATTGTCTTGAGCGTAACAACGCGAGTGATACCGTCAAAACCCTGATAACATTTTATCACTCGAGCGAGTGGCCATTTCAGAGACGGTACTCCAGGCCGTTTTATTAGAACCATTTGTCCTTCTTCGATCGGCATCGTAGGAAAACGCCATTTGGATCTTTGCTGCAGAGAGAGCAGGTAGTCGGATGACCATAGTTCCCAAAATCTTTCATACACTTGCCGATAAACTTGCCAACGCGAGAGTCGATTTGCCGATGTTTCGAGGATTGACGGTTCGAGCACCGCAGTCAAGGGTCCCCCAATTAGAAAATAACCTGGTGTAAGAGCCATTAGATCGTCAACATCGTTGGATAGTGCACAAAGAGATCCCGAATTCAAGGCCGCTTTGATCTCACACAGCAGGGTCGTGAGCTGTTCGAAAGTCGGCGTAAGATTTCCCAAAACTCGACTAAGATGGAATTTTACACTCTTGACGATGGCCTCCCAAATTCCGTCAAAGTGCGGAGCCGCCGGCGGTAAGAATTGCCATCTAACGCCATCCTGAGCGAGTAAATCAGTGAATTCATCGTCCTTGATAGCCTGGTGGAATGCACTCGATAACTCGGTATTTGCACCAACAAAGTTTGTACCCTGATCGCTGTATATGCAGTCAAGGATACCTCGACGAGCAACAAACCGCTTAAAGGTAGCGATGAATGCAGCGGCGGTGTAGTCCGACGTTGACTGCGAAGCAGACGAATGGTGCAATATACGCTGTTTGGGACTAACGTCCACGGCCACTACTGAGTCGAACCTGGACAGGCCCAGCATAGTCTACTCCGCAATGAAGGAAGCACCGTTCAGGCCGATTAACACGAGGTGAAGGGAGATTACCCACTGCTTGAGTGTACAGCTCGGCACGATTACGGGCACACATCACGCAATTAAAAAGGACCGATCGGATCAATTTCTTCGCTTGAGTTATCCAAACTGTTTCACGTGAAGTGCGAAGAGTTAGTTGGAATCCTCCATGGTGGCATCGTTGATGCGTGTAACGGACCAGAAGCCGCGTTGCTGGATGGACGCTAAGGACAATAGAATGCTTAGTGTCGACCTCGAAAGCGCTCTGACGTAAGCGATCACCGACGCGAATTAAGCCGGAATCGTCTAAAAACGGTTGCAAAGCAGCGAGCGTACTTCGGGAACCCAGTGGTTCCTTATTCCGCAAAGAACAGAGCTCGTGAGGAAATAACAACGATTGAAGACTCTTAAAAATAACGGTGGTTGCCCGTCGTAAGTCATCAGCACTCAAGGGCCCTCTATCAATTGCACCCTCTAGACACATTTTCCAACGCAACATGTATCCGACAGTGCGGATGATTCGATTCCAAGATGAAATTCAAGTTACTAGTGCCCCTAAATTATCGTTCGTTTCAACGACATGACTTGTCACTTCAGTTCGTATTTCAAGTGACGCATTACTGGGAATGGATGGTGTACGCTTCGGCGAGAAATCTGGTTCTTGAATTATTAAAAAGTTCAGAGGCTAAGAGACCGCGCGAAGCCAAGTCCGCGGGATTTTCCTTACTTGGGACGTGCCGCCAGGAAATACCAGGAAGAAGCGTCTGAACCTCCGATACTCGATTCACGACGAACGTTTTCCATCTAATAGGGTGGTGTTGCAACCAATCGAGAACGACTGTCGCATCGGACCAACAATGGATTTGGAAGGCCGAGAATGGCTTTGTTTTTTGCACTGCGGCAATCAAACGAGCTAATAACACTGCAGCGCACAATTCGAGCCATGGAATGCTGAGAGTCTTTATTGGCGCTACCTTTGTTCGATTCGTGAGCAAGGTATCGCAAGGCGTAGAGTTTCCGTTACGAACGCGTAAGTAAAGTACAGCTGCGTAGGCGGAGCCAGACGCGTCGGCAAATCCATGCATTTGACACGAAGTAAAATCTTCGCCAAGACCGACCTAACGAATTGAGGAAAAGGAATTGAGTACGGGAAGATCCTCATAGAACTCATTCCAGGCCGATTGAACATCTTCGGGAAGGGTAGTATCCCAGTCCAAATGTAGAAGCCACAAGCGTTGGACTAAAATTTTAGCCTTTACTATCACGGGGCTTACCCATCCCAGAGGGTCATACAAACGTGCAATTAATGATAGCAATGTGCGTTTGGTAAATTTTGATGGGGTGGTCAGGTTGATCCTGATTAAAAAAGTGTCCTGCTCTGGTAGCTAGGAAACCCCTAAAATTTTCAAGCCACTATCATGTTGTAATTGTTTTTCACAGGCAATAGCATGATTTGCTTGTTCGATGTCGGCTAACAATTGGGAACAGTTACCAGCCCACTTTCGGAGTGTAAACTTCCCACAACCGAGGAGAGCGATAAGTTGCTCACGTACTACATACGCGGACGGGAGGTCATTGGCTCCGAACAAACAATCGTCGACGTAAAGACAATTTTTTAGTACGTCAGATGCCTCCAGATAGGTATGTCCGTGATCCTGATCGACCTGCTTTATCACGCGCAGGGCTAGAAAAGGAGCGCAAGAGATTCCAAATGTAACCGTGTTCAATCGGTAATCAGAAATCGGCTCATCCAAACCAGCTCGCCAAACAATCCTCTGGTAGTCACGGTCGCGAGGGTCAATAAGATCTCAGATCTGCCTGTAGTTTAGGACCGGTTAGCAAATGATCATTTAGCGATGTTGAATTAGAGGTTTTGTGCGATGCATTAAAAACCACGCGCAGCCTGGTTGTAGAGCTGCTTTCCTTTTTGACGCCATGGTGAGGCAAGTACACTCCACGAGGGTTTAGAGAATGCGCCGAAATGCGTGTCATGTGCGAGTGAATTAGGTAGTCACGCATAAAGGCAGAATATGCTTCAGCATCTTCTGGTGTGCGTGAGAGGCGTTTTTCAGAAAGCTTCAAGGATCTTATGGCAGAGTTGCGGGACTCGCCAATATTGATCGAGGGGGCTAAACGAAAAGGGAGATGGACTACATATCTTCCATCATCCATACGTGAGTGTGTCTCTCTAAAGTGACACTCAGCCACTTTATCATTCTCTGATAAGGTCACGGGAGACGAGATATCCTCTACTTCCCAAAATTTCCTTAAATCAAGACTGAACGAGTCATTGCTAATACAATGGTGCGCAAGGGTAATTTGGGAGTTGGAATGTGAGGTGCTAGAAGGGTTACTCCTTCCGGAAGGATCCAACCGAGTGCCGTATTTTGTGCGGCTAGTTGCGAGGCGGAACCCTTAATCAATCCATCCAAAAGCAAGGACCCGTAGAGGTCTGAGCCTATAATAATATTAAAAGGATCTGGACTGGAAGGGTCAGGATCAGCGATCCTAAACACCCAGCTTTTATGTATTGCCGGATCAAGCTTCGAGCTTATCAAATGTACCAAAATAGAGTCCCAATGATCAACTGGTTCCCCAATAGCCTTTAACACACCTCATCCGGAAATAACTTTATAATATAAATCGCGCAATTCGCTTAAGGATTCTTTACGTAACGCGGAAATCGAAAATAGCGAGTTTAAATGGTTCGAAATAATACACCTGTAACGATAGCACGTGCTCCGTTACTAAACACATACATATTCATACGTAACTAACAGATAAGAGTACGGTATGAAAGCAACCACGGTTACGCGAGTAACAGAGAATCCGGAACCGTTCGGCACAAATCGGTTCGACTCGACTCATCGCTTATCCGCAAGCAAATCGACATCGAGAAGGGGCGGCGCGAAGACAGTCGCGATAAGAATACCCGATGATCGGAAACCGAAAAAGAGCGAGTCGAAGTCGGGAAAATTCGCGTTACGACACTGGCTCCGAGACTCGGCACGATTCGGCGCGAGTCGCAAGTAGTCGGACATAGAACTGTCACGGCGGCCGGTAATTAGTCGCGCGAATAATTATCCCCGCCCCTAATTATGAATGCATGAAATGTATGCATATAAATAGACCGCTTTTTCGACAATGAGACAGACCGGTTTGACAGTCGGTCTAGTAGAGGTGCTCCTCGCTATCCCAACTGTGAAACGTCGTTTTGTGTGATATAAAGGTGCTCCTTTTATCACGCAAAACTAAGAAAGACGTAGCGTCGAGGTGCTCCTCGCACTACCATCTTTTACCGCCAGGCACATTTGGAGGTGCTCCTCTAATGTACTAAAAAAGACCAGACAATTACCTGACCAGTACCTGAACCTGTACCTGTACCCGAAGTAGTTCTGGGTGCCCCCAGACTACTAAAAATCCGCATCCTGCTCGAGGTACTTCTCGGCTAGATCAGAAACACTTCCGTCCTGACAAAAACCACACGACCCGACTTTAAATTCCCGTCACTTTAAAAAGTTGTAGGCGCTCCTACACTTTTTTTGACGATTAAGGTTTGAGGCGCTCCTCTACCTTACTCTCGCTCCAGGCGCTCCTAGGCGAATACAAGTAGATTTAAGATTTTTAATTATAAATGTTCTTTCGAGGCGCTCCTCCAAGAATTAGTCTTTTTTTTTGTTACAGGACCCTCACTTCCAGCCGAATCATTCGAACAACAAATCGGTGTGATTAATATATTTTTGTTACTATTTTTATATCTTTTATATATTAAATTTTAAGTTAAATATAATTGTTGTTAAAAGAACTGTGTTATTTCATTTTTTCTACCTCCAATTAAGAGAAGCGCGAACCACAACGTTACACGCCGTTTATTCGAAAAATGTGTTTTCAGTGCGTCCCAGGCTACAATAAAATTATCCGAAGTGGAGTCAAGATGTTCAATCATCGATAAGGCTTCTCCACTGAGGCACGATTTCAGGTAGTGCAACTTGCGAACATTGTCAATTGACGCGTCTTTAACCACGATCGACTCAAAATAGTCCGAGAAAGAGTCCCATTTGCTATACTCACCTGCAAATTTAGGAAGGTCGATGCGTGGTAATCCAGACGATGGTCGAGCGGGTGCAGTTGCGGCTTGCACAGCATCAGGAGCGATTGATGTAGGCTCTGGACGTGATTCAGACAGCGCTTCCTCAAGCGTCCCAAGGGCGTCGAAATACATGAGTTCCGTAGACTCGAACTGCTTTTGAGCGAAGTACGGATGACGTTGTTCAATATCGGTGGATATGTGAAGCAGTCGAACATGCGCATCTTGACATTTTTGCCACAGCGAATCAAGGTACTTTGCATGGACATTCAATTTTGGGATGGTCCGGTCTTCACCTTTAGGAAGAATTAATATCAGCCTTTCAATGCTGGAAAAATGCATCGATTGGATTGCAATTAATTCCTCGAATGTAGCCATGTCGTTTCCGATAGTTTTCAGTGAAGAAGTTGATTCTGACACGGATCGATAAAGAAACGATAATGGTATTGACATCGGACGAGAATAATGTCGTGATCACACGTCACAGGTCGCAGGCGTTATTCGATTTAATCCTGAAAGCTGTATAATAATTTTGGAGAACAGAAAGACGGCGACAACACCTTAGTTCTGCTGGCTGCAGGGTCAGACTCCACAGAAAATTATGGGAACAGCTGGTGTTGTCATGAACCGTGGCAGGCGTCGTCGGTCGGCGGCTCGAAAACGGCGGCGAGCGAAAAAGCAATTGACGTCAGGTGCAGCGGAATGGAACGAGCGAATCCGTTAGCGCCGGAGGAGGCCAACGAGTTTACTCGCCAAAGAGGGCGCCTGATGATGCGAGCCAGATGGGGATCAGCGGGGAGGTAGTCCCAGAGAGAGGCACCAAACGACTCCAAATGGAGGTTCTAGAAATTGCGAAATTCCAACAATAATCCGCCCGAGTAGCAAACTTCGTGGCAACACTGAATTTATGCACTACATCCATTTATGCAATTGTTTTTAGGCACTGTTTGCACTGTATCCAATTTCCACGCGCGTTCCAGGCACTGATCGAACGGATCCTGACAGGATCGCAAAAATTATGTCGTGATACCGACACGTAGAGACAGTCCAAAATCTCATCCGTAGATTTACGCGTCGATTTACGCTCTCTAAAGACTTACACGACAATAAAAGCTACGAGCTTGTCGTCATAGATGCATTGAGTAAATAGGTATGGGTCAAATCACTTCGAGATAAAAGCAGCCTTGAAGTTCTCGCCGGTTTTAAAAGAATTTTCTGTAGAAACGATGGTCGTATACCGGTCGTTCTTCAGACAGACCGCGGAAAAGAATTTATCGGTAAAGCGGTACAAAATTATCTACGTAAAATAGACATTCCATTTCGCGTTACCCGCAGCAACCACGATGTAATAGCAGCTTTCGTTGAACGATTTAATCGTACCCTGAAGGAACGAATATGGCGCTACTTCACACATAAAAATACCAGGCGTTACGTTGATATTTTGCAAAAAATTACCGATGCGTCAATAACTCTTTCCGCACAAGTATAAAAATGATACCGGCTTCAGTAACTTTATTCAACGCCCACATCGCACTTCAAAATATCGAATCCAGATATCGCTCGAAAAGCAGACACAAGTCGTATAAATATGAAATAGGTGATCATGTTCGAATCAGTGGTGCTAAAAACACTTTCAAAAAAGGCTACGAGTGAGGCTGGAGTGACGAGATTTTTCGTTTAAAGGCCATT
The DNA here is from genome assembly GCA_030407085.1 of Trichopria drosophilae. Classification (NCBI taxonomy): domain Eukaryota; kingdom Metazoa; phylum Arthropoda; class Insecta; order Hymenoptera; family Diapriidae; genus Trichopria; species Trichopria drosophilae. The sequence continues at coordinate 129,946,150 of CM059582.1, read as the reverse complement.
TTAAAGTAAAATCTGAACAGAACAAGAATTTAAAATTGACCGTTTAATTCGCTCTAAAGGTCAAGGTGCGAAGAAATAATACTTTGTTAGCTGGGTCGGTTATCCCGAAAAATTCAACTTGTGTATCTCTGCTAGTAGTTTAAATAGTCTTTAAAAATGCATCACTCACAAGTGGATGAGTTTTTTCTAGTTTTACCCAGCAATAGTAGTATGAAATATTTTTCCGATAATACAACTACAGGATTCACGACAGTTCTTCCTAAAGAAATCGAATTAATGGGGAACTGGTTAGTGGGAATATCGGAAATTCGCGTACCTTACAGTGTTGTGCATATAAGACGTAGTAATAATTCATTCACATTTGGAAGCTTGGAGACTGGGGCCGATGGAGTACAAGTTATCGATACAACCAGTGTTAATATTTCCGAAGGTACTCCTAAAAAAAGAGTTTTTAATTATTGACTCCTAAAGAGGGACCCGAGAGGTCCGAAACGTTGAGTTTTTTAAAGTTTATTTTTATTTTTTTGTATATATTTTTTAAAGAGTTTTAAGTTTTATTTATAGTTTAAAAATTTTTTTTTATTTTTTCAATTTTAAATAAAGTGATAGTGTCTTTAAATTCATGAAGAAGGAAGAAGGAAGAAAGAAGAAATTTTCAATTTTTTTTTAAGTGATAGGCAGAGCCCATCAAATTTATATTTATTGAAGAAATCAAGCCTATCTTAAAACCCTATTTATATATTACCTTTATTAGATAAAGGAGCGACTGCAGTTGGTAAAGAGGCCTTACGTGCTGGAATAAATGTTCTCGATGATGTCGACGAGAAGAAAGTTTCATCATGGAATCGTCCAGCAATCGCGCCAAAGAATCTGGGAAAAACCTCACTAGTAAAGCAACAAAGAAACTTTCAAAAATGATGGCTGCTTCGAATCAAACGACATATTTAGATAAAAATAGAACGAATGTCATTTCTCCATTGACACACGTGCGAGTGCATGAAATCCGATCTCGACCTCTTCACCTTACCTCCGACACAAACGACGGTCGAGAGCTCACACTGGGTGTATTGTTACGCTCGAACCCGGGGTACTTTTACGAGTACTCTGGATACTTACGCGAAAGGGCGGTCGACCTTAAGGGTCGACTCTGGGTTCTGATGAACGGAGGTGGCTGCGCTAAGGAAAGGGGGTCTGATAAATGAAACAAACAACTTTTAATATATTGTGATAATAATTTTATTTTTTTTTTTTTTGAGGAAATAAGGAAATACATGAAGGAATTGAATGGAGGAAAATCAGAGGGGCGGCAACGGCGGCTGGTTGTGATCCCTGGTCAGGAGTCGACACCGGAAAACTGTGTGACTGAAAACGAGAACACCACATAAAAATAGTGACCCTAAATGTTATCGTTTGTAGGAGGTAAGGATGGGGAAAAGATAAGGATAAAAAAACTATACTTATATTAATGAATACCGACCTAATAAAAAAAAATGACTATTTTATATAAAAAAACAAATAATAATTGAGGGTTGATTTTAATTCCTAACAGCCCTACTGATGCTCGTGGCTTGATCGAGTTTTTATTCAAAGAATGATCTCGATTCAAGTCGCTAGTATCCCTAATAAAAAAAAATTATCCCTAAGGTGTTAATCTCTTGTTTTGTGTAAAAAAAAAATATTAAAAGAGATTAACACGTTCGTCTCATTAAAAGATAAAAAAATATAAAAAAAATATTAATTCTTTAATTTGTTGCCGTAGCAACTCGTCTCCTTTCGGGCAATAAAAAAGAGGGAAGGATATGTTAGTTAGGATTTAATAAAATTAACTCACTTTTTTTTGTTGTTGGCTGATGGTTTCTCAGTCCTCTGAACTGTGTCGACTGGACGAACTCCTCCAAAGTAGGCCGGGTTCAAGTCGTGGATTCCTCGTGAGGGAGCTTTGATGATCTCCCTGAATCGGCACTGCGATCCCAACAGGAATGGTGTATGCAGCGACCCGACGTAAAATTCCGAGCCGAAAGTTTACGCGGCGACCCGACGCTCGACTTAGAGTTCAGGGTTTACGCGGCGACCCGACGTTAGACTTAGAGTTCCCAACACGGATTGGGAACCAAAAACAGCTTGCCGTTACGTTGATTTGGTCGAGGAAGACTTCGGACGTTCAGACCGAAGGGGAGAAGAGATGAGGAAGATATTCCGACGTTCAGACGGAAATATCAGAAAAGGAATCGTGGGAAGCTGAACAAGTCGCTCTCGTCACGAAATGTGGAAAATTTGGAAAAGGAAAAGATATTCGGACGTTCAGACCGAATAACTTGTTTTTTTGGGCAAGAGATGGTTTGGTAAAAAGCGAGAAGCTGGACGAACCGCTTGCAATCGCTAAGAAGGGTTTTTTTTTAGGGAAGGTCGATTTCAGAGGTTTCAGGCAGAGTGGTGGCGGTGCTGGAAGGAGCTCTTTTTATACTCGATGCCTTGGTCATAAAAGTGCAGTCGAGTCGGAAAAGTGGGGTGACATTTTTTATGGCGTGAAAATTATACAATTTTTGAAAGAAACTTTCAAACTTTCTTTCTTTAAGTTGCTGAGTTTCAAATTGTCTGTCGTAAAAGGGTTAAATGATTGATGAAAAATTAATAAATAAACGTTCTGTCTATTTGTACGCACTACCTCTACTATTGTTGTAGGGTAACTTTTTTACCTATCTTATGGATTAGGCTCGAGAGGCAACTTTAAGGGTCGTAAGAAAAGAATAAAAAATAAGTTTTTTTACTTTCTGTCTAACTGTTTGAGTATCTATTGGTATGTCTTGTATTGGTTCGTATTGTACTGTTGAAATCTGGTAGTCTTTTAATGATTGTTCATTAATTATTTATATTTTCTGTAATGTGTGTTCTTCTTGGCTTTGTTTTATTTCCTCTTTTTCGTCGAAATTTCTGAGGGTATGTTTTCTTGGTTGTCTTGTTCTTGCACGTATTTTCTTTTTGGTTATTAGTAATATTATTACTAATATTATGATTGTTATTACTATGTAAGTGCCGATCATTAGACATCCTATTATATAAGTATGGTGTGTGCTTTCTTCCGACAGATCCACTAATGTCGTGGTTGTGGTGTGATTACTATACAGAATTTCATTAAACATTTTTGTTGCAGTTGATGGTATGTTTGAGAAGGTTGGTGATCGTATGTTTTGATTAATTGGTGGATTGGTATATGTAGTTGGTAGAGTTGTTGTTGTTTGTAAAGATTCTTTTGTGGTGATTTGTGGTGGTGACCAAATCGATACTCTGCAGTCTCCGTGTTTGTATTCTCCTATATTGACGTCTATTATGATTTCTGGCATGTTTCCATGTCGTTGTAATTTTATTTTTCCTGATATAATTGGTGTCTTGTATTTGTTAAATCCCACTTCTCCGTCTATCATTTCGAATTTGCTATATTTGCAAGAATTTTGCGTTTTATAGTTTGCTAATTTTCTGTAAATTTGTTCGAATCTTTGTCTTGTTGATTTTAATTGTCTACATATTTCTGGAGTGAGTATGCATGGCGGTTTTTCTTCGATTAACCATTCAATCTTGTTTTCTTCGCAGTAAGTTGGATTTATTTTGTACGTTTCCTCACATTCGTTTATCAGTATTGGTTCGATGTGTTTACCGACGGTTATTGAACTTAAGTATATGGGTAGTAAATACTGTATAAGTGCGTTGTTCATCATGAAATATTTCTGTTTTAACTTGATTTCTTGTTTCTTTTCTGTTATGCCTGCTGGAAGAAAAATCATTTTTGTATTGTTTCTGTAGATTTACTATTTTTTTTGTTTATCATATAATTAAACTTGTTGTTTGTTATTTCTTTAATGAGAACGCTCTATTTTCTTTATCTGTGTGGTCTTTAGTTATTTTTTCTTGTTGAGGTTTCTTTACTTCTATCTGATGTTCTAAATTGTCAACTTCTAGTCTAGGATATAACGTTTCTGTATTTGATGGAAGAATATCTTGTTTTATGGGTGCTGTAGGTTTTTTATTATCGTTATCTCTGATAATTTGTATTTCTTGTAGTTCTATCTGAGGAAGTGATTGGTAATTTGTGTTGTTATCGTTTTTGTTGTCATTTTTATCATTATTTTTGTGATTCCTTTTTGCTAGGTGGAGTAGGAGGTTAGTTACTGAATCCCAAATTGCGCCTATTAGAATGAGAGACCAACCGTAAACGGTGTGTAGTGCGTATCCGTGCATTACTGTATCGATAACTCCTTTAATTAATTTTATTATCAACATTATAACCATGATTCCTGCTGTTGTAGTTCCGAATACCATAAAGTTGTTCCATAGTTTCTCGGTGGCTGATTTGAACATTTTTGCCATTGTGTTTTCACTGATCATATTTGCTATTGAGGCTCCCTGGTAATTTGTTATATGTCCAGTGATACCTCTGGCGATTGTATTTAGTACTGCTGGTTTTTCGGCTGGAAACATTATATGTTCTTTCAGTTATTTGAGGTCTTCTTGACTGTATATTCCGTTTGTGGCTAAGTTTTCTAAATTTATGTATTGCCAAGTTTGTTTGGTTTGAGGTTTCAATTCGTTGGGCTGTTTTGATTCTACTGGGTTTGGAAGTAGTTTATACCAGACGCTGTTTACCGAATACATAGGGGGAACTAAGCTATTGCAAGTGATTTGCACGCCTTTATTTATTAATGTTCTTGTTTTAGGAGTCATAAACATGCTTTGTTCTTGATATTTAACTGGTAAGTGAGAATAACATTCTTCTGTTTTCCTGATGCTGACTTCTACTGGTATGCATTTCATTATATAAGCGACTTCACCGGCTGCTATTGCCATATATCCTGGTCCTTTCATTACGTTGTAAGCAAATTCGTCATGGGAGTGACTGATTAATGAAAGAGAATTGTGTAAGACTTTTTTCTCTAGCGCGCATCGTTGTGATAGTACATCGTAGTATAGTTGCTTTATTTGATTTTTTAAATGTTTTTCAACGTAGACAAATTTCGAGTTTACATATGTGAAGATGTCGAGGTTTAGGGTATTAATAGGTCGTTTTTTCAGAACTTCGCCTTTGTTATTTTCTAGTATCATTAATTTTGGGTGTTCTGTAAGAGCTATTTCGTACCCACAGATATGTTTCTTTCCTCTGACAGCTAAAGCAAATGTTATTTCTTCGGTTGTTAGGGAATAAATTATTGTTTTGTCTTCGTTGTATATTTTATCTATTGTACCGTCGTATAGTATGTCATATTTATTAGATCCACAGAAATCTTGCGGGATCGGGTTCCAGTATGTGCTACCTCCTTCTAAATCTAAACAGCTATGGTCTGTTATTGGGTAAGAAACTCCTGATCTTAAGTGAATTCTATTTTCATTTAAATTTACTCTAGCTTTATACTTTTGTATTAAAATTCTTGCTGTTCCTTATACTATTACATTACTCCATGATCCATATGTATCTGCATATTCTACACCTTTACAAGTACCATCCACTTGAATAGATCCTGCTATTGTTAAACTAAATGTTTGTATGTAGTTGGTTTTTATTCGGCTTAATATATTCATATTGATTGTTGTGGTTCCTGTACGGTGCATCTGTTAGCATTCTTCTCTGGAAATTTCTAGAACGTAATTTGCTATACCACCGGAAACGGATGATGTGTGTGAGTGCATGCCACAATGACTGATTTGTCTGAATATATCTATCTTGCATTGTGTTACTTCTATTTCTTCATAATCTTTAATTTGTAGTAATTGAGCTCTGATTTTATCTATATGTATGTGTTCGAGATCGAAAAGCTCGAAAATTCGCACGGCTCTAGGGGCCGGCGAATACATGCATATATGATTCAGGATCTGTAGCCGATAATCCGCGGCACGATTGCAACGAGGTCGTAGAGGCGTGGAAAAAGAGACTCGCACGTGTTACGCACCAAAAGGTTTATTAATTTCCAAAAATACAAAAGGCGTGGTAACTTTCGATCGTAAACGTGGTTCGGTTACGGAAGCGAAAAGAAAGCGCGACACTCGTACGTCCGTGAACCTCGCCGATTTCACGAAGAAGAAAAACTGAAAAGCACGCAATGTAACATCGGTCGTGCTCTCGGGCAGATGGAAAAGAGAGGGGGAGCCCCGGTAGATCGGGCGCTGATTCGATTCTCGTCGCCGATCGCGGAATGGAGAATTTCGCCGACGCGATGACGGACGAGAAGCGAAGAATTTCGCGGTCCGATACCGCAACATACCGCCCCCCTTGCGATATGACAAGGCTCGCAAAATGAGCACGAAAATCTCCCCGAGAGCACGGACCAAACCGAGAACAATACTTAATGTCTACGTATACTCCTCGCGTGGAGGTGCTTGAATCGGCAGTGTCACGAGTTTTGCCGCTGGGCGCTTGAGTTCGGTTGTAGCCGTAAAGTCACGACCCGCACACATCCATCATCTCCGGGCGAACAAGCGATTACGCGCGCAATGGGCCATTTCGTTGGCGGCGCGTTTGGAGTATGGACAAGCACGAGTTGTCCGACCGCGAAGTTCTCCTGTGGCTTTCGCCATTTCGACCGATGCTGCAACGACCGCACGTAATCGCCAGACCAGGCGGCCCAGAAACGATCCCGCATTTGACTATATAACTGCCAACGGGGCAGTGAATCCGCCGATAGATCTAACAGCGATGGTCGGGGAACTGCTCGCATGCGTGTCCCGGTGAGAAAATATCCCGGAGTCAGTACATCTAAGTCATCGATGTTACTCGTCATCGCCGCTAGGGGTCTCGAGTTCAGACACGATTCTATTTCGCATAGAAGCGTGCTGAGCTCTTCGAACGTTGGAGTTCGATTTTGAAGGATGCGCTTCAAGTGGAACTTGACGCTCTTAACGCCTGCCTCCCACAGGCCTCCGAAATGAGGCGCTGCAGGGGGTAGGAAGTGCCAAGACGTCCCATCCTCAGCGAGCATAGAACGGAATTCGGGATCGCGAATAGCTGCGTTGAAGTTCTGACGAAGTCGCTGTACATATCGCTAGGGATGTCACGACGCCCAACGAACCGCCGGAAGGCGGCGATAAATGCAGCGGACGAGTAGTCGGAGACGGCCTCTAGGTGTACTGCTTTGACCGCAAAACACACGAAAAGTGCGATGTACCCGGTAGTCGATTTTTGACCGCGACCCTTGGAACTTCGCAGCTGGATCGGACCAGCGTAATCTACGCCAGCATGTTGAAAAGGGCGTTTTGGAGTCAGCACCCTAGGAGCGGGTAAATCTCCCATAAGTTGTGTGGCAAGCGCGGCTTTCAGTCCGGCGCACGTAATACAGGGGAAAATGATCGACCGGATCAGTTTCTTTGCCTGAAGAATCCAAAACGAATCTCTCAACGTCTGAAGTGTCAAGCTGACTCCACCGTGTATACAGCGGTGGTGGGCATGCTCGACAATTAGACGTATGAGAGCGTGATTGCTGAGAATTATCGGATGCTTTGCATTTTCGCTGATCGAGGCGTGACGTAGACGTCCGCCGACGCGAATTAAACCGTCCCCATCAAGGTATGGGTTGAGGGTTTTTAGTGGACTCTGCTGAGAGACCAAGGTACCTGCCCGCAGAGAGACGACTTCTTCTGTAAAGGACAGCGATTGCAGCCAACGCAGCCAGACAAGAGAAGCTCGTCTTAAATCATCAGCTGACAGACTGCCGGGAAAAGCCGAGTCTGAAGGGTATCGCCATTTCAGCAAGCTGGCTGTGACTCGAAGCAAGCGCTTCCAGCTCGAGAATCGCGACGACAACTCAGACAGGGTGTCGTTAGATTTGAGGTCGGCAACATGGACCTGAACTTGTCGAGCCTCGGAGTCGACATCCGGGACCGGTTCCGTTTGAGACGAGGGCCAATTGTCTTCGCACAGTTTCAACCATTCTGGCCCGTGTTGCCACAACTGTGAATTTACTAAATCCCGTGCGGAGGTTCCACGTGACGCAAGGTCAGCGGGGTTGTCGCGTGTGGGAACGTGACGCCAGCAAATTTCGGGAAGCAGGGTCTGCACCTCGGAGACCCGATTCGCCACAAAAGTCTTCCAGTGGGAAGGTTGCTATTTCAACCATGCCAAAACAATGGTGGCGTCTGACTAGCAGTGACAACGAAATTCTGCAAATTGTCGCATCGAAAGAAGGAACTTCATGGTTCGCGCGAGAAGAACTACAGCGCTTAGTTCCAGACGAGGGATGCTAAGTTGCTTGATCGGAGCAACTTTCGTCTTGCTGATTAAAAGCGAAATTTGAATTTCGCCGGAAGACAAAGTGATTTTCGAATAGATGACCGCGGCGTACGCGACGCTGGAGGCATCCGCGAAACCATGAAGCTCGCAATTCACGATTCCATTGCCGACTCCGATCCATCGTGGGATTCGGAAGTTCTCCAGACAGCTGAGCTCGTTTGAAAATGACGACCAACGTTGCACCACGGAATCCGGTAAAGACGCGTCCCAATCAAGTCGAAGCAGCCAAAGACTTTGCATTAACACTTTCGCGGTGATAATGAAAGGCGACACCCAGCCGAGAGGGTCGTACAAACGCGCGATCATTGCAAAAAACGCACGTTTAGTGAGCAACTTTGGCTGTTCCAATTTGACCTTGAATTGGAAGGCGTCGTTGGACGCTGGAGTCAAGGGTTTATCCCACGCGAGCCCATGATCGTCGGGATTGACGTCCGCGAGCAGTTCGGGGGAATTACTGGCCCACTTTCTAAGGGTGAAGCCTCCGCTTCGTAAAAGATTGACTGCCTGGAGTCGCATTTGACGAGCGGAGGAAATATCATCTGCGCCGAAGAGACAGTCATCGACGTATATCCCCGTTTGTAAACTGGCCGCGGCGAGAGGGAATCTTTCGCCCTCGTCATGCAGCAATTGCTGCAGAACTCGAAGCGCCAGGAAAGGCGCGCATGAAACACCGAAAGTCACGGTATTCAGCCGATAGTGCTGAATAGATTGATCGGGTTCATAGCGCCAGACAAGACGCTGGTAATCGCGATCCTCAGGATGCACCCAGATCTGTCGGTACATCTGCGCGATATCTGCGCAGAGCACGAGACGAGGAAATCGCCATTGCGAGAGAACCGCCGTGATGTCGGCTTGGAGTTTGGCTCCAGTGAGGAGGTTATCGTTTAACGACTTAGAGTTCGAGGTCTTGCTCGAAGCGTTAAACACCACTCTTAATTTTGTGCTGCAACTCGTCCCTTTTTTAACCCCGTGATGCGGCAAGTAAAATGACTTTCCAGCCTGAATTGCGTTAAAAACGGGCTCCATGTGATTCTGGAGTAGATAGTCTGCTATCGATTCGCGATACAGCTGATATTCGGTTGGCTTGAGAATCAATCGGCGTTCTTGGGCCTTGAAAGCACGAACGGCCGTGTTGACAGATGCACCGAAGGAAGGCGGAATTACCTGAAAGGGAAGCCGAACCATATACCTGTCATCTGATAGTCGCGAATGCGTTGAGACGAAGTGCACTTCACATTGCGCATCTTCTTCCGACACGGGTTTGTCGGTTGGAAGTTCTTCTACTTCCCAGAAGCGAGAAATCAAGTTTGACAGCTGAAGCTGCACAGTGCAATTATGCACTTGAGCGTGTGAAGGGATTGAAGAGGTCAATCCAGCTGCCCCACCTGAGATAATCCATCCGAAAACGGAATTTTGGGCAATGGGTTGATCTGGAAGGCCCTTGATGAGCCCGTCCAGAATTATCGATCCGTACAAGTCGGCTCCTATTATCAGATCGATTTGCGTTGAATCGCATGGGTTTCGGTCAGCAAGTTTGAGGTTATATATGTGCGGCCATTGTACCGGTGACCATTGTAGCCGCGGCGCGTAGGTCGTCAGTTCTTTCAATACGATCGCGTTCGTCTCGAAACCCGGTGTGTCACTATCCTTCGGCGAAATTGACAGGGACGCCGTGTATTTGGCGACACCTGCAGAGATGCCGCCGACACCGGACACGGGCGTGACTGCCCGCGTGAGACGCGCCCCAATTGCATAAGCCACACGTTCCGAGACGAGTGTCCAGGTCGAACCTTGGTCGATGAGCGCGCGTACCTTTGCCGTCCGACCGTTTGATGAGCGAACCGATACCGTCGCGGTTGCTAGCAGCACTTTAGAAAAACTGATATTTGAAGAAAAGTGCGTTTGCACCGTCACTGGTTCAGTCGCGGGCTGATTAAGCGTCGCGGATGTCTCAGAGGGAGACCAGGACGTCCGGCCCGCCGCCGATTCCGACGGTCGATGCAGCATCGTGTGGTGCTTACCTTTGCACTTGAAACACGTGAATTTACTTGTACACGCCGACAACGCATGCGCCGACAGACAATTCACACACAAATTTTGTCCTTTGACATAATCTTGCCGATTCGCAATAGGCATGCTTTTGAAACGCGCACACCTATTCAACGAATGTGCCCCGTGACACATGATGCACACGCGCGTGTCAGTTGTGACGTGCACTGACTGAGAGAAAGCTTTCAGCTTGTTTGGAGTCGCTCCTGTATTGGACGCGGAGGGTTTTACCGAATGGACGCCAATAGACTCCAAAGCACGCGATCGTGATAATAAAAAAGTCTGCAATGCTTCTAAAGTAGGGTAGTCGGTTTGTGTTCCAAGACCAATCTCCCAGGCTTTGCGCGACTCACCGTCCAATTTTTGTACCAAAAGGTATACTAAAATAGCACCCCATTCGTTCACAGGAAAGTTGAGCGACTTCAAAGCAGCCACGGCTTCCTTCGATTTGTCGTGAATTTGCAAAAGACCCGCTGCACTTTCCTTTTGGAGCGGTCGAATTGAAAACAAAGATTCGAAATGCGCGTTCGCGATAGCTAAATTATTCGCGTATCTCGTTTTGAGAATTTGCCAGGCCTCACTAAAAGAAGTGTCACCAGAGGTTATATGATTAATTAAAGCAGCCGGTTCTGGTGTAAGCGCGGACTTCAAATAGTGAAACCTTTGCAAATTGTCTAAAGAGGCGTTATTGACAACAAGAGAATTGAAATAATCGCTAAAGGTACACCACGCGTCAAAACGACCGTTAAATTTCGGTATACAAATCTTAGGTAACGATGAGTTGCTGTGATGGTGGATGAAGCTCTCCGGATGCACAGTTGTCAGTAGCGGGCTCGAAATAGCTAGTGGTGTGAGAGCGACGATGGCCTCCTCGATGTTTCCCATGTAGTCCAAGAACAGCTGTTCATCCGTTGCATGCTGGTTCTGTGCGAAATATTCCAGCTCTCGTTCCTCCTCTGTTGCATGGTCACACAGCTGGGCGTGCAGATCATCGCATCCCACCCACGTCGATTTGATATGGTCCAATCTAACCTTCAACCGGGCTGCCGTACCGGTCGCACCCTTGGGAAGATTGCTGAACGTTTGCTGAATGCTGGCGAACTTCTCCAATCGCTGTGCCATCAAGCAATTAAAATCGACGGCGGTTGCCATTTCGTTTACATCCTGCACAACTTCCGAAATGTTTAAAGATTGCAGAAGAAGGGAATCTCCCACGGAAATGTCGTGAGACAAGGTCGAATCGCGCGTAGTAGAAGTGCGTACTCTCGATGCGGAACGACGCAACCTATCGTTGGTCAGCAGCTGCTCCAATGGCATGGGAAGCTGCTTCTCAAATTCTGCAGGTGCGGTTCTCCACTTGTCAGCGGCAAAGGCGCTCCAAAATCAGCGAAGTGTCCTGCTCGGAATTCGGACGCCGACTGCGTCGAATCTGGTAGCGGGGGGAGAACGGGGGTCGAGTAACCGCGAAGTCGTGCGAAAATCGCCGACGGCGAAAACGCCGGTCGAGCGGTGAAAAGTCCGAGGAGAGCGTCGACGTTGAGAAAGCGACGCTGCGTCCCAAGATGGCGGCGCGCCAAGTCGTTGACGACAAAAAGGCGCCGGCCTCGTGCACCAGCAATGCGGCGAAATGAAAAAGACGCCGCGTGCACTTTCAAACGAGAAACGGTAAGTTTCTCGAAACGCCCGCAAAATATCACTCGCGCTCTATTCTTCACTCGCGCACAATTTCACTCGCGCGGATCACCCGAGATCCTGGCAGGATCGCCAAATGTTCGAGATCGAAAAGCTCGAAAATTCGCACGGCTCTAGGGGCCGGCGAATACATGCATATATGATTCAGGATCTGTAGCCGATAATCCGCGGCGCGATTGCAACGAGGTCGTAGAGGCGTGGAAAAAGAGACTCGCACGTGTTACGCACCAAAAGGTTTATTAATTTCCAAAAATACAAAAGGCGTGGTAACTTTCGATCGAAAACGTGGTTCGGTTACGGAAGCGAAAAGAAAGCGCGACACTCGTACGTCCGTGAACCTCGCCGATTTCACGAAGAAGAAGAACTGAAAAGCACGCAATGTAACATCGGTCGTGCTCTCGGGCAGATGGAAAAGAGAGGGGGAGCCCCGGTAGATCGGGCGCTGATTCGATTCTCGTCGCCGATCGCGGAATGGAGAATTTCGCCGACGCGATGACGGACGAGAAGCGAAGAATTTCGCGGTCCGATACCGCAACAGTATGTGTTTTCTTTCGATGTCGCATTCTTGTATATTTATTAAAGATATTGTAGATATATTTGAGTTGTTTACAGCGTAATCGTGTGTGTGTAAGTGTGTGTGATTCTTAAATACTAAAGTCATGTATTTTATAAACTATTGGAATAAGATAGAACGGTCACCATTCATATTGGTATTTTTGAGTATTTCAATCTATTAGAATGAATTATTTTCTCTTCATTTTTGATCCTAATTTTTATATTTCCATTTTTAAATATTTGTAGGACTTCAAAAGGACCTTGGTATTCATCATCGAATTTATTTATTTTGTGGTTTTTTTGTAAAAATACTGCGTCTCCGATTTTCAGTGTTAATGGATTAATTTTTTTATCATAATAGTATTTAGATTTTAGTTTGGCAGTTCTTAGATTTTGTTGAGCATATTCTTGGATATCGTAAAGTTTTGAGGCTAGATCGTGTACTGGGGGGGGGGGGTGGGGGGGGGGGGGGGTGGGGGGGGGGGGGGGTGGGGGGGGGGGGGGGTGGGGGGGGGGGGGGGTGGGGGGGGGGGGGGGTGGGGGGGGGGGGGGGTGGGGGGGGGGGGGGGTGGGGGGGGGGGGGGGTGGGGGGGGGGGGGGGTGGGGGGGGGGGGGGGTGGGGGGGGGGGGGGGTGGGGGGGGGGGGGGGTGGGGGGGGGGGGGGGTGGGGGGGGGGGGGGGTGGGGGGGGGGGGGGGTGGGGGGGGGGGGGGGTGGGGGGGGGGGGGGGTGGGGGGGGGGGGGGGTGGGGGGGGGGGGGGGTGGGGGGGGGGGGGGGTGGGGGGGGGGGGGGGTGGGGGGGGGGGGGGGTGGGGGGGGGGGGGGGTGGGGGGGGGGGGGGGTGGGGGGGGGGGGGGGTGGGGGGGGGGGGGGGTGGGGGGGGGGGGGGGTGGGGGGGGGGGGGGGTGGGGGGGGGGGGGGGTGGGGGGGGGGGGGGGTGGGGGGGCCTCTAGAGATGATACGTATATTACAATGTCATCCAAATATACAAAAAGTTCGTTGCCTTGTAGGCCTGATAGAATTATATCCATTAATCTTTGAAAGGTCGCTGGTGCGTTTTTTAATCCGAACGGCATTCTGTCAAATTCGTAATGTCCGTGTGGGGTAGAAAATGCTGTTTTATGCGAGTCGGCTTCGTGCATTTTTATTTGTAGGAATCCAGAGGCAAGATCGAATGTTGAAAAGTATTTAGCGCTTCCTAGTTGGTCCAATATATCAACAATATTTGGTATGGGATAAGAATCGCCTATTGATTTTTCGTTCAATTTCCTGAAATCTAATACCATTCTCCATGTCTTGTTACGATGAGTATCTGCTTTTTTTGGGACTATCCATATAGGCGTGTTGTATGGTGATTCTGATGGTTTTATGACACCGTTTTTTAATTGTTCGGATATTTGCTTATTTATTTCTTCTTTATGTATAGGGGGGAATCTATACTGTTTGGTATTTATGGGTATTTCGTCGGTTGTTATTATTTTATGTTTTATGAGTGGCGTAAATCCCAAAGTTTCATCTGGTAAGTGAAATGTATCTGCATTTTTGTTTATTATTCTGTCTACGCTTTCTTTTTCTATGGCGTTTAAGTGACTCATTCGAAGCAATTCTTTTACTTGTTTTGCACGTTTTGTTTCTTTCACAATGTGGTACATTTTGGTTGGTATTAATCTTGAAAATGGTTTGTCTCTTTCCCGTAAGAATTCTGTATACGTATAGAAGTTTTTATGTCTACCGGGATGTTTATTACTTAGTTCTTCTAAATCATGTATTTCTCTCAAATTCGTATTCGTTATTTTTCTGACACGTATTTCATTCCTCAATGTTTTATTCATTGTGTTTTTAGAAGGGTTGTTTACTAAATCTATATCGGATTTATTTTCCATAATTTCGTAAGATTTGTTTATTAAATCTTGATCCGGTTTTTCTCTTTTGCGTAAGAGTAATGATTTTATATTTTGGTTATAAAAGTCTTGATCTTCTTGTATTGAAGAATTGAGAGACTTGGGTAAGTGTTGTTTTATTATGTTCTTAATTTCTTTTTCATTTTCATTGTATTTGTCTCTTTTGTAAGGCTCGTTTACGTTTTCACATTCATTTTTATTCATTATTTCGTGTTCGATTTCGTGTTTATTTTCTTTTATTACTTTAATTTCATATTCATTTTTGTTTATTATTTCATTTTTATATTCATTTCCATATTCATTTTCATTTATAATTTCATTTTCATATTCATTTTTATATTCATTTTTGTTTATTATTTCGTTTTCATATTCATTTTTGTTTATTATTTCGTTTTTATATGCATTTCCATATTCATTTTCATTTATAATTTCATTTTCATATTCATTTTTGTTTATTATTTCGTGTATTATTTCATTTTTATATTCATTTTTGTTTATTATTTCGTTTTCATATTCATTTTTGTTTATTATTTCGTTTTCATATTCATTTTTGTTTATTATTTCGTTTTCATATTCGTTTGTGTTTATTATTTCGTTTTTATATTCATTTCCATATTCATTTTCATTTATAATTTCATTTTCATATTCATTTTTGTTTATTATTTCATTTTCATCGATTGTTTTGCTTTTCTTTGTGGTGTTGTTTTCATTTTTGTTAGTGTTTTTATTTTTTTGGTTAGTACAATTTTGTGTTTCGATTGGTTTAGTTATTTGTGAGTTGTTTTCAATTCTTTCATAATTTTCGTCTATCTCTTCAATTTCTATTGTTGGTATGTCTATTTCTATTTGGTCGTTGGTTGTGTTAAAAACTTGTAGATAGGCTCGCCCGTCGTTGTTTTTTACTAATGCTTCTCCTAGGTATACTCCTTCTTGAATGTTAATGCGTGGTATGTATCCATATTTTATTTCTTCGTTTTTGACTTTAATGAAGAGAGTTGATATTGTTCTAGCAGGGATCGTGGTAGTTTCTGGTGTGTTAAAATATTTTTTGTTATTTTTCCATTGGATAGAGTTGTTTTTATAATCTATTGTTGCTTCGTTGTCTTTTAGGAATTCTGATCCCAAAATACCTTCACAATCTATTGGGAAATTGTTTCTGACTACGTGGAATGGCGTGTCGTGCCCTAGTATTTCAATTATTACAACTCCCATAGTTGTAACTGGTTGTTCAGTGATTCCTTTAAGATCGATTACATCTGATTCGTCTATTAGCGTTTCTCCTTTTATATTTTCTAGTTTTATAATATTTACGCTTGCTCCGGTGTCAACCATTAAGTTTATTTCTGAACATAGATCTTTTGAATTTATTTTAATTAGTGGGGCTTCATGTTTATTTAAATTAACTGTTTTTACTTGTCTTGAGTCGTTACGAGATTTATTTGGCGCTTCTGTGCGGTCTCCCTCTGTGCGCCTATTTTGGGGAGACCATTTTCGTTTCCCGAATGTTTTTCATTGATTTCTCTAAAAACTTCTGCTCGCATAAGTTTCCTGCAGTCTTTCCAGAGATGGCCTATGGATTTACAGAAGGTACATTGTATTGTCTGTTCGTTTGTTCTATTTTGATGCATTGTCTGTTCGTTTGGTCTATTCCTTTGGTCATAATTTGGATGTTTGAAATTTGGATTTTGTGGGTTTTGAAATCTCTTTTGATGGTTATAGGGTTGTGTTTGGTAATGATTAGGGGCGGTGCTATTCATATAGCGTTGCGATTGGCTGTTTATATATTCTTGTCTGTTGGAGTAGTTCCTCTGAAAGTTAGGTGCTGTATTTCTTTGATAATTTTGGTAATTATTTGTTATAGGATTTTTTTTATAGTTATATTGAGGATAATTTGGTTTGAAATTACTGGGTTGGAAATTATTTTGTTGGTTTGAGTTTCTAAAAATACATGTATTTGCTTCATGTCCTGTCCTCTTGCAAATTTGACATTTTGTGTCTGTAGTTATTATTTTTATTTTTTGTGTTTTATTGTGTTTTTCTTCTTGTCTATTGTCTTCTTGGGCTGTACCTCTAACGTTGTTTGATAGCTTTATTCGCCTTTCTATTTGGATGGCTTTATGTGTGGCTGTTGGTAAGTTTGCTATTTCTGTTTTGATTAGGCGTATTTCTATATCTGGTTTTAGGCCAGTTAAAAAAGTTTCCAAAAATTCTTTTTCTGTTCTGTCCTTTTCTACATCTGTGATTTCATCATTATCGCTTAGAGCTTTATAGGTTTCCGTTATTCTATCTCCTGCATCCCTAACACGGTTGGCATATTCGACAACACTTTCAAAATCGAATTGGTGCATACCTATTAGTTCCTGTCTAATTTCTGTAATTGAATTTGCGGGGGCGTAAACTTCTCGCAAGCTTTTTAATAATTCTGCTACCATTTTAAACGTATTATTCTTTATTGCTCGTCGCGCCTCGCCTCTAAGTCTGCTCTTTATTAATTTAACTAAGTCTTCTTCGGAGTCTTCGGGTAACATGTCTCTTGCTTCCTCGCATCCATCAACGAAAGCATAAAATGTCTTAGGATTTCCATCGTATCTTAGTACACTTTCGATCGCGTGATTAAGGGTTAGTCTATCTCTATTGTTTGCCATGTTTTCGATTGTGTTTTTTTGTACTACTGGATGGTTAGTGTTATCTAAGGTTTTGAATATTTCTTCCTCACTATCTGTGCTTTCTTCTTTATTTTCGTCTAGGTTTGAGATGTTTTTATTAATCTTTACTGGTGTACTAGATTTGAATACAGGTAAGTATCTTGAAAACCAATTTCCGAATTTTTCTTTCTGTTTAGTATTTATTAATTTGGTTCGTAGTGTCCTTTATATCTTCTTTTTGTTTGTTTAAATTTGTTTGTTGATCTAATTTTTGTTTATTGCTCAAACTATATTCCAGGTCTTGTTTTAGGTTATGTTCTATTTTATCTTCTAGGTTATGTTCTAAGTTATGTTCTAAGTTATGTTCTAAGTTATGTTCTAAGTTATGTTCTAAGTTATGTTCTAAGTTATGTTCTAAGTTATGTTCTAAATGTTCGGATTTTTCTTCCTCTATATTTTCGTATCTATTATTTTTTTGTCTCCGGCGATCGTTTAATCCGTCTCCTAATAATTTATTTTTGTCTGCTTCGCTCAAATGTTTCGTTGAGCTTCGGGTTGTTCTTTCTTCTGACATTTAAAATAATAAAAAAAATAGAGGAATACTGTAACGAATTTTTTTATGATTGTCCCTGTTCGGGCCCCATTGTAACGATTTTGTTATGATTCTGGGATTAAAAATAATTTTTTGGCATGTGTAATTAATTTTATGTAAATAATTATTATTTTATATGGATCGGTGTTTCGTCCCAGGTCTGCTCACGGACTCGTCAGTTGGGCTATGTGAGCAGACCCTGCCCAATACACGAAACTAATCGTAAATCGTAAATATAAATATATATATATATATAGTAAAATAAAGGATACTACTCACACACATCCCTACCGCGACGCGCAAAACCGGAACCGCCACCGATCCTTAGTGATCTTCTTCGCGACACAAACTATCTGATATTGATGAACCGAGTTGATATTTATACGATTGTCATGCAGGTTTGTAAACAAGCATAATAAATATAAACAAAACAATTGAAAGATTCCTTCCCTATCTCTTATTTTTCTTTATATTCCACTATAATACCTCCACCTCTAAAGCATGGTGCATCATAACAAAACACACCGGTACATTACCCCCCTTTTCTTGTCAATGGTGACAACCGTCAACATAGAGAAGAAATAACCGCGCCTTCTCAGTAACTCCCACCATTCTTGTTCATGAAATATAGTCATATCACATCACATAATATATTATCAAAATTAGGTATCTTTGTCGGTATGTATCATTTCAACCAAATGAATGCGTTTGTTTTTCAATTCTTCGCAGTGTATATCATTTCAACTGCGTTTGTAAATGTGTTTGGTATATATCATTTCAACCAAAAATTGAACATGTAAATTTTTTTTTTTTTTTTAACGCAGCAGTATATATCATTTCAACTGCATATGTGGTGATTACTTATTATAAATTATTATTTCAATCACAAGAAATAGTAAAAGTTAATGAAGTCGGAATAAAATCAAAGATTCTGAGGCAATTTGGCTATACGCCGGGGTACGAGTCCGGGTCCTTCCGACGCAAGGTCGACTGCTCTACTCTGAGCTACGTTGCCTCATGTACCTCGAGAATGATCAACCCTCAATCCTCCTCATATTGCACTGACGGTGGTTCAAAGTTTTAATTAAATACATGAATGATTAAATATGCAATTTTCATGCTGTTTATGCTACTCCTACACATTTTTGTATTTATTTGCAAATATAAATTATTTCGAACATAGGCAATTTAAAACAACTTAATGAAAATAGCACGACAAAAGGTAATTCGGCATTATGCCGGGGCACGAGCCCGGGTCCTTTCGACGCAAGTTCGACTGCCCTTCTGAGCTACATTGCCTTTTCTACCTCCAGAACTAGTAGATTTAAGTTACGTAGATTTTCGAAATATATACATAAATAATTAAGCATGCAAATTTCAAGCTACTTATATGCAATTTACAACTTCAGTATACACACAAGATCCCGTTTCCTTTTTTATTTTCTGCATCAATTAAATTATTTACCCCCCTATTTAAGGATTACTCCAAAAATTATATCTCAAAGAATTGCTTCTTTTTTCATAATTTACTGAATAGAACTAAAATTATTTCCATCTTTTTTTCCATTATTTCCTTTTTTAATATATTTAATTTTAATATAATTTTTAATACAACTAAATTCTTAAGATATTTAGATAGCAATATTTATAACTAATTGAACTAAATATAAAGTGTCAATTCATGCAACTACACGTAATAATTTTCCCTTCGACGATATATAACAACCGTTATTTATTTTATTTTGCAGGGTTCTAATGAAATTTCGACAATTTCATATGTCCCTACGGTCGGGCGCCATTGTAACGAATTTTTATATGATGGTCCCTGTTCGGGCCCCATTGTAACGAATTTTTATATGATTGTCCCTGTTCGGGCGCCATTGTAACGAATTTTTTATGATTGTCCCTGATAGGTGGCGTGGGTAATTTATTTTATGTAAATAATTATTATTTTATATGGATCGGTGTTTCGTCCCAGGTCTGCTCACGGACTCGTCAGTTGGGCTATGTGAGCAGACCCTGCCCAATACACGAAACTAATCGTAAATCGTAAATATAAATATATATATATATATAGTAAAATAAAGGATACTACTCACACACATCCCTACCGCGACGCGCAAAACCGGAACCGCCACCGATCCTTAGTGATCTTCTTCGCGACACAAACTATCTGATATTGATGAACCGAGTTGATATTTATACGATTGTCATGCAGGTTTGTAAACAAGCATAATAAATATAAACAAAACAATTGAAAGATTCCTTCCCTATCTCTTATTTTTCTTTATATTCCACTATAATACCTCCACCTCTAAAGCATGGTGCATCATAACAAAACACACCGGTACAATACTTATTATTTCCATGTAATAATAGTAAAAACTAATAAATAATATTAATAATTTGAGAGGACTGTATCTTTTCTAAGTGATACCGAAAAAGTATAGAACTTTAGTCAGTGATCACATAAAAGAAAGTTATTTTTTTGTCACAACTTAGCAATAGTTTTTTAAAATATACATTAGCTTTCATAAAAGGCCAGTAAAATGGAGAAGAGGAAAACAAAAAAAATGGTTATTGAGAAAAATGTACAATATGTTTTATAGTATATACATATATATTTTTTTCTTTTCTACAAAATTATGTATTTTTTTTATTTTTATTAAGTTCCTTGTTTGTTTTTTTATGTGATCTATATCGTTTCCGTCTGTCGGCTTTTCCCTTTTTGTTTAGGGCATCCTGGTTGAGAGCGGGTGGTTTTTCATTAAATTTTTCTGGTAACGGATTCTCGATGTATTCCGAAAAATCTTTCGTATTTAGATCCGCGTCTGCCCATATATACCGAAGATGATTTAATTCATCTTCAGAGGTACCGACATAATTGCCTGAACTGTCCACTGTAGGTTTAGAAGATTAAAGAAAAAATTCATTTATAATGATTGTTTTTAATCTATTTGGATGCAGATTATGTTTTTCTTTCTCGGTTTTATTTTTATTTTTTCTTGGGGGAGTTTTTCTAATTTTTTCTTGATAACGTTTTCTATTTTTTTTACTCTGTTTTTGCTTTCCGTAATTTTTCTTCTGCGAAATGTTCTATGTTCCCTTGCTCGATTAAGCGAATATAACACAATTGAATGCGCCGTCGTTCAATTAAATATGTTATTAACTGATGCTTTAATGGCGTGTGTTTTTCCACTGCGAAAGAAAAAAAAAATAGGTTTGTTTTTTTAATACGCAATTTTTTATATATATTTTTTTTAGAAGTTTTTGTGCATTTTTATTATATATATATATATATATATATATATTTTTTTTTTATTTGTTATTATTTTATGGAAATATAAAAATGTTGCCGTTGCCGTTTATAGAGGGTAAAGGAGGGATTGGATGTATAGGAATTTAGAGAGTACTGATGATGCAAATAAATTTATTTAAGTGAAAATTTTCTTTGGAAAATTTGCTTCTCTTTTTTTGTTTTGCTTTAAGAGCACAAGTTTCGATTTGGTATTGTTGCCAACATTTTTGTTAGTGAGTACTAACGGTAACTAAAAAGGAAAAAATTTGAAAAATTGATCAGATTTTTTGTATTATAATTTTTGAGAAAAGCTGTATAAAATATTGTTAAATTATTGAGAGAAAAAATTTTGATATTTTTGAAAAGATTAAATAGAAAGTTATATAATTTAAACAGATTTTTTTGTTGAATTGAAAGAAAATTTCTATAAAATTTTGTTAATTTGAAACTTATTGAAAAAAAATTTTAATATTTTTGAAAAAATTAAATAAAAAGGTATATAATTTGAACAGATTTTTTGTATATATATATATATAAAAATTATTTTAAGGGAAATTTATTTGTTTCTCCTTCCCAGATAACTTGAACTGCGCAGGGTTCTGTTTGGTATCGTTATCACTATTTTGTTAGTGAATACTAACGGTGACTAAAAAGGAAAATTTTTAATATTTTTTTTTTTTTTTTTAAATTAAATAAAAATATATTATTTAACAGATTTTTTTTTGTATTATCAGTTTTGAGAAAAATTATTTTAGGGAAAAATTATTTGTTACTCTTTCTCAGACAATTTCAATTGCGCAGGGCTTCATATCGCTGTCACCATTTTGTTACGCTCGAACCCGGGGTACTTTTACGAGTACTCTGGATACTTACGCGAAAGGGCGGTCGACCTTAAGGGTCGACTCTGGGTTCTGGTGAACGGAGGTGGCTGCGCTAAGGAAAGAGGGTCTGAGAAATGAAACAAAAAAACTTTTAATATATTGTCATAATAATTTTATTTTTTTTTTGAGGAAATAAGGAAATACATGAAGGAATTGAATGGAGGAAAATCAGAGGGGCGGCAACGGCGGCTGGTTGTGATCCCTGGTCAGGAGTCGACACCGGAAAACTGTGTGACTGAAAACGAGAACACCACATAAAAATAGTGACCCTAAATGTTATCGTTAGTAGGAGGTAAGGATGAGGAAAAGATAAGGATAAAAAAGAACAATACTTATATTAATGAATACCGACCTAATAAAAAAAAATGACTATTTTATATAAAAAAACAAATAATAATTGAGGGTTGATTTTAATTCCTAACAGCCCTACTGATGCTCGTGGCTTGATCGAGTTTTCATTCAAAGAATGATCTCGATTCAAGTCGCTAGTATCCCTAATAAAAAAAAATTATCCCTAAGGTGTTAATCTCTTGTTTGGTGTAAAAAAAAAATATTAAAAGAGATTAACACGTTCGTCTCATTAAAAGATAAAAAAATATTAATTCTTTAATTTGTTGCCGTAGCAACTCGTCTCCTTTTGGGCAATAAAAAAGAGGGAAGGATATGTTAGTTAGGATTTAATAAAATTAACTCACTTTTTTTTGTTGTTGGCTGATGGTTTCTCTGTCCTCTGAACTGTGTCGACTAGACGAACTCCTCCAAAGTAGGCCGGGTTCAAGTCGTGGATTCCTCGTGAGGGAGCTTTGATGATCTCCCTGAATCGGCACTGCGATCCCAACAGGAATGGTGTATGCAGCGACCCGACGTAAAATTCCGAGTCGAAAGTTTACTCGGCGACCCGACGCTGGACTTAGAGTTCAGGGTTTACGCGGCGACCCGACGTGAGATTTAGAGTTCAGGGTTTACGCGGCGACCCGACGTTAGACTTAGAGTTCCCAACACGGATTGGGAACCAAAAACAGCTTGCCGTTACGTTGATTTGGTCGAGGAAGACTTCGGACGTTCAGACCGAAGGGGAGAAGAGATGAGGAAGATATTCCGACGTTCAGACGGAAATATCAGAAAAGGAATCGTGCGAAGCTGAACAAGTCGCTCTCGTCACGAAATGTGGAAAATTTGGAAAAGGAAAAGATATTCGGACGTTCAGACCGAATAACTTGTTTTTTTGGGCAAGAGATGGTTTGGTAAAAAGCGAGAAGCTGGACGAACCGCTTGCAATCGCTAAGAAGGGTTTTTTTTTTAGGGAAGGTCGATTTCAGAGGTTTCAGGCAGAGTGGTGGCGGTGCTGGAAGGAGCTCTTTTTATACTCGATGCCTTGGTCATAAAAGTGCAGTCGAGTCGGAAAAGTGGGGTGACATTTTTTTATGGCGTGAAAATTGTACAATTTTTGTAAGAAACTTATAAACTATTGTTACGACATGTATGGTTTTTATGTTGACGCAACATTTGTTATAATACGATGACAATAATTAGTACAAACTTGAACGGAAGTTGTAGCATGTGTTTAACAAAAGTTATTAATAAAAAAGGAATTTTGTATCAACTATTTATATTAATTTTTCTTAAAAATTTATCCGAGTGAAAAATACTAGGTATAGACGTTAGAAATATATTTTAAGTTATTAAAATATATTTCTAATTTATGTGAACATTTTTAATTGTTCTTTTTAATGTTAATTATTAGTTTTAATTATTTGTTTCTATACATATTCATTCAAGTGTTGTACTAATTTTACAGGAAGACAGTTGAGTGTATTTTAATTTTATTGAAATGTCATTCTTTTTAAATAATTTAATAATTTATAAAAATAGCAATGTGCTTTGTTATACCAATATTTGACAGTTTTTTTTTAGTAGTTGTAAAGGGAAAGGTGAAGGAGAAAATTATTGTTTGTAACTTTATTTATCAACTTGGTAAAACTTAATATTATTTATCGAATTTGTAATGTAAAATAATGAAAAGCATATGGCAGTCGGTTGGGTTTTTTCCAGTACCACCGTGTATAAGCGGATATTTATTTTTCCCAATCTAATCTTTTTATATATTTTTATGACTAGGGTCGGACTATCGTGGGCCATGTGCACATTTTCAGAGTTTCTTGTAGAATTTAGAAAAAGGAAAAGTTTTATTAAAAAAAAATATTATGAAGATTGTTCAGAAAAATATTATTTTAATAAAAATGTATTAAGAATAAAAATAATAAAAATAATAAAAATAATTTTTTGTATAATTTTTAGATTTTCTTGATAGTTTAAAGTTTGTTGGTAATGGCGGAATCCTGCTTATTTACTGAGAATGGGGAAAACCTGCTTTTCCGACTTTTACATTTTTTTAGTGGGATCGGATTATCTTGAGAGAAGCTCGAGTTCGGGCGGTTAGAGTTTCCTTATTTGTACCCTTCGAGATCGGTAGGGTAGTGTTCTTTATTACTAAAAAGTGTTATCGGTATAACTAAGCAACGCAGCTCCGATTATGTTTTGTGGATTTCTTAAAAGATGGAGTTAAATAAATTGATGGCATTGCCGTTAGGTGGGACGTAACAGTATTATAAACCCGCTTCTTCGTTAACAGATGACTTGCGGATAGAATTTGATGTCCCCAGTCTTGGCGAAGGGTACATTGACCTTGCGCATACTATGATTAGTCTCAAAACTTTTTACAGCAAAAATTATGGCATAAGCTTCCCTATCTATGTGACTATATTTTTGCTGGATTTTACTCAATTTTTGAGAAGCAAATTGAATAGGCCTTTCGGAACCATCCTCAAAACTATGCGAGATAACGGCACCAACTCCGACTGGGCTGGCGTCGATCGCAAGCAATAACGGCTTCTTAGGGTCAAAGAATGTCAAACAGGTATCATGAATGAAGGCATTTTTTTCAGATTCGAAAGCAGTTTGACAATCTTTGGACCAAACGAACTTTACATTTTCTTTTAATAATTCATATACTGGATTTAATATGGTACTGACATTATTTATGAATCTACTATAGTAGTTAACTATACCAATAAAGGTACGCACTTCAGGGACGTTTTGCGGTTGTGGCATTTTTATAACGGCTTCAAATTTTTCCGGGTTTTTATGGATGCCTTTAGCGTTAATTATATAACAAATTTCATTTTCACAAAATAAACTTTTATTTAGCTAAATTGATCTTAATATTGTGATCATCAAAGATTTTCATGACCATATGAATTAAATTAATCAATTCAGCAAAAGTTTTAGTAGCCAACCGCAAATCATCCTGAAAAACGCAAACGCCTTTCATAGAACGAAACAAAAAATGCATACGTTCTTGCCAGATAGCCGGCGCGGCCGAATAGCATGCGCCGAACTCTATAGAGCCCTCGAGGAGTATTTATCGTTAACAAGTCTGCTGTTTCCTCGTCGACTGGTAGATGAATGTAGGCCCAAACACAGTCTATCTTAGCAAAGAACTTGCAACCAGCGAGGTCTACAAACATTTCGTCCGTTGTAGGCATGGGGAACTCATTCATGATCAGCTGCGGATTTAGAGTCACGCTGTAGTCGCCGCAAATACGTACAGTACCATCCTTTTTTAGGATAGGTACAATTGGAGTTGCATACAGCGAAGTTGATACTGGTTCCAAAATTTTCCTCGATTCCCAAAGTTCGAGAGTATCATCAACAGGCTCAGTCAGACGAAAAGGGACGTGTCTGGATTTGTAGAAAACAGGGTCGGAGCCAGGTTTGAGTTTCAGCGAGACCATTCTCAATCCTGTAATTGGTGTAAAATCTTGCCGAATCACATTCTTGTATTTACAAAATAATTCTTTTATGAATACATCTTTATCAAACTTAGAAATTTTGCGAGTTTCTAATTGTAATATTGTGGAAAATAAAGACTGCGCGCCTTTAATCTTAATGAACATATGTATCCATTCGCGACAGCACAACGGAGAACGATTTACATCAGTAAGATACAAATGAAGTCTGAATTCGGTATTTTCAAAAATTGCGGTAAGATTAATATAACCGCGAACACTGATATCATTTTTGCAGTATGTTACCAATTTAATCGATGCTCGCTGCAAAGCTGCTGAAGGAAAAATCTGTTTGGCCTCCCGGAATGACATTAGAGAGACAGCTGCACCGCTGTCCAACTCGAATTGTAAATTCTTGTTGTTGACTAAGAATTCGTTGCAGAATTTCTCACGGCTGGGCGGAAGGTTGGCCTCTTCGATGTCGATTTTGAAGATATCCTAAATTTCTTTGCCAAAGACATCCTCTTGTATGTCATCGAGTTGGTGAACTTGATTTGACTTTGACCTGCAGACTTTTGCAAGATGCCCTTTTTTCTTGCATGAGTTGCATACCGTTGAAAGAGGTAATTTGCATGTATTGGCAATGTGCTCCTTACTGCCACATTTATAGCAGTATGCTTTAGATTGACTTACGGTAAGTTGTTTTGTTTGGTTCGGACCAGAAAACTTTTTATTCTTTGGTTTGTTAAACCTTTTCTTCTGAGCATTTAGATAATTTACAGCGAAATTTCCGTGTAAACTAGTCGTTTCTCGTTCACACGTTTCCATTGTTAACGCCGTAGAAATGGCAGTATCAAAAGTTAAATCTTTTGTTTCGACTAATCTGTTTTGAATGCGTTGGTTAGCTAGACCGAAAACAAATTGATTCCTGAGCGCTTTAGCAGTGTGATTTCCAAATCCGCAGTTTGCACTCATTTTATTAAGAGCGGTTGCAAACTCTTGAGTACTCTCGCCAGGCAATTGTTTACGACAATTGAACTTGAAGTTCTCGGAAATTTCAAGTACAGGTGGAGCGTACAAATCCTTAAGTTTTGCTGTAAGCTGGTCATATGTTTTTGTTTCTACCTGTGCGTTTCCAAAAGTGTCGCACAAAGAGTCGTAGGCACTGTCTCCGACGTAGTGTAACAAATACGTTTGTTTTTGTGCTTCGTCGGTGATCTTCATAAGTTTAAGAGCGCCTTCGAACCTTTGTAACCAGCGTTCCCATTGTACTCCCCCGGGAATAAAAGGGTTTAACGTAATAGCGTTAGACGCGGGTACAGTTTCGCCCGCCATAGAGCTTGAGGTAGACGAAGAGTTCGAATCACTAGCACTCTGTTCGTCGGTTGATTTCGTGAGTACTTTAAAGAAATCAATTTTGGCAAAATGTCTTTGTAAATATGCGTAACGTGACGTACTTGAAACGAAAAACACAGAGAAAGCACTGTATTCATTGATTTACATTGTAAGTCTTTATTTATAGTGTTGAGTAATAAACTCGCGATCACAATTGTAAATAAACACTGTAGATTTGCGAAAATTAAAGTCCGAATTATGTACTTAATAATTTTATGTACGTAGAAATTTTGAAAAATGTCTCGAAAATTTTCTTTACTGTAATGTTATCAATTTGTAGGAAAATTTGCGTAAATGTACATTTGATAACTGTACTGAAAGGCTTGATAGATAAAATGGTCGACCGCACTTTTGAAGATTTTTTCACTGTTACAAGCACTAATTTGAATTTGTAGACTGAAGTAGTAGATTTGCAAATCGTATTCTGTAAGAACGGCTAACGCAACATGTCTTGATTCAGTAACACTCTATACTTTTTGTGAAGAAAAAGGCAAAATGATCCCATGATCGTCGCCAATTGTTGTGTTTGTAGGAACGCGTAGGGAGTGAAGAGTAATAATAAATGACACTTGTATTCCGTTCAATGGCTAGATGCTCGGTTTATATAATAAATTGTAAATTTACATAAGAACGTGTTGTTCGGTATTTAGCCGTTTAATAACTAACTTCCGGAACACGCGAGCTCGGTGCCGGCGTGGTCGCAGTATCGCACACACACACACACCCACCCACACACACACACACACACACACACACACACACACACACACACATCCACACACACACACACACACACACACACACACACACACACACACACACACACACACAAGCTTAATAATCTCGAAATACCTTAAACAAATTGTCCATATTTACACCAACGAATATCAGGATATTGATTCACGTTTTAAGAAGATACCCCATGTATTATTTCGAATATTTCCAGGATATATCTATCGTAACACTATTGGACGATATCTCGGAATCAACACGTTAACATTACATCTAATCACAGAAAGCGCACTCATCCACTCCGAGGGTTAATTTATATGACAAGTTTAAAAATCCCGAAATACCTCAACCCAATTGTCCATCTTTATATCAACGAATAGTAAGATATTAATAAATGTTTTAACAACATACATCCTGTATTAGTACGAATATTTCCAGAATATATCTGTCGTAACACTATTGGAAGATATATCGGAATGAATTTGTTAACATTACATCTAATCACAGAAAGTACACTTAATCACTTCGAGGGTAAATTTATATGACAAGCTTAATAATCCCGAAATACCGTAACCAAATTTTCCATATTTACACCAACGAATATTAAGATTTTGATGAACGGTTTAAGAAGATACATCATGTATTAGTACGAATATTTCCAGAATATATCTGTCGTAACACTATTGGAAGATATATCGGAATGAATTTGTTAACATTACATCTAATCACAGAAAGTACACTTATTCACTTCGAGGGTAAATTTATATGACAAGCTTAATAATCCCGAAATACCGTAACCAAATTTTCCATATTTACACCAACGAATATTAAGATTTTGATGAACGTTTTAAGAAGATACATCATGTATTAGTACGAATATTTCCAGAATATATCTATCGTAACACTAATGGAAGATATCTCGGAATCAATATGTTAACATTACATCTGATCACAGAAAGCGCACTTATTCAATCCGGGGGTAAAGGACCCCGCAGGAAATCATTGGAAAAAGGGCTCTCAGTCGAATGTCTTGAAATTGGGGGCAAATGATAGTTCACATCATGTACGCTACTAAGAGTGTGTTGCAGACATGCACACACACACACACACACACACACACACACACACACACACACACACACACACACACAAGCTTAATAATCTCGAAATACCTTAACCAAATTGTCCATATTTACACCAACGAATATTAAGATATTGATTCACGTTTTAAGAAGATACCCCATGTATTATTTCGAATATTTCCAGGATATATCTATCGTAACACTATTGGACGATATCTCGGAATCAACATGTTAACATTACATCTAATCACAGAAAGCGCACTCATCCACTCCGAGGGTTAATTTATATGACAAGTTTAAAAATCCCGAAATACCTCAACCCAATTGTCCATCTTTATATCAACCGATATTAAGATATTAATAAATGTTTTAACAACATACCTCCTGTATTAGTACGAATATTTCCAGAATATATCTGTCGTAACACTATTGGAAGATATATCTGAATGAATTTGTTAACATTACATCTAATCACAGAAAGTACACTTATTCACTTCGAGGGTAAATTTATATGACAAGCTTAATAATCCCGAAATACCGTAACCAAATTGTCCATATTTACACCAACGAATATTAAGATTTTGATGAACGTTTTAAGAAGATACATCATGTATTAGTACGAATATTTCCAGAATATATCTATCGTAACACTAATGGCAGATATCTCGGAATCAATATGTTAACATTACATCTGATCACAGAAAGCGCTATTATTCAATTCGGGGGTAAAGGACCCCGCAGGAAATCATTGGAAAAAGGGCTCTCAGTCGAATGTCTTGAAATTGGGGGCAAATGATAGTTCACATCATGTACGCTACTAAGAGTGTGTTGCAGACATGCACACACACACACACACACACACACACACACACACACACAAGCTTAATAATCTCGAAATACCTTAACCAAATTGTCCATATTTACACCAACGAATATTAAGATATTGATTCACGTTTTAAGAAGATACCTCATGTATTATTTCGAATATTTCCAGGATATATCTATCGTAACACTATTGGACGATATCTCGGAATCAACATGTTAACATTACATCTAATCACAGAAAGCGCACTCATCCACTCCGAGGGTTAATTTATATGACAAGTTTAAAAATCCCGAAATACCTCAACCCAATTGTCCATCTTTATATCAACGAATATTAAGATATTAATAAATGTTTTAACAACATACCTCCTGTATTAGTACGAATATTTCCAGAATATATCTGTCGTAACACTATTGGAAGATATATCGGAATGAATTTGTTAACATTACATCTAATCACAGAAAGTACACTTATTCACTTCGAGGGTAAATTTATATGACAAGCTTAATAATCCCGAAATACCGTAACCAAATTTTCCATATTTACACCAACGAATATTAAGATTTTGATGAACGGTTTAAGAAGATACATCATGTATTAGTACGAATATTTCCAGAATATATCTATCGTAACACTAATGGAAGATATCTCGGAATCAATATGTTAACATTACATCTGATCACAGAAAGCGCACTTATTCAATCCGGGGGTAAAGGACCCCGCAGGAAATCATTTGAAAAAGGGCTCTCAGTCGAATGTCTTGAAATTGGGGGCAAATGATAGTTCACATCATGTACGCTACTAAGAGTGTGTTGCAGACATGCACACACACACACACACACACACACACACACACACACACACACACACACACACACACACACAAGCTTAATAATCTCGAAATACCTTAACCAAATTGTCCATATTTACACCAACGAATATTAAGATATTGATTCACGTTTTAAGAAGATACCTCATGTATTATTTCGAATATTTCCAGGATATATCTATCGTAACACTATTGGACGATATCTCGGAATCAACATGTTAACATTACATCTAATCACAGAAAGCGCACTCATCCACTCCGAGGGTTAATTTATATGACAAGTTTAAAAATCCCGAAATACCTCAACCCAATTGTCCATCTTTATATCAACGAATATTAAGATATTAATAAATGTTTTAACAACATACCTCCTGTATTAGTACGAATATTTCCAGAATATATCTGTCGTAACACTATTGGAAGATATATCGGAATGAATTTGTTAACATTACATCTAATCACAGAAAGTACACTTATTCACTTCGAGGGTAAATTTATATGACAAGCTTAATAATCCCGAAATACCGTAACCAAATTTTCCATATTTACACCAACGAATATTAAGATTTTGATGAACGGTTTAAGAAGATACATCATGTATTAGTACGAATATTTCCAGAATATATCTATCGTAACACTAATGGAAGATATCTCGGAATCAATATGTTAACATTACATCTGATCACAGAAAGCGCACTTATTCAATCCGGGGGTAAAGGACCCCGCAGGAAATCATTTGAAAAAGGGCTCTCAGTCGAATGTCTTGAAATTGGGGGCAAATGATAGTTCACATCATGTACGCTACTAAGAGTGTGTTGCAGACATGCACACACACACACACACACACACACACACACACACACACACACACACACACACACACACACAAGCTTAATAATCTCGAAATACCTTAACCAAATTGTCCATATTTACACCAACGAATATTAAGATATTGATTCACGTTTTAAGAAGATACCTCATGTATTATTTCGAATATTTCCAGGATATATCTATCGTAACACTATTGGACGATATCTCGGAATCAACATGTTAACATTACATCTAATCACAGAAAGCGCACTCATCCACTCCGAGGGTTAATTTATATGACAAGTTTAAAAATCCCGAAATACCTCAACCCAATTGTCCATCTTTATATCAACGAATATTAAGATATTAATAAATGTTTTAACAACATACCTCCTGTATTAGTACGAATATTTCCAGAATATATCTGTCGTAACACTATTGGAAGATATATCGGAATGAATTTGTTAACATTACATCTAATCACAGAAAGTACACTTATTCACTTCGAGGGTAAATTTATATGACAAGCTTAATAATCCCGAAATACCGTAACCAAATTTTCCATATTTACACCAACGAATATTAAGATTTTGATGAACGTTTTAAGAAGATACATCATGTATTAGTACGAATATTTTCAGAATATATCTATCGTAACACTAATGGAAGATATCTCGGAATCAATATGCTAACATTACATCTGATCACAGAAAGCGCTATTATTCAATTCGGGGGTAAAGGACCCCGCAGGAAATCATTGGAAAAAGGCCTCTCAGTCGAATGTCTTGAAATTGGGTGCAAATGATAGTTCACATCATGTACGCTACTAAGAGTGTGTTGCAGTCATGCACACACACACACACACACACACACACACACACACACACACACACACACACACACAAGCTTAATAATCTCGAAATACCTTAACCAAATTGTCCATATTTACACCAACGAATATTAAGATATTGATTCACGTTTTAAGAAGATACCTCATGTATTATTTCGAATATTTCCAGGATATATCTATCGTAACACTATTGGACGATATCTCGGAATCAACATGTTAACATTACATCTAATCACAGAAAGCGCACTCATCCACTCCGAGGGTTAATTTATATGACAAGTTTAAAAATCCCGAAATACCTCAACCCAATTGTCCATCTTTATATCAACGAATATTAAGATATTAATAAATGTTTTAACAACATACCTCCTGTATTAGTACGAATATTTCCAGAATATATCTGTCGTAACACTATTGGAAGATATATCGGAATGAATTTGTTAACATTACATCTAATCACAGAAAGTACACTTATTCACTTCGAGGGTAAATTTATATGACAAGCTTAATAATCCCGAAATACCGTAACCAAATTTTCCATATTTACACCAACGAATATTAAGATTTTGATGAACGGTTTAAGAAGATACATCATGTATTAGTACGAATATTTCCAGAATATATCTATCGTAACACTAATGGAAGATATCTCGGAATCAATATGTTAACATTACATCTGATCACAGAAAGCGCACTTATTCAATCCGGGGGTAAAGGACCCCGCAGGAAATCATTTGAAAAAGGGCTCTCAGTCGAATGTCTTGAAATTGGGGGCAAATGATAGTTCACATCATGTACGCTACTAAGAGTGTGTTGCAGACATGCACACACACACACACACACACACACACACACACACACACACACACACACAAGCTTAATAATCTCGAAATACCTTAACCAAATTGTCCATATTTACACCAACGAATATTAAGATATTGATTCACGTTTTAAGAAGATACCCCATGTATTATTTCGAATATTTCCAGGATATATCTATCGTAACACTATTGGACGATATCTCGGAATCAACATGTTAACATTACATCTAATCACAGAAAGCGCACTCATCCACTCCGAGGGTTAATTTATATGACAAGTTTAAAAATCCCGAAATACCTCAACCCAATTGTCCATCTTTATATCAACGAATATTAAGATATTAATAAATGTTTTAACAACATACCTCCTGTATTAGTACGAATATTTCCAGAATATATCTGTCGTAACACTATTGGAAGATATATCGGAATGAATTTGTTAACATTACATCTAATCACAGAAAGTACACTTATTCACTTCGAGGGTAAATTTATATGACAAGCTTAATAATCCCGAAATACCGTAACCAAATTTTCCATATTTACACCAACGAATATTAAGATTTTGATGAACGGTTTAAGAAGATACATCATGTATTAGTACGAATATTTCCAGAATATATCTATCGTAACACTAATGGAAGATATCTCGGAATCAATATGTTAACATTACATCTGATCACAGAAAGCGCACTTATTCAATCCGGGGGTAAAGGACCCCGCAGGAAATCATTTGAAAAAGGGCTCTCAGTCGAATGTCTTGAAATTGGGGGCAAATGATAGTTCACATCATGTACGCTACTAAGAGTGTGTTGCAGACATGCACACACACACACACACACACACACACACACACACACACACACACACACACACACAAGCTTAATAATCTCGAAATACCTTAACCAAATTGTCCATATTTACACCAACGAATATTAAGATATTGATTCACGTTTTAAGAAGATACCTCATGTATTATTTCGAATATTTCCAGGATATATCTATCGTAACACTATTGGACGATATCTCGGAATCAACATGTTAACATTACATCTAATCACAGAAAGCGCACTCATCCACTCCGAGGGTTAATTTATATGACAAGTTTAAAAATCCCGAAATACCTCAACCCAATTGTCCATCTTTATATCAACGAATATTAAGATATTAATAAATGTTTTAACAACATACCTCCTGTATTAGTACGAATATTTCCAGAATATATCTGTCGTAACACTATTGGAAGATATATCGGAATGAATTTGTTAACATTACATCTAATCACAGAAAGTACACTTATTCACTTCGAGGGTAAATTTATATGACAAGCTTAATAATCCCGAAATACCGTAACCAAATTGTCCATATTTACACCAACGAATATTAAGATTTTGATGAACGTTTTAAGAAGATACATCATGTATTAGTACGAATATTTCCAGAATATATCTATCGTAACACTAATGGAAGATATCTCGGAATCAATATGTTAACATTACATCTGATCACAGAAAGCGCACTTATTCAATCCGGGGGTAAAGGACCCCGCAGGAAATCATTTGAAAAAGGGCTCTCAGTCGAATGTCTTGAAATTGGGGGCAAATGATAGTTCACATCATGTACGCTACTAAGAGTGTGTTGCAGACATGCACACACACACACACACACACACACACACACACACACACACACACACAAGCTTAATAATCTCGAAATACCTTAACCAAATTGTCCATATTTACACCAACGAATATTAAGATATTGATTCACGTTTTAAGAAGATACCTCATGTATTATTTCGAATATTTCCAGGATATATCTATCGTAACACTATTGGACGATATCTCGGAATCAACATGTTAACATTACATCTAATCACAGAAAGCGCACTCATCCACTCCGAGGGTTAATTTATATGACAAGCTTAATAATCCCGAAATACCTTAACCCAATTGTCCGTCTTTATATCAACGAATATTAAGATATTAATAAATGTTTTAACAACATACCTCCTGTATTAGTACGAATATTTCCAGCATATATCTGTCGTATCACTATTAGAAAATATCTCGCAATCATTATGTTAACGTTATATCTGATCACAGAAAGCGCACTTATTCAATCCGAGGGTAAATTTATATGACAAGCTTAATAATCCCGAAATACCTTAACCAAATTGTCCTTATTTACACGAACGAATATTAAGACATTGATAAACGTTTCAAGAAGATACCTCATGTATTATTAGGAATATTTCCAGGATATATCTATCGTAACACTATTGGAAGATATATCGGAATGAATTTGTTAACATTACATCTAATCACAGAAAGTACACTTATTCACTTCGAGGGTAAATTTATATGACAAGCTTAATAATCCCGAAATACCGTAACCAAATTTTCCATATTTACACCAACGAATATTAAGATTTTGATGAACGTTTTAAGGAGATACATCATGTATTAGTACGAATATTTCCAGAATATATCTATCGTAACACTAATGGAAGATAACTCGGAATCAATATGTTAACATTACATCTGATCACAGAAAGCGCACTTATTCAATTCGGGGGTAAAGGACCCCGCAGGAAATCATTGGAAAAAGGGCTCTCAGTCGAATGTCTTGAAATTGGGGGCAAATGATAGTTCACATCATGTACGCTACTAAGAGTGTGTTGCAGACATGCACACACACACACACACACACACACACACACACACAAGCTTAATAATCTCGAAATACCTTAACCAAATTGTCCATATTTACACCAACGAATATTAAGATATTGATTCACGTTTTAAGAAGATACCTCATGTATTATTTCGAATATTTCCAGGATATATCTATCGTAACACTATTGGACGATATCTCGGAATCAACATGTTAACATTACATCTAATCACAGAAAGCGCACTCATCCACTCCGAGGGTTAATTTATATGACAAGTTTAAAAATCCCGAAATACCTCAACCCAATTGTCCATCTTTATATCAACGAATATTAAGATATTAATAAATGTTTTAACAACATACCTCCTGTATTAGTACGAATATTTCCAGAATATATCTGTCGTAACACTATTGGAAGATATATCGGAATGAATTTGTTAACATTACATCTAATCACAGAAAGTACACTTATTCACTTCGAGGGTAAATTTATATGACAAGCTTAATAATCCCGAAATACCGTAACCAAATTGTCCATATTTACACCAACGAATATTAAGATTTTGATGAACGTTTTAAGAAGATACATCATGTATTAGTACGAATATTTCCAGAATATATCTATCGTAACACTAATGGAAGATATCTCGGAATCAATATGTTAACATTACATCTGATCACAGAAAGCGCACTTATTCAATCCGGGGGTAAAGGACCCCGCAGGAAATCATTTGAAAAAGGGCTCTCAGTCGAATGTCTTGAAATTGGGGGCAAATGATAGTTCACATCATGTACGCTACTAAGAGTGTGTTGCAGACATGCACACACACACACACACACACACACACACACACACACACACACACACACACAAGCTTAATAATCTCGAAATACCTTAACCAAATTGTCCATATTTACACCAACGAATATTAAGATATTGATTCACGTTTTAAGAAGATACCCCATGTATTATTTCGAATATTTCCAGGATATATCTATCGTAACACTATTGGACGATATCTCGGAATCAACATGTTAACATTACATCTAATCACAGAAAGCGCACTCATCCACTCCGAGGGTTAATTTATATGACAAGTTTAAAAATCCCGAAATACCTCAACCCAATTGTCCATCTTTATATCAACGAATATTAAGATATTAATAAATGTTTTAACAACATACCTCCTGTATTAGTACGAATATTTCCAGAATATATCTGTCGTAACACTATTGGAAGATATATCGGAATGAATTTGTTAACATTACATCTAATCACAGAAAGTACACTTATTCACTTCGAGGGTAAATTTATATGACAAGCTTAATAATCCCGAAATACCGTAACCAAATTGTCCATATTTACACCAACGAATATTAAGATTTTGATGAACGTTTTAAGAAGATACATCATGTATTAGTACGAATATTTCCAGAATATATCTATCGTAACACTAATGGAAGATATCTCGGAATCAATATGTTAACATTACATCTGATCACAGAAAGCGCACTTATTCAATCCGGGGGTAAAGGACCCCGCAGGAAATCATTTGAAAAAGGGCTCTCAGTCGAATGTCTTGAAATTGGGGGCAAATGATAGTTCACATCATGTACGCTACTAAGAGTGTGTTGCAGACATGCACACACACACACACACACACACACAAGCTTAATAATCTCGAAATACCTTAACCAAATTGTCCATATTTACACCAACGAATATTAAGATATTGATTCACGTTTTAAGAAGATACCTCATGTATTATTTCGAATATTTCCAGGATATATCTATCGTAACACTATTGGACGATATCTCGGAATCAACATGTTAACATTACATCTAATCACAGAAAGCGCACTCATCCACTCCGAGGGTTAATTTATATGACAAGTTTAAAAATCCCGAAATACCTCAACCCAATTGTCCATCTTTATATCAACGAATATTAAGATATTAATAAATGTTTTAACAACATACCTCCTGTATTAGTACGAATATTTCCAGAATATATCTGTCGTAACACTATTGGAAGATATATCGGAATGAATTTGTTAACATTACATCTAATCACAGAAAGTACACTTATTCACTTCGAGGGTAAATTTATATGACAAGCTTAATAATCCCGAAATACCGTAACCAAATTTTCCATATTTACACCAACGAATATTAAGATTTTGATGAACGTTTTAAGAAGATACATCATGTATTAGTACGAATATTTCCAGAATATATCTATCGTAACACTAATGGAAGATATCTCGGAATCAATATGTTAACATTACATCTGATCACAGAAAGCGCACTTATTCAATCCGGGGGTAAAGGACCCCGCAGGAAATCATTGGAAAAAGGGCTCTCAGTCGAATGTCTTGAAATTGGGGGCAAATGATAGTTCACATCATGTACGCTACTAAGAGTGTGTTGCAGACATGCACACACACACACACACACACACACACACACACACACACACACACACACACACACACACACACACACAAGCTTAATAATCTCGAAATACCTTAACCAAATTGTCCATATTTACACCAACGAATATTAAGATATTGATTCACGTTTTAAGAAGATACCTCATGTATTATTTCGAATATTTCCAGGATATATCTATCGTAACACTATTGGACGATATCTCGGAATCAACATGTTAACATTACATCTAATCACAGAAAGCGCACTCATCCACTCCGAGGGTTAATTTATATGACAAGTTTAAAAATCCCGAAATACCTCAACCCAATTGTCCATCTTTATATCAACGAATATTAAGATATTAATAAATGTTTTAACAACATACCTCCTGTATTAGTACGAATATTTCCAGAATATATCTGTCGTAACACTATTGGAAGATATATCGGAATGAATTTGTTAACATTACATCTAATCACAGAAAGTACACTTATTCACTTCGAGGGTAAATTTATATGACAAGCTTAATAATCCCGAAATACCGTAACCAAATTTTCCATATTTACACCAACGAATATTAAGATTTTGATGAACGGTTTAAGAAGATACATCATGTATTAGTACGAATATTTCCAGAATATATCTATCGTAACACTAATGGAAGATATCTCGGAATCAATATGTTAACATTACATCTGATCACAGAAAGCGCACTTATTCAATCCGGGGGTAAAGGACCCCGCAGGAAATCATTTGAAAAAGGGCTCTCAGTCGAATGTCTTGAAATTGGGGGCAAATGATAGTTCACATCATGTACGCTACTAAGAGTGTGTTGCAGACATGCACACACACACACACACACACACACACACACACACACACACACACAAGCTTAATAATCTCGAAATACCTTAACCAAATTGTCCATATTTACACCAACGAATATTAAGATATTGATTCACGTTTTAAGAAGATACCTCATGTATTATTTCGAATATTTCCAGGATATATCTATCGTAACACTATTGGACGATATCTCGGAATCAACATGTTAACATTACATCTAATCACAGAAAGCGCACTCATCCACTCCGAGGGTTAATTTATATGACAAGTTTAAAAATCCCGAAATACCTCAACCCAATTGTCCATCTTTATATCAACGAATATTAAGATATTAATAAATGTTTTAACAACATACCTCCTGTATTAGTACGAATATTTCCAGAATATATCTGTCGTAACACTATTGGAAGATATATCGGAATGAATTTGTTAACATTACATCTAATCACAGAAAGTACACTTATTCACTTCGAGGGTAAATTTATATGACAAGCTTAATAATCCCGAAATACCGTAACCAAATTGTCCATATTTACACCAACGAATATTAAGATTTTGATGAACGTTTTAAGAAGATACATCATGTATTAGTACGAATATTTCCAGAATATATCTATCGTAACACTAATGGAAGATATCTCGGAATCAATATGTTAACATTACATCTGATCACAGAAAGCGCACTTATTCAATCCGGGGGTAAAGGACCCCGCAGGAAATCATTTGAAAAAGGGCTCTCAGTCGAATGTCTTGAAATTGGGGGCAAATGATAGTTCACATCATGTACGCTACTAAGAGTGTGTTGCAGACATGCACACACACACACACACACACACACACACACACACACACACACACACAAGCTTAATAATCTCGAAATACCTTAACCAAATTGTCCATATTTACACCAACGAATATTAAGATATTGATTCACGTTTTAAGAAGATACCTCATGTATTATTTCGAATATTTCCAGGATATATCTATCGTAACACTATTGGACGATATCTCGGAATCAACATGTTAACATTACATCTAATCACAGAAAGCGCACTCATCCACTCCGAGGGTTAATTTATATGACAAGTTTAAAAATCCCGAAATACCTCAACCCAATTGTCCATCTTTATATCAACGAATATTAAGATATTAATAAATGTTTTAACAACATACCTCCTGTATTAGTACGAATATTTCCAGAATATATCTGTCGTAACACTATTGGAAGATATATCGGAATGAATTTGTTAACATTACATCTAATCACAGAAAGTACACTTATTCACTTCGAGGGTAAATTTATATGACAAGCTTAATAATCCCGAAATACCGTAACCAAATTTTCCATATTTACACCAACGAATATTAAGATTTTGATGAACGTTTTAAGAAGATACATCATGTATTAGTACGAATATTTTCAGAATATATCTATCGTAACACTAATGGAAGATATCTCGGAATCAATATGCTAACATTACATCTGATCACAGAAAGCGCTATTATTCAATTCGGGGGTAAAGGACCCCGCAGGAAATCATTGGAAAAAGGCCTCTCAGTCGAATGTCTTGAAATTGGGTGCAAATGATAGTTCACATCATGTACGCTACTAAGAGTGTGTTGCAGTCATGCACACACACACACACACACACACACACACACACACACACACACACACACACACAAGCTTAATAATCTCGAAATACCTTAACCAAATTGTCCATATTTACACCAACGAATATTAAGATATTGATTCACGTTTTAAGAAGATACCTCATGTATTATTTCGAATATTTCCAGGATATATCTATCGTAACACTATTGGACGATATCTCGGAATCAACATGTTAACATTACATCTAATCACAGAAAGCGCACTCATCCACTCCGAGGGTTAATTTATATGACAAGTTTAAAAATCCCGAAATACCTCAACCCAATTGTCCATCTTTATATCAACGAATATTAAGATATTAATAAATGTTTTAACAACATACCTCCTGTATTAGTACGAATATTTCCAGAATATATCTGTCGTAACACTATTGGAAGATATATCGGAATGAATTTGTTAACATTACATCTAATCACAGAAAGTACACTTATTCACTTCGAGGGTAAATTTATATGACAAGCTTAATAATCCCGAAATACCGTAACCAAATTGTCCATATTTACACCAACGAATATTAAGATTTTGATGAACGTTTTAAGAAGATACATCATGTATTAGTACGAATATTTCCAGAATATATCTATCGTAACACTAATGGAAGATATCTCGGAATCAATATGTTAACATTACATCTGATCACAGAAAGCGCACTTATTCAATCCGGGGGTAAAGGACCCCGCAGGAAATCATTTGAAAAAGGGCTCTCAGTCGAATGTCTTGAAATTGGGGGCAAATGATAGTTCACATCATGTACGCTACTAAGAGTGTGTTGCAGACATGCACACACACACACACACACACACACACACACACACACACACACACACACAAGCTTAATAATCTCGAAATACCTTAACCAAATTGTCCATATTTACACCAACGAATATTAAGATATTGATTCACGTTTTAAGAAGATACCTCATGTATTATTTCGAATATTTCCAGGATATATCTATCGTAACACTATTGGACGATATCTCGGAATCAACATGTTAACATTACATCTAATCACAGAAAGCGCACTCATCCACTCCGAGGGTTAATTTATATGACAAGTTTAAAAATCCCGAAATACCTCAACCCAATTGTCCATCTTTATATCAACGAATATTAAGATATTAATAAATGTTTTAACAACATACCTCCTGTATTAGTACGAATATTTCCAGAATATATCTGTCGTAACACTATTGGAAGATATATCGGAATGAATTTGTTAACATTACATCTAATCACAGAAAGTACACTTATTCACTTCGAGGGTAAATTTATATGACAAGCTTAATAATCCCGAAATACCGTAACCAAATTTTCCATATTTACACCAACGAATATTAAGATTTTGATGAACGGTTTAAGAAGATACATCATGTATTAGTACGAATATTTCCAGAATATATCTATCGTAACACTAATGGAAGATATCTCGGAATCAATATGTTAACATTACATCTGATCACAGAAAGCGCACTTATTCAATCCGGGGGTAAAGGACCCCGCAGGAAATCATTTGAAAAAGGGCTCTCAGTCGAATGTCTTGAAATTGGGGGCAAATGATAGTTCACATCATGTACGCTACTAAGAGTGTGTTGCAGACATGCACACACACACACACACACACACACACACACACACACACACACACACAAGCTTAATAATCTCGAAATACCTTAACCAAATTGTCCATATTTACACCAACGAATATTAAGATATTGATTCACGTTTTAAGAAGATACCTCATGTATTATTTCGAATATTTCCAGGATATATCTATCGTAACACTATTGGACGATATCTCGGAATCAACATGTTAACATTACATCTAATCACAGAAAGCGCACTCATCCACTCCGAGGGTTAATTTATATGACAAGTTTAAAAATCCCGAAATACCTCAACCCAATTGTCCATCTTTATATCAACGAATATTAAGATATTAATAAATGTTTTAACAACATACCTCCTGTATTAGTACGAATATTTCCAGAATATATCTGTCGTAACACTATTGGAAGATATATCGGAATGAATTTGTTAACATTACATCTAATCACAGAAAGTACACTTATTCACTTCGAGGGTAAATTTATATGACAAGCTTAATAATCCCGAAATACCGTAACCAAATTTTCCATATTTACACCAACGAATATTAAGATTTTGATGAACGTTTTAAGAAGATACATCATGTATTAGTACGAATATTTCCAGAATATATCTATCGTAACACTAGTGGAAGATATCTCGGAATCAATATGTTAACATTACATCTGATCACAGAAAGCGCACTTATTCAATCCGGGGGTAAAGGACCCCGCAGGAAATCATTGGAAAAAGGGCTCTCAGTCGAATGTCTTGAAATTGGGAGCAAATGATAGTTCACATCATGTACGCTACTAAGAGTGTGTTGCAGACATGCACACACACACACACACACACACACACACACACACACACACACACACACACACACACACACACAAGCTTAATAATCTCGAAATACCTTAACCAAATTGTCCATATTTACACCAACGAATATTAAGATATTGATTCACGTTTTAAGAAGATACCTCATGTATTATTTCGAATATTTCCAGGATATATCTATCGTAACACTATTGGACGATATCTCGGAATCAACATGTTAACATTACATCTAATCACAGAAAGCGCACTCATCCACTCCGAGGGTTAATTTATATGACAAGTTTAAAAATCCCGAAATACCTCAACCCAATTGTCCATCTTTATATCAACGAATATTAAGATATTAATAAATGTTTTAACAACATACCTCCTGTATTAGTACGAATATTTCCAGAATATATCTGTCGTAACACTATTGGAAGATATATCGGAATGAATTTGTTAACATTACATCTAATCACAGAAAGTACACTTATTCACTTCGAGGGTAAATTTATATGACAAGCTTAATAATCCCGAAATACCGTAACCAAATTTTCCATATTTACACCAACGAATATTAAGATTTTGATGAACGGTTTAAGAAGATACATCATGTATTAGTACGAATATTTCCAGAATATATCTATCGTAACACTAATGGAAGATATCTCGGAATCAATATGTTAACATTACATCTGATCACAGAAAGCGCACTTATTCAATCCGGGGGTAAAGGACCCCGCAGGAAATCATTTGAAAAAGGGCTCTCAGTCGAATGTCTTGAAATTGGGGGCAAATGATAGTTCACATCATGTACGCTACTAAGAGTGTGTTGCAGACATGCACACACA
Source organism: Trichopria drosophilae (assembly GCA_030407085.1). Classification (NCBI taxonomy): domain Eukaryota; kingdom Metazoa; phylum Arthropoda; class Insecta; order Hymenoptera; family Diapriidae; genus Trichopria; species Trichopria drosophilae. Next base: position 129,902,245 of record CM059582.1, on the reverse strand, counting down.
CACACACACACACACACACACACACACACACACACAAGCTTAATAATCTCGAAATACCTTAACCAAATTGTCCATATTTACACCAACGAATATTAAGATATTGATTCACGTTTTAAGAAGATACCTCATGTATTATTTCGAATATTTCCAGGATATATCTATCGTAACACTAGTGGACGATATCTCGGAATCAACATGTTAACATTACATCTAATCACAGAAAGCGCACTCATCCACTCCGAGGGTTAATTTATATGACAAGTTTAAAAATCCCGAAATACCTCAACCCAATTATCCATCTTTATATCAACGAATATTAAGATATTAATAAATGTTTTAACAACATACCTCCTGTACTAGTACGAATATTTCCAGAATATATCTGTCGTAACACTATTGGAAGATATATCGGAATGAATTTGTTAACATTACATCTAATCACAGAAAGTACGCTTATTCACTTCGAGCGTAAATTTATATGACAAGCTTAATAATCCCGAAATACCGTAACCAAATTGTCCATATTTACACCAACGAATATTAAGATTTTGATGAACGTTTTAAGAAGATACATCATGTATTAGTACGAATATTTCCAGAATATATCTATTAACACTAGTGGAAGATATCTCGGAATCAATATGTTAACATTACTTCTGATCACAGAAAGCGCACTTATTCAATCCGGGGGTGAAGGACCCCGCAGGAAATCATTGGAAAAAGGGCTCTCAGTCGAATGTCTTGAAATTGGGGGCAAATGATAGTTCACATCATGTACGCTACTAAGAGTGTGTTGCAGACATGCACACACACACACACACACACACACACACACAAGCTTAATAATCTCGAAATACCTTAACCAAATTGTCCATATTTACACCAACGAATATTAAGATATTGATTCACGTTTTAAGAAGATACCTCATGTATTATTTCGAATATTTCCAGGATATATCTATCGTAACACTATTGGAAGATATCTCGGAATCAATATGTTAACATTACATCTGATCACAGAAAGCGCACTTATTCAATTCGGGGGTAAAGGACCCCGCAGGGAATCATTGGAAAAAGGGCTCTCAGTCGAATGTCTTGAAATTGGGGGCAAATGATAGTTCACATCATGTACGCTACTAAGAGTGTGTTGCAGACATGCACACACACACACACACACACACAAGCTTAATAATCTCGAAATACCTTAACCAAATTGTCCATATTTACACCAACGAATATTAAGATATTGATTCACGTTTTAAGAAGATACCTCATGTATTATTTCGAATATTTCCAGGATATATCTATCGTAACACTATTGGACGATATCTCGGAATCAACATGTTAACATTACATCTAATCACAGAAAGCGCACTCATCCACTCCGAGGGTTAATTTATATGACAAGTTTAAAAATCCCGAAATACCTCAACCCAATTGTCCATCTTTATATCAACGAATATTAAGATATTAATAAATGTTTTAACAACATACCTCCTGTATTAGTACGAATATTTCCAGAATATATCTGTCGTAACACTATTGGAAGATATATCGGAATGAATTTGTTAACATTACATCTAATCACAGAAAGTACACTTATTCACTTCGAGGGTAAATTTATATGACAAGCTTAATAATCCCGAAATACCGTAACCAAATTTTCCATATTTACACCAACGAATATTAAGATTTTGATGAACGTTTTAAGAAGATACATCATGTATTAGTACGAATATTTCCAGAATATATCTATCGTAACACTAGTGGAAGATATCTCGGAATCAATATGTTAACATTACATCTGATCACAGAAAGCGCACTTATTCAATCCGGGGGTAAAGGACCCCGCAGGAAATCATTGGAAAAAGGGCTCTCAGTCGAATGTCTTGAAATTGGGGGCAAATGATAGTTCACATCATGTACGCTACTAAGAGTGTGTTGCAGACATGCACACACACACACACACACACACACACACACACACACACACAAGCTTAATAATCTCGAAATACCTTAACCAAATTGTCCATATTTACACCAACGAATATTAAGATATTGATTCACGTTTTAAGAAGATACCTCATGTATTATTTCGAATATTTCCAGGATATATCTATCGTAACACTATTGGAAGATATCTCGGAATCAATATGTTAACATTACATCTGATCACAGAAAGCGCACTTATTCAATTCGGGGGTAAAGGACCCCGCAGGAAGTCATTGGAAAAAGGGCTCTCAGTCGAATGTCTTGAAATTGGGCGCAAATGATAGTTCACATCATGTACGCTACTAAGAGTGTGTTGCAGACATGCACACACACACACACACACACATTGGGGGGGGGGGGGGGTGGGGGGGGGGGGGGGTGGGGGGGGGGGGGGGTGGGGGGGGGGGGGGGTGGGGGGGGGGGGGGGTGGGGGGGGGGGGGGGTGGGGGGGGGGGGGGGTGGGGGGGGGGGGGGGTGGGGGGGGGGGGGGGTGGGGGGGGGGGGGGGTGGGGGGGGGGGGGGGTGGGGGGGGGGGGGGGTGGGGGGGGGGGGGGGTGGGGGGGGGGGGGGGTGGGGGGGGGGGGGGGTGGGGGGGGGGGGGGGTGGGGGGGGGGGGGGGTGGGGGGGGGGGGGGGTGGGGGGGGGGGGGGGTGGGGGGGGGGGGGGGTGGGGGGGGGGGGGGGTGGGGGGGGGGGGGGGTGGGGGGGGGGGGGGGTGGGGGGGGGGGGGGGTGGGGGGGGGGGGGGGTGGGGGGGGGGGGGGGTGGGGGGGGGGGGGGGTGGGGGGGGGGGGGGGTGGGGGGGGGGGGGGGTGGGGGGGGGGGGGGGTGGGGGGGGGGGGGGGTGGACCACTACATTCCTTTAACAAACCGGAAGTCCTTACCAGCAGCAAAACATGGGAGAGTAGGCGCATAGAATAGAAGCCATAGCTATTTTACGGAAAATCGAAAATCGGCTGTAGAATTTTTTCCGAGATGTTTTTTTCGATGTTTCAGGGACCATTACATTCCTTTAATAAGCCGGAAGTCCTACCAGCAGCAAAAAATGGGAGAGGCGCAAGAAATAGAGCCAGAGCGATTTTACGGAAAATCGAAATTCCGGCTGTAGAATTTTGTTCCGAGTTTGTTTTTTTTTTTCGATGTTCAGGGACCGATTACATTCCCTTTAATAAGCCGGAAGTCCTACCAGCAGCAAAAAATGGGAGAGGCGCATAGAATAAATGAGCCAGAGCAATTTTACGGAAAAGTCGAAATTGCCGGCTGTAGAATTTTTTACGAGTGTTTTTTTTTTCGATGTTCAGTGTCCATTACATTCTCGCTAGTAAACCGGAAGTCCTACCAGCAACAAAAAATGGGAGATGCGCATAGAATAGGAGCTAGAGCGATTTAACGGAAAATCGAAAATCAGCTGTAGAATTTTTTCCGAAGTTGTTTTTTTTACGATGTTCACGGTCTATTACATTCCGCTAGTAAACCGGAAGTCCTACCCAGCAGCAAAAAATAGGGAGAGGCGCATAGAATAGGAGCCAGAGCTATTTTACGGAAAATCGAAAATCGGCTGTAGAATTTTTTCCGAGTTTGTTTTTTTTCGATGTTCAGGGACCATTACATTTCCTTTAATAAACCGGAAATCCTACCAGCATCAAAAAATGGGAGAGCGCGCATAGAATAGGAGCCATAGCGATTTTACGGAAAATCGAAAATCGGCTGACGAATTTTTTCCGAGTGTTTTTTTTTTTTTCGATGTTCAGGGATCCTTACATTCCTTTAATAAACCGGAAGTCCTACCAGCAGCAAAAAATATTTTACGGAAAATCGAAAATCGGCTGTAGAATTTTTTCCGAGTGTTTTTTTTTAATAAACCGGAAGTCCTACCAGCAAAAAATCGATTTTACGGATTTTCGTAAAATAGCTGTGGAATTTTTTCCGATTCCGGTTTATTAAAGGAATGTAATGGACCCTGAACAACGAAAAAAAACAACTCGGAAAAAATTCTACAGCTGATTTTCGATTTTCCGTTAAATCGCTCTGGCTCCTATTCTATGCGGCTCTCCCATTTTTTGCTGCTGGTAGGACTTCCGGTTTACTAATAGAATGTAATGGACCCTGAACAACGAAAAAAAACAACTCGGAAAAAATTCTACAGCTGATTTACGATTTTCCGTAAAATCGCTCTAGCTCCTATTCTATGCGCCTCTCCCATTTTTTGTTGCTGGTAGGACTTCCGGTTTACTAGCGGAATGTAATGGACCCTGAACATCGAAAAAAAACAACTCGGAAAAAATTCTACAGCCGATTTTCGATTTTCCGTAAAATAGCTGTGGCTCCTATTCTATGCGGCTCTCCCATTTTTTGCTGCTGGTAGGACTTCCGGTTTACTAAAGGAATGTAATGGTCCCTGAACATCGAAAAAAAAACAACTCGGAAAAAAGTCTACAACCGATTTTCGATTTTACGTAAAATCGCTCTGGCACCTATTCTATGCGGCTCTCCCATTTTTTGCTGCTGGTAGGACTTCCGGTTTACTAGCGGAATGTAATGGACCCGGAACATCGAAAAAAAACAACTTGGAAAAAATTCTACAACCGATTTTCAATTTTCCGTTAAATCGCTCTGGCTCCTATTCTATGCGGCTCTCCCATTTTTTGCTGCTGGTAGGACTTCCGGTTTACTAATAGAATGTAATGGACCCTGAACAACGAAAAAAAACAACTCGCAAAAAATTCTACAGCTGATTTTCGATTTTCCGTTAAATCGCTCTAGCTCCTATTCTATGCGCCTCTCCCATTTTTTGTTGCTGGTAGGACTTCCGGTTTACTAGCGGAATGTAATGGACCCTGAACATCGAAAAAAAACAACTCGGAAAAAATTCTACAACCGATTTTCGATTTTCCGTAAAATCGCTCTGGCTCCTATTCTATGCGGCTCTCCCATTTTTTGCTGCTGGTAGGACTTCCGGTTTACTAATAGAATGTAATGGACCCTGAACAACGAAAAAAAACAACTCGGAAAAAATTCTACAGCTGATTTTCGATTTTCCGTTAAATCGCTCTAGCTCCTATTCTATGCGCCTCTCCCATTTTTTGTTGCTGGTAGGACTTCCGGTTTACTAGCGGAATGTAATGGACCCTGAACATCGAAAAAAAACAACTCGGAAAAAATTCTACAACCGATTTTCGATTTTCCGTAAAATCGCTCTGGCTCCTATTCTATGCGGCTCTCCCATTTTTTGCTGCTGGTAGGACTTCCGGTTTACTAGCGGAATGTAATGGACCCGGAACATCGAAAAAAAACAACTTGGAAAAAATTCTACAACCGATTTTCAATTTATCGTAAAATCGCTCTGGCTCCTAGTCTATGCGGCTCTCCCATTTTTTGTTGCTGGTAGGACTTCCGGTTTACTAGCGGAATGTAATGGACCCGGAACATCGAAAAAAAACAACTTGGAAAAAATTCTACAACCGATTTTCAATTTTCCGTTAAATCGCTCTGGCTCCTATTCTATGCGCCTCTCCCATTTTTTGCTGCTGGTGGGACTTCCGGTTTATTAAAGGAATGTAATGGACCCTGAACAACAAAAAAAAACAACTCGGAAAAAATTCTACAGCTGATTTACGATTTTCCGTAAAATCGCTCTAGCTCCTATTCTATGCGCCTCTCCCATTTTTTGTTGCTGGTAGGACTTCCGGTTTACTAGCGGAATGTAATGGACCCTGAACATCGAAAAAAAACAACTCGGCAAAAATTCTACAGCCGATTTTCGATATTCCGTTAAATCGCTCTGGCTCCTATTCTATGCACCTCTCCTATTTTTTGCTGCTGGTAGGACTTCCGGTTTACTAAAGGAATGTAATGGTCCCTGAACATCGAAAAAAAATCTACAACCGATTTTCGATTTTACGTAAAATCGCTCTGGCACCTATTCTATACGGCTCTCCCATTTTTTGCTGCTGGTAGGACTTCCGGTTTACTAATAGAACGTAATGGACCCTGAACAACGAAAAAAAACAACTCGGAAAAAATTCTACAGCTGATTTACGATTTTCCGTAAAATCGCTCTAGCTCCTATTCTATGCGCCTCTCCCATTTTTTGTTGCTGGTAGGACTTCCGGTTTACTAGCGGAATGTAATGGACCCTGAACATCGAAAAAAAACAACTCGGAAAAAATTCTACAGCCGATTTTCGATTTTCCGTAAAATAGCTGTGGCTCCTATTCTATGCGGCTCTCCCATTTTTTGCTGCTGGTAGGACTTCCGGTTTACTAAAGGAATGTAATGGTCCCTGAACATCGAAAAAAAAACAACTCGGAAAAAAGTCTACAACCGATTTTCGATATTACGTAAAATCGCTCTGGCACGTATTCTATGCGGCTCTCCCATTTTCTGTTGCTGGTAGGACTTCCGGTTTACTAGCGGAATGTAATGGACCCGGAACATCGAAAAAAAACAACTTGGAAAAAATTCTACAACCGATTTTCGATTTTCCGTTAAATCGCTCTAGCTCCTATTCTACGCGGCTCTCCCATTTTTTGCTGCTGGTAGGACTTCCGGTTTACTAATAGAATGTAATGGACCCTGAACAACAAAAAAAAACAACTCGCAAAAAATTCTACAGCTGATTTTCGATTTTCCGTTAAATCGCTCTAGCTCCTATTCTATGCGCCTCTCCCATTTTTTGTTGCTGGAAGGACTTCCGGTTTACTAGCGGAATGTAATGGACCCTGAACATCGAAAAAAAACAACTCGGAAAAAATTCTACAGCCGATTTTCGATATTCCGTTAAATCGCTCTGGCTCCTATTCTATGCACCTCTCCCATTTTTTGCTGCTGGTAGGACTTCCGGTTTATTAAAGGAATGTAATGGACTCAGAACAACGAAAAAAAACAACTCGGAAAAAATTCTACAGCTGATTTACGATTTTCCGTAAAATCGCTCTAGCTCCTAGTCTATGCGGCTCTCCCATTTTTTGTTGCTGGTAGGACTTCCGGTTTACTAGCGGAATGTAATGGACCCTGAACATCGAAAAAAAACAACTCGGAAAAAATTCTACTGTCGATTTTCGATTTTCCGTAAAATAGCTGTGGCTCCTATTCTATGCGGCTCTCCCATTTTTTGCTGCTGGTAGGACTTCCGGTTTACTAATAGAACGTAATGGACCCTGAACAACGAAAAAAAACAACTCGGAAAAAATTCTACAGCTGATTTACGATTTTCCGTAAAATCGCTCTAGCTCCTAGTCTATGCGGCTCTCCCATTTTTTGTTGCTGGTAGGACTTCCGGTTTACTAGCGGAATGTAATGGACCCGGAACATCGAAAAAAAACAACTTGGAAAAAATTCTACAACCGATTTTCAATTTTCCGTTAAATCGCTCTGGCTCCTATTCTATGCGCCTCTCCCATTTTTTGCTGCTGGTGGGACTTCCGGTTTATTAAAGGAATGTAATGGACCCTGAACAACAAAAAAAAAACAACTCGGAAAAAATTCTACAGCTGATTTACGATTTTCCGTAAAATCGCTCTAGCTCCTATTCTATGCGCCTCTCCCATTTTTTGTTGCTGGTAGGACTTCCGGTTTACTAGCGGAATGTAATGGACCCTGAACATCGAAAAAAAACAACTCGGAAAAAATTCTACAGCCGATTTTCGATATTCCGTTAAATCGCTCTGGCTCCTATTCTATGCACCTCTCCCATTTTTTGCTGCTGGTAGGACTTCCGGTTTATTAAAGGAATGTAATGGACTCAGAACAACGAAAAAAAACAACTCGGAAAAAATTCTACAGCTGATTTACGATTTTCCGTAAAATCGCTCTAGCTCCTAGTCTATGCGGCTCTCCCATTTTTTGTTGCTGGTAGGACTTCCGGTTTACTAGCGGAATGTAATGGACCCGGAACATCGAAAAAAAACAACTTGGAAAAAATTCTACAACCGATTTTCAATTTTCCGTTAAATCGCTCTGGCTCCTATTCTATGCGGCTCTCCCATTTTTTGCTGCTGGTAGGACTTTCGGTTTACTAACAGAATGTAATGGACCCTGAACAACGAAAAAAAACAACTCGCAAAAAATTCTACAGCTGATTTTCGATTTTCCGTTAAATCGCTCTAGCTCCTATTCTATGCGCCTCTCCCATTTTTTGTTGCTGGTAGGACTTCCGGTTTACTAGCGGAATGTAATGGACCCGGAACATCGAAAAAACAACTTGGAAAAAATTCTACAACCGATTTTCAATTTACCGTAAAATCGCCCTGGCTCCCATTCTATGCGGCTCTCCCATTTTTTGTTGCTGGTAGGACTTCCGGTTTACTAGCGGAATGTAATGGACCCTGAACATCGAAAAAAAACAACTCGGAAAAAATTCTACAGCCGATTTTCGATTTTCCGTAAAATAGCTGTGGCTCCTATTCTATGCGGCTCTCCCATTTTTTGCTGCTGGTAGGACTTCCGGTTTACTAGCGGAATGTAATGGACCCGGAACATCGAAAAAAAACAACTTGGAAAAAATTCTACAACCGATTTTCAATTTTCCGTTAAATCGCTCTGGCTCCTATTCTATGCGCCTCTCCCATTTTTTGCTGCTGGTGGGACTTCCGGTTTATTAAAGGAATGTAATGGACCCTGAACATCGAAAAAAAACAACTCGGAAAAAATTCTACAGCCGATTTTCGATTTTCCGTAAAATAGCTGTGGCTCCTATTATATGCGGCTCTCCCATTTTTTACTGCTGATAGGACTTTCGGTTTACTAACAGAATGTAATGGACCCTGAACAACAAAAAAACACAACTCGGAAAAAATTCTACAGCTGATTTACGATTTTCCGTAAAATCGCTCTAGCTCCTATTCTATGCGCCTCTCCCATTTTTTGTTGCTGGTAGGACTTCCGGTTTACGAGCGGAATGTAATGGACCCTGAACATCGAAAAAAAACAACTTGGAAAAAATTCTACAACCGATTTTCAATTTTCCGTTAAATCGCTCTGGCTCCTATTCTATGCACCTCTCCCATTTTTTGCTGCTGGTAGGACTTCGGGTTTAATAAAGGAATGTAATGGACTCAGAACAACGAAAAAAAACAACTCGGAAAAAATTCTACAGCTGATTTACGATTTTCCGTAAAATCGCTCTAGCTCCTAGTCTATGCGGCTCTCCCATTTTTTGTTACTGGTAGAACTTCCGGTTTACTAGCGGAATGTAATGGACCTGGAACATCGAAAAAAAACAACTTGGAAAAAATTCTACAACCGATTTTCAATTTTCCGTTAAATCGCTCTGGCTCCTATTCTATGCGCCTCTCCCACTTTTTGCTGCTGGTGGGACTTCCGGTTTATTAAAGGAATGTAATGGACCCTGAACAACAACAAAAAACACTCGGAAAAAATTCTACAGCTGATTTACGTTTTTCCGTAAAATCGCTCTAGCTCCTATTCTATGCGCCTCTCCCACTTTTTGCTGCTGGTGGGACTTCCGGTTTATTAAAGGAATGTAATGGACCCTGAACAACAAAAAAAAACACTCGGAAAAAATTCTACAGCTGATTTACGATTTTCCGTAAAATCGCTCTAGCTCCTATTCTATGCGCCTCTCCCATTTTTTGTTGCTGGCAGGACTTCCGGTTTACTAGCGGAATGTAATGGACCATGAACATCGAAAAAAAACAACTCGGCAAAAATTCTACAGCCGATTTTCGATAATCCGTTAAATCGCTCTGGCTCCTATTCTATGCACCTCTCCCATTTTTTGCTGCTGGTAGGACTTCCGGTTTACGAGCGGAATGTAATGGACCCTGAACATCGAAAAAAAACAACTCGGAAAAAATTCTACAGCCGATTTTCGATTTTCCGTAAAATAGCTGTGGCTCCTATTCTATGCGGCTCTCCCATTTTTTGCTGCTGGTAGGACTTCCGGTTTACTAAAGGAATGTAATGGTCCCTGAACATCGAAAAAAAACAACTTGGAAAAAATTCTACAACCGATTTTCAATTTTCCGTTAAATCGCTCTGGCTCCTATTCTATGCGCCTCTCCCATTTTTTGCTGCTGGTGGGACTTCCGGTTTATTAAAGGAATGTAATGGACCCTGAACAACAAAAAAAAACAACTCGGAAAAAATTCTACAGCTGATTTACGATTTTCCGTAAAATCGCTCTAGCTCCTATTCTATGCGCCTCTCCCATTTTTTGTTGCTGGCAGGACTTCCGGTTTACTAGCGGAATGTAATGGACCCTGAACATCGAAAAAAAACAACTCGGCAAAAATTCTACAGCCGATTTTCGATATTCCGTTAAATCGCTCTGGCTCCTATTCTATGCACCTCTCCCATTTTTTGCTGCTGGTAGGACTTCCGGTTTACTAAAGGAATGTAATGGTCCCTGAACATCGAAAAAAAATCTACAACCGATTTTCGATTTTACGTAAAATCGCTCTGGCACCTATTCTATGCGGCTCTCCCATTTTTTGCTGCTGGTAGGACTTCCGGTTTACTAATAGAACGTAATGGACCCTGAACAACGAAAAAAAACAACTCGGAAAAAATTCTACAGCTGATTTACGATTTTCCGTAAAATCGCTCTAGCTCCTATTCTATGCGCCTCTCCCATTTTTTGTTGCTGGTAGGACTTCCGGTTTACTAGCGGAATGTAATGGACCCTGAACATCGAAAAAAAACAACTCGGAAAAAATTCTACAGCCGATTTTCGATTTTCCGTAAAATAGCTGTGGCTCCTATTCTATGCGGCTCTCCCATTTTTTGCTGCTGGTAGGACTTCCGGTTTACTAAAGGAATGTAATGGTCCCTGAACATCGAAAAAAAAACAACTCGGAAAAAAGTCTACAACCGATTTTCGATTTTACGTAAAATCGCTCTGGCACCTATTCTATGCGGCTCTCCCATTTTCTGTTGCTGGTAGGACTTCCGGTTTACTAGCGGAATGTAATGGACCCGGAACATCGAAAAAAAACAACTTGGAAAAAATTCTACAACCGATTTTCGATTTTCCGTTAAATCGCTCTAGCTCCTGTTCTACGCGGCTCTCCCATTTTTTGCTGCTGGTAGGACTTCCGGTTTACTAATAGAATGTAATGGACCCTGAACAACAAAAAAAAACAACTCGCAAAAAATTCTACAGCTGATTTTCGATTTTCCGTTAAATCGCTCTAGCTCCTATTCTATGCGCCTCTCCCATTTTTTGTTGCTGGTAGGACTTCCGGTTTACTAGCGGAATGTAATGGACCCTGAACATCGAAAAAAAACAACTCGGAAAAAATTCTACAGCCGATTTTCCATATTCCGTTAAATCGCTCTGGCTCCTACCCGCTAAACAATATTCCGTTACAGCAACATCTTTGAAACGTCGCATTATAGCCATGCGACCAAACTTGTTTCATTGCAAAAACATTTTTGGGACGTCCTTGGAACCAGAAATGTCCTGCCACATTTACGGTTTTTAAATAACGTTTCATTCGTAACGTACCTGCGACGTTTGAAAACTATACATCCAACGTTGTAAAAACGTTACATTAAACGGTCATAAATAAAAATTATAAGAAATTCGACGAATTATTTTATTCAATTCGAATTTTATTATTATTTATGTATCGTTAGATATGTTATGAAAGAATGTAGTTTTATAATTTTACTCGCAAATAAATCTATGAATCTAAGAAAAATCCGTCCCGACCGAGGATCGAACCCGGGTCTACCGGTTACAACGCTGACGTCTTAACCACTACGCTACGCTCGCATACGTATTACCATGCGAACGAGAGCTCTTATACTCAATCGTAGAAGGCTTCTTGATAAATGCGGGTTTAGTTTAAACAAGATATGTTTAATTAATTTTGTCATTTCTATATTGGGAATAATAATATTTTAATATTATTTGACTATTTTGTAGTAATTTATTGTAATTTAAATAAATATTTTTAAGATATCCGTATAATATTTTTTTTAAACGAAATTGATTAATAGACACTGTTTAAAAAAATGTAAAGTTAATTGACACACGTATATTTTACAAATGCACTACTTGGAAATAAGTTATGAAATTACGCGGATATTAAAATTAACACAAGTGAACCACTTTTTAAATTATGAATTAAATTTAATACAATTTACATTAAAAATAATAAGGTGCGAGTTATTTTTCTGGACAAGTGACGGAAATTTACAAATTTTGTACATAAATATATTAAAAGCGAACGAGTTTTTTAAAATAAATACACTGTATATATAAAATGCATATTCTCTAAATATTACAAAACCCGTTTCAATTTCAAATGTGAAGTATAACAATAGTTAAATTTCACTTCATTGCAGTCTCAGCCTCAAATTACTCTATATTTTAAATTAATTTTTGTAGTAATATTACAAAAAAAATATTGAATTTAATGGACATCAATGTATTTAAGTTACACACGTATAAGAAATAAAAAGAACAAAATTAATAATAGCAAATAATATTATGCACCAGAAAAAAGAATAATTATAAGAAGAAAAAGATTGCATGTAAATCATGCTAATGTACGAAAATAAATGCTGCATTCGAAAGCTTCCGAATCTTGATGGCGAAGTCTGAGATGGAACCGGCCGAAACGATAGAAGATATGCAACAAATCATGTCTACGAAACGTTGCATTCGTAAAATTACATGAATGTTACGTTAGTAACCTGAATGCGACGTTTTAAATTTCCTTGGTGATTTTGTGACGTTGCAGAAACGATTCCATAAAACGTTTTTAAAACTGTTATAAAGTGACATTCTGGTAATGTTACGCATTAGCTTTGTGTATTTAGATATTGTGCAACGTCGTGTAAACGGCATCAAGAAGTTGTTACGAAACGTTACGTTTTTGCCATAAATGGGATAACATGTAACGTTTCATTTACGTTACATGTTTAGCGGGTATTCTATGCACCTCTCCCAATTTTTGCTGCTGGTAGGACTTCCGGTTTAATAAAGGAATGTAATGGACTCAGAACAACGAAAAAAAACAACTCGGAAAAAATTCTACAGCTGATTTACGATTTTCCGTAAAATCGCTCTAGCTCCTATTCTTTGCGGCTCTCCCATTTTTTGTTGCTGGTAGGACTTCCGGTTTACTAGCGGAATGTAATGGACACTGAACATCGAAAAAAAACCACTCGGAAAAAATTCTACAGCCGATTTTCGATTTTCCGTAAAATAGCTCTGGCTCCTATTCTATGCGCCTCTCCCATTTTTTGCTGCTGGTAGGACTTCCGGTTTATTAAAGGAATGTAATGGTCCCTGAACATCGAAAAAAAACAACTCGGAAAAAATTCTACAGCTGATTTTCGATTTTCCGTTAAATCGCTCTAGCTCCTATTCTATGCGCCTCTCCCATTTTTTGTTGCTGGTAGGACTTCCGGTTTACTAGCGGAATGTAATGGACCCTGAACATCGAAAAAAAACAACTCGGAAAAAATTCTACAGCCGATTTTCGATTTTCCGTAAAATAGCTGTGGCTCCTATTCTATGCGGCTCTCCCATTTTTTGCTGCTGGTAGGACTTCCGGTTTACTAATAGAATGTAATGGACCCTGAACAACGAAAAAAAACAACTCGGAAAAAATTCTACAGCTGATTTTCGATTTTCCGTTAAATCGCTCTAGCTCCTATTCTATGCGCCTCTCCCATTTTTTGTTGCTGGTAGGACTTCCGGTTTACTAGCGGAATGTAATGGACCCTGAACATCGAAAAAAAACAACTCGGAAAAAATTCTACAGCCGATTTTCGATTTTCCGTAAAATAGCTGTGGCTCCTATTCTATGCGCCTCTCCCATTTTTTGCTGCTGGTAGGACTTCCGGTTTATTAAAGGAATGTAATGGTCCCTGAACATCGAAAAAAAACAACTCGGAAAAAATTCTACAGCTGATTTACGATTTTCCGTAAAATCGCTCTAGCTCCTAGTCTATGCGGCTCTCCCATTTTTTGTTGCTGGTAGGACTTCCGGTTTACTAGCGGAATGTAATGGACCCTGAACATCGAAAAAAAACAACTCGGAAAAAATTCTACAACCGATTTTCGATTTTACGTAAAATCGCTCTGGCTCCTATTCTATGCGGCTCTCCCATTTTTTGCTGCTGGTAGGACTTCCGGTTTATTAAAGGAATGTAATGGTCCCTGAACATCGAAAAAAAACAACTCGGAAAAAATTCTACAGCTGATTTACGATTTTCCGTAAAATCGCTCTAGCTCCTAGTCTATGCGGCTCTCCCATTTTTTGTTGCTGGCAGGACTTCCGGTTTACTAGCGGAATGTAATGGACCCTGAACATCGAAAAAAAACATCTCGGAAAAAATTCTACAGCCGATTTTCGATTTTCCGTAAAATAGCTGTGGCTCCTATTCTATGCGGCTCTCCCATTTTTTGTTGCTGGTAGGACTTCCGGTTTACTAGCGGAATGTAATGGACCCTGAACATCGAAAAAAAACAACTCGGAAAAAATTCTACAGCCGATTTTCGATTTTCCGTAAAATAGCTGTGGCTCCTATTCTATGCGTCTCTCCCATTTTTTGCTGCTAGTAGGACTTCCGGTTTATTAAAGGAATGTAATGGTCCCTGAACATCGAAAAAAAACAACTCGGAAAAATTTCTACAACCGATTTTCGATTTTCCGTAAAATCGCTCTGGCTCCTATTCTATGCGGCTCTCCCATTTTTTGTTGCTGGTAGGACTTCCGGTTTACTAGCGGAATGTAATGGACCCTGAACATCGAAAAAAAACAACTCGGAAAAAATTCTACAGCCGATTTTCGATTTTCCGTTAAATCGCTCTGGCTCCTATTCTATGCGCCTCTCCCATTTTTTGCTGCTGGTAGGACTTCCGGTTTATTAAAGGAATGTAATGGTCCCTGAACATCGAAAAAAAACAACTCGGAAAAAATTCTACAGCTGATTTACGATTTTCCGTAAAATCGCTCTAGCTCCTATTCTATGCGGCTCTCCCATTTTTTGCTGCTGGTAGGATTTCCGGTTTACTAACAAAATGTAATGGTCCCTGAACGTCGAAAAAAAACAACTCGGAAAAAATTCTACAGCTGATTTTCGATTTTCCGTTAAATCGCTCTAGCTCCTATTCTATGCGCCTCTCCCATTTTTTGTTGCTGGTAGGACTTCCGGTTTACTAGCGGAATGTAATGGACCCTGAACATCGAAAAAAAACAACTCGGAAAAAATTCTACAACCGATTTTCGATTTTCCGTAAAATCGCTCTGGCTCCTATTCTATGCGGCTCTCCCATTTTTTGTTGCTGGTAGGACTTCCGGTTTACTAGCGGAATGTAATGGACCCTGAACATCGAAAAAAAACAACTCGGAAAAAATTCTACAGCTGATTTTCGATTTTCCGTTAAATCGCTCTAGCTCCTATTCTATGCGCCTCTCCCATTTTTTGTTGCTGGTAGGACTTCCGGTTTACTAGCGGAATGTAATGGACCCTGAACATCGAAAAAAAACAACTCGGAAAAAATTCTACAGCCGATTTTCGATTTTCCGTAAAATAGCTCTGGCTCCTATTCTATGCGCCTCTCCCATTTTTTGCTGCTGGTAGGACTTCCGGTTTATTAAAGGAATGTAATGGTCCCTGAACATCGAAAAAAAACAACTCGGAAAAAATTCTACAGCTGATTTACGATTTTCCGTAAAATCGCTCTAGCTCCTATTCTATGCGGCTCTCCCATTTTTTGTTGCTGGTAGGACTTCCGGTTTACTAGCGGAATGTAATGGACCCTGAACATCGAAAAAAAACAACTCGGAAAAAATTCTACAGCCGATTTTCGATTTTCCGTAAAATAGCTCTGGCTCCTATTCTATGCGGCTCTCCCATTTTTTGCTGCTGGTAGGACTTCCGGTTTATTAAAGGAATGTAATGGACCCTGAACATCGAAAAAAAAACAACTCGGAAAAAATTCTACAGCCGATTTTCGATTTTCCGTAAAATCGCTCTGGCTCCTATTCTATGCGCCTCTCCCATTTTTTGTTGCTGGTAGGACTTCCGGTTTACTAGCGGAATGTAATGGACCCTGAACATCGAAAAAAAAACAACTCGGAAAAAATTCTACAGCCGATTTTCGATTTTCCGTAAAATCGCTCTGGCTCCTATTCTATGCGGCTCTCCCATTTTTTGTTGCTGGTAGGACTTCCGGTTTACTAGCGGAATGTAATGGACCCTGAACATCGAAAAAAAACAACTCGGAAAAAATTCTACAGCCGATTTTCGATTTTCCGTAAAATCGCTCTGGCTCCTATTCTATGCGGCTCTCCCATTTTTTGCTGCTGGTAGGACTTCCGGTTTATTAAAGGAATGTAATGGTCCCTGAACATCGAAAAAAAACAACTCGGAAAAAATTCTACAACCGATTTTCGATTTTACGTAAAATCGCTCTGGCTCCTATTCTATGCGGCTCTCCCATTTTTTGCTGCTGGTAGGACTTCCGGTTTACTAATAGAATGTAATGGACCCTGAACAACGAAAAAAAACAACTCGGAAAAAATTCTACAGCTGATTTTCGATTTTCCGTTAAATCGCTCTAGCTCCTATTCTATGCGCCTCTCCCATTTTTTGTTGCTGGTAGGACTTCCGGTTTACCACCGGAATGTAATGGACCCTGAACATCGAAAAAAAACAACTCGGAAAAAATTCTACAGCCGATTTTCGATTTTCCGTAAAATAGCTCTGGCTCCTATTCTATGCGCCTCTCCCATTTTTTGCTGCTGGTAGGACTTCCGGTTTATTAAAGGAATGTAATGGTCCCTGAACATCGAAAAAAAACAACTCGGAAAAAATTCTACAGCTGATTTTCGATTTTCCGTTAAATCGCTCTAGCTCCTATTCTATGCGCCTCTCCCATTTTTTGTTGCTGGTAGGACTTCCGGTTTACTAGCGGAATGTAATGGACCCTGAACATCGAAAAAAAACAACTCGGAAAAAATTCTACAACCGATTTTCGATTTTCCGTAAAATCGCTCTGGCTCCTATTCTATGCGCCTCTCCCATTTTTTGCTGCTGGTAGGACTTCCGGTTTATTAAAGGAATGTAATGGTCCCTGAACATCGAAAAAAAACAACTCGGAAAAAATTCTACAACCGATTTTCAATTTTACGTAAAATCGCTCTGGCTCCTATTCTATGCGGCTCTCCCATTTTTTGCTGCTGGTAGGACTTCCGGTTTATTAAAGGAATGTAATGGTTCCTGAACATCGAAAAAAAACAACTCGGAAAAAATTCTACAACCGATTTTCAATTTACCGTAAAATCGCTCCGGCTCCTATTCTATGCGGCTCTCCCATGTTTTGCTGCTGGTAGGACTTCCGGTTTACTAACAGAATGTAATGGTCCCTGAACATCGAAAAAAAACAACTCGGAAAAAATTCTACAGCTGATTTACGATTTTCCGTAAAATCGCTCTAGCTCCTAGTCTATGCGGCTCTCCCATTTTTTGTTGCTGGTAGGACTTCCGGTTCACTAGCGGAATGTAATGGACCCTGAACATCGAAAAAAAACAACCCGGAAAAAATTCTACAGCCGATTTTCGATATTCCGTTAAATCGCTCTGGCTCCTATTCTATGCGGCTCTCCCATTTTTTGCTGCTGGTAGGACTTCCGGTTTATTAAAGGAATGTAATGGTCCCTGAACATCGAAAAAAAACAACTCGGAAAAAATTCTACAGCCGATTTTCGATTTTCCGTAAAATCGCTCTAGCTCCTATTCTATGCGGCTCTCCCATTTTTTGTTGCTGGTAGGACTTCCGGTTTACTAGCGGAATGTAATGGACCCTGAACATCGAAAAAAAACAACTCGGAAAAAATTCTACAGCCGATTTTCGATTTTCCGTAAAATCGCTCTGGCTCCTATTCTATGCGGCTCTCCCATTTTTTGCTGCTGGTAGGACTTCCGGTTTACTAATAGAATGTAATGGACCCTGAACAACGAAAAAAAACAACTCGGAAAAAATTCTACAGCTGATTTTCGATTTTACGTAAAATCGCTCTGGCTCCTATTCTATGCGGCTCTCCCATTTTTTGCTGCTGGTAGGACTTCCGGTTTACTAATAGAATGTAATGGACCCTGAACAACGAAAAAAAACAACTCGGAAAAAATTCTACAGCTGATTTTCGATTTTCCGTAAAATCGCTCTAGCTCCTATTCTATGCGCCTCTCCCATTTTTTGTTGCTGGTAGGACTTCCGGTTTACTAGCGGAATGTAATGGACCCTGAACATCGAAAAAAAACAACTCGGAAAAAATTCTACAGCCGATTTTCGATTTTCCGTAAAATCGCTCTAGCTCCTATTCTATGCGCCTCTCCCATTTTTTGTTGCTGGTAGGACTTCCGGTTTACTAGCGGAATGTAATGGACCCGGAACATCGAAAAAAAACAACTCGCAAAAAATTCTACAGCTGATTTTCAATTTTGCGTAAAATCGCTCTGGCACCTATTCTATGCGGCTCTCCCATTTTTTGCTGCTGGTAGGACTTCCGGTTTACTAATAGAATGTAATGGACCCTGAACAACGAAAAAAAACAACTCGGAAAAAATTCTACAGCTGATTTTCGATTTTCCGTTAAATCGCTCTAGCTCCTATTCTATGCGGCTCTCCCATTTTTTGCTGCTGGTAGGACTTCCGGTTTACTAATAGAATGTAATGGACCCTGAACAACGAAAAAAAACAACTCGGAAAAAATTCTACAACCGATTTTCGATTTTCCGTAAAATCGCTCTGGCTCCTATTCTATGCGGCTCTCCCATTTTTTGCTGCTGGTAGGACTTCCGGTTTACTAATAGAATGTAATGGACCCTGAACAACGAAAAAAAACAACTCGGAAAAAATTCTACAGCTGATTTTCGATTTTCCGTTAAATCGCTCTAGCTCCTATTCTATGCGCCTCTCCCATTTTTTGTTGCTGGTAGGACTTCCGGTTTACTAGCGGAATGTAATGGACCCTGAACATCGAAAAAAAACAACTCGGAAAAAATTCTACAGCCGATTTTCGATTTTCCGTAAAATCGCTCTAGCTCCTATTCTATGCGGCTCTCCCATTTTTTGCTGCTGGTAGGACTTCCAGTTTATTAAAGGAATGTAATGGTCCCTGAACATCGAAAAAAAACAACTCGGAAAAAATTCTACAGCCGATTTTCGATTTTCCGTAAAATAGCTCTGGCTCCTATTCTATGCGGCTCTCCCATTTTTTGCTGCTGGTAGGACTTCCGGTTTATTAAAGGAATGTAATGGACCCTGAACATCGAAAAAAAACAACTCGGAAAAAATTCTACAACCGATTTTCGATTTTCCGTAAAATCGCTCTGGCTCCTATTCTATGCGGCTCTCCCATTTTTTGCTGCTGGTAGGACTTCCGGTTTACTAGCGGAATGTAATGGACCCTGAACATCGAAAAAAAACAACTCGGAAAAAATTCTACAACCGATTTTCGATTTTCCGTAAAATCGCTCTGGCTCCTATTCTATGCGGCTCTCCCATTTTTTGCTGCTGGTAGGACTTCCGGTTTATTAAAGGAATGTAATGGTCCCTGAACATCGAAAAAAAACAACTCGGAAAAAATTCTACAGCCGATTTTCGATTTTCCGTAAAATCGCTCTGGCTCCTATTCTATGCGCCTCTCCCATTTTTTGTTGCTGGTAGGACTTCCGGTTTACTAGCGGAATGTAATGGACCCTGAACATCGAAAAAAAACAACTCGGAAAAAATTCTACAGCCGATTTTCGATTTTCCGTAAAATCGCTCTGGCTCCTATTCTATGCGCCTCTCCCATTTTTTGTTGCTGGTAGGACTTCCGGTTTACTAGCGGAATGTAATGGACCCTGAACATCGAAAAAAAACAACTCGGAAAAAATTCTACAGCCGATTTTCGATTTTCCGTAAAATCGCTCTGGCTCCTATTCTATGCGGCTCTCCCATTTTTTGCTGCTGGTAGGACTTCCGGTTTACTAACAGAATGTAATGGACCCTGAACATCGAAAAAAAACAACTCGGAAAAAATTCTACAGCCGATTTTCGATTTTCCGTAAAATCGCTCTGGCTCCTATTCTATGCGCCTCTCCCATTTTTTGTTGCTGGTAGGACTTCCGGTTTACTAGCGGAATGTAATGGACCCTGAACATCGAAAAAAAACAACTCGGAAAAAATTCTACAGCCGATTTTCGATTTTCCGTAAAATCGCTCTGGCTCCTATTCTATGCGGCTCTCCCATTTTTTGCTGCTGGTAGGACTTCCGGTTTATTAAAGGAATGTAATGGTCCCTGAACATCGAAAAAAAACAACTCGGAAAAAATTCTACAACCGATTTTCGATTTTACGTAAAATCGCTCTGGCTCCTATTCTATGCGGCTCTCCCATTTTTTGCTGCTGGTAGGACTTCCGGTTTATTAAAGGAATGTAATGGACCCTGAACATCGAAAAAAAACAACTCGGAAAAAATTCTACAGCCGATTTTCGATTTTCCGTTAAATCGCTCTGGCTCCTATTCTATGCGCCTCTCCCATTTTTTGCTGCTGGTAGGACTTCCGGTTTACTAGCGGAATGTAATGGACCCTGAACATCGAAAAAAAACAACTCGGAAAAAATTCTACAGCCGATTTTCGATTTTCCGTAAAATCGCTCTGGCTCCTATTCTATGCGCCTCTCCCATTTTTTGCTGCTGGTAGGACTTCCGGTTTACTAGCGGAATGTAATGGACCCTGAACATCGAAAAAAAACAACTCGGAAAAAATTCTACAGCCGATTTTCGATTTTCCGTAAAATCGCTCTGGCTCCTATTCTATGCGCCTCTCCCATTTTTTGCTGCTGGTAGGACTTCCGGTTTACTAGCGGAATGTAATGGACCCTGAACATCGAAAAAAAACAACTCGGAAAAAATTCTACAGCCGATTTTCGATTTTCCGTAAAATCGCTCTGGCTCCTATTCTATGCGCCTCTCCCATTTTTTGCTGCTGGTAGGACTTCCGGTTTATTAAAGGAATGTAATGGACCCTGAACAACGAAAAAAAACAACTCGGAAAAAATTCTACAGCTGATTTACGATTTTCCGTAAAATCGCTCTGGCTCCTATTCTATGCGGCTCTCCCATTTTTTGCTGCTGGTAGGACTTCCGGTTTACTAAAGGAATGTAATGGTCCCTGAACATCGAAAAAAAACAACTCGGAAAAAATTCTACAGCTGATTTACGATTTTCCGTAAAATCGCTCTAGCTCCTAGTCTATGCGGCTCTCCCATTTTTTGTTGCTGGTAGGACTTCCGGTTTACTAGCGGAATGTAATGGACCCTGAACATCGAAAAAAAACAACTCGGAAAAAATTCTACAGCCGATTTTCGATTTTCCGTAAAATAGCTCTGGCTCCTATTCTATGCGCCTCTCCCATTTTTTGCTGCTGGTAGGACTTCCGGTTTATTAAAGGAATGTAATGGACCCTGAACATCGAAAAAAAACAACTCGGAAAAAATTCTACAGCCGATTTTCGATTTTCCGTAAAATAGCTCTGGCTCCTATTCTATGCGCCTCTCCCATTTTTTGCTGCTGGTAGGACTTCCGGTTTACTAGCGGAATGTAATGGACCCTGAACATCGAAAAAAAACAACTCGGAAAAAATTCTACAGCCGATTTTCGATTTTCCGTAAAATAGCTGTGGCTCCTATTCTATGCGGCTCTCCCATTTTTTGTTGCTGGTAGGACTTCCGGTTTACTAGCGGAATGTAATGGACCCTGAACATCGAAAAAAAACAACTCGGAAAAAATTCTACAGCCGATTTTCGATTTTCCGTAAAATAGCTGTGGCTCCTATTCTATGCGGCTCTCCCATTTTTTGTTGCTGGTAGGACTTCCGGTTTACTAGCGGAATGTAATGGACCCTGAACATCGAAAAAAAACAACTCGGAAAAAATTCTACAGCCGATTTTCGATTTTCCGTAAAATAGCTGTGGCTCCTATTCTATGCGCCTCTCCCATTTTTTGCTGCTGGTAGGACTTCCGGTTTACTAGCGGAATGTAATGGACCCTGAACATCGAAAAAAAACAACTCGGAAAAAATTCTACAGCCGATTTTCGATTTTCCGTAAAATAGCTGTGGCCCCTATTCTTTGCTCCTCTCCATTTTTTATGCTGGTCCGGATTCCGGTATAGTAAAGGAAATGTTATGGTCCTGACCAGGAAAAAAAACACTCCGGAAAAATGGGAGAGGCGCATAGAATAGGAGCCAGAGCGATTTTACGGAAAATCGAAAATCGGCTGTAGAATTTTTTCCGAGTTGTTTTTTTTTCGATGTTCAGGGACCATTACATTCCTTTAGTAAACCGGAAGTCCTACCAGCAGCAAAAAATGGGAGAGGTGCATAGAATAGGAGCCAGAGCGATTTAACGGAATATCGAAAATCGGCTGTAGAATTTTTTCCGAGTTGTTTTTTTTCGATGTTCAGGGACCATTACATTCCTTTAATAAACCGGAAGTCCTACGAGCAGCAAAAAATGGGAGAGGCGCATAGAATAGGAGCCAGAGCGATTTTACGGAAAATCGAAAATCGGCTGTAGAATTTTTTCCGAGTTGTTTTTTTTTCGACGTTCAGGGACCATTATATTCCTTTAATAAACCGGAAGTCCTACCAGCAGCAAAAAATGGGAGAGCCGCATAGAATAGGAGCCAGAGCGATTTTACGGAAAATCGAAAATCGGCTGTAGAATTTTTTCCGAGTTGTTTTTTTTCGATGTTCAGGGTCCATTACATTCCTTTAATAAACCGGAAGTCCTACCAGCAGCAAAAAATGGGAGAGGCGCATAGAATAGGAGCCAGAGCGATTTTACGGAAAATCGAAAATCGGCTGTAGAATTTTTTCCGAGTTGTTTTTTTTCGATGTTCAGGGTCCATTACATTCCTTTAATAAACCGGAAGTCCTACCAGCAACAAAAAATGGGAGAGGCGCATAGAATAGGAGCCAGAGCGATTTTACGGAAAATCGAAAATCGGCTGTAGAATTTTTTCCGAGTTGTTTTTTTTCGATGTTCAGGGTCCATTACATTCCTTTAATAAACCGGAAGTCCTACCAGCAGCAAAAAATGGGAGAGGCGCATAGAATAGGAGCTAGAGCGATTTAACGGAAAATCGAAAATCGGCTGTAGAATTTTTTCCGAGTTGTTTTTTTTCGATGTTCAGGGACCATTACATTCCTTTAATAAACCGGAAGTCCTACCAGCAGCAAAAAATGGGAGAGGCGCATAGAATAGGAGCCAGAGCTATTTTACGGAAAATCGAAAATCGGCTGTAGAATTTTTTCCGAGTTGTTTTTTTTCGATGTTCAGGGTCCATTACATTCCTTTAATAAACCGGAAGTCCTACCAGCAGCAAAAAATGGGAGAGGCGCATAGAATAGGAGCCAGAGCGATTTTACGGAAAATCGAAAATCGGCTGTAGAATTTTTTCCGAGTTGTTTTTTTTCGATGTTCAGGGTCCATTACATTCCTTTAATAAACCGGAAGTCCTACCAGCAGCAAAAAATGGGAGAGGCGCATAGAATAGGAGCCAGAGCTATTTTACGGAAAATCGAAAATCGGCTGTAGAATTTTTTCCGAGTTGTTTTTTTTCGATGTTCAGGGACCATTACATTCCTTTAATAAACCGGAAGTCCTACCAGCAGCAAAAAATGGGAGAGGCGCATAGAATAGGAGCCAGAGCTATTTTACGGAAAATCGAAAATCGGCTGTAGAAT
Organism: Trichopria drosophilae; assembly: GCA_030407085.1. Taxonomy (NCBI): domain Eukaryota; kingdom Metazoa; phylum Arthropoda; class Insecta; order Hymenoptera; family Diapriidae; genus Trichopria; species Trichopria drosophilae. The sequence continues at coordinate 129,878,529 of CM059582.1, read as the reverse complement.
TTTTTCCGAGTTGTTTTTTTTCGATGTTCTGGGACCATTACATTCCTTTAATAAACCGGAAGTCCTACCAGCAGCAAAAAATGGGAGAGGCGCATAGAATAGGAGCCAGAGCTATTTTACGGAAAATCGAAAATCGGCTGTAGAATTTTTTCCGAGTTGGTTTTTGTCGATGTTCTGGGACCATTACATTCCTTTAATAAACCGGAAGTCCTACCAGCAGCAAAAAATGGAATAGGCGCATAGAATAGGAGTCAGAGCTATTTTACGGAAAATCGAAAATCGGCTGTAGAATTTTTTCCGAGTGGGTTTTTTTCGTTGTTCTGGGACCATTACATTCCTTTAATAAACCGGAAGTCCTACCAGCAGCAAAAAATGGGAGAGGCGCATAGAATAGGAGTCAGAGCTATTTTACGGAAAATCGAAAATCGGCTGTAGAATTTTTTCCGAGTGGGTTTTTTTCGATGTTCAGGGTCCATTACATTCCGTTAATAAACCGGAAGTCCTACCAGCAGCAAAAAATGGGAGAGCCGCATAGAATAGGAGCCAGAGCGATTTTACGGAAAATCGAAAATCGGCTGTAGAATTTTTTCCGAGTTGTTTTTTTTCGATGTTCAGGGACCATTACATTCCTTTAATAAACCGGAAGTCCTACCAGCAGCAAAAAATGGGAGAGGCGCATAGAATAGGAGCCAGAGCTATTTTACGGAAAATCGAAAATCGGCTGTAGAATTTTTTCCGAGTTGTTTTTTTTCGATGTTCAGGGACCATTACATTCCTTTAATAAACCGGAAGTCCTACCAGCAGCAAAAAATGGGAGAGGCGCATAGAATAGGAGCCAGAGCGATTTTACGGAAAATCGAAAATCGGCTGTAGAATTTTTTCCGAGTTGTTTTTTTTCGATGTTCAGGGACCATTACATTCCTTTAATAAACCGGAAGTCCTACCAGCAGCAAAAAATGGGAGAGGCGCATAGAATAGGAGCCAGAGCTATTTTACGGAAAATCGAAAATCGGCTGTAGAATTTTTTCCGAGTTGTTTTTTTTCGATGTTCAGGGTCCATTACATTCTGTTAGTAAACCGGAAGTCCTACCAGCAGCAAAAAATGGGAGAGGCGCATAGAATAGGAGCCAGAGCGATTTTACGGAAAATCGAAAATCGGCTGTAGAATTTTTTCCGAGTTGTTTTTTTTCGATGTTCAGGGACCATTACATTCCTTTAATAAACCGGAAGTCCTACCAGCAGCAAAAAATGGGAGAGGCGCATAGAATAGGAGCCAGAGCGATTTTACGGAAAATCGAAAATCGGCTGTAGAATTTTTTCCGAGTTGTTTTTTTTCGATGTTCAGGGTCCATTACATTCTGTTAGTAAACCGGAAGTCCTACCAGCAGCAAAAAATGGGAGAGGCGCATAGAATAGGAGCCAGAGCTATTTTACGGAAAATCGAAAATCGGCTGTAGAATTTTTTCCGAGTTGTTTTTTTTCGATGTTCAGGGACCATTACATTCCTTTAATAAACCGGAAGTCCTACCAGCAGCAAAAAATGGGAGAGGCGCATAGAATAGGAGCCAGAGCTATTTTACGGAAAATCGAAAATCGGCTGTAGAATTTTTTCCGAGTTGTTTTTTTTCGATGTTCAGGGACCATTACATTCCTTTAATAAACCGGAAGTCCTACCAGCAGCAAAAAATGGGAGAGGCGCATAGAATAGGAGCCAGAGCGATTTTACGGAAAATCGAAAATCGGCTGTAGAATTTTTTCCGAGTTGTTTTTTTTCGATGTTCAGGGTCCATTACATTCCTTTAATAAACCGGAAGTCCTACCAGCAGCAAAAAATGGGAGAGGCGCATAGAATAGGAGCCAGAGCGATTTTACGGAAAATCGAAAATCGGCTGTAGAATTTTTTCCGAGTTGTTTTTTTTCGATGTTCAGGGTCCATTACATTCTGTTAGTAAACCGGAAGTCCTACCAGCAGCAAAAAATGGGAGAGGCGCATAGAATAGGAGCCAGAGCGATTTTACGGAAAATCGAAAATCGGTTGTAGAATTTTTTCCGAGTTGTTTTTTTTCGATGTTCAGGGTCCATTACATTCCTTTAATAAACCGGAAGTCCTACCAGCAGCAAAAAATGGGAGAGGCGCATAGAATAGGAGCCAGAGCGATTTTACGGAAAATCGAAAATCGGCTGTAGAATTTTTTCCGAGTTGTTAGATTTGGAGGTTCAGGGGCCATTGCATTCTGTTAATAAACCGGAAGTCCTACGAGCAGCAAAAAATGGGAGAGGCGCATAGAATAGGAGCCAGAGCGATTTTACGGAAAATCGAAAATCGGCTGTAGAATTTTTTCCGAGTAGTTTTTTTTCGATGTTCAGGGACCATTACATTCCTTTAATAAACCGGAAGTCCTACCAGCAGCAAAAAATGGGAGAGGAGCATAGAATAGGAGCCAGAGCTATTTTACGGAAAATCGAAAATCGGCTGTAGAATTTTTTCCGAGTAGTTTTTTTTCGATGTTCAGGGACCATTACATTCCTTTAATAAACTGGAAGTCCTACCAGCAGCAAAAAATGGGAGAGGCGCATAGAATAGGAGCCAGAGCGATTTTACGGAAAATCGAAAATCGGCTGTAGAATTTTTTCCGAGTTGTTTCTTTTCGATGTTCAGGGACCACTACATTCCTTTAATAAACCGGAAGTCCTACCAGCAGCAAAAAATGGGAGAGGCGCATAGAATAGGAGCCAGAGCTATTTTACGGAAAATCGAAAATAGGCTGTAGAATTTTTTCCGAGTTGTTTTTTTTCGATGTTCAGGGACCATTACATTCCTTTAATAAACCGGAAGTCCTACCAGCAGCAAAAAATGGGAGAGGCGCATAGAATAGGAGCCAGAGCGATTTTACGGAAAATCGAAAATCGGCTGTAGAATTTTTTCCGAGTTGTTTTTTTTCGATCTTCAGGGTCCATTACATTCTTTTAGTAAACCGGAAGTCCTACCAGCAGCAAAAAATGGGAGAGGCGCATAGAATAGGAGCCAGAGCGATTTTACGGAAAATCGAAAATCGGCTGTAGAATTTTTTCCGAGTTGTTTTTTTTCGATGTTCAGGGACCATTACATTCCTTTAATAAACCGGAAGTCCTACCAGCAGCAAAAAATGGGAGAGGCGCATAGAATAGGAGCCAGAGCTATTTTACGGAAAATCGAAAATCGGCTGTAGAATTTTTTCCGAGTTGTTTTTTTTCGATGTTCAGGGACCATTACATTCCTTTAATAAACCGGAAGTCCTACCAGCAGCAAAAAATGGGAGAGGCGCATAGAATAGGAGCCAGAGCTATTTTACGGAAAATCGAAAATCGGCTGTAGAATTTTTTCCGAGTTGTTTTTTTTCGATGTTCAGGGTCCATTACATTCTGTTAGTAAACCGGAAGTCCTACCAGCAGCAAAAAATGGGAGAGGCGCATAGAATAGGAGCCAGAACGATTTTACGGAAAATCTAAAATCGGCTTTAGAATTAGAGTTGTTTTTTTCGTTGTTCAGGGACTATTACATTCCTTTAATAAACCGGAAGTCCTACCAGCAGGAAAAAATGGGAGAGGCGCATAGAATAGGAACTAGAGCGATTTTACGGAAAACCGGAAATCGGCTGTTGAATTTTTTCCGAGTTGTTTTTTTTCGATGTTCAGGGTCCATTACATTCTATTAGTGAACCGGAAGTCCTACCAGCAGCAAAAAATGGGAGAGGCGCATAGAATAGGAGCCAGAGCTATTTTACGGAAAATCGAAAATCGGTTGTAGAATTTTTTCCGAGTTGTTTTTTTCGATGTTCAGGGACCATTGCATTCTTTTAATAAACCAGATGTCCTACCAGCAGCAAAAAATGGGAGAGGCGCATAGAATAGGAGCCAGAACGATTTTACGGAAAATCTAAAATCGGCTTTAGAATTAGAGTTGTTTTTTTCGTTGTTCAGGGTCCATTACATTCTGTTAGTAAACCGGAAGTCCTACCAGCAGCAAAAAATGGGAGAGGCGCATAGAATAGGAGCCAGAGCTATTTTACGGAAAATCGAAAATCGGCTGTAGAATTTTTTCCGAGTTGTTTTTTTTCGTTGTTCAGGGACCATTACATTCCTTTAATAAACCAGAAGTCCTACCAGCAGAAAAAAATGGGAGAGGCGCATAGAATAGGAGCCAGAGCTATTTTACGGAAAATCGAAAATCGGCTGTAGAATTTTTTCCGAGTTGTTTTTTTTCGATGATCAGGGTACATTATATTCCTTTAGTAAACCGGAAGTCCTACCAGCAGCAAAAAATGGGAGAGGCGCATAGAATAGGAGCCAGAGCGATTTTACGGAAAATCGAAAATCGGCTGTAGAATTTTTTCCGAGTTGTTTTTTTTCGATGTTCAGGGACCACTACATTCCTTTAATAAACCGGAAGTCCTACCAGCAGCAAAAAATGGGAGAGGCGCATAGAATAGGAGCCAGAGCGATTTTACGGAAAATCGAAAATCGGCTGTAGAATTTTTTCCGAGTTGTTTTTTTTCGATGTTCAGGGACCACTACATTCCTTTAATAAACCGGAAGTCCTACCAGCAGCAAAAAATGGGAGAGGCGCATAGAATAGGAGCCAGAGCTATTTTACGGAAAATCGAAAATCGGCTGTAGAATTTTTTCCGAGATGTTCTTTTCCCATGTCCAGGGTCCATTACATTCCTTTAATAAACCGGAAGTCCTACCAGCAGCAAAAAATGGGAGAGGCGCATAGAATAGGAGCCAGAGCGATTTTACGGAAAATCGAAAATCGGCTGTAGAATTTTTTCCGAGTTGTTTTTTTTCGTTGTTCACGGACCATTACATTCCTTTAATAAACCGGAAGTCCTACCAGCAGCAAAAAATGGGAGAGGCGCATAGAATAGGAGCCAGAGCGATTTTACGGAAAATCGAAAATCGGCTGTAGAATTTTTTCCGAGTTGTTTTTTTCGATGTTCAGGGTCCATTACATTCTGTAAGGAAACCGGAAGTGCTACCAGCAGCAAAAAATGGGAGAGGCGCATAGAATAGGAGCCAGAGCGATTTTACGGAAAATCGAAAATCGGCTGTAGAATTTTTTCCGAGTTGTTTTTTTTCGATGTTCAGGGTCCATTGCATTCTGTTATTGATCCGGAAGTCCTACCAGCAGCAAAAAATGGGAGAGGCGCATAGAATAGGAGCCAGAGCGATTTTACGGAAAATCGAAAATCGGCTGTAGAATTTTTTCCGAGTTGTTTTTTTTCGATGTTCAGGGACCATTACATTCCTTTAATAAACCGGAAGTCCTACCAGCAGCAAAAAATGGGAGAGGCGCATAGAATAGGAGCCAGAGCTATTTTACGGAAAATCGAAAATCGGCTGTAGAATTTTTTCCGAGTTGTTTTTTTTCGATGTTCAGGGTCCATTACATTCTGTTAGTAAACCGGAAGTCCTACCAGCAGCAAAAAATGGGAGAGGCGCATAGAATAGGAGCCAGAGCTATTTTACGGAAAATCGAAAATCGGCTGTAGAATTTTTTCCGAGTTGTTTTTTTTCGATGTTCAGGGACCATTACATTCCTTTAATAAACCGGAAGTCCTACCAGCAGCAAAAAATGGGAGAGGCGCATAGAATAGGAGCCAGAGCTATTTTACGGAAAATCGAAAATCGGCTGTAGAATTTTTTCCGAGTTGTTTTTTTTCGATGTTCAGGGACCATTACATTCCTTTAATAAACCGGAAGTCCTACCAGCAGCAAAAAATGGGAGAGGCGCATAGAATAGGAGCCAGAGCTATTTTACGGAAAATCGAAAATCGGCTGTAGAATTTTTTCCGAGTTGTTTTTTTTCGATGTTCAGGGTCCATTACATTCTGTTAGTAAACCGGAAGTCCTACCAGCAGCAAAAAATGGGAGAGGCGCATAGAATAGGAGCCAGAGCGATTTTACGGAAAATCGAAAATCGGCTGTAGAATTTTTTCCGAGTTGTTTTTTTTCGATGTTCAGGGTCCATTACATTCCTTTAATAAACTGGAAGTCCTACCAGCAGCAAAAAATGGGAGAGCCGCATAGGATAGGAGCCAGAGCTATTTTACGGAAAATCGAAAATCGGCTGTAGAATTTTTTCCGAGATGTGTTTTTTCGATGTTCAGGGTCCATTACATGCTATTAGCAAACCGGAGTCCTACCAGCAGCAAGAAATGGGAGAGGCGCATAGAATAGGAGCTAGAGGGATTTTACGGAAAATCGAAAATCGGTTGTAGAATTTTTTCCGAGTTGTTTTTTTTCGATGTTCAGGGTCTATTACATTCCGTTAAAACCGGAAGTCCTACCAGCAGTAAAAAATGGAAGAGATTCATAGAATAGGAGCTAGAGCGATTTTACGGAAAATCGTAAAACAGCTGTAGAATTAGTTCCGAGTTGTTTTTTTTCGATGTTCAGGGACCATTACATTCCTTTAATAAACCGGAAGTCCTGCCAGCAGCAAAAAATGGGAGAGGCGCATAGAATAGGAGCCAGAGCTATTTTACGGAAAATCGAAAATCGGCTGTAGAATTTTTTCCGAGTTGTTTTTTTTCGATGTTCAGGGACCATTACATTCTGTTAGTAAACCGGAAGTCCTACCAGCAGCAAAAAATGGGAGAGGCGCATAGAATAGGAGCCAGAGCGATTTTACGGAAAATCGAAAATCGGCTGTAGAATTTTTTCCGAGTTGTTTTTTTTCGTTGTTCTGGGTCCATTACATTCCTTTAATAAACCGGAAGTCCTACCAGCAACAAAAAATGGGAGAGGCGCATAGAATAGGAGCCAGAGCGATTTTACGGAAAATCGAAAATCGGCTGTAGAATTTTTTCCGAGTTGTTTTTTTTCGATGTTCAGGGACCATTACATTCCTTTAATAAACCGGAAGTCCTACCAGCAGCAAAAAATGGGAGAGGCGCATAGAATAGGAGCCAGAGCGATTTTACGGAAAATCGAAAATCGGCTGTAGAATTTTTTCCGAGTTGTTTTTTTTCGATGTTCAGGGACCATTACATTCCTTTAATAAACCGGAAGTCCTACCAGCAGCAAAAAATGGGAGAGGCGCATAGAATAGGAGCCAGAGCGATTTTACGGAAAATCGAAAATCGGCTGTAGAATTTTTTCCGAGTTGTTTTTTTCGATGTTCAGGGTCCATTACATTCTGTTAGTAAACCGAAAGTCCTACCAGCAGCAAAAAATGGGAGAGGCGCATAGAATAGGAGCCAGAGCTATTTTACGGAAAATCGAAAATCGGCTGTAGAATTTTTTCCGAGTTGTTTTTTTTCGTTGTTCAGGGACCATTACATTCCTTTAATAAACCGGAAGTCCTACCAGCAGCAAAAAATGGGAGAGGCGCATAGAATAGGAGCCAGAGCGATTTTACGGAAAATCGAAAATCGGCTGTAGAATTTTTTCCGAGTTGTTTTTTTTCGATGTTCAGGGTCCATTACATTCTGTTAGTAAACCGGAAGTCCTACCAGCAGCAAAAAATGGGAGAGGCGCATAGAATAGGAGCCAGAGCGATTTTACGGAAAATCGAAAATCGGCTGTAGAATTTTTTCCGAGTTGTTTTTTTTCGATGTTCAGGGTCCATTACATTCTGTTAGTAAACCGGAAGTCCTACCAGCAGCAAAAAATGGGAGAGGCGCATAGAATAGGAGCCAGAGCGATTTTACGGAAAATCGAAAATCGGCTGTAGAATTTTTTCCGAGTTGTTTTTTTCGATTTTCAGGGACCATTATATTCCTTTAATAAACCGGAAGTCCTACCAGCAGCAAAAAATGGGAGAGGCGCATAGAATAGGAGCCAGAGCTATTTTACGGAAAATCGAAAATCGGCTGTAGAATTTTTTCCGAGTTGTTTTTTTTCGATGTTCAGGGACCATTACATTCCTTTAATAAACCGGAAGTCCTACCAGCAGCAAAAAATGGGAGAGGCGCATAGAATAGGAGCCAGAGCGATTTTACGGAAAATCGAAAATCGGCTGTAGAATTTTTTCCGAGTTGTTTTTTTTCGATGTTCAGGGTCCATTACATTCTGTTAGTAAACCGGAAGTCCTACCAGCAGCAAAAAATGGGAGAGGCGCATAGAATAGGAGCCAGAGCGATTTTACGGAAAATCGAAAATCGGCTGTAGAATTTTTTCCGAGTTGTTTTTTTTCGATGTTCAGGGACCATTACATTCCTTTAATAAACCAGAAGTCCTACCTGCAGCAAAAAATATGAGAGGCGCATAGAATAGGAGCCAGAACGATTTTACGAAAAATCGAAAATCGGCTGTAGATTTTTTTCCGAGTTGTTTTGTTTTGATGTTCAGAGTCCATTACATTCTGTTAGTGAACCGGAAGTCCTACCAGCAGCAAAAAATGGGAGAGGCGCATAGAATAGGAGCCAGAGCGATTTTACGGAAAATCGAAAATCGGCTGTAGAATTTTTTCCGAGTTGTTTTTTTTCGATGTTCAGGGTCCATTACATTCCGTTAGTAAACCGGAAGTCCTACCAGCAGCAAAAAATGGGAGAGGCGCATAGAATAGGAGCCAGAGCGATTTTACGGAAAATCGAAAATCGGCTGTAGAATTTTTTCCGAGTTGTTTTTTTTCGATGTTCAGGGACCATTACATTCCTTTAATAAACCGGAAGTCCTACCAGCAGCAAAAAATGGGAGAGGCGCATAGAATAGGAGCCAGAGCGATTTTACGGAAAATCGAAAATCGGCTGTAGAATTTTTTCCGAGTTGTTTTTTTTCGATGTTCAGGGACCATTACATTCCTTTAATAAACCGGAAGTCCTACCAGCAGCAAAAAATGGGAGAGGCGCATAGAATAGGAGCCAGAGCTATTTTACGGAAAATCGAAAATCGGCTGTAGAATTTTTTCCGAGTTGTTTTTTTTCGATGTTCAGGGACCATTACATTCCTTTAATAAACCGGAAGTCCTACCAGCAGCAAAAAATGGGAGAGGCGCATAGAATAGGAGCCAGAGCGATTTTACGGAAAATCGAAAATCGGTTGTAGAATTTTTTCCGAGTTGTTTTTTTTCGATGTTCAGGGACCATTACATTCCTTTAATAAACCGGAAGTCCTACCAGCAGCAAAAAATGGGAGAGGCGCATAGAATAGGAGCCAGAGCTATTTTACGGAAAATCGAAAATCGGCTGTAGAATTTTTTCCGAGTTGTTTTTTTTCGATGTTCAGGGACCATTACATTCTGTTAGTAAACCGGAAGTCCTACCAGCAGCAAAAAATGGGAGAGGCGCATAGAATAGGAGCCAGAGCTATTTTACGGAAAATCGAAAATCGGCTGTAGAATTTTTTCCGAGTTGTTTTTTTTCGATGTTCAGGGACCATTACATTCCTTTAATAAACCGGAAGTCCTACCAGCAGCAAAAAATGGGAGAGGCGCATAGAATAGGAGCCAGAGCGATTTTACGGAAAATCGAAAATCGGCTGTAGAATTTTTTCCGAGTTGTTTTTTTTCGATGTTCAGGGTCCATTACATTCTGTTAGTAAACCGGAAGTCCTACCAGCAGCAAAAAATGGGAGAGGCGCATAGAATAGGAGCCAGAGCTATTTTACGGAAAATCGAAAATCGGCTGTAGAATTTTTTCCGAGTTGTTTTTTTTCGATGTTCAGGGACCATTACATTCCTTTAATAAACCGGAAGTCCTACCAGCAGCAAAAAATGGGAGAGGCGCATAGAATAGGAGCCAGAGCGATTTTACGGAAAATCGAAAATCGGCTGTAGAATTTTTTCCGAGTTGTTTTTTTTCGATGTTCAGGGACCATTACATTCCTTTAATAAACCGGAAGTCCTACCAGCAGCAAAAAATGGGAGAGGCGCATAGAATAGGAGCCAGAGCGATTTTACGGAAAATCGAAAATCGGCTGTAGAATTTTTTCCGAGTTGTTTTTTTTCGATGTTCTGGGACCATTACATTCCTTTAGTAAACCGGAAGTCCTACCAGCAGCAAAAAATGGGAGAGGCGCATAGAATAGGAGCCAGAGCGATTTTACGGAAAATCGAAAATCGGCTGTAGAATTTTTTCCGAGTTGTTTTTTTTCGATGTTCAGGGACCATTACATTCTGTTAGTAAACCGGAAGTCCTACCAGCAGCAAAAAATGGGAGAGCCGCATAGAATAGGAGCCAGAGCGATTTTACGGAAAATCGAAAATCGGCTGTAGAATTTTTTCCGAGTTGTTTTTTTTCGATTTTCAGGGACCATTACATTCCTTTAATAAACCGGAAGTCCTACCAGCAGCAAAAAATGGGAGAGGCGCATAGAATAGGAGCCAGAGCGATTTTACGGAAAATCGAAAATCGGCTGTAGAATTTTTTCCGAGTAGTTTTTTTTCGATGTTCAGGGTCCATTACATTCCTTTAATACACTGGAAGTCCTACCACCAGCAAAAAATGGGAGAGGCGAATAGAAAAGGAGCAAGAGCTATTTTACGGAAAATCGAAAATCGGCTGTAGAATTTTTTCCGAGTTGTTTTTTTTCGATGTTCAGGGACCACTACATTCCTTTAATAAACCGGAAGTCCTACCAGCAGCAAAAAATGGGAGAGTCGCATAGAATAGGAGGCAGAGCGATTTTACGGAAAATCGCAAATCGGCTGTAGAATTTTTTCCGAGTTGTTTTTTTTCGATGTTCAGGGACCATTATATTCCTTTAATAAACCGGAAGTCCTACCAGCAGCAAAAAATGGGAGAGCCGCATAGAATAGGAGCCAGAGCGATTTTACGGAAAATCGAAAATCGGTTGTAGAATTTTTTCAGAGTTGTTTTTTTTCGATGTTCATGGACCATTACATTCCTTTAATAAACCGGAAGTCCTACCAGCAGCAAAAAATGGGAGAGGCGCATAGAATAGGAGCTAGAGCGATTTAACGGAAAATCGAAAATCAGCTGTAGAATTTTTTCCGAGTTGTTTTTTTTCGATGTTCATGGACCATTACATTCTGTTAGTAAACCGGAAGTCCTACCAGCAGCAAAAAATGGGAGAGCCGCATAGAATAGGAGCCAGAGCGATTTTACGGAAAATCGAAAATCGGCTGTAGAATTTTTTCCGAGTTGTTTTTTTTCGTTGTTCAGGGTCCATTACATTCCGCTAGTAAACCGGAAGTCCTACCAGCAACAAAAAATGGGAGAGGCGCAGAGAATAGGAGCCAGAGCGATTTTACGGAAAATCGAAAATCGGCTGTAGAATTTTTTCCGAGTTGTTTTTTTTCGATGTTCAGGGACCATTACATTCCTTTAATAAACCGGAAGTCCTACCAGCAGCAAAAAATGGGAGAGGCGCATAGAATAGGAGCCAGAGCGATTTTACGGAAAATCGAAAATCGGCTGTAGAATTTTTTCCGAGTTGTTTTTTTTCGATGTTCAGGGTCCATTACATTCTGTTAGTAAACCGGAAGTCCTACCAGCAGCAAAAAATGGGAGAGGCGCATAGAATAGGAGCCAGAGCGATTTTACGGAAAATCGAAAATCGGCTGTAGAATTTTTTCCGAGTTGTTTTTTTTCGATGTTCAGGGACCATTACATTCCTTTAATAAACCGGAAGTCCTACCAGCAGCAAAAAATGGGAGAGGCGCATAGAATAGGAGCCAGAGCGATTTTACGGAAAATCGAAAATCGGCTGTAGAATTTTTTCCGAGTTGTTTTTTTTCGATGTTCAGGGTCCATTACATTCTGTTAGTAAACCGGAAGTCCTACCAGCAGCAAAAAATGGGAGAGGCGCATAGAATAGGAGCCAGAGCGATTTTACGGAAAATCGAAAATCGGCTGTAGAATTTTTTCCGAGTTGTTTTTTTTCGATGTTCAGGGACCATTACATTCCTTTAATAAACCGGAAGTCCTACCAGCAGCAAAAAATGGGAGAGGCGCATAGAATAGGAGCCAGAGCGATTTTACGGAAAATCGAAAATCGGCTGTAGAATTTTTTCCGAGTTGTTTTTTTTCGATGTTCAGGGACCATTACATTCCTTTAATAAACCGGAAGTCCTACCAGCAGCAAAAAATGGGAGAGGCGCATAGAATAGGAGCCAGAGCGATTTTACGGAAAATCGAAAATCGGCTGTAGAATTTTTTCCGAGTTGTTTTTTTTCGTTGTTCAGGGACCATTACATTCCTTTAATGAACCGGAAGTCCTACCAGCAGCAAAAAATGGGAGAGGCGCATAGAATAGGAGCCAGAGCGATTTTACGGAAAATCGAAAATCGGCTGTAGAATTTTTTCCGAGATGTTTTTTTTCGTTATTGAGGAACCATTACATTCCCTAAGTAAACCGGAAGTCCTACCAGCAGCAAAAAATGGGAGAGGCGCATAGAATAGGAGCCAGAGCGATTTTACGGAAAATCGAAAATCGGCTGTAGAATTTTTTCCGAGTTGTTTTTTTTTCGATGTTCAGGGTCCATTACATTCTGTTAGTAAACCGGAAGTCCTACCAGCAGCAAAAAATGGGAGAGGCGCATAGAATAGGAGCCAGAGCGATTTTACGGAAAATCGAAAATCGGCTGTAGAATTTTTTCCGAGTTGTTTTTTTTCGATGTTCAGGGTCCATTACATTCTGTTAGTAAACCGGAAGTCCTACCAGCAGCAAAAAATGGGAGAGGCGCATAGAATAGGAGCCAGAGCGATTTTACGGAAAATCGAAAATCGGCTGTAGAATTTTTTCCGAGTTGTTTTTTTTCGATGTTCAGGGACCATTACATTCCTTTAATAAACCGGAAGTCCTACCAGCAGCAAAAAATGGGAGAGGCGCATAGAATAGGAGCCAGAGCGATTTTACGGAAAATCGAAAATCGGCTGTAGAATTTTTTCCGAGTTGTTTTTTTTCGATGTTCAGGGACCATTACATTCCTTTAATAAACCGGAAGTCCTACCAGCAGCAAAAAATGGGAGAGGCGCATAGAATAGGAGCCAGAGCTATTTTACGGAAAATCGAAAATCGGCTGTAGAATTTTTTCCGAGTTGTTTTTTTTCGTTGTTCTGGGACCATTACATTCCTTTAATAAACCGGAAGTCCTACCAGCAGCAAAAAATGGGAGAGGCGCATAGAATAGGAGTCAGAGCTATTTTACGGAAAATCGAAAATCGGCTGTAGAATTTTTTCCGAGTGGGTTTTTTTCGATGTTCAGGGTCCATTACATTCTGTTAGTAAACCGAAAGTCCTACCAGCAGCAAAAAATGGGAGAGCCGCATAGAATAGGAGCCAGAGCGATTTTACGGAAAATCGAAAATAGGCTGTAGAATTTTTTCCGAGTTGTTTTTTTTCGATGTTCAGGGACCATTACATTCCTTTAATAAACCGGAAGTCCTACCAGCAGCAAAAAATGGGAGAGGCGCATAGAATAGGAGCCAGAGCGATTTTACGGAAAATCGAAAATCGGCTGTAGAATTTTTTCCGAGTTGTTTTTTTTCGATGTTCAGGGACCATTACATTCCTTTAATAAACCGGAAGTCCTACCAGCAGCAAAAAATGGGAGAGGCGCATAGAATAGGAGCCAGAGCTATTTTACGGAAAATCGAAAATCGGCTGTAGAATTTTTTCCGAGTTGTTTTTTTTCGATGTTCAGGGTCCATTACATTCCTTTAATAAACCGGAAGTCCTACCAGCAGCAAAAAATGGGAGAGGCGCATAGAATAGGAGCCAGAGCGATTTTACGGAAAATCGAAAATCGGCTGTAGAATTTTTTCCGAGTTGTTTTTTTTCGATGTTCAGGGACCATTACATTCCTTTAATAAACCGGAAGTCCTACCAGCAGCAAAAAATGGGAGAGGCGCATAGAATAGGAGCCAGAGCGATTTTACGGAAAATCGAAAATCGGCTGTAGAATTTTTTCCGAGTTGTTTTTTTTCGATGTTCAGGGTCCATTACATTCTGTTAGTAAACCGGAAGTCCTACCAGCAGCAAAAAATGGGAGAGCCGCATAGAATAGGAGCCAGAGCGATTTTACGGAAAATCGAAAATCGGCTGTAGAATTTTTTCCGAGTTGTTTTTTTTCGATGTTCAGGGACCATTACATTCTGTTAGTAAACCGGAAGTCCTACCAGCAGCAAAAAATGGGAGAGGCGCATAGAATAGGAGCCAGAGCGATTTTACGGAAAATCGAAAATCGGCTGTAGAATTTTTTCCGAGTTGTTTTTTTTCGATGTTCAGGGACCATTACATTCCTTTAATAAACCGGAAGTCCTACCAGCAGCAAAAAATGGGAGAGGCGCATAGAATAGGAGCCAGAGCGATTTTACGGAAAATCGAAAATCGGCTGTAGAATTTTTTCCGAGTTGTTTTTTTTCGATGTTCAGGGACCATTACATTCCTTTAATAAACCGGAAGTCCTGCCAGCAGCAAAAAATGGGAGAGGCGCAGAGAATAGGAGCCAGAGCGATTTAACGGAAAATCGAAAATCGGTTGTAGAATTTTTTCCGAGTTGTTTTTTTTCGATGTTCAGGGTCCATTACATTCCTTTAATAAACCGGAAGTCCTACCAGCAACAAAAAATGGGAGAGCCGCATAGAATAGGAGCCAGGGCGATTTTACGTAAAATCGAAAATCGGTTGTAGAATTTTTTCCGAGTTGTTTTTTTTCGATGTAGAGGGACCATTACATTCCTTTAATAAACTGGAAGTCCGACCAGCAACAAAAAATGGGAGAGCCGCATAGACTAGGAGCCAGAGCGATTTTACGATAAATTGAAAATCGGTTGTAGAATTTTTTCCAAGTTGTTTTTTTTCGTTGTTCTGAGTCCATTACATTCCTTTAATAAACCGGAAGTCCTACCAGCAGCAAAAAATGGGAGAGGCGCATAGAATAGGAGCCAGAGCGATTTTACGGAAAATCGAAAATCGGCTGTAGAATTTTTTCCGAGTTGTTTTTTTTCGATGTTCAGGGACCATTACATTCCTTTAATAAACCGGAAGTCCTACCAGCAGCAAAAAATGGGAGAGGCGCATAGAATAGGAGCCAGAGCTATTTTACGGAAAATCGAAAATCGGCTGTAGAATTTTTTCCGAGTTGTTTTTTTTCGATGTTCAGGGACCATTACATTCCTTTAATAAACCGGAAGTCCTACCAGCAGCAAAAAATGGGAGAGGCGCATAGAATAGGAGCCAGAGCGATTTTACGGAAAATCGAAAATCGGCTGTAGAATTTTTTCCGAGTTGTTTTTTTTCGATGTTCAGGGTCCATTACATTCTGTTAGTAAACCGGAAGTCCTACCAGCAGCAAAAAATGGGAGAGGCGCATAGAATAGGAGCCAGAGCGATTTTACGGAAAATCGAAAATCGGCTGTAGAATTTTTTCCGAGTTGTTTTTTTTCGATGTTCAGGGTCCATTACATTCTGTTAGTAAACCGGAAGTCCTACCAGCAGCAAAAAATGGGAGAGGCGCATAGAATAGGAGCCAGAGCGATTTTACGGAAAATCGAAAATCGGCTGTAGAATTTTTTCCGAGTTGTTTTTTTTCGATGTTCAGGGTCCATTACATTCTGTTAGTAAACCGGAAGTCCTACCAGCAGCAAAAAATGGGAGAGGCGCATAGAATAGGAGCCAGAGCGATTTTACGGAAAATCGAAAATCGGCTGTAGAATTTTTTCCGAGTTGTTTTTTTTCGATGTTCAGGGACCATTACATTCCTTTAATAAACCGGAAGTCCTACCAGCAGCAAAACATGGGAGAGCCGCATAGAATAGGAGCCAGAGCGATTTAACGGAAACTCGAAAATCGGCTGTAGAATTTTTTCCGAGTTGTTTTTTTTCGATTTTCAGGGACCATTACATTCCTTTAATAAACCGGAAGTCCTACCAGCAGCAAAAAATGGGAGAGCCGCATAGAATAGGAGCCAGAGCGATTTAACGGAATATCGAAAATCGGCTGTAGAATTTTTTCCGGGTTGTTTTTTTTCGATGTTCAGGGTCCATTACATTCCGCTAGTGAACCGGAAGTCCTACCAGCAACCAAATATCGGACAGCCCCATAGTCTAGGCGCCAGAGCGATTTAACGGAAAATCGTAAATCGGCTGTAGAATTTTTTCCGAGTTGTTTTTTTTCGATGTTCAGGGACCATTACATTCTGTTAGTAAACCGGAAGTCCTACCAGCAGCAAAAAATGGGAGAGCCGCATAGAATAGGAGCCAGAGCGATTTTACGGAAAATCGAAAATCGGCTGTAGAATTTTTTCCGAGTTGTTTTTTTTCGATGTTCAGGGACCATTACATTCCTTTAATAAACCGGAAGTCCTACCAGCAGCAAAAAATGGGAGAGGCGCATAGAATAGGAGCCAGAGCTATTTTACGGAAAATCGAAAATCGGCTGTAGAATTTTTTCCGAGTTGTTTTTTTTCGATGTTCAGGGACCATTACATTCCTTTAATAAACCGGAAGTCCTACCAGCAGCAAAAAATGGGAGAGGCGCATAGAATAGGAGCCAGAGCTATTTTACGGAAAATCGAAAATCGGCTGTAGAATTTTTTCCGAGTTGTTTTTTTTCGATGTTCAGGGTCCATTACATTCCTTTAGTAAACCGGAAGTCCTACCAGCAGCAAAAAATGGGAGAGGCGCATAGAATAGGAGCCAGAGCGATTTTACGGAAAATCGAAAATCGGCTGTAGAATTTTTTCCGAGTTGTTTTTTTTCGATGTTCAGGGACCATTACATTCCTTTAATAAACCGGAAGTCCTACCAGCAGCAAAAAATGGGAGAGGCGCATAGAATAGGAGCCAGAGCTATTTTACGGAAAATCGAAAATCGGCTGTAGAATTTTTTCCGAGTTGTTTTTTTTCGATGTTCAGGGTCCATTACATTCTTTTAGTAAACCGGAAGTCCTACCAGCAGCAAAAAATGGGAGAGGCGCATAGAATAGGAGCCAGAGCGATTTTACGGAAAATCGAAAATCGGCTGTAGAATTTTTTCCGAGTTGTTTTTTTTCGATGTTCAGGGACCATTACATTCCTTTAATAAACCGGAAGTCCTACCAGCAGCAAAAAATGGGAGAGGCGCATAGAATAGGAGCCAGAGCTATTTTACGGAAAATCGAAAATCAGCTGTAGAATTTTTTCCGAGTTGTTTTTTTTCGATGTTCAGGGACCATTACATTCCTTTAATAAACCGGAAGTCCTACCAGCAGCAAAAAATGGGAGAGGCGCATAGAATAGGAGCCAGAGCGATTTTACGGAAAATCGAAAATCGGCTGTAGAATTTTTTCCGAGTTGTTTTTTTTCGATGTTCAGGGACCATTACATTCTGTTAGTAAACCGGAAGTCCTACCAGCAGCAAAAAATGGGAGAGGCGCATAGAATAGGAGCCAGAGCGATTTTACGGAAAATCGAAAATCGGCTGTAGAATTTTTTCCGAGTTGTTTTTTTTCGATGTTCAGGGTCCATTACATTCTGTTAGTAAACCGGAAGTCCTACCAGCAGCAAAAAATGGGAGAGGCGCATAGAATAGGAGCCAGAGCGATTTTACGGAAAATCGAAAATCGGCTGTAGAATTTTTTCCGAGTTGTTTTTTTTCGATGTTCAGGGTCCATTACATTCTGTTAGTAAACCGGAAGTCCTACCAGCAGCAAAAAATGGGAGAGGCGCATAGAATAGGAGCCAGAGCGATTTTACGGAAAATCGAAAATCGGCTGTAGAATTATAGTTGTTTTTTTCGTTGTTTAGGGACAATTACATTCCTTTAATAAACCGGAAGTCCTACCAGCAGCAAAAAATGGGAGAGGCGCATAGAATAGGAGCCAGAGCGATTTTACGGAAAATCGAAAATCGGCTGTAGAATTTTTTCCGAGTTGTTTTTTTTCGATGTTCAGGGTCCATTACATTCTGTTAGTAAACCGGAAGTCCTACCAGCAGCAAAAAATGGGAGAGGCGCATAGAATAGGAGCCAGAGCGATTTTACGGAAAATCGAAAATCGGCTGTAGAATTTTTTCCGAGTTGTTTTTTTTCGATGTTCAGGGACCATTACATTCCTTTAATAAACCGGAAGTCCTACCAGCAGCAAAAAATGGGAGAGGCGCATAGAATAGGAGCCAGAGCTATTTTACGGAAAATCGAAAATCGGCTGTAGAATTTTTTCCGAGTTGTTTTTTTTCGATGTTCAGGGTCCATTACATTCCTTTAATAAACCGGAAGTCCTACCAGCAGCAAAAAATGGGAGAGGCGCATAGAATAGGAGCCAGAGCGATTTTACGGAAAATCGAAAATCGGCTGTAGAATTTTTTCCGAGTTGTTTTTTTTCGATGTTCAGGGTCCATTACATTCCGGTGGTAAACCGGAAGTCCTGCTAGCAGCAAAAAATGGGAGAGGCGCATAGAATAGGAGCCAGAGCTATTTAACGGAAAATCGAAAATCAGCTGTTGAATTTTTTTCGAGTTGTTTTTTTTTCGTTGTTCAGGGTCCATTACATTCTATTAGTAAACCGGAAGTCCTACCAGCAGCAAAAAATGGGAGAGCCGCATAGAATAGGAGCCAGAGCGATTTTACGTAAAATCGAAAATCGGTTGTAGAATTTTTTCCGAGTTGTTTTTTTTCGATGTTCAGGGACCATTACATTCCTTTAATAAACCGGAAGTCCTACCAGCAGCAAAAAATGGGAGAGCCGCATAGAATAGGAGCCAGAGCGATTTTACGTAAAATCGAAAATCGGTTGTAGAATTTTTTCCGAGTTGTTTTTTTTCGATGTTCAGGGACCATTACATTCCTTTAATAAACTGGAAGTCCTACCAGCAGCAAAAAAGTGGAGAGCCGCATAGAATAGGAGCCACAGCTATTTTACGGAAAATCGAAAATCGGCTGTAGAATTTTTTCCGAGTTGTTTTTTTTCGATGTTCAGGGTCCATTACATTCCGGTGGTAAACCGGAAGTCCTACCAGCAACAAAAAATGGGAGAGGCGCATAGAATAGGAGCTAGAGCGATTTAACGGAAAATCGAAAATCGGCTGTAGAATTTTTTCCGAGTTGTTTTTTTTCGATGTTCAGGGTCCATTACATTCCGGTGGTAAACCGGAAGTCCTACCAGCAACAAAAAATGGGAGAGGCGCATAGAATAGGAGCTAGAGCGATTTAACGGAAAATCGAAAATCAGCTGTAGAATTTTTTCCGAGTTGTTTTTTTTCGTTGTTCAGGGTCCATTACATTCTGTTAGTAAACCGGAAGTCCTACCAGCAGCAAAAAATGGGAGAGCCGCATAGAATAGGAGCCAGAGCGATTTTACGGAAAATCGAAAATCGGTTGTAGAATTTTTTCCGAGTTGTTTTTTTTCGATGTTCAGGGACCATTACATTCCTTTAATAAACCGGAAGTCCTACCAGCAGCAAAAAATGGGAGAGGCGCATAGAATAGGAGCCAGAGCTATTTTACGGAAAATCGAAAATCGGCTGTAGAATTTTTTCCGAGTTGTTTTTTTTTCGATGTTCAGGGACCATTACATTCCTTTAATAAACCGGAAGTCCTACCAGCAGCAAAAAATGGGAGAGGCGCATAGAATAGGAACCAGAGCTATTTAACGGAAAATCGAAAATCGGCTGTAGAATTTTTTCCGAGTTGTTTTTTTTCGATGTTCAGGGTCCATTACATTCCGGTGGTAAACCGGAAGTCCTACCAGCAACAAAAAATGGGAGAGGCGCATAGAATAGGAGCTAGAGCGATTTAACGGAAAATCGAAAATCGGCTGTAGAATTTTTTCCGAGTTGTTTTTTTTCGATGTTCAGGGTCCATTACATTCCGGTGGTAAACCGGAAGTCCTACCAGCAACAAAAAATGGGAGAGGCGCATAGAATAGGAGCTAGAGCGATTTAACGGAAAATCGAAAATCGGCTGTAGAATTTTTTCCGAGTTGTTTTTTTTCGATGTTCAGGGTCCATTACATTCCGCTAGTAAACCGGAAGTCCTACCAGCAACAAAAAATGGGAGAGCCGCATAGAATAGGAGCCAGAGCGATTTTACGGAAAATCGAAAATCGGTTGTAGAATTTTTTCCGAGTTGTTTTTTTCGACGTTCAGGGACCATTACATTCTGTTAGTAAACCGGAAATCCTACCAGCAGCAAAAAATGGGAGAGCCGCATAGAATAGGAGCCAGAGCGATTTAACGGAAAATCGAAAATCGGCTGTAGAATTTTTTCCGAGTTGTTTTTTTTCGATTTTCAGGGACCATTACATTCCTTTAATAAACCGGAAGTCCTACCAGCAGCAAAAAATGGGAGAGCCGCATAGAATAGGAGCCAGAGCGATTTTACGGAAAATCGAAAATCGGTTGTAGAATTTTTTCCGAGTTGTTTTTTTTCGATGTTCAGGGACCATTACATTCCTTTAATAAACCGGAAGTCCTACCAGCAGCAAAAAATGGGAGAGGCGCATAGAATAGGAACCAGAGCTATTTAACGGAAAATCGAAAATCGGCTGTAGAATTTTTTCCGAGTTGTTTTTTTTCGATGTTCAGGGTCCATTACATTCCGGTGGTAAACCGGAAGTCCTACCAGCAACAAAAAATGGGAGAGGCGCATAGAATAGGAGCTAGAGCGATTTAACGGAAAATCGAAAATCGGCTGTAGAATTTTTTCCGAGTTGTTTTTTTTCGATGTTCAGGGACCATTACATTCCTTTAATAAACCGGAAGTCCTACCAGCAGCAAAAAATGGGAGAGGCGCATAGAATAGGAGCCAGAGCTATTTTACGGAAAATCGAAAATCGGCTGTAGAATTTTTTCCGAGTTGTTTTTTTTCGATGTTCAGGGTCCATTACATTCCGCTAGTAAACCGGAAGTCCTACCAGCAACAAAAAATGGGAGAGCCGCATAGAATAGGAGCCAGAGCGATTTTACGGAAAATCGCAAATCGGTTGTAGAATTTTTTCCGAGTTGTTTTTTTTCGATGTTCAGGGACCATTACATTCCTTTAATAAACCGGAAGTCCTACCAGCAGCAAAAAATGGGAGAGGCGCATAGAATAGGAGCCAGAGCTATTTTACGGAAAATCGAAAATCGGCTGTAGAATTTTTTCCGAGTTGTTTTTTTCGATTTTCAGGGACCATTACATTCATTTAATAAACCGGAAGTCCTGCCAGCAGCAAAAAATGGGAGAGGCGCATAGAATAGGAGCCAGAGCGATTTTACGGAAAATCGAAAATCGGCTGTAGAATTTTTTCCGAGTTGTTTTTTTTCGACGTTCAGGGACCATTACATTCTGTTAGTAAACCGGAAATCCTACCAGCAGCAAAAAATGGGAGAGCCGCATAGAATAGGAGCTAGAGCGATTTTACGGAAAATCGTAAATCAGCTGTAGAATTTTTTCCGAGTTGTTTTTTTTCATGGTTTAGGGTCCATTACATTCTGTTAGTAAACCGGAAGTCCTGCCAGCAGCAAAAAATGGGAGAGGCGCATAGAATAGGAGCTGGGGGGGGGGGGGGGGGGGGGGGGGGGGGGGGGGGGGGGGGGGGGGGGGGGGGGGGGGGGGGGGGGGGGGGGTGGGGGGGGGGGGGGGTGGGGGGGGGGGGGGGTGGGGGGGGGGGGGGGTGGGGGGGGGGGGGGGTGGGGGGGGGGGGGGGTGGGGGGGGGGGGGGGTGGGGGGGGGGGGGGGTGGGGGGGGGGGGGGGTGGGGGGGGGGGGGGGTGGGGGGGGGGGGGGGTGGGGGGGGGGGGGGGTGGGGGGGGGGGGGGGTGGGGGGGGGGGGGGGTGGGGGGGGGGGGGGGTGGGGGGGGGGGGGGGTGGGGGGGGGGGGGGGTGGGGGGGGGGGGGGGTGGGGGGGGGGGGGGGTGGGGGGGGGGGGGGGTGGGGGGGGGGGGGGGTGGGGGGGGGGGGGGGTGGGGGGGGGGGGGGGTGGGGGGGGGGGGGGGTGGGGGGGGGGGGGGGTGGGGGGGGGGGGGGGTGGGGGGGGGGGGGGGTGGGGGGGGGGAAATGGTCCATATTGACAGCAACCAATATTAAGATATTGATAAACATTTTAAGAAGGTACTTCATGTATCAGTTCGAATATTTCCAGAATATATCTATCGTAACCTTATTGAAAGATATCTCGAAATGAATATGTAAACATTACAAACAAACATTACAGCTGATAAATCGAGTCGAAATTGATTTTATTTCCATTTTCTCAATTTAACGAAATCCCCCTGACCTTACACGTATCGGAGTATTTCCTTTTATTAGTTTATACGCGATAATCATAAAATTTAGCACCTCCCGAGATAAAAGTCTGAATGTAAGAACCTGGACCGTAAACAGCTAATTCATCAGTCATATCTCCGAGAAAATTCCCGAGCTGTGGGTCGTATACTTTGGCTGATGTGTGTCCTCCCGATAAGTAAATTACCGAGTAGGTATTAAAATAAAGTACGCGACACGGTCCAATTTTTCTAGGTAGCTGTAGAGTTTCAGGCGAGCTTGAGTTGTCGTTTAATCCGCTAACACGACGTTTGTGCAGTTTGACGATGATGATGTTTCTTTGGTTTGTTATGGTGATCCACCCACCATTTACCAGTACATTGTGCAGATGACCTTTATATACATGTTGCGCACGTGGCAGTCCACTTGTAGGTCGAAAACGAGAGACTTCAATTTCATACGACGTTGAAACGCACACACGTAGTTTTTACTAGAGGGACCCAGTTTTCTAGGAAAATCTTGAAGATGAGGGAGAGATAAGACTCGAAAAGTACGCTAGAAATTGTACAATACAAAATAATACATATAATAATATACACGTATAAACTGGGATAATTAATGTCGAAAATGTCCGATTTTGTAATCTGGAAGCCGTATAGAGAACTACTTAATTGTAATAGTTTCTTGGAAATCCCCGGAAAATACGAAGGGGAGATATGATAAAGGTAAAATAAGGAAAGATTCGATTTATTAAAAACACGTTTCATTCAAACATAGCAGAGTTTAAAGGCAGGGTGATCTTAAAAAAATGGAATAAACCATCCTTGCACCTACAAAAAATAACGACGCGAAATAACGTCTGCTAACGTATAATAACAATCCCTGTTAAATAGAAAATCGAAAAAGATACATGTTGTATAAGTCTGTTTCCTTCTATTTTTTTTTTTTTTT
Source organism: Trichopria drosophilae (assembly GCA_030407085.1). Taxonomy (NCBI): domain Eukaryota; kingdom Metazoa; phylum Arthropoda; class Insecta; order Hymenoptera; family Diapriidae; genus Trichopria; species Trichopria drosophilae. The sequence continues at coordinate 129,855,471 of CM059582.1, read as the reverse complement.
CAATATCCGTATTATATATACAATTTGTAGTTGAAGTATTGTTGTATGTATACTGATGGTGTATAAAGATATTTCGGATATTAAAAAGATCTACAAATTTCGTATCATTTTTCACAAAACCTCAAAATTTTCAAGAAACATCGGAAAAAACGTGTTTTTAATTTTTAAAATAAAATTTTTTTTCATCAAATTTACAAGACGTTTTCATTGTTTGAAAGTTGGACCGGTGCAGTTACTCCAATATCAAACAGAAAATTGAAAAAATTAATAACAGTAAACCAAGAAACGTATCCGAAGGTCTGTCAAAAGTTGCCCTCCTAATAAAAAATGTTAAATGGAGAATTTTTGGATATTAAGAAGATATACAACTTTTGTCTACATTAGTGATTTCATTAAAAAATTACAGCTTATTCGGAACATGAAATGTTAAGTCTCATGTAAAGTTAATGAAACAAATCTATTTGTTTGTAAGAAAATAAAAATTTAAACCGCAGTTTTTCGATGTTTTTCAAAAACTTTAAGGTTAGGAGAAACATGATGTATATAGAGGTTGTACATATTTATGATCTCTCAGATATTCCTATACCACAATATACACATACTCCAACCACATATTGTATATAATACGAATGTTGAAAAAAAAGAAAAAATAGAAAAAAACGGACTGATCTAAAACAGTGTATCTTTTTCGATTTTCTTTTTCACGGGGTTTGTTTTTATACATTAGCAGAAGTTACTTCACGACGTTAGTTTTCGGGTGCAGGGCGGCTTTATTCAAATGTTATTATACAGTACCGTGAAACGTACAAAAATGTATCATTTTTAGTATTTCCAAAATATTAATTTTTATCAAAAAATTGATCGTGCCACTTGCTCACAATATAATCGTGGTTTTTTCTATTATCATTACAGAAATTCTGGTGAGAATCATATAAACTGTAATCGTTAGGCATACTATGTAAAAACATAAGGTAATATTGACCGCACACAAAAAAGTAACGCTCTGAAGACATTTGTCGACCCATCGGATTGTCTTACAATTGCGTCGGAGGCGGCGAATGTGATGCGTGATTAATGGAGGTGATCCATAGATGTCAAAGAAGATTCCATTAGAAAATTCGTCAACATAAAATGCTACCCAGTGCGTGCGTGAACCTGGTTTTATATGCCGTGTTAGCGATTAGTACCGCAGGTTTCGTCTACGCCAGAGGAATCGGATATGCCGCATACACGCCTGTCGGGATTTAACCCTTTGAAACAAACATTTTTCTTAACACGGAAATGGATGAAAATCATTACTCGGTGGTTTTCGGGGTCACTGATTACGAATCTGACGTCCGATTTTCAAAATTCAATATGGGGGATCCATGATGGCGAACCAATAATAACGTTATTTATTTTCAACAAACAATGTAGAATTAAAAAACAAATACCTGTTAGTTTTACACCCTTGAATTGTACAATGTTAACAGTCCGGTTAATAATATGTGGTCAGTATCGCAATCCGCGACATTCCGATCCGCCATTTTGGATCCACTATATTGATTTTCGAAAATATGAGTTCAGATCAGCGGCCCCCTCAAAAATTTTGAAATTACTGAACTACAACTGCATCGCACCAAACGTGGAAAAATGAAGGTGTAACCATACACGGTTATGAGCTTATCGGGTCTGACATTGTCGATGTTGTTAACCTGTTGGACGCGAAGCATTTATCCGAAGTCTTCGTGCGGAACGTATCCCATCACATTCCATCGTCAACAAATCTTTGTGGAAGCTCGATGGTACTCCTCGGTTTGGTAAAAATTCCGAGATATTTTAAAAGCTACAAGTTTATATTGTGAGCAAGTGGCACGATCAATTTTTTGATAAAAATTAATATTCTGGAAATACTAAAAATGATACATTTTTGTACGTTTCACGGTACTGTATAATAACATTTGAATAAAGCCGCCCTGCACCCGAAAACTAACGTCGTGAAGTAACTTCTGCTAATGTATAAAAACAAACCCCGTGAAAAAGAAAATCGAAAAAGATACACTGTTTTAGATCAGTCCGTTTTTTTCTATTTTTTCTTTTTTTTCAACATTCGTATTATATACAATATGTGGTTGGAGTATGTGTATATTGTGGTACAACCTCTATATACATCATGTTTCTCCTAACCTTAAAGTTTTTGAAAAACATCGAAAAACTGCGGTTTAAATTTTTATTTTCTTACAAACAAATAGATTTGTTTCATTAACTTTACATGAGACTTAACATTTCATGTTCCGAATAAGCTGTAATTTTTTAATGAAATCACTAATGTAGACAAAAGTTGTATATCTTCTTAATATCCAAAAATTCTCCATTTAACATTTTTTATTAGGAGGGCAACTTTTGACAGACCTTCGGATACGTTTCTTGGTTTACTGTTATTAATTTTTTCAATTTTCTGTTTGATATTGGAGTAACTGCACCGGTCCAACTTTCAAACAATGAAAACGTCTTGTAAATTAGATGAACAAAAAATTTATTTTAAAAATTAAAAACACGTTTTTTCCGATGTTTCTTGAAAATTTTGAGGTTATGTGAAAAATGATACGAAATTTGTAGATCTTTTTAATATCCGAAATATCTTTATACACCATCAGTATACATACAACAATACTTCAACTACAAATCGTATATATAATACGGATATTGAAAAAAAAAAAATAGAAGGAAACAGACTTATACAACATGTATCTTTTCCGATTTTCTATTTAACAGGGATTGTTATTATACGTTAGCAGACGTTATTTCGCGTCGTTATTTTTTGTAGGTGCAAGGATGGTTTATTCCATTTTTTTAAGATCACCCTGCCTTTAAAATCTGCTATGTTTGAATGAAACGTGTTTTTAATAAATCGAATCTTTCCATATTTTACCTTTATCACATCTCCCCTTCGTATTTTCCGGGGATTTCCAAGAAACTATTACAATTAAGTAGTTCTCTATACGGCTTCCAGATTACAAAATCAGACATTTTCGACATTAATTATCCCAGTTTATACGTGTATATTATTATATGTATTATTTTGTATATTACAATTTCCAGCGTACTTTTAAAGTCTTATCTCTCCCTCATCTTCAAGATTTTCCTAGAAAACTGGGTCCCTCTAGTAAAAACTTCGTGTGTGCGTTTCAACGTCGTATGAAATTGAAGTCTCTCGTTTTCGACCTACAAGTGAACTGCCACGTGCGCAACATGTATATAAAGGTCATCTGCACAATGTACTGGTAAATGGTGGGTGGATCACCATAACAAACCAAGGAAACATCGTCATCGTCAAACTGCATAAACGTCGTGTTAGCGGATTAAACGACAACTCACGCTCGCCTGAAACTCTACAGCTACCTAGAAAAATTGGACCGTGTCGCGTACTTTATTTTAATACCTACTCGGTAATTTACTTATCGGGAGGACACACATCAGCCAAAGAATACGACCCACAGCTCGGGAATTTTCTCGGAGATATGACTGATGAATTAGCGGTTTACGGTCCAGGTTCTTACATTCAGACTTTTATCTCGGGAGGTGCTAAATTTTATGCTTATCGCGTATAAACTAATAAAAGGAAATACTCCGATACGTGTAAGGTCAGGGGGATTTCGTTAAATTGAGAAAATGGAAATAAAATCAATTTCGACTCGATTTATCAGCTAATTATGGCAAATGATACTTATACTAGTACTACTACTACTACTACTACTATTGCTACTACACCACAAAAAATAAAAATTCGTTTCAGTGCGATAAGGCGAACCGAAATTCACGAAGTTGTAACGCGTGAAGAAGAAACAACATGTAAAATAGTTAAAAAAAAAAGGCATCACATTTCGACTAGATATTCGCTTCCTTTTGGATACAAAGTATAAAGTGTAACAAAGCTGTAAAAATGTAACTTTTTGTAAAAAAACAATAGTTTTCTCGTTATTTAAGAAAAATTAGCAATGTAAGCGAGATTGTTTTTGATATTCCATTGATTAAAAATAATAATAAAAATAAAAATAATTATGTCCTTTATGTAATTATTAATTGAAGACAACAAGGTAAACACATAATATTACGTAATCTCTTCAGTCGCTTTTCAACCCATTCAAAGTTCATAGGAAGACATCGTATCTCCTCTTTTGTATTTTGAGTGATTTCCAAGAAAAATATAATACTGCATGACCTACCTCAATTTTTCGCCAAAGGGCCCCAAACAAAAGGATTGTCGCAAGACCTGTATCGTAATTTATTACAATCTATATAATTTTTTCTACACATAACTTATTCTAGCTTACTTCTAGAACCTTATCTCCCCCTCGTCTTTAAGATTTTCCTAGAAAACCGGGTCTCTTGAATATAAGCCACATGTGCGTTCCAACAACGGCGTAAGAAATTTCAGTTTCTTGTTTCGACCTGCAATTGGAGTGACACATGCGCCACATGTATACATATAAAGGTCAGTGGAGTGTTGTGTTGGTAAATATTAATACACAATACGGAGGAAGTGGGATGTCGGCTCTACCGTTTTATTCATCATATCAAAAAACAAAAACTAATACATAAACGTTTAAAGATCGTTGAACCGTGATCTACCTCAACTTTTCGCCAAAGGGACTCACGTACCTATATGTTTATCGCAAGGTCATTATAGTTATTTATTACTGTATTTATTATTTGTTTATACGCAAACTATCAATTAATCATCATTATCAACACTCATCTGACTTTAATTACCCAATTGTCGATATTTATTATCGTCTTTATTATTTGTTTATATAACAATTAACCACGAAGCACTCGCGTATCAGATCGCTGAACCATGACCTACCTGACCGTCGTGCAAAAGGTTGTATGTACGTTTTTGTTTACGTCGGACGACTGGCCTACCTCACATGGCGGCCATGGCGCAATTTACGGTCATAAATTAATATTTATTTGACATTAATTACCCTATTAACATTATTTATTGACATTTTTATTGCTTGTTTTGACATTAATTACCCATTAATAACCATTATCACCTAATTATGAGGTCATTAACCCCTGACCTATCCCAAGGCGCACGTGCCGTCTGGCGCCAGACCTACCTCAAGGTGTAGGAGTGGGGGGCGTTTACGTCTGGCTATCGGTCACCCTATACTACAGCCAACTACAATGACTAGTACCGGTTGATCCGTTAACCCTTACAGAAATGACAATTCTTATTACTTTTCAAAAAACCAAAAGCTACCAAAATGTGCCACCTACACGAAATTTGCACAATAATAAACCAAAGCATGCAACCATACTCAAGTGGAGGGACAATCCAGCCAATGTCCGTAATACATGGAGCACAAAAGAATTTCAGAGAATTCTATCATCAAACTCATGAGGAATCCAGCAACTCATATAATAATATATATCAAACGCAGGAGGAATCCAGCAACTCATATAATAATATATATCAAACGCAGGAGGAATTCCAGCAACTCATATAATAATATATATCAAGCGTAGGAGGAATTTCAGCAACTCATATAATAAAATATATCAAACGCAGGAGGAATCCAGCAACTCATATAATAATATATATCAAACGCAGGAGGAATTCCAGCAACTTATATAATAATATATATCAAGCGTAGGAGGAATTCCAGCAACTCATATAATAATATATATCAAGCGTAGGAGGAATCCAGTAACTCATATAATAATATATATCAAACGCAGGAGGAACTCTAGCAACTCATATAATAATATATATCAAACGCAGGAGGAATCCAGCAACTCATATGATAATAGATATCAAGCGTAAGAGGAATCCAGCAACTCAACTAATAATATGAATCAAACGCAGGAGGAATCCAGCCAAAACAAAAGAAAAAGCACACACAAAAACCAATAGAATTTCTTTCTTTTTCGCTACCAACAGAGATGTATTTCCCATGGATCATATTCTTCAACACTACGCTGATAACCATGCGAGATATATGCATCAACACTTGAATAACTATGAAAACATGCAACCAAACGCAACATGTCTATACAAATGACAAAGATGAATGGTTTTATCATCAAAATCTACATTGCCACAAAAAGAAACCAAAACAATAAAACTAACAGGCATTTATTAACAAACGACATATAACACGACATTTAATTGCGAATCCTGTAGCAGACTACTACTTAGTAGAAGACCAACCACTTCTGGCATGAAATATTTAAACAATCTCACGAATCGCATAAACTGTTTAATCAAATATGGATTCTACAAATAGAAGGAACGAAAATATATCGACTCAAACTACGAAACAACATAGATGACATCAATATTGCTAATCCCACAAAAGAAGATAACATCTACTAGAAATAAAATACTTCATTTCTTCTAGGGATTCACGGAGCAAAAGGTTCTAGACACACGAAGAGGCTAAACTTTTTTTATTAATTTCATGTATAACAATTAAAAATATAAACAGAAAGCGACTGTAATATAAACTATTTGTAATACCAGCGGAAATCCCATATTGGTTAATCATCACACTACAAAGATTCTGCACTAACACACTCACTAACGTATATACTCACAAAGTCGGAGGGCCGACTTTCGACCGAGCAGGGTGTTACGTCCTACGTAACGCACCTAATTTCAAAAATAGCGACCAAATATCCGATGCAATAGCGCGCCTGGCGTATACTAACCGAACCTCTCAACAAATAACTTACCGATACCGATCGAAAGTATATGACAGAAGTTCACAACGATTAAAAATTTAAACGGTCGGATCTAACGTGTCTCGGCGATACCAACTTAAAATTCAAAAGTCACTATAAAATATTGAGCAAATAAACGCGGAATTATTGAATTTTGATGTTCAGAAACATATTTAAATAACGAAAAATATATAATAGAACAATATCGAAAATAATGCTGACCTAAAATAAGTAAAATATCAACGAAAAGTGATATAAACCGAACATAACCCGATCCTGTCAAAAGTAAATATATGACGATGGTAAGATCGCATCCATGTAAATTTTCCTCGACGAAATATCCTCTAGCAAATTTTCCGAGTTATTTTTTACCGTTTATTGATATGGATTACAATAGCTCAATCCCCAGGACATCATACGAGCAGACACAGCTGGGAGAGGTTCTTAAAAAAGGAGCAAAACCGAATTTTCAAAAAATCGAAAAGCCGGTTCTAGCACATTTTCCGAGTTGTTATTTTTCGTTTATCAGGTTCGATTGCGTTCCATAAATACACCGGAACTCGTACCAGCAATAAAAAATGGGAGAGGAGCATAGAATAGGAGCTAGAGCGATTTTACGGAAAATCGAAAATCAGCTGTTGAATTTTTTCCGAGATGTTTTTTTTCGTTGTTCAGGGTCCATTACATTCCTTCAATAATCCGGAAGTCCTACCTGCAGCAAAAAATTGGAGAGGCGCATAGAATAGGATCTAGAGCGATTTTACGGAAAATCGTAAATCAGCTGTAGAATTTTTTCCGAGTGGTTTTTTTTCGTTGTTCAGGGTTCATTATATTCCTTTAATAAACAGGAAGTCCTACCAGCAGAAAAAATGGGAGAGGCGCATAGAATAGGAGCTAGAGCTATTTTACGGAAAATCGAAAATCGGCTGTAGAATTTTTTCCGAGTTGTTTTTTTTCGATGTTCAGGGTCCATTACATGCTGTTAGTAAACCGAAAGTCCTACCAGCAGCAAAAAATGGGAGAGATTCATAGAATAGGAGCCAGAGCGATTTTACGGAAAATCGAAAATCGGCTGTAAAATTTTTTCCGAGTTGTTTTGTGTCGTTGTTCAGGGTCCATTACATTCCATTAATAAACTGGAAGTCCTACCAGCAGTAAAAAATGGGAGAGGCGCATAGAATAGGAGCCCGGGCGATTTTACGGAAAATCGAAAATCGGCTGTAGAATTTTTTCCGAGATGTGTTTTTTCGATGTTCAGGGTCCATTACATGCTATTAGTAAACCGGAGTCCTACCAGCAGCAAAAAATGGGAGAGGCGCATAGAATAGGAGCTAGAGGGATTTTACGGAAAATCGAAAATCGGTTGTAGAATTTTTTCCGAGTTGTTTTTTTTCGTTGTTCAGGGTCCATTACATTCCTTTAATAAACTGGAAGTCCTACCAGCAGCAAAAAATGGGAGAGGCGCATAGAATAGGAGCCAGAGCGATTTTACGGAAAATCGTAAATCGGCTGTAGAATTTTTTCCGAGTTGTTTTTTTTCGATGTTCAGGGTCCATTACATTCCGTTAGTTAACCGGAAGTCCTACCAGCATCAAAAAATGGAAGAGATTCATAGAATAGGAGCTACAGCTAATTTACGGAAAATCGTAAATCAGCTGTAGAATTTGTTCCGAGTTGTTTTTTTTCGTTGTTCAGGGTCCATTACATTCCTTTAATAAACCGGAAGTCCTACCAGCAGCAAAAAATGGGAGAGGCGCATAGAATAGGAGCCAGGGCGATTTTACGGAAAATCGAAAATCGGTTGTAGAATTTTTTCCGAGTTGTTTTTTTTCGATGTTCAGGGTCCATTACATGCTGTTAGTAAACCGGAAGTCCTACCAGCAGCAAAAAATGGGAGAGGCGCATAGAATAGGAGCTAGAGCGATTTTACGGAAAATCGTAAATCAGCTGTAGAATTTTTTCCGAGTTGTTTTTTTTCGTTGTTCAGGGTCCATTACATTCCTTTAATAAACAGGAAGTCCTACCAGCAGCAAAAAATGGGAGAGGCGCATAGAATAGGAGCTAGAGCGATTTTACGGAAAATCGTAAATCAGCTGTAGAATTTTTTCCGAGTTGTTTTTTTTCGATGTTCAGGGTCCATTACATTCCGTTAGTAAACCGGAAGTCCTACCAGCAGCAAAAAATGGGAGAGATTCATAGAATAGGAGCCAGAGCGATTTTACGGAAAATCGAAAATCGGCTGTAGAATTTTTTCCGAGTTGTTTTTTTTCGGTGTTCAGGGTCCATTACATTCCGGTAGTAAACCAGAAGTCCTACCAGCAGCAAAAAATGGGAGAGGCGCATAGAATAGGAGCTAGAGCGATTTTACGGAAAATCGAAAATCGGCTGTAGAATTTTTTCCGAGTTGTTTTTTTTCGATGTTCAGGGTCCATTACATTCCGGTAGTAAACCAGAAGTCCTACCAGCAGCAAAAAATGGGAGAGGCGCATAGAATAGGAGCTAGAGCGATTTTACGGAAAATCGAAAATCGGTTGTAGAATTTTTTCCGAGTTGTTTTTTTTCGATGTTCAGGGTCCATTACATTCCTTTAATAAACTGGAAGTCCTACCAGCAGCAAAAAATGGGAGAGCCGCATAGAATAGGAGCCAGAGCTATTTTACGGAAAATCGAAAATCGGTTGTAGAATTTTTTCCGAGTTTTTGTTTCGTCGTTCAGGGTCCATTACATTCCTTTAATAAACTGGAAGTCCTACCAGCAGCAAAAAATGGGAGAGGCGCATAGAATAGGAGCCAGAGCGATTTTACGGAAAATCGAAAATCGGCTGTAGAATTTTTTCCGAGTTGTTTTTTTTCGGTGTTCAGGGTCCATTACATTCCGGTAGTAAACCAGAAGTCCTACCAGCAGCAAAAAATGGGAGAGGCGCATAGAATAGGAGCTAGAGCGATTTTACGGAAAATCGTAAATCAGCTGTAGAATTTTTTCCGAGTTGTTTTTTTTCGATGTTCAGGGTCCATTACATTCCGTTAGTAAACCGGAAGTCCTACCAGCAGCAAAAAATGGGAGAGATTCATAGAATAGGAGCCAGAGCGATTTTACGGAAAATCGAAAATCGGCTGTAGAATTTTTTCCGAGTTGTTTTTTTTCGATGTTCAGGGTCCATTACATTCCTTTAATAAACCGGAAGTCCTACCAGCAGCAAAAAATGGGAGAGGCGCATAGAATAGGAGCTAGAGCGATTTTACGGAAAATCGAAAATCGGCTGTAGAATTTTTTCCGAGTTGTTTTTTTTCGATGTTCAGGGTCCATTACATTCCGGTAGTAAACCGGAAGTCCTACCAGCAGCAAAAAATGGGAGAGGCGCATAGAATAGGAGCTAGAGCGATTTTACGGAAAATCGAAAATCGGCTGTAGAATTTTTTCCTAGTTGTTTTTTTTCGATGTTCAGGGTCCATTACATTCCTTTAATAAACCGGAAGTCCTACCAGCAGCAAAAAATGGGAGAGGCGCATAGAATAGGAGCCAGAGCTATTTTACGGAAAATCGAAAATCGGTTGTAGAATTTTTTCCGAGTTGTTTTTTTTCGATGTTCAGGGTCCATTACATTCCGTTAGTAAACCGGAAGTCCTACCAGCAGCAAAAAATGGGAGAGGCGCATAGAATAGGAGCCAGAGCGATTTTACGGAAAATCGAAAATCGGCTGTAGAATTTTTTCCGAGTTGTTTTTTTTTTCGTTGTTCAGGGTCCATTACATTCCTTTAATAAACCGGAAGTCCTACCAGCAGCAAAAAATGGGAGAGGCGCATAGAATAGGAGCCAGAGCGATTTTACGGAAAATCGAAAATCGGTTGTAGAATTTTTTCCGAGTTGTTTTTTTTCGATGTTCAGGGTCCATTACATTCCGTTAGTTAACCGGAAGTCCTACCAGCAGCAAAAAATGGGAGAGGCGCATAGAATAGGAGCTAGAGCGATTTTACGGAAAATCGTAAATCAGCTGTAGAATTTTTTCCGAGTTGTTTTTTTTCGATGTTCAGGGTCCATTACATTCCGTTAGTAAACCGAAAGTCATACCAGCAGTAAAAAATGGGAGAGGCGCATAGAATAGGATCTAGAGCGATTTTACGGAAAATCGTAAATCAGCTGTAGAATTTTTTCCGAGTTGTTTTTTTTCGTTGTTCAGGGTTCATTACATTCCTTTAATAAACAGGAAGTCCTACCAGCAGAAAAAATGGGAGAGGCGCATAGAATAGGAGCTAGAGCTATTTTACGGAAAATCGAAAATCGGCTGTAGAATTTTTTCCTAGTTGTGATTTTTCGATGTTCAGGGTCCATTACATTCTGTTAGTAAACCGGAAGTCCGACCAGCAGCAAAAAATGGGAGAGGCGCATAGAATAGGAGCCAGAGCGATTTTACGGAAAATCGAAAATCGGCTGTAGAATTTTTTCCGAGTTGTTTTTTTTCGATGTTCAGGGTCCATTACATGCTGTTAGTAAACCGAAAGTCCTACCAGCAGCGAAAAATGAGAGAGGCGCATAGAATAGGAGCTAGAGGGATTTTACGGAAAATCGTAAATCAGCTGTAGAATTTTTTCCGGGTTGTTTTTTTTTCGTTGTTCAGGGTCCATTACATTCCTTTAATAAACCGGAAGTCCTACCAGCAGCAAAAAATGGGAGAGGCGCATAGAATAGGAGCCAGAGCGATTTTACGGAAAATCGAAAATCGGCTGTAGAATTTTTTCCGAGTTGTTTTTTTTCGGTGTTCAGGGTCCATTACATTCCGGTAGTAAACCAGAAGTCCTACCAGCAGCAAAAAATGGGAGAGGCGCATAGAATAGGAGCTAGAGCGATTTTACGGAAAATCGTAAATCAGCTGTAGAATTTCTTCCGAGTTGTTTTTTTTCGATGTTCAGGGTCCGTTACATTCCGTTAGTAAACCGGAAGTCCTACCAGCAGCAAAAAATGGGAGAGATTCATAGAATAGGAGCTAGAGGGATTTTACGGAAAATCGTAAATCAGCTGTAGAATTTTTTCCGGGTTGTTTTTTTTTCGTTGTTCAGGGTCCATTACATTCCTTTAATAAACCGGAAGTCCTACCAGCAGCAAAAAATGGGAGAGGCGCATAGAATAGGAGCCCGGGTGATTTTACGGAAAATCGAAAATCGGCTGTAAAATTTTTTTCGAGTTGTTTTGTGTCGTTGTTCAGGGTCCATTACATTCCATTAATAAACTGGAAGTCCTACCAGCAGTAAAAAATGGGAGAGGCGCATAGAATAGGAGCCAGGGCGATTTTACGGAAAATCGAAAATCGGCTGTAGAATTTTTTCCGAGTTGTTTTTTTTCGATGTTTAGGGTCCATTACATTCCGGTAGTAAACCGGAAGACCTACCAGCAGCAAAAAATGGGAGAGGCGCATAGAATAGGAGCCAGAGCTATTTTACGGAAAATCGAAAATCGGCTGTAGGATTTTTTCCGAGTTGTTTTTTTTCGATGTTTAGGATCCATTACATTCCGTTAGTAAACCGGAAGTCCTACCAGCAGCAAAAAATGGGGAGATTTATGGAACAGGAGCTAGAGCGATTTTACGGAAAATCGAAAATCAGCTGTAGAATTTTTTCCGAGATGTTTTTTTTCGTTGTTCAGGGTTCATTACATTCCTTTAATAAACAGGAAGTCCTACCAGCAGCAAAAAATGGGAGAGGCGCATAGAATAGGAGCTAGATCGATTTTACGGAAAATCGTAAATCAGCTGTAGAATTTTTTCCGAGTTGTTTTTTTTCGATGTTCAGGGTCCATTACATTCCGTTAGTAAACCGGAAGTCCTACCAGCAGCAAAAAATGGGAGAGGCGCATAGAATAGGAGCTAGAGCGATTTTACGGAAAATCGTAAATCAGCTGTAGAATTTTTTCCGAGTTGTTTTTTTTTCGTTGTTCAGGGTCCATTACATTCCTTTAATAAACAGGAAGTCCTACCAGCAGCAAAAAATGGGAGAGGCGCATAGAATAGGAGCCAGAGCTATTTTACGGAAAATCGAAAATCGGCTGTAGAATTTTTTCCGAGTTGTTTTTTTTCGATGTTCAGGGTCCATTACATTCCGTTAGTAAACCGGAAGTCCTACCAGCAGCAAAAAATGGGAGAGGCGCATAGAATAGGAGCTAGAGCGATTTTACGGAAAATCGTAAATCAGCTGTAGAATTTTTTCCGAGTTGTTTTTTTTTCGTTGTTCAGGGTCCATTACATTCCTTTAATAAACCGGAAGTCCTACCAGCAGCAAAAAATGGGAGAGGCGCATAGAATAGGAGCCAGAGCGATTTTACGGAAAATCGAAAATCGGCTGTAGAATTTTTTCCGAGTTGTTTTTTTTCGGTGTTCAGGGTCTATTACATTCCGGTAGTAAACCAGAAGTGCTACCAGCAGCAAAAAATGGGAGAGGCGCATAGAATAGGAGCTAGAGCGATTTTACGGAAAATCGTAAATCAGCTGTAGAATTTTTTCCAAGTGGTTTTTTTTTCGATGTTCAGGGTCCATTACATTCTGTTAGTAAACCGGAAGTCCTACCAGCAGCAAAAAATGGGAGAGATTCATAGAATAGGAGCTAGAGCGATTTTACGGAAAATCGTAAATCAGCTGTAGAATTTTTTCCAAGTTGTTTTTTTTTCGATGTTCAGGGTCCATTACATTCCGTTAGTAAACCGGAAGTCCTACCAGCAGCAAAAAATGGGAGAGGCGCATAGAATAGGAGCCAGAGCTATTTTACGGAAAATCGAAAATCGGCTGTAGAATTTTTTCCGAGTTGTTTTTTTTCGATGTTCAGGGTCCATTACATTCCGGTAGCAAACCGGAAGACCTACCGGCAGCAAAAAATGGGAGAGGCGCATAGAATAGGAGCCAGAGCTATTTTACGGAAAATCGAAAATCGGCTGTAGGATTTTTTCCGAGTTGTTTTTTTTCGTTGTTCAGGGTCCATTACATTCCTTTAATAAACAGGAAGTCCTACCAGCAGCAAAAAATGGGAGAGGCGCATAGAATAGGAGCCAGAGCGATTTTACGGAAAATCGAAAATCGGCTGTAGAATTTTTTCCGAGTTGTTTTTTTTCGGTGTTCAGGGTCCATTACATTCCGTTAGTAAACCGGAAGTCCTACCAGCAGCAAAAAATGGGAGAGGCGCATAGAATAGGAGCTAGAGCGATTTTACGGAAAATCGTAAATCAGCTGTAGAATTTTTTCCGAGTTGTTTTTTTTTCGTTGTTCAGGGTCCATTACATTCCTTTAATAAACCGGAAGTCCTACCAGCAGCAAAAAATGGGAGAGGCGCATAGAATAGGAGCCAGAGCGATTTTACGGAAAATCGAAAATCGGCTGTAGAATTTTTTCCGAGTTGTTTTTTTTCGATGTTCAGGGTCCATTACATTCCTTTAATAAACCGGAAGTCCTACCAGCAGTAAAAAATGGGAGAGGCGCATAGAATAGGAGCCAGGGCGATTTTACGGAAAATCGAAAATCGGCTGTAGAATTTTTTCCGAGTTGTTTTTTTTCGATGTTCAGGGTCCATTACATTCCTTTAATAAACCGGAAGTCCTACCAGCAGCAAAAAATGGGAGAGGCGCATAGAATAGGAGCCAGAGCGATTTTACGGAAAATCGAAAATCGGCTGTAGAATTTTTTCCGAGTTGTTTTTTTTCGTTGTTCAGGGTCCATTACATTCCTTTAATAAACCGGAAGTCCTACCAGCAGCAAAAAATGGGAGAGGCGCATAGAATAGGAGCCAGAGCGATTTTACGGAAAATCGAAAATCGGCTGTAGAATTTTTTCCGAGTTGTTTTTTTTCGGTGTTCAGGGTCTATTACATTCCGGTAGTAAACCAGAAGTGCTACCAGCAGCAAAAAATGGGAGAGGCGCATAGAATAGGAGCTAGAGCGATTTTACGGAAAATCGTAAATCAGCTGTAGAATTTTTTCCGAGTTGTTTTTTTTCGATGTTCAGGGTCCATTACATTCCGTTAGTAAACCGAAAGTCCTACCAGCAGCAAAAAATGGGAGAGGCGCATAGAATAGGAGCTAGAGGGATTTTACGGAAAATCGTAAATCAGCTGTAGAATTTTTTCCGGGTTGTTTTTTTTTCGTTGTTCAGGGTCCATTACATTCCTTTAATAAACCGGAAGTCCTACCAGCAGCAAAAAATGGGAGAGATTCATAGAATAGGAGCCAGAGCGATTTTACGGAAAATCGAAAATCGGCTGTAGAATTTTTTCCGAGTTGTTTTTTTTCGGTGTTCAGGGTCCATTACATTCCGGTAGTAAACCAGAAGTCCTACCAGCAGCAAAAAATGGGAGAGGCGCATAGAATAGGAGCTAGAGCGATTTTACGGAAAATCGAAAATCGGCTGTAGAATTTTTTCCGAGTTGTTTTTTTTCGATGTTCAGGGTCCATTACATTCCGTTAGTAAACCGGAAGTCCTACCAGCAGCAAAAAATGGGAGAGGCGCATAGAATAGGAGCTAGAGCGATTTTACGGAAAATCGAAAATCGGCTGTAGAATTTTTTCCGAGTTGTTTTTTTTCGATGTTCAGGGTCCATTACATTCCGTTAGTAAACCGAAAGTCATACCAGCAGCAAAAAATGGGAGAGGCGCATAGAATAGGAGCTAGAGCGATTTTACGGAAAATCGTAAATCAGCTGTAGAATTTTTTCCGAGTTGTTTTTTTTCGTTGTTCAGGGTTCATTACATTCCTTTAATAAACAGGAAGTCCTACCAGCAGCAAAAAATGGGAGAGGCGCATAGAATAGGAGCTAGAGCTATTTTACGGAAAATCGAAAATCGGCTGTAGAATTTTTTCCTAGTTGTTTTTTTTCGATGTTCAGGGTCCATTACATTCTGTTAGTAAACCGGAAGTCCTACCAGCAGCAAAAAATGGGAGAGGCGCATAGAATAGGAGCCAGAGCGATTTTACGGAAAATCGAAAATCGGCTGTAGAATTTTTTCCGAGTTGTTTTTTTTCGATGTTCAGGGTCCATTACATTCCGTTAGTAAACCGGAAGTCCTACCAGCAGCAAAAAATGGGAGAGATTCATAGAATAGGAGCCAGAGCGATTTTACGGAAAATCGAAAATCGGCTGTAGAATTTTTTCCGAGTTGTTTTTTTTCGGTGTTCAGGGTCTATTACATTCCGGTAGTAAACCAGAAGTGCTACCAGCAGCAAAAAATGGGAGAGGCGCATAGAATAGGAGCCAGGGCGATTTTACGGAAAATCGAAAATCGGTTGTAGAATTTTTTCCGAGTTGTTTTTTTTCGATGTTCAGGGTCCATTACATTCCTTAAATAAACTGGAAGTCCTACCAGTAGCAAAAAATGGGAAAGCCGCATAGAATAGGAGCCAGAGCTATTTTACGGAAAATCGAAAATCGGCTGTAGAATTTTTTCCGAGTTGTTTTTTTTCGATGTTCAGGGTCCATTACATTCCGTTAGTAAACCGGAAGTCCTACCAGCAGCAAAAAATGGGAGAGGCGCATAGAATAGGAGCTAGAGCGATTTTACGGAAAATCGAAAATCAGCTGTAGAATTTTTTCCGAGTTGTTTTTTTTCGTTGTTCAGGGTCCATTACATTCCGTTAGTAAACCGGAAGTCCTACCAGCAGCAAAAAATGGGAGAGGCGCATAGAATAGGAGCCAGAGCGATTTTACGGAAAATCGAAAATCGGCTGTAGAATTTTTTCCGAGTTGTTTTTTTTCGATGTTCAGGGTCCATTACATTCTGTTAGTAAACCGGAAGTCCGACCAGCAGCAAAAAATGGGAGAGGCGCATAGAATAGGAGCCAGAGCGATTTTACGGAAAATCGAAAATCGGCTGTAGAATTTTTTCCGAGTTGTTTTTTTTCGGTGTTCAGGGTCCATTACATTCTGTTAGTAAACCGGAAGTCCGACCAGCAGCAAAAAATGGGAGAGGCGCATAGAATAGGAGCTAGAGCGATTTTACGGAAAATCGAAAATCGGCTGTAGAATTTTTTCCGAGTTGTTTTTTTTCGGTGTTCAGGGTCCATTACATTCCGGTAGTAAACCAGAAGTGCTACCAGCAGCAAAAAATGGGAGAGGCGCATAGAATAGGAGCCAGAGCGATTTTACGGAAAATCGAAAATCGGCTGTAGAATTTTTTCCGAGTTGTTTTTTTTCGATGCTCAGGGTCCATTACATGCTGTTAGTAAACCGAAAGTCCTACCAGCAGCAAAAAATGGGAGAGATTCATAGAATAGGAGCCAGAGCGATTTTACGGAAAATCGAAAATCGGCTGTAGAATTTTTTCCGAGTTGTTTTTTTTCGGTGTTCAGGGTCTATTACATTCCGGTAGTAAACCAGAAGTGCTACCAGCAGCAAAAAATGGGAGAGGCGCATAGAATAGGAGCTAGAGCGATTTTACGGAAAATCGAAAATCGGCTGTAGAATTTTTTCCGAGTTGTTTTTTTTCGGTGTTCAGGGTCCATTACATTCCGGTAGTAAACCAGAAGTCCTACCAGCAGCAAAAAATGGGAGAGGCGCATAGAATAGGAGCTAGAGCGATTTTACGGAAAATCGAAAATCGGCTGTAGAATTTTTTCCGAGTTGTTTTTTTTCGATGTTCAGGGTCCATTACATTCCGGTAGTAAACCAGAAGTGCTACCAGCAGCAAAAAATGGGAGAGGCGCATAGAATAGGAGCTAGAGCGATTTTACGGAAAATCGTAAATCAGCTGTAGAATTTTTTCCGAGTTGTTTTTTTTCGGTGTTCAGGGTCTATTACATTCCGGTAGTAAACCAGAAGTCCTACCAGCAGCAAAAAATGGGAGAGGCGCATAGAATAGGAGCTAGAGCTATTTTACGGAAAATCGAAAATCGGCTGTAGAATTTTTTCCGAGTTGTTTTTTTTCGGTGTTCAGGGTCTATTACATTCCGGTAGTAAACCAGAAGTCCTACCAGCAGCAAAAAATGGGAGAGGCGCATAGAATAGGAGCTAGAGCTATTTTACGGAAAATCGAAAATCGGCTGTAGAATTTTTTCCGGGTTGTTTTTTTTTTCGTTGTTCAGGGTCCATTACATTCCTTCAATAATCCGGAAGTCCTACCAGCAGCAAAAAATGGGAGAGATTCATAGAATAGGAGTCAGAGCGATTTTACGGAAAATCGAAAATCGGCTGTAGAATTTTTTCCGAGTTGTTTTTTTTCGATGTTCAGGGTCCATTACATTCCGTTAGTAAACCGAAAGTCCTACCAGCAGCAAAAAATGGGAGAGGCGCATAGAATAGGAGCTAGAGCGATTTTACGGAAAATCGTAAATCAGCTGTAGAATTTTTTCCGAGTTGTTTTTTTTCGATGTTCAGGGTCCATTACATTCCGTTAGTAAACCGAAAGTCCGACCAGCAGCAAAAAATGGGAGAGGCGCATAGAATAGGAGCTAGAGCGATTTTACGGAAAATCGTAAATCAGCTGTAGAATTTTTTCCGAGTTGTTTTTTTTCGATGTTCAGGGTCCATTACATTCCGGTAGCAAACCGGAAGACCTACCGGCAGCAAAAAATGGGAGAGGCGCATAGAATAGGAGCCAGAGCTATTTTACGGAAAATCGAAAATCGGCTGTAGGATTTTTTCCGAGTTGTTTTTTTTCGATGTTTAGGATCCATTACATTCCGTTAGTAAACCGGAAGTCCTACCAGCAGCAAAAAATGGGAGAGGCGCATAGAATAGGAGCCAGAGCTATTTTACGGAAAATCGAAAATCGGCTGTAGGATTTTTTCCGAGATGTTTTTTTTCGTTGTTCAGGGTTCATTACATTCCTTTAATAAACAGGAAGTCCTACCAGCAGCAAAAAATGGGAGAGGCGCATAGAATAGGAGCTAGAGCGATTTTACGGAAAATCGAAAATCGGCTGTAGAATTTTTTCCGAGTTGTTTTTTTTCGGTGTTCAGGGTCCATTACATTCCGGTAGTAAACCAGAAGTCCTACCAGCAGCAAAAAATGGGAGAGGCGCATAGAATAGGAGCTAGAGCGATTTTACGGAAAATCGAAAATCGGCTGTAGAATTTTTTCCGAGTTGTTTTTTTTCGGTGTTCAGGGTCCATTACATTCCGTTAGTAAACCGAAAGTCCTACCAGCAGCAAAAAATGGGAGAGGCGCATAGAATAGGAGCCAGAGCTATTTTACGGAAAATCGAAAATCGGCTGTAGAATTTTTTCCGAGTTGTTTTCTTTCGGTGTTCAGGGTCCATTACATTCCGGTAGTAAACCAGAAGTCCTACCAGCAGCAAAAAATGGGAGAGGCGCATAGAATAGGAGCCAGAGCGATTTTACGGAAAATCGAAAATCGGCTGTAGAATTTTTTCCGAGTTGTTTTTTTTCGATGTTCAGGGTCCATTACATTCCGGTAGTAAACCAGAAGTCCTACCAGCAGCAAAAAATGGGAGAGGCGCATAGAATAGGAGCCAGAGCGATTTTACGGAAAATCGAAAATCGGCTGTAGAATTTTTTCCGAGTTGTTTTTTTTCGGTGTTCAGGGTCCATTACATTCCGGTAGTAAACCAGAAGTCCTACCAGCAGCAAAAAATGGGAGAGGCGCATAGAATAGGAGCTAGAGCGATTTTACGGAAAATCGAAAATCGGCTGTAGAATTTTTTCCGAGTTGTTTTTTTTTCGATGTTCAGGGTCCATTACATTCCGTTAGTAAACCGGATGTCCTACCAGCAGCAAAAAATGGGAGAGATTCATAGAATAGGAGCCAGAGCGATTTTACGGAAAATCGAAAATCGGCTGTAGAATTTTTTCCGAGTTGTTTTTTTTCGGTGTTCAGGGTCCATTACATTCCTTCAATAATCCGGAAGTCCTACCAGCAGCAAAAAATGGGAGAGGCGCATAGAATAGGAGCTAGAGCGATTTTACGGAAAATCGTAAATCAGCTGTAGAATTTTTTCCGAGTTGTTTTTTTTCGGTGTTCAGGGTCCATTACATTCCGTTGGTAAACCGGAAGTCCTACCAGCAGCAAAAAATGGGAGAGATTCACAGAATAGGAGCCAGAGCGATTTTACGGAAAATCGAAAATCGGCTGTAGAATTTTTTCCGAGTTGTTTTTTTTCGATGTTCAGGGTCCATTACATTCCGTTAGTAAACCGGAAGTCCTACCAGCAGCAAAAAATGGGAGAGGCGCATAGAATAGGAGCCAGAGCGATTTTACGGAAAATCGAAAATCGGCTGTAGAATTTTTTCCGAGTTGTTTTTTTTTCGTTGTTCAGGGACTATTACATTCCTTTAATAAACCGGAAGTCCTACCAGCAGCAAAAAATGGGAGAGGCGCATAGAATAGGAGCCAGAGCGATTTTACGGAAAATCGAAAATCGGCTGTAGAATTTTTTCCGAGTTGTTTTTTTTCGTTGTTCTGGGTCCATTACATTCCTTTAATAAACCGGAAGTCCTACCAGCAGCAAAAAATGGGAGAGGCGCATAGAATAGGAGCCAGAGCGATTTTACGGAAAATCGAAAATCGGCTGTAGAATTTTTTCCGAGTTGTTTTTTTTCGTTGTTCTGGGTCCATTACATTCCTTTAATAAACCGGAAGTCCTACCAGCAGCAAAAAATGGGAGAGGCGCATAGAATAGGAGCCAGAGCTATTTTACGGAAAATCGAAAATCGGCTGTAGAATTTTTTCCGAGTTGTTTTTTTTCGATGTTCAGGGTCCATTACATTCCGCTAGTAAACCGGAAGTCCTACCAGCAGCAAAAAATGGGAGAGGCGCATAGAATAGGAGCCAGAGCGATTTTACGGAAAATCGAAAATCGGCTGTAGAATTTTTTCCGAGTTGTTTTTTTCGATGTTCAGGGTCCATTACATTCGGTTAGTAAACCGGAAGTCCTACCAGCAGCAAAAAATGGGAGAGGCGCATAGAATAGGAGCCAGAGCGATTTTACGGAAAATCGAAAATCGGCTGTAGAATTTTTTCCGAGTTGTTTTTTTTTCGATGTTCAGGGTCCATTACATTCTGTTAGTAAACCGGAAGTCCTACCAGCAGCAAAAAATGGGAGAGGCGCATAGAATAGGAGCCAGAGCGATTTTACGGAAAATCGAAAATCGGCTGTAGAATTTTTTCCGAGTTGTTTTTTTTTCGATGTTCAGGGTCCATTACATTCTGTTAGTGAACCGGAAGTCCTACCAGCAGCAAAAAATGGGAGAGGCGCATAGAATAGGAGCCAGAGCGATTTTACGGAAAATCGAAAATCGGCTGTAGAATTTTTTCCGAGTTGTTTTTTTTCGATGTTCAGGGTCCATTACATTCCATTAATAAACCGGAAGTCCTACCAGCAGCAAAAAATGGGAGAGGCGCATAGAATAGGAGCCAGAGCGATTTTACGGAAAATCGAAAATCGGCTGTAGAATTTTTTCCGAGTTGTTTTTTTTCGATGTTGAGGGTCCATTACATTCTTTTAGAAAACCGGAAGGGCTACCAGCAGCAAAAAATGGGAGAGGCGCATAGAATAGGAGCCAGAGCGATTTTACGGAAAATCGAAAATCGGCTGTAGAATTTTTTCCGGGTTGTTTTTTTTTCGATGTTCAGGGTCCATTACATTCCTTCAATAATCCGGAAGTCCTACCAGCAGCAAAAAATGGGAGAGATTCACAGAATAGGAGCCAGAGCGATTTTACGGAAAATCGAAAATCGGCTGTAGAATTTTTTCCGAGTTGTTTTTTTTCGATGCTCAGGGTCCATTACATGCTGTTAGTAAACCGAAAGTCCTACCAGCAGCAAAAAATGGGAGAGATTCATAGAATAGGAGCCAGAGCGATTTTACGGAAAATCGAAAATCGGCTGTAGAATTTTTTCCGAGTTGTTTTTTTTCGATGTTCAGGGTCCATTACATTTCGGTAGCAAACCGGAAGACCTACCGGCAGCAAAAAATGGGAGAGGCGCATAGAATAGGAGCCAGAGCTATTTTACGGAAAATCGAAAATCGGCTGTAGGATTTTTTCCGAGTTGTTTTTTTTCGATGTTCAGGGTCCATTACATTCCGTTAGTAAACCGGAAGTCCTACCAGCAGCAAAAAATGGGAGAGGCGCATAGAATAGGAGCTAGAGCGATTTTACGGAAAATCGTAAATCAGCTGTAGAATTTTTTCCGAGTTGTTTTTTTTTCGTTGTTCAGGGTTCATTACATTCCTTTAATAAACAGGAAGTCCTACCAGCAGCAAAAAATGGGAGAGGCGCATAGAATAGGAGCTAGATCGATTTTACGGAAAATCGTAAATCAGCTGTAGAATTTTTTCCGAGTTGTTTTTTTTCGGTGTTCAGGGTCCATTACATTCCTTCAATAATCCGGAAGTCCTACCAGCAGCAAAAAATGGGAGAGGCGCATAGAATAGGAGCTAGAGCGATTTTACGGAAAATCGTAAATCAGCTGTAGAATTTTTTCCGAGTTGTTTTTTTTTCGATGTTCAGGGTCCATTACATTCCGTTAGTAAACCGGAAGTCCTACCAGCAGCAAAAAATGGGAGAGGCGCATAGAATAGGAGCCAGAGCGATTTTACGGAAAATCGAAAATCGGTTGTAGAATTTTTTCCGATCGATGTTCAGGGTCCATTACATTCCGTTAGTAAACCGGAAGTCCTACCAGCAGCAAAAAATGGGAGAGATTCATAGAATAGGAGCCAGAGCGATTTTACGGAAAATCGAAAATCGGCTGTAGAATTTCTTCCGAGTTGTTTTTTTTCGATGTTCAGGGTCCATTACATTCCGTTAGTTAACCGGAAGTCCTACCAGCAGTAAAAAATGGGAGAGGCGCATAGAATAGGAGCCAGGGCGATTTTACGGAAAATCGAAAATCGGTTGTAGAATTTTTTCCGAGTTTTTGTTTCGTCGTTCAGGGTCCATTACATTCCTTTAATAAACTGGAAGTCCTACCAGCAGCAAAAAATGGGAGAGGCGCATAGAATAGGAGCCAGAGCTATTTTACGGAAAATCGAAAATCGGCTGTAGAATTTTTTCCGAGTTTTTTTTTCGGTGTTCAGGGTCCATTACATTCCGGTAGTAAACCAGAAGTCCTACCAGCAGCAAAAAATGGGAGAGGCGCATAGAATAGGAGCTAGAGCGATTTTACGGAAAATCGTAAATCAGCTGTAGAATTTTTTCCGAGTTGTTTTTTTTCGTTGTTCAGGGTTCATTACATTCCTTTAATAAACAGGAAGTCCTACCAGCAGCAAAAAATGGGAGAGGCGCATAGAATAGGAGCTAGAGCTATTTTACGGAAAATCGAAAATCGGCTGTAGAATTTTTTCCGAGTTGTTTTTTTTCGATGTTCAGGGTCCATTACATTCCCTAAGTAAACCGGAAGTCCTACCAGCAGCAAAAAATGGGAGAGGCGCATAGAATAGGAGCCAGAGCGATTTTACGGAAAATCGAAAATCGGCTGTAGAATTTTTTCCGAGTTGTTTTTTTTTCGATGTTCAGGGTCCATTACATTCCGTTAGTAAACCGGAAGTCCTACCAGCAGCAAAAAATGGGAGAGGCGCATAGAATAGGAGCTAGAGCGATTTTACGGAAAATCGAAAATCGGCTGTAGAATTTTTTCCGAGTTGTTTTTTTTCGTTGTTCAGGGTCCATTACATTCCTTTAATAAACCGGAAGTCCTACCAGCAGCAAAAAATGGGAGAGGCGCATAGAATAGGAGCCAGAGCGATTTTACGGAAAATCGAAAATCGGCTGTAGAATTTTTTCCGAGTTGTTTTTTTTCGGTGTTCAGGGTCCATTACATTCCGGTAGTAAACCAGAAGTCCTACCAGCAGCAAAAAATGGGAGAGGCGCATAGAATAGGAGCTAGAGCTATTTTACGGAAAATCGAAAATCGGCTGTAGAATTTTTTCCGAGTTGTTTTTTTTTCGATGTTCAGGGTCCATTACATTCCGTTAGTAAACCGGAAGTCCTACCAGCAGCAAAAAATGGGAGAGGCGCATAGAATAGGAGCCAGAGCGATTTTACGGAAAATCGAAAATCGGCTGTAGAATTTTTTCCGAGTTGTTTTTTTTCGATGTTCAGGGTCCATTACATGCTGTTAGTAAACCGAAAGTCCTACCAGCAGCAAAAAATGGGAGAGATTCATAGAATAGGAGCCAGAGCGATTTTACGGAAAATCGAAAATCGGCTGTAGAATTTTTTCCGAGTTATTTTTTTTCGTTGTTCAGGGTCCATTACATTCCTTTAATAAACCGGAAGTCCTACCAGCAGCAAAAAATGGGAGAGGCGCATAGAATAGGAGCTAGAGCGATTTTACGGAAAATCGAAAATCAGCTGTAGAATTTTTTCCGAGATGTGTTTTTTCGATGTTCAGGGTGCATTACATGCTATTAGTAAACCGGAAGTCCTACCAGCAGCAAAAAATGGGAGAGATTCATAGAATAGGAGCTAGAGCTATTTTACGGAAAATCGTAAATCAGCTGTAGAATTTTTTCCGAGTTGTTTTTTTTCGATGTTCAGGGTCCATTACATGCTATTAGTAAACCGGAAGTCCTACCAGCAGCAAAAAATGGGAGAGGCGCATAGAATAGGAGCTAGAGGGATTTTACGGAAAATCGAAAATCGGTTGTAGAATTTTTTCCGAGTTGTTTTTTTTCGATGTTCAGGGTCTATTACATTCCGTTAAAACCGGAAGTCCTACCAGCAGTAAAAAATGGGAGAGGCGCATAGAATAGGAGCCAGAGCTATTTTACGGAAAATCGAAAATCGGCTGACGAATTTTTTCCGATTTGTTTTTTTTTCGATGTTCAGGGTCCATTACAATCTTCTAGTAAAACGGGAGACCTACCCACAAAAAAAAATGGGAGAGGCGCCGAGAATAGGAGCTAGAGCGATTTTACGGAAAATCGAAAATCGGCTGTAGAATTTTTTCCGAGTTGTTTTTTTTCGATGTTCAGGGTCCATTACATTCCATTAATAAACTGGAAGACCTACCAGCAGCAAAAAATGGGAGAGGCGCATAGAATAGGAGCTAGAGCGATTTTACGGAAAATCGTAAATCAGCTGTAGAATTTTTTCCGAATTGTTTTTTTTTTGGTGTTCAGGGTCCATTACATTCCTTCAATAAACCAGAAGTGCTACCAGCAGCAAAAAATGGGAGAGGCGCATAGAATAGGAGCCAGAGCTATTTTACGGAAAATCGAAAATCGGCTGTAGAATTTTTTCCGAGTTGTTTTTTTTCGATGTTCAGGGTCCATTACATTCCGTTAGTAAACCGGAAGTCCTACCAGCAGCAAAAAATGGGAGAGGCGCATAGAATAGGAGCTAGAGCGATTTTACGGAAAATCGAAAATCGGCTGTAGAATTTTTTCCGAGTTGTTTTTTTTCGGTGTTCAGGGTCTATTACATTCCGGTAGTAAACCAGAAGTGCTACCAGCAGCAAAAAATGGGAGACATTCACAGAATAGGAGCCAGAGCGATTTTACGGAAAATCGAAAATCGGCTGTAGAATTTTTTCCGAGTTGTTTTTTTTCGATGCTCAGGGTCCATTACATGCTGTTAGTAAACCGAAAGTCCTACCAGCAGCAAAAAATGGGAGAGGCGCATAGAATAGGAGCTAGAGCTATTTTACGGAAAATCGAAAATCGGCTGTAGAATTTTTTCCGGGTTGTTTTTTTTTCGTTGTTCAGGGTCCATTACATTCCTTCAATAATCCGGAAGTCCTACCAGCAGCAAAAAATGGGAGAGATTCACAGAATAGGAGCCAGAGCGATTTTACGGAAAATCGAAAATCGGTTGTAGAATTTTTTCCGAGTTTTTGTTTCGTCGTTCAGGGTCCATTACATTCCTTTAATAAACTGGAAGTCCTACCAGCAGCAAAAAATGGGAGAGGCGCATAGAATAGGAGCTAGAGCGATTTTACGGAAAATCGTAAATCAGCTGTAGAATTTTTTCCGAGTTGTTTTTTTTCGATGTTCAGGGTCCATTACATTCCGTTAGTAAACCGGAAGTCCTACCAGCAGCAAAAAATGGGAGAGGCGCATAGAATAGGAGCTAGAGCGATTTTACGGAAAATCGAAAATCGGCTGCAGAATTTTTTCCGAGTTGTTTTTTTTCGATGTTCAGGGTCCATTACATTCCGTTAGTAAACCGGAAGTCCTACCAGCAGCAAAAAATGGGAGAGGCGCATAGAATAGGAGCCAGAGCGATTTTACGGAAAATCGAAAATCGGCTGTAGAATTTTTTCCGAGTTGTTTTTTTTCGTTGTTCAGGGTCCATTACATTCCTTTAGTAAACCGGAAGTCCTACCAGCAGCAAAAAATGGGAGAGGCGCATAGAATAGGAGCCAGAGCGATTTTACGGAAAATCGAAAATCGGCTGTAGAATTTTTTCCGAGTTGTTTTTTTTTCGATGTTCAGGGTCCATTACATTCCGTTGGTAAACCGGAAGTCCTACCAGCAGCAAAAAATGAGAGAGGCGCATAGAATAGGAGCTAGAGGGATTTTACGCAAAATCGTAAATCAGCTGTAGAATTTTTTCCGGGTTGTTTTTTTTTCGTTGTTCAGGGTCCATTACATTCCTTTAATAAACCGGAAGTCCTACCAGCAGCAAAAAATGGGAGAGGCGCATAGAATAGGAGCCAGAGCGATTTTACGGAAAATCGAAAATCGGCTGTAGAATTTTTTCCGAGTTGTTTTTTTTCGATGTTCAGGGTCCATTACATTCCTTTAATAAACCGGAAGTCCTACCAGCAGCAAAAAATGGGAGAGGCGCATAGAATAGGAGCCAGAGCGATTTTACGGAAAATCGAAAATCGGCTGTAGAATTTTTTCCGAGTTGTTTTTTTCGATGTTCAGGGTCCATTACATTCCTTTAGTAAACCGGAAGTCCTACCAGCAGCAAAAAATGGGAGAGGCGCATAGAATAGGAGCCAGAGCGATTTTACGGAAAATCGAAAATCGGCTGTAGAATTTTTTCCGAGTTTTTTTTTTCGATGTTCAGAGTCCATTACATTCTGTTAGTGAACCGGAGGTCCTACCAGCAGCAAAAAATGGGAGAGGCGCATAGAATAGGAGCCAGAGCGATTTTACGGAAAATCGAAAATCGGCTGTAAAATTTATTCCGAGTTGTTTTTTTTCGATGTTCAGGGTCCATAACATTCCGTTGGTAAACCGGAAGTCCTACCAGCAGCAAAATATGGGAGAGGCATATAGAATATGTGCCAGAGCGATTTTACGGAAAATCGAAAATCAGCTGTAGAATTTTTTCCGGGTTGTTTTTCTTCGTTGTTCAGGGTCCGTTACATTCCTTCAATAATCCGGAAGTCCTACCAGCAGCAAAAAATGGGAGAGGCGCATAGAATAGGATCTAGAGCGATTTTACGGAAAATCGTAAATCAGCTGTAGAATTTTTTCCGGGTTGTTTTTTTTTCATTGTTCAGGGTCCATTACATTCCTTCAATAATCCGGAAGTCCTACCAGCAGCAAAAAATGGGAGAGGCGCATAGAATAGGAGCCAGAGCGATTTTACGGAAAATCGAAAATCGGCTGTAGAATTTTTTCCGAGTTGTTTTTTTTTCGATGTTCAGGGTCCATTACATGCTATTAGTAAACCGAAAGTCCTACCAGCAGCGAAAAAATGAGAGAGGCGCATAGAATAGGAGCTAGAGCTATTTTACGGAAAATCGAAAATCGGCTGTAGAATTTTTTCCTAGTTGTTTTTTTTCGATGTTCAGGGTCCATTACATTCCGTTAGTAAACCGGAAGTCCTACCAGCAGCAAAAAATGGGAGAGGCGCATAGAATAGGAGCCAGAGCGATTTTACGGAAAATCGAAAATCGGTTGTAGAATTTTTTCCGAGTTGTTTTTTTTTCGTTGTTCAGGGTCCATTACATTCCTTTAATAAACAGGAAGTCCTACCAGCAGCAAAAAATGGGAGAGGCGCATAGAATAGGAGCCAGAGCTATTTTACGGAAAATCGAAAATCGGCTGTAGAATTTTTTCCGAGTTGTTTTTTTTCGTTGTTCAGGGTCCATTACATTCCTTTAATAAACCGGAAGTCCTACCAGCAGCAAAAAATGGGAGAGGCGCATAGAATAGGAGCCAGAGCGATTTTACGGAAAATCGAAAATCGGCTGTAGAATTTTTTCCGAGTTGTTTTTTTTTCGATGTTCAGGGTCCATTACATTCCGTTAGTAAACCGGAAGTCCTACCAGCAGCAAAAAATGGGAGAGATTCATAGAATAGGAGCTAGAGCGATTTTACGGAAAATCGTAAATCAGCTGTAGAATTTGTTCCGAGTTGTTTTTTTTTCGTTGTTCAGGGTCCATTACATTCCTTTAATAAACTGGAAGTCCTACCAGCAGCAAAAAATGGGAGAGGCGCATAGAATAGGAGCCAGAGCTATTTTACGGAAAATCGAAAATCGGCTGTAGAATTTTTTCCGAGTTGTTTTTTTTCGATGTTCAGGGTCCATTACATTCCGTTAGTAAACCGGAAGTCCTACCAGCAGCAAAAAATGGGAGAGGCGCATAGAATAGGAGCTAGAGCGATTTTACGGAAAATCGTAAATCAGCTGTAGAATTTGTTCCGAGTTGTTTTTTTTTCGTTGTTCAGGGTCCATTACATTCCTTTAATAAACTGGAAGTCCTACCAGCAGCAAAAAATGGGAGAGGCGCATAGAATAGGAGCCAGGGCGATTTTACGGAAAATCGAAAATCGGTTGTAGAATTTTTTCCGAGTTTTTGTTTCGTCGTTCAGGGTCCATTACATTCCTTTAATAAACTGGAAGTCCTACCAGCAGCAAAAAATGGGAGAGGCGCATAGAATAGGAGCCAGAGCTATTTTACGGAAAATCGAAAATCGGCTGTAGAATTTTTTCCGAGTTTTTTTTTTCGGTGTTCAGGGTCCATTACATTCCGGTAGTAAACCAGAAGTCCTACCAGCAGCAAAAAATGGGAGAGGCGCATAGAATAGGAGCTAGAGCGATTTTACGGAAAATCGTAAATCAGCTGTAGAATTTTTTCCGAGTTTTTTTTTTCGGTGTTCAGGGTCCATTACATTCCGGTAGTAAACCAGAAGTCCTACCAGCAGCAAAAAATGGGAGAGGCGCATAGAATAGGAGCTAGAGCGATTTTACGGAAAATCGTAAATCAGCTGTAGAATTTTTTCCGAGTTTTTTTTTCGTTGTTCAGGGTCCATTACATTCCTTTAATAAACTGGAAGTCCTACCAGCAGCAAAAAATGGGAGAGGCGCATAGAATAGGAGCCAGAGCTATTTTACGGAAAATCGAAAATCAGCTGTAGAATTTTTTCCGAGTTGTTTTTTTTTCGTTGTTCAGGGTCCATTACATTCCGTTGGTAAACCGGAAGTCCTACCAGCAGCAAAAAATGGGAGAGATTCATAGAATAGGAGCCAGAGCGATTTTACGGAAAATCGAAAATCGGCTGTAGAATTTTTTCCGAGTTGTTTTTTTTCGATGTTCAGGGTCCATTACATTCCGTTAGTAAACCGGAAGTCCTACCAGCAGCAAAAAATGGGAGAGGCGCATAGAATAGGAGCTAGAGGGATTTTACGGAAAATCGAAAATCGGTTGTAGAATTTTTTCCGAGTTGTTTTTTTTCGATGTTCAGGGTCTATTACATTCCGTTAGAAAACCGGAAGTCCTACCAGCAGTAAAAAATGGGAGAGGCGCATAGAATAGGAGCCAGGGCGATTTTACGGAAAATCGAAAATCGGTTGTAGAATTTTTTCCGGGTTGTTTTTTTTTCGTTGTTCAGGGTCCATTACATTCCGCTAATAAACCGGAAGTCCTACCAGCAGCAAAAAATGGGAGAGCCGCATAGGATAGGAGCCAGAACTATTTTACGGAAAATCGAAAATCGGCTGTAGAATTTGTTCCGAGTTGTTTTTTTTTCGTTGTTCAGGGTCCATTACATTCCTTTAATAAACAGAAAGTCCTACCAGCAGCAAAAAATGGGAGAGGCGCATAGAATAGGAGCTAGATCGATTTTACGGAAAATCGAAAATCGGCTGTAGAATTTTTTCCGAGTTGTTTTTTTTCGATGTTCAGGGTCCATTACATTCCGGTAGTAAACCAGAAGTCCTACCAGCAGCAAAAAATGGGAGAGGCGCATAGAATAGGAGCTAGAGCGATTTTACGGAAAATCGAAAATCGGCTGTAGAATTTTTTCCGAGTTGTTTTTTTTCGGTGTTCAGGGTCCATTACATTCCGTTAGTTAACCGGAAGTCCTACCAGCAGCAAAAAATGGGGAGATTCATAGAATAGGAGCTAGAGCGATTTTACGGAAAACCGAAAATCGGCTGTAGAATTTTTTCCGAGTTTTTGTTTCGTCGTTCAGGGTCCATTACATTCCTTTAATAAACTGGAAGTCCTACCAGCAGCAAAAAATGGGAGAGGCGCATAGAATAGGAGCCAGGGCGATTTTACGGAAAATCGAAAATCGGTTGTAGAATTTTTTCCGAGTTTTTGTTTCGTCGTTCAGGGTCCATTACATTCCTTTAATAAACTGGAAGTCCTACCAGCAGCAAAAAATGGGAGAGGCGCATAGAATAGGAGCCAGGGCGATTTTACGGAAAATCGAAAATCGGTTGTAGAATTTTTTCCGAGTTTTTGTTTCGTCGTTCAGGGTCCATTACATTCCTTTAATAAACTGGAAGTCCTACCAGCAGCAAAAAATGGGAGAGGCGCATAGAATAGGAGCCAGAGCGATTTTACGGAAAATCGAAAATCGGCTGTAGAATTTTTTCCGAGTTGTTTTTTTTCGATGTTCAGGGTCCATTACATTCCGTTAGTAAACCGAAAGTCCTACCAGCAGCAAAAAATGGGAGAGGCGCATAGAATAGGAGCTAGAGCGATTTTACGGAAAATCGTAAATCAGCTGTAGAATTTTTTCCGAGTTGTTTTTTTTCGTTGTTCAGGGTCCATTACATTCCTTCAATAATCCGGAAGTCCTACCAGCAGCAAAAAATGGGAGAGGCGCATAGAATAGGAGCCAGAGCGATTTTACGGAAAATCGAAAATCGGCTGTAGAATTTTTTCCGAGTTGTTTTTTTTCGATGTTCAGGGTCCATTACATTCTGTTAGTAAACCGGAAGTCCTACCAGCAGCAAAAAATGGGAGAGGCGCATAGAATAGGAGCTAGAGCGATTTTACGGAAAATCGTAAATCAGCTGTAGAATTTTTTCCGGTTTGTTTTTTTTTCGTTGTTCAGGGTCCATTACATTCCTTTAATAAACCGGAAGTGCTATCACTAGCAAAAAATGGGAGAGATTCATAGAATAGGAGCCAGAGCGATTTTACGGAAAATCGAAAATCGGCTGTAGGATTTTTTCCGAGATGTTTTTTTTCGTTGTTCAGGGTTCAGTACATTGCTTTAATAAACAGGAAGTCCTACCAGCAGCAAAAAATGGGAGAGGCGCATAGAATAGGAGCTAGAGCGATTTTACGGAAAATCGTAAATCAGCTGTAGAATTTTTTCCGAGTTGTTTTTTTTCGATGTTCAGGGTCCATTACATTCCGGTAGTAAACCAGAAGTCCTACCAGCAGCAAAAAATGGGAGAGGCGCATAGAATAGGAGCTAGAGCGATTTTACGGAAAATCGAAAATCGGCTGTAGAATTTTTTCCTAGTTGTTTTTTTTCGATGTTCAGGGTCCATTACATTCTGTTAGTAAACCGGAAGTCCGACCAGCAGCAAAAAATGGGAGAGGCGCATAGAATAGGAGCCAGAGCGATTTTACGGAAAATCGAAAATCGGCTGTAGAATTTTTTCCGGGTTGTTTTTTTTTCGTTGTTCAGGGTCCATTACATTCCTTCAATAATCCGGAAGTCCTACCAGCAGCAAAAAATGGGAGAGGCGCATAGAATAGGAGCCAGAGCGATTTTACGGAAAATCGAAAATCGGCTGTAGAATTTTTTCCGAGTTGTTTTTTTTCGATGTTCAGGGTCCATTACATTCCGTTAGTAAACCGGAAGTCCTACCAGCAGCAAAAAATGGGAGAGGCGCATAGAATAGGAGCCAGAGCGATTTTACGGAAAATCGAAAATCGGCTGTAGAATTTTTTCCGAGTTGTTTTTTTTCGATGTTCAGGGTCCATTACATTCCGTTGGTAAACCGGAAGTCCTACCAGCAGCAAAAAATGGGAGAGGCGCATAGAATAGGAGCCAGAGCGATTTTACGGAAAATCGAAAATCGGCTGTAGAATTTTTTCCGAGTTGTTTTTTTTCGTTGTTCAGGGTCCATTAC
Organism: Trichopria drosophilae; assembly: GCA_030407085.1. Lineage (NCBI taxonomy): Eukaryota > Metazoa > Arthropoda > Insecta > Hymenoptera > Diapriidae > Trichopria > Trichopria drosophilae. Next base: position 129,823,550 of record CM059582.1, on the reverse strand, counting down.
ATTCCTTTAATAAACCGGAAGTCCTACCAGCAGCAAAAAATGGGAGAGGCGCATAGAATAGGAGCCAGAGCGATTTTACGGAAAATCGAAAATCGGCTGTAGAATTTTTTCCGAGTTGTTTTTTTTCGATGTTCAGGGTCCATTACATTCTGTTAGTAAACCGGAAGTCCTACCAGCAGCAAAAAATGGGAGAGGCGCATAGAATAGGAGCCAGAGCGATTTTACGGAAAATCGAAAATCGGCTGTAGAATTTTTTCCGAGTTGTTTTTTTTCGATGTTCAGGGTCCATTACATTCCGTTAGTAAACCGGAAGTCCTACCAGCAGCAAAAAATGGGAGAGGCGCATAGAATAGGAGCTAGAGCTATTTTACGGAAAATCGAAAATCGGCTGTAGAATTTTTTCCGGGTTGTTTTTTTTCGTTGTTCAGGGTCCATTACATTCCTTTAATAATCCGGAAGTCCTACCAGCAGCAAAAAATGGGAGAGATTCATAGAATAGGAGTCAGAGCGATTTTACGGAAAATCGAAAATCGGCTGTAGAATTTTTTCCGAGTTGTTTTTTTTCGATGTTCAGGGTCCATTACATTCCGTTAGTAAACCGGAAGTCCTACCAGCAGCAAAAAATGGGAGAGGCGCATAGAATAGGAGCTAGAGCGATTTTACGGAAAATCGAAAATCGGCTGTAGGATTTTTTCCGAGATGTTTTTTTTCGTTGTTCAGGGTTCATTACATTCCTTTAATAAACAGGAAGTCCTACCAGCAGCAAAAAATGGGAGAGGCGCATAGAATAGGAGCCAGAGCGATTTTACGGAAAATCGAAAATCAGCTGTAGAATTTTTTCCGAGTTGTTTTTTTTCGATGTTCAGGGTCTATTACATTCCGGTAGTAAACCAGAAGTGCTACCAGCAGCAAAAAATGGGAGAGGCGCATAGAATAGGAGCTAGAGCGATTTTACGGAAAATCGTAAATCAGCTGTAGAATTTTTTCCGGGTTGTTTTTTTTTCGTTGTTCAGGGTCCATTACATTCCTTCAATAATCCGGAAGTCCTACCAGCAGCAAAAAATGGGAGAGGCGCATAGAATAGGAGCCTGGGCGATTTTACGGAAAATCGAAAATCGGCTGTAGAATTTTTTCCGAGTTTTTTTTTCGGTGTTCAGGGTCCATTACATTCCGGTAGTAAACCAGAAGTCCTACCAGCAGAAAAAAATGAGAGAGGCGCATAGAATAGGAGCTAGAGCGATTTTACGGAAAATCGTAAATCAGCTGTAGAATTTTTTCCGAGTTTTTGTTTCGTCGTTCAGGGTCCATTACATTCCTTTAATAAACTGGAAGTCCTACCAGCAGCAAAAAATGGGAGAGGCGCATAGAATAGGAGCTAGAGCGATTTTACGGAAAATCGAAAATCGGCTGTAGAATTTTTTCCGAGTTGTTTTTTTTCGGTGTTCAGGGCCCATTACATTCCGGTAGTAAACCAGAAGTCCTACCAGCAACAAAAAATGGGAGAGGCGCATAGAATAGGAGCTAGAGCTATTTTACGGAAAATCGAAAATCGGCTGTAGAATTTTTTCCGAGTTGTTTTTTTTCGATGTTCAGGGTCCATTACATTCCGGTAGCAAACCGGAAGTCCTACCAGCAGCAAAAAATGGGAGCTAGATCGATTTTACGGAAAATCGTAAATCAGCTTTAGAATTTTTTCCGAGTTGTTTTTTTTCGATGTTCAGGGTCCATTACATTCCGTTAGTTAACCGGAAGTCCTACCAGCATCAAAAAATGGAAGAGATTCATAGAATAGGAGCTAGAGCGATTTTACGGAAAATCGTAAAACAGCTGTAGAATTTGTTCCGAGTTGTTTTTTTTTCGTTGTTCAGGGTCCATTACATTCCATTAATAAACTGGAAGTCCTACCAGCAGTAAAAAATGGGAGAGGCGCATAAAATAGGAGCCAGGGCGATTTTACGGAAAATCGAAAATCGGTTGTAGAATTTTTTCCGAGTTTTTGTTTCGTCGTTCAGGGTCCATTACATTCCTTTAATAAACTGGAAGTCCTACCAGCAGCAAAAAATGGGAGAGGCGCATAGAATAGGAGCCAGAGCTATTTTACGGAAAATCGAAAATCGGCTGTAGGATTTTTTCCGAGATGTTTTTTTTCGTTGTTCAGGGTTCATTACATTCCTTTAATAAACAGGAAGTCCTACCAGCAGCAAAAAATGGGAGAGGCGCATAGAATAGGAGCCAGAGCGATTTTACGGAAAATCGAAAATCGGCTGTAGAATTTTTTCCGAGTTGTTTTTTTTTCGATGTTCAGGGTCCATTACATTCCGTTAGTAAACCGGAAGTCCTACCAGCAGCAAAAAATGGGAGAGGCGCATAGAATAGGAGCCAGAGCGATTTTACGGAAAATCGAAAATCGGCTGTAGAATTTTTTCCGAGTTGTTTTTTTTCGGTGTTCAGGGTCCATTACATTCCGTTAGTAAACCGGAAGTCCTACCAGCAGCAAAAAATGGGAGAGGCGCATAGAATAGGAGCTAGAGCGATTTTACGGAAAATCGTAAATCAGCTGTAGAATTTTTTCCGAGTTGTTTTTTTTCGATGTTCAGGGTCCATTACATTCCGGTAGCAAACCGGAAGACCTACCGGCAGCAAAAAATGGGAGAGGCGCATAGAATAGGAGCCAGAGCTATTTTACGGAAAATCGAAAATCGGCTGCAGGATTTTTTCCGAGATGTTTTTTTTCATTGTTCAGGGTTCATTACATTCCTTTAATAAACAGGAAGTCCTACCAGCAGCAAAAAATGGGAGCTAGATCGATTTTACGGAAAATCGTAAATCAGCTTTAGAATTTTTTCCGAGTTGTTTTTTTTCGATGTTCAGGGTCCATTACATTCCGTTAGTTAACCGGAAGTCCTACCAGCATCAAAAAATGGAAGAGATTCATAGAATAGGAGCTAGAGCGATTTTACGGAAAATCGTAAAACAGCTGTAGAATTTGTTCCGAGTTGTTTTTTTTTCGTTGTTCAGGGTCCATTACATTCCTTTAATAAACTGGAAGTCCTACCAGCAGCAAAAAATGGGAGAGATTCACAGAATAGGAGCCAGAGCGATTTTACGGAAAATCGAAAATCGGTTGTAGAATTTTTTCCGAGTTTTTGTTTCGTCGTTCAGGGTCCATTACATTCCTTTAATAAACTGGAAGTCCTACCAGCAGCAAAAAATGGGAGAGGCGCATAGAATAGGAGCCAGAGCGATTTTACGGAAAATCGAAAATCGGCTGTAGAATTTTTTCCGAGTTGTTTTTTTTCGATGTTCAGGGTCCATTACATGCTGTTAGTAAACCGAAAGTCCTACCAGCAGCGAAAAATGAGAGAGGCGCATAGAATAGGAGCTAGAGGGATTTTACGGAAAATCGTAAATCAGCTGTAGAATTTTTTCCGGGTTGTTTTTTTTTCGTTGTTCAGGGTCCATTACATTCCTTCAATAATCCGGAAGTCCTACCAGCAGCAAAAAATGGGAGAGGCGCATAGAATAGGATCTAGAGCGATTTTACGGAAAATCGTAAATCAGCTGTAGAATTTTTTCCGAGTTGTTTTTTTTCGTTGTTCAGGGTCCATTACATTCCTTTAATAAACTGGAAGTCCTACCAGCAGCAAAAAATGGGAGAGGCGCATAGAATAGGAGCCAGAGCGATTTTACGGAAAATCGTAAATCGGCTGTAGAATTTTTTCCTAGTTGTTTTTTTTTCGATGTTCAGGGTCCATTGCATTCCGTTAGTTAACCGGAAGTCCTACCAGCATCAAAAAATGGGAGAGGCGCATAGAATAGGAGCTAGAGCGATACTACGGAAAATCGGAAATCAGCTGTAGAATTTTTTCCGAGTTGTTTTTTTTCGTTGTTCAGGGACCATTACATTCCTTTAATAAACCGGAAGTCCTACCAGCAGCAAAAAATGGGAGAGGCGCATAGAATAGGAGCCAGAGCGATTTTACGGAAAATCGAAAATCGGCTGTAGAATTTTTTCCGAGTTGTTTTTTTTTCGATGTTCAGGGTCCATTACATTCTGTTAGTAAACCGGAAGTCCTACCAGCAGCAAAAAATGGGAGAGGCGCATAGAATAGGAGCCAGAGCGATTTTACGGAAAATCGAAAATCGGCTGTAGAATTTTTTCCGCGTTGTTTTTTTTTCGATGTTCAGGGTCCATTACATTCCTTTAATAAGCCGGAAATCCCACCAGCAGCAAAAAATGGAAGAGGCGCATGGAATAGGAGCCAGAGCGATTTTACGGAAAATCGGCTGTAGAATTTTTTCCGAGTTGTTTTTTTTCGTTGTTCAGGAACCATTACATTCTGTTAATAAACCGGAAGTCTTACCAGCAATAAAAAATGGGAGAGGCGCATAGAATAGGAGCCAGAGCGATTTTACGGAAAATCAAAAATCGGCTGTAGAATTTTTTCCGAGTTGTTTTTTTTCGATGTTCAGGGTCCATTGGATACCGTTATTGATCCGGAAGCCCTACCAGCAGCAAAAAATGGGAGAGGCGCATAGAATAGGAGCCAGAGCGATTTTACGGAAAATCGAAAATCGGCTGTAGAATTTTTTCCGAGTTGTTTTTTTCGTTGTTCAGGGACCATTACATTCCTTTAATAAACCGGAAGTCCTACCAGCAACAAAAAATGGGAGAGGCGCATAGAATAGGAGCCAGAGAGATTTTACGGAAAATCGAAAATCGGCTGTAGAATTTTTTTCGATGTTCAGGATCCATTACATTCCGTTGGTGAACCCGAAGTCCTACCAGCAGCAAAATATGGGAGAGGCGCATAGAATAGGAGCTAGAGCGATTTTACGGAAAATCGTAAATCAGCTGTAGAATTTTTTCCGAGTTGTTTTTTTTCGATGTTCAGGGTCCATTACATTCCGGTAGCAAACCGGAAGACCTACCGGCAGCAAAAAATGGGAGAGGCGCATAGAATAGGAGCCAGAGCTATTTTACGGAAAATCGAAAATCGGCTGTAGAATTTTTTCCGAGTTGTTTTTTTTCGATGTTCAGGGTCCATTACATTCCGTTAGTAAACCGGAAGTCCTACCAGCAGCAAAAAATGGGAGAGGCGCATAGAATAGGAGCCAGAGCTATTTTACGGAAAATCGAAAATCGGCTGTAGAATTTTTTCCGAGTTGTTTTTTTTCGATGTTCAGGGTCCATTACATTCCGTTAGTAAACCGGAAGTCCTACCAGCAGCAAAAAATGGGAGAGGCGCATAGAATAGGAGCTAGAGCGATTTTACGGAAAATCGAAAATCGGCTGTAGAATTTTTTCCGAGTTGTTTTTTTTCGATGTTCAGGGTCCATTACATTCCATTAATAAACTGGAAGACCTACCGGCAGCAAAAAATGGGAGAGGCGCATAGAATAGGAGCCAGAGCTATTTTACGGAAAATCGAAAATCGGCTGTAGGATTTTTTCCGAGATGTTTTTTTTCGTTGTTCAGGGTTCATTACATTCCTTTAATAAACCGGAAGTGCTATCAGCAGCAAAAAATGGGAGAGATTCATAGAATAGGAGCCAGAGCGATTTTACGGAAAATCGAAAATCGGCTGTAGAATTTTTTCCGAGTTGTTTTTTTTCGGTGTTCAGGGCCCATTACATTCCGGTAGTAAACCAGAAGTCCTACCAGCAACAAAAAATGGGAGAGGCGCATAGAATAGGAGCTAGAGCTATTTTACGGAAAATCGAAAATCGGCTGTAGAATTTTTTCCTAGTTGTTTTTTTTCGATGTTCAGGGTCTATTACATTCCGGTAGTAAACCAGAAGTGCTACCAGCAGCAAAAAATGGGAGAGATTCACAGAATAGGAGCCAGAGCGATTTTACGGAAAATCGAAAATCGGCTGTAGAATTTTTTCCGAGTTTTTTTTTTCGGTGTTCAGGGTCCATTACATTCCGGTAGTAAACCAGAAGTCCTACCAGCAGCAAAAAATGGGAGAGGCGCATAGAATAGGAGCTAGAGCGATTTTACGGAAAATCGAAAATCGGCTGTAGAATTTTTTCCGAGTTGTTTTTTTTCGATGTTCAGGGTCCATTACATGCTGTTAGTAAACCGGAAGTCCTACCAGCAGCAAAAAATGGGAGAGATTCATAGAATAGGAGCTAGAGCGATTTTACGGAAAATCGAAAATCGGTTGTAGAATTTTTTCCGAGTTTTTGTTTCGTCGTTCAGGGTCCATTACATTCCGGTAGTAAACCAGAAGTCCTACCAGCGGCAAAAAATGGGAGAGGCGCATAGAATAGGAGCCAGAGCGATTTTACGGAAAATCGAAAATCGGCTGTAGAATTTTTTCCGAGTTGTTTTTTTTCGGTGTTCAGGGTCCATTACATTCCGGTAGTAAACCAGAAGTCCTACCAGCAGCAAAAAATGGGAGAGGCGCATAGAATAGGAGCTAGAGCTATTTTACGGAAAATCGAAAATCGGCTGTAGAATTTTTTCCGGGTTGTTTTTTTTTCGTTGTTCAGGGTCCATTACATTCCTTCAATAATCCGGAAGTCCTACCAGCAGCAAAAAATGGGAGAGATTCATAGAATAGGAGCCAGAGCGATTTTACGGAAAATCGAAAATCGGCTGTAGAATTTTTTCCGAGTTGTTTTTTTTCGGTGTTCAGGGTCCATTACATTCCGTTAGTAAACCGGAAGTCCTACCAGCAGCAAAAAATGGGAGAGGCGCATAGAATAGGAGCTAGAGCTATTTTACGGAAAATCGAAAATCGGCTGTAGAATTTTTTCCTAGTTGTTTTTTTTCGATGTTCAGGGTCTATTACATTCCGGTAGTAAACCAGAAGTGCTACCAGCAGCAAAAAATGGGAGAGATTCACAGAATAGGAGCCAGAGCGATTTTACGGAAAATCGAAAATCGGCTGTAGAATTTTTTCCGAGTTGTTTTTTTTCGATGTTCAGGGTCCATTACATTCCGTTAGTAAACCGGAAGTCCTACCAGCAGCAAAAAATGGGAGAGGCGCATAGAATAGGAGCCAGAGCTATTTTACGGAAAATCGAAAATCGGCTGTAGAATTTTTTCCGAGTTGTTTTTTTTCGATGTTCAGGGTCCATTACATTCTGTTAGTAAACCGGAAGTCCTACCAGCAGCAAAAAATGGGAGAGGCGCATAGAATAGGAGCCAGAGCGATTTTACGGAAAATCGAAAATCGGCTGTAGAATTTTTTCCGAGTTGTTTTTTTTCGATGTTCAGGGTCCATTACATTCTGTTAGTAAACCGGAAGTCCGACCAGCAGCAAAAAATGGGAGAGGCGCATAGAATAGGAGCCAGAGCGATTTTACGGAAAATCGAAAATCGGCTGTAGAATTTTTTCCGAGTTGTTTTTTTTCGGTGTTCAGGGTCCATTACATTCCGGTAGTAAACCGGAAGTCCTACCAGCAGCAAAAAATGGGAGAGGCGCATAGAATAGGAGCTAGATCGATTTTACGGAAAATCGTAAATCAGCTGTAGAATTTTTTCCGAGTTGTTTTTTTTCGGTGTTCAGGGTCCATTACATTCCGGTAGTAAACCAGAAGTGCTACCAGCAGCAAAAAATGGGAGAGGCGCATAGAATAGGAGCTAGAGCGATTTTACGGAAAATCGTAAATCAGCTGTAGAATTTTTTCCGAGTTGTTTTTTTTCGATGTTCAGGGTCCATTACATTCCGTTAGTAAACCGGAAGACCTACCGGCAGCAAATAATGGGAGAGGCGCATAGAATAGGAGCCAGAGCTATTTTACGGAAAATCGAAAATCGGCTGCAGGATTTTTTCCGAGATGTTTTTTTTCATTGTTCAGGGTTCATTACATTCCTTTAATAAACAGGAAGTCCTACCAGCAGCAAAAAATGGGAGAGGCGCATAGAATAGGAGCTAGAGCTATTTTACGGAAAATCGAAAATCGGCTGTAGAATTTTTTCCTAGTTGTTTTTTTTCGATGTTCAGGGTCCATTACATTCTGTTAGTAAACCGGAAGTCCGACCAGCAGCAAAAAATGGGAGAGGCGCATAGAATAGGAGCCAGAGCGATTTTACGGAAAATCGAAAATCGGCTGTAGAATTTTTTCCTAGTTGTGTTTTTTCGATGTTCAGGGTCCATTACATTCTGTTAGTAAACCGGAAGTCCTACCAGCAGCAAAAAATGGGAGAGGCGCATAGAATAGGAGCCAGAGCGATTTTACGGAAAATCGAAAATCGGCTGTAGAATTTTTTCCGAGTTGTTTTTTTTCGGTGTTCAGGGTCCATTACATTCCGGTAGTAAACCAGAAGTCCTACCAGCAGCAAAAAATGGGAGAGGCGCATAGAATAGGAGCCAGAGCGATTTTACGGAAAATCGAAAATCGGCTGTAGAATTTTTTCCGAGTTGTTTTTTTTTCGATGTTCAGGGTCCATTACATTCCGTTAGTAAACCGGAAGTCCTACCAGCAGCAAAAAATGGGAGAGGCGCATAGAATAGGAGCTAGAGCGATTTTACGGAAAATCGTAAATCAGCTGTAGAATTTTTTCCGAGTTGTTTTTTTTCGATGTTCAGGGTCCATTACATTCCGTTAGTAAACCGGAAGTCCTACCAGCAGCAAAAAATGGGAGAGGCGCATAGAATAGGAGCTAGAGCGATTTTACGGAAAATCGTAAATCAGCTGTAGAATTTTTTCCGAGTTGTTTTTTTTCGATGTTCAGGGTCCATTACATTCCGGTAGCAAACCGGAAGACCTACCGGCAGCAAAAAATGGGAGAGGCGCATAGAATAGGAGCCAGAGCTATTTTACGGAAAATCGAAAATCGGCTGTAGGATTTTTTCCGAGATGTTTTTTTTCGTTGTTCAGGGTTCATTACATTCCTTTAATAAACAGGAAGTCCTACCAGCAGCAAAAAATGGGAGAGGCGCATAGAATAGGAGCTAGATCGATTTTACGGAAAATCGTAAATCAGCTGTAGAATTTTTTCCGAGTTGTTTTTTTTCGGTGTTCAGGGTCCATTACATTCCGGTAGTAAACCAGAAGTGCTACCAGCAGCAAAAAATGGGAGAGGCGCATAGAATAGGAGCTAGAGCTATTTTACGGAAAATCGAAAATCGGCTGTAGAATTTTTTCCTAGTTGTTTTTTTTCGATGTTCAGGGTCCATTACATTCTGTTAGTAAACCAGAAGTCCGACCAGCAGCAAAAAATGGGAGAGGCGCATAGAATAGGAGCCAGAGCGATTTTACGGAAAATCGAAAATCGGCTGTAGAATTTTTTCCGAGTTGTTTTCTTTCGGTGTTCAGGGTCCATTACATTCCGGTAGTAAACCAGAAGTCCGACCAGCAGCAAAAAATGGGAGAGGCGCATAGAATAGGAGCCAGAGCGATTTTACGGAAAATCGAAAATCGGCTGTAGAATTTTTTCCGAGTTGTTTTCTTTCGGTGTTCAGGGTCCATTACATTCCGGTAGTAAACCAGAAGTCCGTCCAGCAGCAAAAAATGGGAGAGGCGCATAGAATAGGAGCTAGATCGATTTTACGGAAAATCGTAAATCAGCTGTAGAATTTTTTCCGGGTTGTTTTTTTTATCGGTGTTCAGGGTCCATTACATTCCAGTAGTAAACCAGAAGTCATACCAGCAGTAAAAAATGGGAGAGGCGCATAGAATAGGATCTAGAGCGATTTTACGGAAAATCGAAAATCGGCTGTAGAATTTTTTCCGGGTTGTTTTTTTTCGTTGTTCAGGGTCCATTACATTCCTTTAATAAACTGGAAGTCCTACCAGCAGCAAAAAATGGGAGAGGCGCATAGAATAGGAGCCAGGGCGATTTTACGGAAAATCGAAAATCGGTTGTAGAATTTTTTCCGAGTTTTTGTTTCGTTGTTCAGGGTCCATTACATTCCATTAATAAACTGGAAGTCCTACCAGCAGTAAAAAATGGGAGAGGCGCATAGAATAGGAGCCAGGGCGATTTTACGGAAAATCGAAAATCGGTTGTAGAATTTTTTCCGAGTTGTTTTTTTTCGATGTTCAGGGTCCATTACATTCCTTTAAGAAACTGGAAGTCCTAACAGCAGCAAAAAATGGGAGAGCCGCATAGGATAGGAGCCAGAGCTATTTTACGGAAAATCGAAAATCGGCTGTAGAATTTTTTCCGAGTTGTTTTTTTTCGATGTTCAGGGTCCATTACATTCCTTTAAGAAACTGGAAGTCCTAACAGCAGCAAAAAATGGGAGAGCCGCATAGGATAGGAGCCAGAGCTATTTTACGGAAAATCGAAAATCGGCTGTAGAATTTTTTCCGAGTTGTTTTTTTTCGATGTTCAGGGTCCATTACATTCCGTTAGTTAACCGGAAGTCCTACCAGCATCAAAAAATGGAAGAGATTCATAGAATAGGAGCTAGAGCGATTTTACGGAAAATCGTAAAACAGCTGTAGAATTTTTTCCGAGTTGTTTTTTTTCGTTGTTCAGGGACCATTACATTCCTTTAATAAACCGGAAGTCCTACCAGCAGCAAAAAATGGGAGAGGCGCATAGAATAGGAGCCAGAGCGATTTTACGGAAAATCGAAAATCGGCTGTAGAATTTTTTCCGAGTTGTTTTTTTTCGATGTTCAGGGTCCATTACATTCCGTTAGTAAACCGGAAGTCCTACCAGCAGCAAAAAATGGGAGAGGCGCATAGAATAGGAGCCAGAGCGATTTTACGGAAAATCGAAAATCGGCTGTAAAATTTTTTCCGAGTTGTTTTTTTTCGATGTTCAGGGTCCATTACATTCCGTTAGTAAACCGGAAGTCCTACCAGCAGCAAAAAATGGGAGAGGCGCATAGAATAGGAGCCAGAGCGATTTTACGGAAAATCGAAAATCGGCTGTAGAATTTTTTCCGAGTTGTTTTTTTTTCGTTGTTCAGGGTCCATTACATGCTACTAGTAAACCGGAAGTCCTACCAGCAGCAAAAAATGGGAGAGGCGCATAAAATAGGAGCCAGAGCGATTTTACGGAAAATCGAAAATCGGCTGTAGAATTTTTTCCGAGTTGTTTTTTTTCGATGTTCAGGGTCCATTACATTCCTTTAATAAACCGGAAGTCCTACCAGCAGTAAAAAATGGGAGAGGCGCATAGAATAGAAGCCAGGGCGATTTTACGGAAAATCGAAAATCGGTTGTAGAATTTTTTCCGAGATGTTTTTTTTCGATGTTCAGGGTCCATTACATTCCTTTAATAAACTGGAAGTCCTACCAGCAGCAAAAAATGGGAGAGCCGCATAGTATAGGAGCCAGAGCTATTTTACGGAAAATCGAAAATCGGCTGTAGAATTTTTTCCGAGTTGTTTTTTTTTCGATGTTCAGGGTACATTAGTGGGGGGGGGGGGGGGGGGGGGGGTGTGGGGGGTTAGGGGGGGGGGGGGGGGGGGGGGGGGGGGGGGGGGGGGGGGAAGGGTGTGGGGGGGGGGTGGTGGGGGGGGGGGGGGGGGGGGGGGGGGGGGGGTGGGGGGGGGGGGGGGGGGGGGGGGGGGGGTGTGAGGGGGGGTGGGGGGGGTGGGGGGGGGGGGGGGGGGGGGGGGGGGGGGGTGGGGGGGGGGGGGGGGGAAAAAGGGGGGGGGGGGGGTGGGGGGGGGGGGGGGTGGGGGGGGGGGGGGGGGGGGGGGGGGGGGGGGGGGGGGGGGGGGGGGGGGGGGGGGGGGGGGGGTGGGGGGGGGTGGGGTGGGGGGTGGGGGGGGGGGGGGGGGGGGGGGGGGGGGGGTGGGGGGGGGGGGGGGGGGGGGGGGGGGGGGGGGGGGGGGGGGGGGGGGGTGGGGGGGGGGGGGGGGGGGGGGGGGGGGGGGGGGGGGGGGGGGGGGGGGGGGGGGTGGGGGGGGGGGGGGGGGGGGGGGGGGGGGGATGAACAACGAAAAAAAAAACAACCCGGAAAAAATTCTACAGCTGATTTACGATTTTCCGTAAAATCGCTCTAGCTCCTATTCTATGAATCTCTCCCATTTTTTGCTGCTGGTAGGACTTCCGGATTATTGAAGGAATGTAATGGACCCTGAACATCGAAAAAAAACAACTCGGAAAAAATTCTACAGCTGATTTACGATTTTCCGTAAAATCGCTCTAGCTCCTATTCTATGCGCCTCTCCCATTTTTTGCTGCTGGTAGCACTTCTGGTTTACTACCGGAATGTAATAGACCCTGAACACCGAAAAAAAACAACTCGGAAAAAATTCTACAGCCGATTTTCGATTTTCCGTAAAATCGCTCTGGCTCCTATTCTGTGAATCTCTCCCATTTTTTGCTGCTGGTAGCACTTCTGGTTTACTACCGGAATGTAATAGACCCTGAACACCGAAAAAAAACAACTCGGAAAAAATTCTACAGCCGATTTTCGATTTTCCGTAAAATCGCTCTGGCTCCTATTCTATGAATCTCTCCCATTTTTTGCTGCTGGTAGGACTTCCGGATTATTGAAGGAATGTAATGGACCCTGAACAACGAAAAAAAAACAACCCGGAAAAAATTCTACAGCTGATTTACGATTTTCCGTAAAATCCCTCTAGCTCCTATTCTATGCGCCTCTCCCATTTTTTGCTGCTGGTAGGACTTCCAGTTTATTAAAGGAATGTAATGGACCCTGAACGACGAAACAAAAACTCGGAAAAAATTCTACAACCGATTTTCGATTTTCCGTAAAATCGCCCTGGCTCCTATTCTATGCGCCTCTCCCATTTTTTACTGCTGGTAGGACTTCCAGTTTATTAATGGAATGTAATGGACCCTGAACAACGAAAAAAAACAACTCGGAACAAATTCTACAGCTGATTTACGATTTTCCGTAAATTAGCTCTGGATCTTATTCTAGGCGCCTCTCCCATTTTTTGCCGCTCGTAGGACTTCCAGTTTATTAAAGGAATGTAATGGACCCTGAACAACGAAACAAAAACTCGGAAAAAATTCTACAGCCGATTTTCGATTTTCCGTGAAATCGCTCTGGCTCCTATTCTATGCTCCTCTCCCATTTTTTATTGCTGGTACGAGTTCCGGTGTATTTATGGAACGCAATCGAACCTGATAAACGAAAAATAACAACTCGGAAAATGTGCTAGAACCGGCTTTGCGATTTTTTGAAAATTCGGTTTTGCTCCTTTTTTAAGAACCTCTCCCAGCTGTGTCTGCTCGTATGATGTCCTGGGGATTGAGCTATTGTAATCCATATCAATAAACGGTAAAAAATAACTCGGAAAATTTGCTAGAGGCGATATTTCGTCGAGGAAAATTTACATGGATGCGATCTTACCATCGTCATATATTTACTTTTGACAGGATCGGGTTATGTTCGGTTTATATCACTTTTCGTTGATATTTTACTTATTTTAGGTCAGCATTATTTTCGATATTGTTCTATTATATATTTTTCGTTATTTAAATATGTTTCTGAACATCAAAATTCAATAATTCCGCGTTTATTTGCTCAATATTTTATAGTGACTTTTGAATTTTAAGTTGGTATCGCCGAGACACGTTAGATCCGACCGTTTAAATTTTTAATCGTTGTGAACTTCTGTCATATACTTTCGATCGGTATCGGTAAGTTATTTGTTGAGAGGTTCGGTTAGTATACGCCAGGCGCGCTATTGCATCGGATATTTGGTCGCTATTTTTGAAATTAGGTGCGTTACGTAGGACGTAACACCCTGCTCGGTCGAAAGTCGGCCCTCCGACTTTGTGAGTATATACGTTAGTAAGTGTGTTAGTGCAGAATCTTTGTAGTGTGATGATTAACCAATATGGGATTTCTGCTGGTATTACAAATAGTTTATATTACAGTCGCTTTCTGTTTATATTTTTAATTGTTATACATGAAACTAATAAAAAAAAGTTTAGCCTCTTCGTGTGTCTAGAACCTTTTGCTCCGTGAATCCCTAGAAGAAATGAAGTATTTTATTTCTAGTAGATGTTATCTTCTTTTGTGGGATTAGCAATATTGATGTCATCTATGTTGTTTCGTAGTTTGAGTCGATATATTTTCGTTCCTTCTATTTGTAGAATCCATATTTGATTAAACAGTTTATGCGATCCGTGAGATTGTTTAAATATTTCATGCCAGAAGTGGTTGGTCTTCTACTAAGTAGTAGTCTGCTACAGGATTCGCAATTAAATGTCGTGTTATATGTCGTTTGTTAATAAATGCCTGTTAGTTTTATTGTTTTGGTTTCTTTTTGTGGCAATGTAGATTTTGATGATAAAACCATTCATCTTTGTCATTTGTATAGTTGCGTTTGGTTGCATGTTTTCATAGTTATTCAAGTGTTGATGCATATATCTCGCATGGTTATCAGCGTAGTGTTGATGAATATGATCCATGGGAAATACATCTCTGTTGGTAGCGAAAAAGAAAGAAATTCTATTGGTTTTTGTGTGTGCTTTTTCTTTTGTTTTGGCTGGATTCCTCCTGCGTTTGATACATATTTTTATTTGAGTTGCTGGATTCCTCTTACGCTTGATATCTATTATTATATGAGTTGCTGGATTCCTCCTGCGTTTGATATATATTATTATATGAGTTGCTAGAGTTCCTCCTGCGTTTGATATATATTATTATATGAGTTGCTGGATTCCTCATGGGTTTGATGATAGAATTCTCTGAAATTCTTTTGTGCTCCATGTATTACGGACATTGGCTGGATTGTCCCTCCACTTGAGTATGGTTGCATGCTTTGGTTTATTATTGTGCAAATTTCGTGTAGGTGGCACATTTTGGTAGCTTTTGGTTTTTTGAAAAGTGATAAGAATTGTCATTTCTGTAAGGGTTAACGGATCAACCGGTACTAGTCATTGTAGTTGGCTGTGGTATAGGGTGACCGATAGCCAGACGTAAACGCCCCCCACTCCTACACCTTGAGGTAGGTCTGGCGCCAGACGGCACGTGCGCCTTGGGATAGGTCAGGGGTTAATGACCTCATAATTAGGTGATAATGGTTATTAATGGGTAATTAATGTCAAAACAAGCAATAAAAATGTCAATAAATAATGTTAATAGGGTAATTAATGTCAAATAAATATTAATTTATGACCGTAAATTGCGCCATGGCCGCCATGTGAGGTAGGCCAGTCGTCCGACGTAAACAAAAACGTACATACAACCTTTTGCACGACGGTCAGGTAGGTCATGGTTCAGCGACCTGATACGCGAGTGCTTCGTGGTTAATTGTTATATAAACAAATAATAAAGACGATAATAAATATCGACAATTGGGTAATTAAAGTCAGATGAATGTTGATAATGATGATTAATTGATAGTTTGCGTATAAACAAATAATAAATACATTAATAAATAACTATAATGACCTTGCGATAAACATATAGGTACGTGAGTCCCTTTGGCGAAAAGTTGAGGTAGATCACGGTTCAACGATCTTTAAACGTTTATGTGTTAGTTTTTGTTTTTTGATATGATGAATAAAACGGTAGAGCCGACATCCCACTTCCTCCGTATTGTGTATTAATATTTACCAACACAACACTCCACTGACCTTTATATGTATACATGTGGCTCATGTGTCACTCCACTTGCAGGTCGAAACAAGAAACTGAAATTTCTTACGCCGTTGTTGGAACGCACATGTGGCTTATATTCAAGAGACCCGGTTTTCTAGGAAAATCTTAAAGACGAGGGGGAGATAAGGTTCTAGAAGTAAGCTAGAATAAGTTATGTGTAGAAAAAATAATATAGATTGTAATAAATTACGATACAGGTCTTGCGACAATCATTTTGTTTGGGGCCCTTTGGCGAAAAATTGAGGTAGGTCATGCAGTATTATATTTTTCTTGGAATTCACTCAAAATACAAAAGAGGAGATACGATGTCTTCCTATGAACTTTGAATGGGTTGAAAAGCGACTGAAGAGATTACGTAATATTATGTGTTTACCTTGTTGTCTTCAATTAATAATTACACAAAGGACATAATTATTTTTATTTTTATTATTATTTTTAATCAATGGAATATCAAAAACAATCTCGCTTACATTGCTAATTTTTCTTAAATAACGAGAAAACTATTGTTTTTTACAAAAAGTTACATTTTTACAGCTTTGTTACACTTTATACATTGTATCCAAAAGGAAGCGAATATCTAGTCGAAATGTGATGCCTTTTTTTTAAAACTATTTTACATGTTGTTTCTTCTTCACGCGTTACAACTTCGTGAATTTCGGTTCGCCTTATCGCACTGAAACGAATTTTTATTTTTTGTGGTGTAGTAGCAATAGTAGTAGTAGTAGTAGTACTAGTATAAGTATCATTTGCCATAATTAGCTGATAAATCGAGTCGAAATTGATTTTATTTCCATTTTCTCAATTTAACGAAATCCCCCTGACCTTACACGTATCGGAGTATTTCCTTTTATTAGTTTATACGCGATAAGCATAAAATTTAGCACCTCCCGAGATAAAAGTCTGAATGTAAGAACCTGGACCGTATACCGCTAATTCATCAGTCATATCTCCGAGAAAATTCCCGAGCTGTGGGTCGTATTCTTTGGCTGATGTGTTTCCTCCCGATAAGTAAATTACCGAGTAGGTATTAAAATAAAGTACGCGACACGGTCCAATTTTTCTAGGTAGCTGTAGAGTTTCAGGCGAGCGTGAGTTGTCGTTTAATCCGCTAACACGACGTTTGTGCAGTTTGACGATGACGATGTTTCCTTGGTTTGTTATGGTGATCCACCCACCATTTACCAGTACATTGTGCAGATGACCTTTATATACATGTTGCGCACGTGGCAGTTCACTTGTAGGTCGAAAACGAGAGACTTCAATTTCATACGACGTTGAAACGCACACACGAAGTTTTTACTAGAGGGACCCAGTTTTCTAGGAAAATCTTGAAGATGAGGGAGAGATAAGACTTTAAAAGTACGCTGGAAATTGTAATATACAAAATAATACATATAATAATATACACGTATAAACTGGGATAATTAATGTCGAAAATGTCTGATTTTGTAATCTGGAAGCCGTATAGAGAACTACTTAATTGTAATAGTTTCTTGGAAATCCCCGGAAAATACGAAGGGGAGATATGATAAAGGTAAAATATGGAAAGATTCGATTTATTAAAAACACGTTTCATTCAAACATAGCAGATTTTAAAGGCAGGGTGATCTTAAAAAAATGGAATAAACCATCCTTGCACCTACAAAAAATAACGACGCGAAATAACGTCTGCTAACGTATAATAACAATCCCTGTTAAATAGAAAATCGAAAAAGATAGATGTTGTATAAGTCTGTTTCCTTCTATTTTTTTTTTTTTTTTCAATATCCGTATTATATATACGATTTGTAGTTGAAGTATTGTTGTATGTATACTGATGGTGTATAAAGATATTTCGGATATTAAAAAGATCTACAAATTTCGTATCATTTTTCACATAACCTCAAAATTTTCAAGAAACATCGGAAAAAACGTGTTTTTAATTTTTAAAATAAAATTTTTTTTCATCAAATTTACAAGACGTTTTCATTGTTTGAAAGTTGGACCGGTGCAGTTACTCCAATATCAAACAGAAAATTGAAAAAATTAATAACAGTAAACCAAGAAACGTATCCGAATGTCTGTTAAAAGTTGCCCTCCTAATAAAAAATGTTAAATGGAGAATTTTTGGATATTAAGAAGATATACAACTTTTGTCTACATTAGTGATTTCATTAAAAAATTACAGCTTATTCGGAACATGAAATGTTAAGTCTCATGTAAAGTTAATGAAACAAATCTATTTGTTTGTAAGAAAATAAAAATTTAAACCGCAGTTTTTCGATGTTTTTCAAAAACTTTAAGGTTAGGAGAAACATGATGTATATAGAGGTTGTACATATTTATGATCTCTCAGATATTCCTATACCACAATATACACATACTCCAACCACATATTGTATATAATACGAATGTTGAAAAAAAAGAAAAAATAGAAAAAAACGGACTGATCTAAAACAGTATATCTTTTTCGATTTTCTTTTTCACGGGGTTTGTTTTTATACATTAGCAGAAGTTACTTCACGACGTTAGTTTTCGGGTGCAGGTCGGCTTTATTCAAATGTTATTATACAGTACCGTGAAACGTACAAAAATGTATCATTTTTAGTATTTGCAGAATATTAATTTTTATCAAAAAATTGATCGTGCCACTTGCTCACAATATAAACTTGAAGCTTTTAAAATATCTCGGAATTTTTACCAAACCGAGGAGTACCATCGAGCTTCCACAAAGATTTGTTGACGATGGAATGTGATGGGATACGTTCCGCACGAAGACTTCGGATAAATGCTTCGCGTCCAACAGGTTAACAACATCGACAATGTCAGACCCGATAAGCTCATAACCGTGTATGGTTACACCTTCATTTTTCCACGTTTGGTGCGATGCAGTTGTAGTTCAGTAATTTCAAAATTTTTGAGGGGGCCGCTGATCTGAACTCATATTTTCGAAAATCAATATAGTGGATCCAAAATGGCGGATCGGAATGTCGCGGATTGCGATACTGACCACATATTATTACCCGGACTGTTAACATTGTACAATTCAAGGGTGTAAAACTAACAGGTATTTGTTTTTTAATTCTACATTGTTTGTTGAAAATAAATAACGTTATTATTGGTTCGCCATCATGGATCCCCCATATTGAATTTTGAAAATCGGACGTCAGATTCGTAATCAGTGACCCCGAAAACCACCGAGTAATGATTTTCATCCATTTCCGTGTTAAGAAAAATGTTTGTTTCAAAGGGTTAAATCCCGACAGGCGTGTATGCGGCATATCCGATTCCTCTGGATTAGACGAAACCTGCGGTACTAATCGCTAACACGGCATATAAAACCAGGTTCACGCACGCACTGGGTAGCATTTTATGACGAATTTTCTAATGGAATCTTCTTTGACATCTATGGATCACCTCCATTAATCACGCATCACATTCGCCGCCTCCGACGCAATTGTAAGACAATCCGATGGGTCGACAAATGTCTTCAGAGCGTTACTTTTTTTGTGTGCGGTCAATATTACCTTATGTTTTTACATAGTATGCCTAACGATTACAGTTTATATGATTCTCACCAGAATTTCTGTAATGATAATAGAAAAAACCACGATTATATTGTGAGCAAGTGGCACGATCAATTTTTTGATAAAAATTAATATTTTGGAAATACTAAAAATGATACATTTTTGTACGTTTCACGGTACTGTATAATAACATTTGAATAAAGCCGCCCTGCACCCGAAAACTAACGTCGTGAAGTAACTTCTGCTAATGTATAAAAACAAACCCCGTGAAAAAGAAAATCGAAAAAGATACACTGTTTTAGATCAGTCCGTTTTTTTCTATTTTTTCTTTTTTTTCAACATTCGAATTATATACAATATGTGGTTGGAGTATGTGTATATTGTGGTATAGGAATATCTGAGAGATCATAAATATGTACAACCTCTATATACATCATGTTTCTCCTAACGTTAAAGTTTTTGAAAAACATCGAAAAACTGCGGTTTAAATTTTTATTTTCTTACAAACAAATAGATTTGTTTCATTAACTTTACATGAGACTTAACATTTCATGTTCCGAATAAGCTGTAATTTTTTAATGAAATCACTAATGTAGACAAAAGTTGTATATCTTCTTAATATCCAAAAATTCTCCATTTAACATTTTTTATTAGGAGGGCAACTTTTAACAGACATTCGGATACGTTTCTTGGTTTACTGTTATTAATTTTTTCAATTTTCTGTTTGATATTGGAGTAACTGCACCGGTCCAACTTTCAAACAATGAAAACGTCTTGTAAATTTGATGAAAACAAATTTTATTTTAAAAATTAAAAACACGTTTTTTCCGATGTTTCTTGAAAATTTTGAGGTTATGTGAAAAATGATACGAAATTTGTAGATCTTTTTAATATCCGAAATATCTTTATACACCATCAGTATACATACAACAATACTTCAACTACAAATTGTATATATAATACGGATATTGAAAAAAAAAAACAAAAATAGAAGGAAACAGACTTATACAACATGTATCTTTTTCGATTTTCTATTTAACAGGGATTGTTATTATACGTTGGCAGACGTTATTTCGCGTCGTTATTTTTTGTAGGTGCAAGGATGGTTTATTCCATTTTTTTAAGATCACCCTGCCTTTAAACTCTGCTATGTTTGAATGAAACGTGTTTTTAATAAATCGAATCTTTCCTTATTTTACCTTTATCATATCTCCCCTTCGTATTTTCCGGGGATTTCCAAGAAACTATTACAATTAAGTAGTTCTCTATACGGCTTCCAGATTACAAAATCGGACATTTTCGACATTAATTATCCCAGTTTATACGTGTATATTATTATATGTATTATTTTGTATAGTACAATTTCTAGCGTACTTTTCGAGTCTTATCTCTCCCTCATTTTCAAGATTTTCCTAGAAAACTGGGTCCCTCTAGTAAAAACTACGCGTGTGCGTTTCAACGTCGTATGAAATTGAAGTCTCTCGTTTTCGACCTACAAGTGAACTGCCACGTGCGCAACATGTATATAAAGGTCATCTGCACAATGTACTGGTAAATGGTGGGTGGATCACCATAACAAACCAAAGAAACATCGTCATCGTCAAACTGCACAAACGTCGTGTTAGCAGATTAAACGACAACTCAAGCTCGCCTGAAACTCTACAGCTACCTAGAAAAATTGGACCGTGTCGCGTACTTTATTTTAATACCTACTCGGTAATTTACTTATCGGGAGGATACACATCAGCCAAAGAATACGACCCACAGCTCGGGAATTTTCTCGGAGATATGACTGATGAATTAGCGGTTTACGGTCCAGGTTCTTACATTCAGACTTTTATCTCGGGAGGTGCTAAATTTTATGCTTATCGCGTATAAACTAATAAAAGGAAATACTCCGATACGTGTAAGGTCAGGGGGATTTCGTTAAATTGAGAAAATGGAAATAAAATCAATTTCGACTCGATTTATCAGCTGTAATGTTTGTTTGTAATGTTTACATATTCATTTCGAGATATCTTTCAATAAGGTTACGATAGATATATTCTGGAAATATTCGAACTGATACATGAAGTACCTTCTTAAAATGTTTATCAATATCTTAATATTGGTTGCTGTCAATATGGACCATTTTGTTAAGGTAGTTCGGGCGTAATCGGCGTATCATATAACATAACCCTCGGAATGAATAAGTGTGCTTTTTGTGATTATTTGCCATTTTAATTGTATACGTTGCGAGATACTCAGCTATAATGTTAGGATAGATATATTCTAGAAATATTCATACTAATACATGAGATAAGTGCATAAAACCTTTTTCAATATTTAATTATTCCTTGCTGACAAAATGGACAATTTAGTCTAGGTATTTCGTGATTATTAAGCTTGTGATATAAATTTACCCTCGGAGTGAATAAGCGTGCTTTCTGTGATTAGATGTTATCTTAACATATTCATTCCGAGATATCTTCCGTCAGTGTTTCTATAGATATATTCTGGAAATATCCGTAATAATACATGAGGTATCTTCTTAAAACGTTTATCAATATCTTAATATTCGTTGGTGTAAATATTGAAAATTTTATTACGGTAGTTCGGGATTATTCGGCGTGTCATATAAATTAACCCTCGGAGTCAATAAGTGTGCTTTCTGTAATTAGATGTTGGAACAAATCGGAGTCTAGTTTGTCAGATCTTTCTGAATCGTCCAAACATATAAATAAAATAAAGTCAATTATGGTCCATCATTATAAATAAATATTAAAATCAATATTAAAATTATAGATTGGAATCGTTAGGTGCTGAAAGAAATCATAGTCATTATTATATTAGTCATTCAAGTAAAATATATTTATCTTTGAATTTTATAATTGAATTCGTCCATAACAGAATAATTATACACACTCATACCAAACATACTCGGAGTCACGATCGAATATAAATAAAATCCGAGTGAGTCATTAAAATAAAATAAAGTCAGCGAGTCGTGGTAAGTCGTGTGAGTCAATATATAAAATTATTAATATCGTCAACGACGGAATAACTTACGCGGATGAAATAAATTAATGACACGGACACACATTCAGTACACACGCACACACATACATTATATAACATTAACATAGACAAATATTTGGTGGCGTTTCACAACATAATACATTAAAAACACATATTCATATTATTATTTATTAACGGACGGAAGAGAAAGAGGCTTAATTGTCTTCTTTAGATTTTTCAGCGCCGTTCCTTTTGATAGAATGTTCGGGTCCTCCATCCGTCTAAGTATTTTGATGAATGCGGCTGCTGTCACCTGATGAACCCTGGATGGGTGTCGAACTCCCTCGGGGTCACGAGGGAGAGGACCAGCAGCCTCGTTTAGTATATGGACGAACGGAGTACCGTCGTCAATTCTTGGTGTCCTTCTGTCAATTTCATATCCTCGCCGCCTCCATTGGTATGTTGAATTTTGATGCTGGCTGTTGATATTTGTGGGCCCACCTTTAGTTTCGGAGCAGCCAGGGTCTCCGTAGTTGAGGAGGCAGCGAGTCGTCCACCAGGAAGTCCAATGTAGAAGAGTCCAGGAAGAAGAGGAGTTTGAGGGATACTTACCAGGTCTTATAATACCTCGTTAAGTATCCCTATGTCCGGTCATGTCGCCGAGTTCCTCTGTTCCTGAGAATCGGGACGGGAACTGTCAAACATTTAAATGTCATTTGATGGACTTTAGTTTGACAGCCCCCCCCCCCCTCATTTGAATTTGGAGCGCATGCGCCCTATTGCGGCGACACATGCGCTCCGAGCTTGGAACTCGGCCCGTTTGTTGCCCACACTGATATAAAATATATGGATAGGGCATACCCATTGAATTCGCAAGTAATTTCAGTACAAGCAGCAAAACGGCAAACATGGCGTCGAATAGCCGAACAAAGCTGAAAGCGTACGAATATGATCCGAAAGTGGTTATGATTCCGCGGGTAAATTGAAATACATAAGCAGTGATGGGATATCGAGGATTTTTCGCGCACCGATGTGCGCAGGTTGGGCGCGATTGGCGGCTGGAGGCACAGTCGAGCGACAGCGGAAAATCTATAGTCCTTGCGTGTTCATGCTTCGAATAAATGACTGCGGCTAGCAGTTTATCAGCTGCTTCGCGGCTCATATCGTAAAGGGTGTAGTAGCCGAGTGGTTAAAGCGCTCGACTGATGAACATAATTTTTGTAGTTCGCGTACTCGCAGATGCATTTTTTTTTTATTTTTATAATTATGTAATATAATTTTTTTTAGTTTTTTTATTTTTATATTTATTTTTCTAATTTATTGCAATTTATTAAATGCTATTTAAATTATTTATTGAATATTTTTGAAAGGAATTTTTAATTTTTTAAATATACTTTTTAATCTAACTTAAGTTATTTTCTGTAACTTATTTTGACGAATATGGCGTTAAATAAAACTGAAACATGTTTTCTCTACTTTTATTTATGTAGTTGTATATTACAGTTGTATTAAATAAATAAATTTCTTCAGTTAGGAAGATATTGCCAAAATGTTTTTAATTCTTCTTTATCCGCCAAAAATGAAATTAATATGTCACAATACTTTTTACGTATATAAAATAGTAGCTTATATTATACAAAAGAATTGTGAATAATACCATACCCATCTATTTTCCAATACTTGGAATGTTATTTTTACTTACTCCAATTTTATGAAGCTTTAAATAATGCTTAAATATTTAAATACATAATTTTCCAAGGTTATAAAAATATTGCCACAGTTTTTCACTATTTATCCGCCAAAAATGAAATTGATGTGTAATAATATTTTTATCCGATTCAAAATAGTAACTAATATTATGCAAAATGATCTGTAACTATAATGAAACTCTACCTATTCAATGTCCGTTATTTGGAATATTGTTGTTACTAAGTCTTTTTTATTTAGCTTTAAAAAAATGCTTAAAAATAATAAAAGTTAAAAAAGCATTTGGTAAAAATAATATTATAATTTATTAAATGCTATTTAAATTACTTATTATATAGTTTTTAAAATATTGTAACTGTTTAAAAAAATTGAAAGTCTTTAAATATATTTTTTCACGTAATTATGATATATTTTTTGCAACTTATTTCGGTGATATTTCTCTTTCTGAGAATCATCATTATCAGTGATTGGCATTATTATATAATACATTTTCTAAATTAGTAGTAATAACCAAATAATTTTCCACAGTTAGGACAATATCGCCAAAATGTTTCTATTTCATCCTTATCCGCCAAAAATCAAATTAATATGTAATAATTTTTTGTACGTATATAAAATAGTGGTTTATGTTATCCAAAATTATGGGTAAGTAATGCAATTATACCTATTCAATGTCCATTAGTTGGACCTTTCTTCTTACAAATCTTTTTTATGAAGCTTTAAAAATATTCTGAAAAATAATAAAAATTAAAAAAAACGATTTTGTAAAAATAATAATGAAAAGATAATTTCAATTTCTTTTTTTTTTAATTTCAATCATTCAATACATTGTTTAAACTACCAGTAATAAACAAAAACATTTCTAAAGTTAGAAAAATATTGCGACAAGGTTTTTACTTCTTATTTATCCGCCACAATCAAATTAATTAATATATAATACGAATGCAGCAGTAATTCATCAACGGCTTTGCGACAACAAGTTCAAATAAGTTCGTTTAGTCGACTGGTTAGAGTGCTTGCCTCGTATGTATGACGTTGGAAGATCGCGTACTGGCGAGTGCACGTTTTTTCTTTTTCTTATTAATTTTATTATTATGTTAATATTATAATTTATTAAATGCTATTTAAATTATTTATTATATACTTTTTAAAATATTGTAAGTGTTTAAAGAAATTGTAATTCTTGAAATATATTTTTTCACGTAATTTTATAGACTTTTCGTAACTTACTTTGATTCTACTTTTATTTGTATTTGATTCTATTGGTGCGAATTATTATTAATGATAGAAATTGTTAAATACCACGCTTTCTATACTTTTATTATTTCATCGATATTTTTTAAATTTGAATCTATTTTAGTATATTACTTCTATTATATATTCTTTTAAACGTGATCATTTCAACTGAAACGGATCTAAAATATGTCATCCATTCGGTGCCAATCTTAATTTTTGTTTAACTTTTATTATAAATTGTTAGAGAATTTATAAATTTATGTGAATTTGTAAATTTATGAGAATATTAAGTTGTGCATTTATTCTTTGTTAGCCCATTAATGCGGATAATCAGAAAAAAATTGGAAAACCTACATTTTATAGATTTGTTTTAAATTTTTATAATTTGTTTATTTACAATGTTAAGTGTAATTTTCTGTTTTATCATTGTGTGGATTTATATCCTCCTTCAGGGAGTTCTAAAGTGCTTGGACGATAAGGTAGGAATTTCCACTAAAAACAGTAAATAAAAAAATGACTGAATCGATTTTTAAAAATTCGGGCACTGTTAGAGCAATTTTAATGACCATATACGGTACCCTAGAAAATGCCAAAGACATTAATTGAAAACTGACCGAGAATTTTCAGATATAAATAACAATTACTTATTTCCGAAAATTCTCGTTCTTAATTTCTTTGATATTTTCTAGGATACCGTCCGCAGTAATTTGAATTTTCATTACAGAGTCTGAATTTTGAAAATCGATTCAGGAATTTTTTATAAACGGTTTTTAGTGAAATGATAAAAAGGGAAACAATAAATTAATTAATCATTAGGTAAACAAAAATTATGCATCCATCGGTTCTCGAACCTGCAAAATATCGAATGATTTTCAGTCATCTAGATCACTCGACAACGTTAATTTTTACATAAATATTGCTTATGTCCAGCTGCTTGTATTCATATATGCTATTATATTCCGTTTTTATTATTAGTTCTGTAATGTCCTTGTCGTGGTATTTTTTAATTTTGATTATTTTTATATTTTGTTTGAAATGGGTTAAACTTCCTAAACAACAATTATTCAAGTATTGGGCATTGGATATGTGTAATTGCATTAGTTACAGATAATTTTACATAAAATAAGTTACTAGGTTCATTACCTCTTAATTAGCCAGTTCTCTAAATGTATTTAAACATAGAATTTTTTAATACCTTTTTTCATTGGAAAATCGCAACGTAAGAATGACCATGATATTGTTAAGAGGTCTGAATGTAGATATATGTATGTTTTATGATACTAAACATAAAATATTATTACATATTAAATTTTTGGCTGATAAAGAAGAAATAGAAACATTTTGGCGATATTGTCCTAACTGTAGAAAATTATTTATTTATTACTACTAATTTGGAAAATGTATTATATAATATTGCCGGTCACAGATAATAATGATCCTCACAAATAGAAATATAACCGAAATGAGTTACAAAAAATATACCACAGTTACGTGAAAAAATGGCTCCACGTCTTTATTTCACATGACAACTAATCATGTGATTATTTGTCCGTGAAATAAAGACGTGCTACCGAAAAAATATATTTCAAGAATTACAATTTCTTTAAACACTTACAATATTTTAAAAAGTATATAATAAATAATTTAAATAGCATTTAATAAATTATAATATTAACATAATAATAAAATTAATAACAAAAAAAAAACGTGCACTCGCCAGTACGCGATCTTCCAACATCATACATACGAGGCAAGCACTCTAACCAGTCGACTAAACGAACTTTTTTAAACTTGTTGTCGCAAAGCCGTTGATGAATTACTGCTGCATTCGTATTATATATTAATTAATTTGATTGTGGCGGATAAATAAGAAGTAAAAACCTTGTTGCAATATTTTTTTAACTTTAGAAATGTTTTTGTTTATTACTGGTAGTTTAAACAATGTATTATCTTTTCATTATTATTTTTACAAAATCGTTTTTTTTTAATTTTTATTATTTTTCAGAATATTTTTAAAGCTTCATAAAAAAGATTTGTAAAAACAAAGTTCCAACTAATGGACATTGAATAGGTATAATTGCATTACTTACACATAATTTTGGATAACATAAACCACTATTTTATATACGTACAAAAAATTATTACATATTAATTTGATTTTTGGCGGATAAGGAACAAATAGAAACATTTTGGCGATATTGTCCTAACTGTGGAAAATTATTTGGTTATTACTACTAATTTAGAAAATGTATTATATAATAATGCCTGTCACTGATAATGATGATTCTCAGAAATAGAAATATCACCGAAATAAGTTACAAAAAATATATCATAATTACGAGAAAAAATATATTTAAAGACTTTCAATTCCTTTAAACAGTTACAATATTTTAAAAACTATATAATAAGTAATTTAAATAGCATTTAATAAATTATAATATTATTTTTACCAAATGTTTTTTTAACTTTTATTATTTTTAAGCAGTTTTTTAAAGCTAAATAAAAAAGACTTAGTAACAACAATATTCCAAATAATGGACATTGAATAGGTATAGTTTCATTATAGTTACAGATCATTTTGCATAATATTAGTTACTATTTTGAATCGGATAAAAATATTATTACACATCAATTTCATTTTTGGCGGATAAATAAGAAGTGAAAAACTGTGGCAATATTTTTATAACCTTGGGAAATTATGTATTTAATTATTTAAGCATTATTTAAAGCTTCATAAAATTGGAGTAAGTAAAAATAACATTCCAAGTATTGGAAAATAGATGGGTATGGTATTATTCACAATTCTTTTGTATAATATAAGCTACTATTTTATATACGTAAAAAGTATTGTGACATATTAATTTCATTTTTGGCGGATAAAGAAGAATTAAAAACATTTTGGCAATATCTTCCTAACTGAAGAAATTTATTTATTTAATACAACTGTAATATACAACTACATAAATAAAAGTAGAGAAAACATGTTTCAGTTTTATTTAACGCCATATTCGTCAAAATAAGTTACAGAAAATAACTTAAGTTAGATTAAAAAGTATATTTAAAAAATTAAAAATTCCTTTCAAAAATATACAATAAATAATTTAAATAGCATTTAATAAATTGCAATAAATTATAAAAATAAATATAAAAATAAAAAAAATTATATTCATTCCGAGATATCTTCCATTAGTGTTCCGATAGATATATTCTGGAAATATTCGTACTAATAGATAAAGTATCTTCTTAAAACGTTGATCAATATCTTAATATTCGTTGGTGTAAATATTGAAAATTTGATTAAGGCAGTTCGGGATTATTCGGCGTGTCATATAAATTAACCCTCGGAATGAATAAATGTGCTTTTTGTGATTATTTGCGGTTTAATTGTATACGTTGCGAGATACCCAGCTATAATGTTAGGATAGATATATTCTGAAAATATTCGTACTAATACATGAGGTATCTTCTTAAAACATTTATGAATATATTAATATTCGTTGGTGTAAATATTGAAAATTTGATTAAGGTAGTTCGGGATTATTCGGCGTGTCATATAAATTAACCGTCGGAGTGAATAAGTGTGCTTTCTGTGATTAGATGTAATTTTTACATATTCATTCCGGGATATCGTCCAATAGGGTTACGATAGATATAGTCTGGTAATATTCGAACTAATACATGAGGTATCTTCTTAAAACGTTTATCAATATCTTAATATTCGTTGCTGTAAATATTAAAAATTTTATTACGGTAGTTTGTGATAATTCGGAGTGTCATATAAATTAACCCTCGGAGTCAATAAGTGTGCTTTCTACAATTAGATGTAATGTTTACATATTCATTCCGAGATATCGTCCAATAGGGTTACGATAGATATATTCTGGTAATATTCGAACTAATACATGAGGTATCTTCTTAAAACGTTTATCAATATCTTAATATTCGTTGCTGTAGGTTAGGTTAGGTAAGAGGGCCTGGGATGGAAATTATTTCCATTCCTTCGCATCAAAGCCTGTGGCCCATTGCGCTGCCCTAGTTGGGGTAGTTGGAATTTCTCTAATCTCTCCTATTCATTTTGCTTGGAAGCATTTCCAACTTCTAGCAAAGTTCACGAGTTGTTTTAAGTTCATCTGTGACGCCTCGTGCAGGCCTTCCAGCTGCTCACGTCCAAATAAATTGAAGCGTTTGCTTTCCAGGGCCGAGCAGTGACATAACAGATGGACGATCGTTTCCTCCTCTTCGTTGCACTGCCGGCAGGTGTCATCAGTGTCCTTTCCTCATCTTTTGAGGTTGACTCTGTTGGGGCAGTGTCCCGTGATCACTCCTGTGATCATGCTGACTGAGGTCTTTTTAGTCCTATGAGTTCTTTCGTTCTTTCTTTGTCTAGTTGTGGCCATAGTGCCTTAGATGTAGAACATCCTCCCACGATTTCCCATCTGGCACTATGCCATTTCGTTGTGGTTTCGTCTATTGCGTCTTTTACGACATTTATCGGTAGGAAGGGGTATGTACCAGCTTGTCCCTCATCTTTCTCCGCCCCCAGCTTTGCCAGTTTGTCCGCCTCCTCGTTCCCTTCAACCTTGTGGTGTCCGGGTACCCAGCAGAGTTTGACTTTGCTGTAGCGGATCCATGATAGGGCCTCACGACAACTCACCACCGACTTCGATCTAGTCGTATGTGACGTAATAGCTTTTAAGGCGACCTTGCTGTCAGTGTAGATCGTGACCGACATGCCCCTGTTTTCCTCATGTAACATGAGTTTCGCTGCATTCTCGATTGCTAGTATCTCTGCTTGCAGCACACTACAGTCTTTCTTGAGTCTCAATGACTCCTGAAATCCTAACTTCTTTGAGAAGATACCTGCTCCTGTTCCAGTCTTCGTTTTTGATCCGTCAGTGAAGATATTGGTTTCCTCCTCCTTTAGAACGGAGTTTCGGTCCCATTCTTCTTTTGTCGGAAATTCCATCGCAATCCTATTTCCGAAGGTAGTTTGAGTGGATATGTAGTCCGTTTGCTGCGCCAGCATCAATGACAACTTACCATTCGCATTCCCTAGGTCCTTCATGATCCTCGTATGTCCATAATTCGTCTGTTGCCACAAGTTAGAGTCTCTTAGACATAGAGCTCTTTTTGCTGCTAGGCCTTTTATGAACTGATCAATAGGTGGGAGGTATATCATTACCTCCAGCGCCGCCGTTGTGGGGCACTTTTTAATGCTCCCGTTGTACCGACTGCTGCCAATCTTTGTACTTTATTTAGCGCTTTCTTGTTTATTTCTTTATCCATGGCATTCCACCAGACCACGGCTCCGTACGTGATGATGGGCCTTACTATCGCTTTATACATCCAATGGATGATGCAAGGCTGTAGTCCCCATCTTCTTCCAAACATCTTCTTACACATGTAAAAGGCATTGATGCCTTTTTTTGCTCTTTCTTCGATGTTCCTTTTCCAGGACAATTTGGTGTCTAATACCATACCGAGGTATTTTGCGTCTTTGGATAGCGTTAATTCCCGCCCTCCTAATGTCGGCATTTTAAACTTCGGTATTTTATATCTTCTTGTGAATAGAACCAGTTCGGTCTTGCCTGGATTTACTCCTAGACCATTTTGCTCTGCCCACTTAAAGATCTCTTTTAATGCTGACTCCATGATGTCGCCTATCGTTGTCAAATCCTTGCCTGTGATTAGCACTACCACGTACTCTGCATAGGCTATCATTTTTATTCTCTTAGCCTCCAGGGTTTTCAGGATCCTATTGATCACTGTTAACCACAGGAGAGGGGACAAGACTCCACCCTGTGGAGTACCCCTTGAAGTTCTCTTTCTTATAGACTTGTCTCCGATCTCTGCATTTATGATTCTGCTTCGTAGCATTTCCATAATCCAGTTTATGGTGACTTGGTCCGTTCCAATTTCCTTTAAGGAATGCAAGATTGATGACGTCTCGACGTTGTTAAAAGCTCCTTCAATGTCTAGGAACGCTCCTAAGGTGTATTCCTTCTCTTGGAGGGACTTCTCTGTCGTCTTTACCACATCATGTAGAGCACTTTCCACCGACTTGCCTTTCAGATAGGCATGTTGCCTTGTGCAGTACTTCTCAATTTGTGTGGTTTCCTTATGTTCCGAATGAGAAATACGGAAAGGAGAGAGTCCAGGATCGTACACTCCAAAAGGTTCAATATAGATAATTTATTGAGTAAATGGTTTCACAATAATTCGGTTCTCGAAAAACGCAATGCGTAGAGTTCCAGAATCGCGAATACTGGCATGCGTTTCCAACAACGAGTACTTTGAAAACCGAGAGTGAGCGCACGCATAACTTTTTCGGTCAAGGTCTAGTTAGCGACTGACTCCCAGACGCGGGCAACGAAAGATACAAATTTAATCCGCGGCAACAGATGGCGCAAAATGGTCGCGTACCGCGAAGGTTCGCCGTATAGCGTAACAGCTAATAGATATCGACCGAGATATCGAACATACCGCCCGCCCTGGAGGGCCCCTCCGGGGAAGTCCAGAACGCCACTAAGACCATATTACAGACTAAACTTAATGCTAATATAGAGTTAATAAGAGCTGAGCCTAACGTGCTCACTATTAATATTACTAGAAGTCGAACGACGCTTAATCTAAAGTTGGTGCCACGGGTGAGTCGACATGTTCGACTGGAAGACGAGCGAGTTTTGACAAAGGTCTTACAAAGGTTGACGTCGCAGTTCGCACTGTCACAACACGAGTTAAACCATCTGCACCCGGATGGCACCTAATAACTCGACCCAGCAACCATTTAGTAGGCGGAGCATTGTCATTGCGCAAAAGAACTAATTGGCCTACACGGATCGATTCCGTTCGAGTACGCCATTTACTTCGATGCTGGAGCGAGGTCACGTAGTCCAGGGACCACTGCTGCCAGAACGACTCAAGCAATTGCTGGAATAGTTGCCAGCGATTCAATCGATTTGGATTCAAGTCTAGCAGTGACGGTTCCGGGACAGCCGTAAGCTCGCGTCCAGCAATCAAATGTCCAGGGGTGAGCGCAGAGAGATCATCCGGGTTATCTCTAAGTGGGCCGAGGGGGCGCGAATTGAGGCATGCCTCTATCTGACACAGAAGCGTACTCATCTCTTCTATGGTGGGTGTGTGAGCTCCCAAAACACGACGCAGGTGATGCTTCACGCTACGCACGCCCGCTTCCCACAATCCTCCAAAATGAGGAGCGGCGGGTGGTATAAACTCCCAGCTTATGCCCTGAGTACCTAAA
The DNA here is from genome assembly GCA_030407085.1 of Trichopria drosophilae. Taxonomy (NCBI): domain Eukaryota; kingdom Metazoa; phylum Arthropoda; class Insecta; order Hymenoptera; family Diapriidae; genus Trichopria; species Trichopria drosophilae. The sequence continues at coordinate 129,791,334 of CM059582.1, read as the reverse complement.
AACCCTTGAAATTCGGGGGAACGCACCGCTGTGCTATACATTCGTGTGAGTTCTGCCTGTGCACCTTGGAAATTCTTTCCTCGGTCGCTGTACAGGCATTGCGGTAACCCTCGACGACTGATGAACCTTCTTAAGGCCGCGATAAAGGCCTCAGTGGAGCAATCTGAAACTAATTCTAGGTGGATTCCGCGACTAGCAAGACAAATAAATACGGCGATATAGGCCGGATGTGATTTTTTGCCACGACCCTTTATATCGCGCACGGCCATTGGGCATAATCAACTCCGCTATGTTGAAATGCATGCGCTGGCTTGTTGATGCGCGTCAGGGGCAAATCCCCCATTAATTGTGTCATGACTTCAGCCTTCAACCGAGCACACATGACACATCGAGATAATACAGCTCGCACTATAGCGCGAGCTCGCAAAAGCCAAGCAGTGTGACGCAGCATACGCAAGGTCAACTGCAATCCGCCGTGCAGACATTTTTCGTGGACATGAGAAATGAACTGTCGAACGAGCGGGTGGTCTGCAAGAATGAGCGGATGAAGCACATCGTATTCGAACTTTGCCCGATTAAGACGTCCTCCCACGCGCAGGAGACCCGTTTCATCGATAAAAGGGTTAAGAGAAGAGATAGAGTGCTTCGTTGGGAGAGCTCGACCTGATTTTATCGAAGCGAGTGCGTCGGCGCAGACACAGTGCTGTATATAGCGAAACCACATGTACTCCGATTGACGAAATTCAGTCGCGTTGATAGCTCTATTTTCAGGACGAATAGAACGTAAGAATCGTAATACATACGCCGTTACTCGAATGAGTTTGGGCCAGGAAGAAAATCGCTTCGTCAAATCATCAAAAACGGAATTCTCGTAGGAGTGACATACGGTTTCGTCACTATTATCAGGGAACTCTTCCGACGGGACACACTCTATGTTTGACGGCCAATGATCCGCCTCCAGAGAGAGCCACTTGGGCCCGTGCCACCACAAAGTCGACTGTCTCAAATCGTGGACTGAAGATCCTCGAGATGCAATATCCGCCGGATTATCTCCGGAAGGCACATGCCTCCAAGGCACGTCTGGAATCGAAGTTTGAATTTTCGCAACCCGATTGGCTACGAATACCTCTCGCTTACAGGGCTCGTTTTTAAGCCAGCTCAAGACAATTGTGGAGTCGGTCCAACAGACGCAGGGTAATTTCGAGTACTCAACCGTAGAACAAATCGCTACCATCAATTGCGAGAGATGATATGCTCCACACAATTCTAAATGTGGGATGGATTGGGTTTTTATCGGTGCCACTCGTGTCTTAGCCGCGATGAGAGAGGTAGCGATACGTCCATCCGAGTTGACGCATCTGACATGCACCACTGCTGCGTACGCAAGTTTGGAAGCGTCTGAAGGCCGTGGAGAGAAATGGACAAAAGGTCAGAACATTGACCTGTCCATCTGGGAATAGTAATAGTGCGTAAAGCTGCGAGATCTTCGAAGATTTGGGTCCAGAGTTCGGCCCATGTTTCAGGAAGACGTTCATCCCACCCCACTTTTAGCCGCTACAAGTCCTGCATAAAAATCTTGGCGCGGGTAACAACGGGAACTACCCATCCTAACGGGTCATACAATCGAGCCGTGATAGAGAGTACCCGTCTTTTTGTTACTACCGAGATAGGAGATAAAACTATATTATATGTGAAAGCGTCGGCCTGAGGATTCCATGACAATCCTAGTAATTTTATGGCCACTGAATCCAACTCGACCGAGCTCCACGCTAATCCGTGATTAGAGCTGTCAATATCGCGTAGAAGGGTCTCATCATTACTACCCCACTTGCGAGGTTCGAAATGACCTTTTGCTAACAGCGCACACAATTCCTGACGCATTTTGACAAGGACCTCGGCGCTATCGGCACCGAATAAACAGTCATCTATGTAGATGAACCGTCGTAGAATTTCCGCGCCTAACGGCCAACCCTGCCCTTCATCGAAGTCCAATTGCTGCATGACTCTCAGCGCCAGGTACGGAGCGCATGCTGTCCCATACGTCAGCGTCGACAGTTGAAACTCCTGCACCGTATCTGTGGGATGAGACTGCCATAATATTCTTTGGAAATCACGATCGAGATGGTGTACCAAAATTTGCCTATACATTTTGGCAATATCTGCGCAGTATACATATGGATAGGCTCGCCATTGTACTAGAATGGTGAAAAGTTCGGGATGCAGTTTTTGACCTATCATGAGGTGTGAATTTAATGACGTGAAATTAGTTGTGAGTGATGACGCGTTAAACACCACACGTAACTTCGTAGTGCTACTATCAGGCTTCATCACCGGATGATGCGTAAGATATACAACTTGAGGGTTTTCAAGTTGTTGAGGATTCACCTTCTGCATGTGACCAAGGTCAGCATACTCCTTCATAAAATCCGAATATTGACGACTCATTATCGGATCCCGTACTAATCGTCGATTAAGAGCTTGCAAGGCTTGTTCCGCGTTGCGGTAAGAATATCCGATTGGAATAGGAGGCGCGTACTTAAACGGTAGTCGTACTACATATTGACCTGAGTCTGTTCGAGAATGAGTGGATTTAAAATATTCTTCACAGCAACGTTCTTCGTCCGAGAGAATTGGATCGGATGGGATATTTTCTAATTCCCAAAATTTGCAGATAGATGCGTTGAGCGCATCGAGATCGGTACAGTGCAGTGCTGTCACCGCAATATCAGCACCAGAATCGTTGGGCGAGAAGGGTCCGGATAACACCCAACCGAGTACGGTATTTTGTGCAATAGGCTCGCCGGGGTTCCCCTTGACGATACCTTCTAATAAGAGAGAGCCGTATAAATCGGCACCTATTATGAGTTGGATTGGCTCCGGATTGGTTGGATGGTCATCTGCAAATTCAAGTCCAACCAAGTGCGGCCACCGAATATCGCTATATTCAAGACGTGGGACGTAGCTAGTAAGGGTCTTCAAAATTAACGCGTCGGTCTGAAAACCCTGCCCGAGTACTGATTTGGCCTTTATTACAATAGGAGCAACAGCGGCTGAAGTGCCTGCTGTCACACCACCTATACCTACTAACGAGCTAGCGGAGCGCACCGGTCGAATTCTGAGAGCACCCACCACCGCTTCTGCAACAAACGAGCGCGTAGAGCCGGGATCGAGTAAAGCGCGAATTTTCAAGATCCTTTGAGACGGCGACGCCACCAGTACATGCGCTGTTGCAAGCAAAATCCTGCCGGAAGACTTAGGCGCATGTGATGTAACTAGAGTCTGTACGACATCAGCTGCATCCGCGGCAGAGGGCCGGGTCGCAGGTGCAACTGGGGGCGTCCTCGTTGGAGAATCCCTGACGTGTAATAACGTATGGTGCCTCGCGTGGCACAAAAAACACGAATGCTGACTATTACACTGATTAGTAGAGTGTTTCGTTCCTAAACAATTTTCGCAAAGTTTTATTTCCTTGACGCGCTTAAGCCTAGCCGAAGGCGTTAATGCTTTAAATGAATCACATTTATAAATGACATGATTGCGTTTACAGAATGGGCACAATGATGAAGAAGCTGCGACTACGTGGGCGGTAAGGAGAGGTGATTTTCCGGACGGAGTGACCTTTTTTGACATTTCGGAATAAAATACTAACGGTTTTGCACACGCTTCTAAACCGCGTATACGCGTAGCGAGAAACTTGTCTAATCGGGAAAAATGCGGATATTCATCCGTGTCGCCCAGATGCATCTCCCAGGCTCGCCGAGTCGCCTGATCGAACTTTGACGCGACCATGCAGACCAGCAAGTCACTTACCCCATGCGCGCCAGGAGTAATCGGATCCGCCGGCACGGTAACGTGCATAAACCGTTCTGAGGATTCAAGTGCCGACACTACTTCAGTTACGCGATTTCGTAAAAGGCGCAACGAATCCGCTGATTCTGATTTACTTACCGGCAACGATAATAGCGAGTTAAGATGTGCGTTCACAATCGAGCGAGAATTATCATATCGCGATACGAGCAGTCTCCACGCAGTCGCATAACTTTCAGGTGCAAAAACAGTATTTTTTAATAACTCACTGGGTTCTCCCGTAAGACTTGAGAGTAAAAAATGCAATTTCTGAATAGAATCTAATCCGCGATTTTTGTCAATGAGCGATTCGAAATACGCGCGAAATTTGGCCCATTCTGTGTATTTACCAGAAAATGACGGAAGTTGAATCTTCGGCAAATGATCCATGGGATGAAACGCTGCTATTGTTGTAGACTGCATTGATTGCGTTGACGGCGCCGGTGGCCTGACCTCAGAAGTGGGTGTGGAAATTTGGCAGCAAATGTAATCCAGGGCTTCCCAATACTGGGCTTCCGACGTAACAAAGACATCGTTCTGAAAATACTCATATTCCTTTGTCGTCTCAGGATCAAAACATGCCAAGCGCAGATGATTTTCTTGACACACATGCCATGTGTCTTGTAGTAGTTGTCGACGGTTTATCCAAACAGTGGCATCTGCACCTACCAGCTTCTGGACAGAAGCAATTTGTCGGTCAAGCGATGCCAAGAGCGCATTTTGTTTGGGGGGGGGTGGGGGGGGGGGGGGGTGGGGGGGGGGGGGGGTGGGGGGGGGGGGGGGTGGGGGGGGGGGGGGGTGGGGGGGGGGGGGGGTGGGGGGGGGGGGGGGTGGGGGGGGGGGGGGGTGGGGGGGGGGGGGGGTGGGGGGGGGGGGGGGTGGGGGGGGGGGGGGGTGGGGGGGGGGGGGGGTGGGGGGGGGGGGGGGTGGGGGGGGGGGGGGGTGGGGGGGGGGGGGGGTGGGGGGGGGGGGGGGTGGGGGGGGGGGGGGGTGGGGGGGGGGGGGGGTGGGGGGGGGGGGGGGTGGGGGGGGGGGGGGGTGGGGGGGGGGGGGGGTGGGGGGGGGGGGGGGTGGGGGGGGGGGGGGGTGGGGGGGGGGGGGGGTGGGGGGGGGGGGGGGTGGGGGGGGGGGGGGGTGGGGGGGGGGGGGGGTGGGGGGGGGGGGGGGTGGGGGGGGGGGGCGGGGGGGGGGGGGGGGGGTGGGCGGGGGGTGAGGTGGGCGAATGAGTTCCGAGTTGTTTTTTTTCGTTGTTCAGGACCATTACATTCCTTTAATAAACCGGAAGTCCAACCAGCAGCAAACAATGGGAGAGTACCATAGAATAGGAGCCATAGCGATTTTACGGAAAATCGAAAATCAGCTGTAGAATTTTTTCCGAGTTGTTTTTTTCCGTTATTCAGGGACCATTACATTCCATTAGTAAACCGGAAGTCCTACCAGCAGCAAAAAATGGGAGAGGCGCATAGAATAGGAGCCAGAGCTATTTTACGGAAAATCGAAAATCGGTTGTAGAATTTGTTCTGAGTTGTTTTTTTTTCCTTGTTCTGGGACCATTGCATTCCTTACCTGAAGTCCTACCAGTAGCAAAAAATGGGAGAGGCGCATAGAATAGGAGCCAGAGCGATTTTACGGAAAATCGAAAATCGGCTGTAGAATTTTTTCCGAGATGTTTTTTTTCGTTATTGAGGAACCATTACATTCCCTAAGTAAACCGGAAGTCCTACCAGCAGCAAAAAATGGGAGAGGCGCATAGAATAGGAGCCAGAGCGATTTTACGGAAAATCGAAAATCGGCTGTAGAATTTTTTCCGAGTTGTTTTTTTCGTTGTTCAGGGACCATTACATTCCTTTAATAAACCGGAAGTCCTACCAGCAGCAAAAAATGGGAGAGGCGCATAGAATAGGAGCCAGAGCGATTTTACGGAAAATCGAAAATCAGCTGTAGAATTTTTTCCGAGTTGTTTTTTTTTCGTTGTTCAGGGACCATTACATTCCTTTAACCTACCGGAAGTCCTACCAGCAGCAAAAAATGGGAGAGGCGCATAGAATAGGAGCCAGAGCGATTTTACGGAAAATCGGAAATCAGCTGTAGAATTTTTTCCGAGTTGTTTTTTTTTCGTTGTTCAGGGACCATTACATTCCTTTAACCTACCGGAAGTCCTACCAGCAGCAAAAAATGGGACAGGCGCATAGAATAGGAGCCATAGCGATTTTACGGAAAATCGAAAATCAGCTGTAGAATTTTTTCCGAGATGTTTTTTTTCGTTATTGAGGAACCATTACATTCCCTAAGTAAACCGGAAGTCCTACCAGCAGCAAAAAATGGGAGAGGCGCATAGAATAGGAGCCAGAGCGATTTTACGGAAAATCGAAAATCGGCTGTAGAATTTTTTCCGAGTTGTTTTTTTTCGTTGTTCAGGGACCATTACATTCCTTTAATAAACCGGAAGTCCTACCAGCAGCAAAAAATGGGAGAGGCGCATAGAATAGGAGCCAGAGCGATTTTACGGAAAATCAAAAATCGGCTGTAGAATTTTTTCCGAGTTGTTTTTTTTCGTTATTCAGGGACCATTACATTCCCTATGTAAACCGGAAGTCCTACCAGCAGCAAAAAATGGGACAGGCGCATAGAATAGAAGCCAGAGCGATTTTACGGAAAATCGAAAATCAGCGGTAGAATTTTTTCCGAGTTGTTTTTTTTCGTTATTCAGGGACCATTACATTCCGTTGGTAAACCGGAAGTCCTACCAGCAGCAAAATATGGGAAAGATTCATAGAATAGGAGCTAGAGCGATACTACGGAAAATCGGAAATCAGCTGTAGAATTTTTTCCGAGTTGTTTTTTTTCGTTGTTCAGGGACCATTACATTCCTTTAACAAACCGGAAGTCCTACCAGCAGCAAAAAATAGGACAGGCGCATAGAATAGGAGCCAGAGCGATTTTACGGAAAATCGAAAATCGGCTGTAGAATTTTTTCCGAGTTGTTTTTTTTCGTTGTTCAGGGACCATTACATTCCTTTAATAAGCCGGAAGTCCTACCAGCAGCAAAAAATGGGAGAGGCGCATAGAATAGGAGCCAGAGCGATTTTACGGAAAATCGAAAATCGGCTGTAGAATTTTTTCCGAGTTGTTTTTTTCGTTGTTCACGGACCATTACATTCCGTTAATAAACCGGAAGTCCTACCAGCAGCAAAAAATGGGAGATGCGCATAGAATGGGAGCCAGAGCGATTTTACGGAAAATCGAAAATCGGCTGTAGAATTTTTTCCGAGTTGTTTTTTTTCGATGTTCAGGGTCCATTACATTCCCTAAGTAAACCGGAAGCCCTACCAGCAGCAAAAAATGGGAGAGGTGCATAGAATAGGAGCCAGAGCGATTTTACGGAAAATCGAAAATCGGCTGTAGAATTTTTTCCGAGTTGTTTTTTTTCGTTCTTGAGGAACCATTACATTCCCTTAGTAAACCGGAAGTCCTACCAGCAGCAAAAAATGGGAGAGGCGCATATAATAGGAGCCAGAACGATTTTACGGAAAATCAAAAATCGGCTGTAGAATTTTTTCCGAGTTGTTTTTTTCGATGTTCAGGGCCATTACATTCTTTAATAAACCGGAAGTCCTACCAGCAGCAAAAAATGGGAGAGGCGCATAGAATAGGAGCTAAAGCGATGCTACGGAAAATCGGAAATGTGATTTAGAATTTTTTCCGAGTTGTTTTTTTATCGTTGTTCAGGGACCATTACATTCCTTTAATAAACCGGAAGTCCTACCAGCAGCAAAAAATGGGAGAGGCGCATAGAATAGGAGCCAGAGCGATTTTACGGAAAATCGAAAATCGGCTGTAGAATTTTTTCCGCGTTGTTTTTTTCGCTGTTCAGGGACCATTACATTCCTTTAAACCGGAAGTCCTACCAGCAGAAAAAATGGGAGAGGCGCATAGAATAGGAGCCAGAGCGATTTTACGGAAAATCGAAAATCGGCTGTAGAATTTTTTCCGAGTTGTTTTTTTTCGTTATTCAGGGACCATTACATTCCCTAAGTAAACCAGAAGTCCTACCACTAGCAAAAAATGGGAGAGGTGCATAGAATAGGAGCCAAAGCGATTTTACGGAAAATCGAAAATCGGCTGTAGAATTTTTTCCGCGTTGTTTTTTTTTCGATGTTCAGGGTCCATTACATTCTGTTAGTAAACCGGAAGTCCTACCAGCAGCAAAAAATGGGAGAGGCTCATATAATAGGAGCCAGAACGATTTTACGGAAAATAAAAAATCGGCAGGAGAATTTTTTCCGAGTTGTTTTTTTTCGTTATTCGGGGACCATTACATTCCCTATGTAAACCGGAAGTCCTACCAGTAGCAAAAAATGGGACAGGCGCATAGAATAGAAGCCAGAGCGATTTTACGGAAAATCGAAAATCGGCTGTAGAATTTTTTCCGAGATGTTTTTTTTCGTTATTGAGGAACCATTACATTCTGTAAGTAAACCGGAAGTGCTACCAGCAGCAAAAAATGGGAGAGGCGCATATACTAGGGGCCAGAACGATTTTACGGAAAATCAAAAATCGGCTGTAGAATTTTTTCCGAGTTGTTTTTTTTACGTTGTTCAGGTACCATTACATTCCTTTAATAAACCGGAAGTCCTACCAGCAGCAAAAAATGGGAGAGGCGCTAGAATAGGAGCCATACCGATTTTAAGGAAATTCCCAAACCGGCTGTAGTATTTTTTCCGAGTTGTTTTTTTTCGTTGTTCGCGGACCATTACATTCCTTTAATAAACCGGAAGTCCTACCAGCAGCAAAAAATGGGAGAGGCGCATAGAATAGGAGCCAGAGCGATTTTACGGAAAATCGGAAATCGGCTGTAGAATTATTTCCGAGGTGCTTTGTTTAGTGAATGAGTGTCCATTACATTGCTCTAGTAAACCTGAAGTCCTACCAGCAACAAAAAATGGGACAGGCGCATAGAATAGGAGCCAGAGCGATTTTACGGAAAATCGAAAATCGGCTGTAGAATTTTTTCCAAGTTGTTTTTTTTTCGATGTTCAGGGTCCATTACATTCTGTTAGTAAACCGGAAGTCCTACCAGCAGCAAAAAATGGGAGAGGCGCATAGAATAGGAGCTAGAGCGATTTTACGGAAAATCGGAAATCAGCTGTAGAATTTTTTCCGAGTTGTTTTTTTCGTTGTTCAGGGACCATTACATTCCATTAATAAACCGGAAGTCCTACCAGCAGCAAAAAATGGGAGAGGCGCGTAGAATAGAAGCTAGAGCGATTTTACGGAAAATCGGAAATCGGCTGTAAAATTTTTTCCGAGATGTTTTTTTTCGTTATTGAGGGACCATTACATTCCCTAAGTAAACCGGAAGTCCTACCAGCAGCAAAAAATGGGAGAGGCTCATATAATAGGAGCCAGAACGATTTTACGGAAAATCAAAAATCGGCAGTAGAATTTTTTCCGAGTTGTTTTTTTTCGTTATTCAGGGACCATTATATTCCCTATGTAAACGGGAAGTCCTACCAGCAGCAAAAAATGGGACAGGCGCATAGAATAGAAGCCAGAGCGATTTTACGGAAAATCGAAAATCGGCTGTAGAATTTTTTCCGAGTTGCTTTTTTCGATGTTCAGGGTCCATTGCATTCCTTTAACAAACCGGAAGTCCTACCAGCAGCAAAAAATGGGAGAGGCGCATAGAATAGGAGCCAGAGCGATTTTACGGAAAATCAAAAATCGGCTGTAGAATTTTTTCCGAGTTGTTTTTTTTCGTTATTCAGGGACCATTACATTCCCTATGTAAACCGGAAGTCCTACCAGCAGCAAAAAATGGGACAGGCGCATAGAATAGGAGCCAGAGCGATTTTACGGAAAATCGAAAATCGGCTGTAGAATTTTTTCCGAGTTGTTTTTTTTCGTTGTTTAGGGACCATTACATTCCTTTAACAAACCGGAAGTCCTACCAGCAACAAAAAATGGGAGAGGCTCATATAATAGGAGCCAGAGCGATTTTACGGAAAATAGAAAATCGGCTGTAGAATTTTTTCCGAGTTGTTTTTTTTCGTTGTTCAGGGACCATTACATTCCCTAAGTAAACCGGAAGTCCTACCAGCAGCAAAAAATGGGAGAGGCGCATAGAATAGGAGCCAGAGCGATTTTACGAAAAATCTAAAATTGGCTGTAGAATTAGAGTTGTTTTTTTTCGTTGTTCAGGGACAATTACATTCCTTTAATAATCCGGAAGTCCTACCAGCAGCAAAAAATGGGAGAGGCGCATAGAATAGGAGCCAGAGCGATTTTACGGAAAATCGAAAATCGGCTGTAGAATTTTTTCCGAGTTGTTTTTTTTTCGTTGTTCAGGGACTATTACATTCCTTTAATAAACCGGAAGTCCTACCAGCAGCAAAAAATGGGAGAGGCGCATAGAATAGGAGCTAGGGCGATTTTACGGAAAATCGGAAATCAGCTGTAGAATTTTTTCCGAGTTGTTTTTTTTTCGTTATTCAGGGACCATTACATTGCTTAAACAAACCGGAAGTCCTACCAGCAGCAAAAAATGGGACAGGCGCATAGAATAGAAGCCAGAACGATTTTACGGAAAATCAAAAATCGGCTGTAGAATTTTTTCCGAGTTGTTTTTTTCGTTGTTCAGGGACCATTACATTCTTAATAAACCCGAAGTCCTACCAGCAGCAAAAAATGGGAGAGGTGCATAGAATAGGAGCCAGAGCGATTTAACGGAATATCGAAAATCTGCTGTAGAATTTTTTCCGAGTTGTTTTTTTTTGTTGTTCAGAGTCCATTACATTCCGTTATTAAACCCGAAGTCCTATCAGCATCAAAAAATGGGAGTGGTGCATAGAATAGGAGGCAGAGCGATTTAAGGGAAAATCGAAAATCGGCTGTAGAATTTTTTCCGAGTTGTTTTTTTTCGTTGTTCACGGACCATTACATTCCTTTAATAAACCGGAAGTGCTACCAGCAGCAAAAAATGGGAGAGGCGCATATAATAGGAGCCAGAACGATTTTACGGAAAATCAAAAATCGGCTGTAGAATTTTTTCCGAGTAGTTTTTTTTACGTTGTTCAGGGACCATTACATTCCTTTAATAAACCGCAAGTCCTACCAGCAGCAAAAAATGGGACAGGCGCATATAATAGGAGCCAGAACGATTTTACGGAAAATCGAAAATCAGCTGTAGAATTTTTTCCGAGATGTTTTTTTTCGTTATTGAGGAACCATTACATTCCCTAAGTAAACCGGAAGTCCTACCAGCAGCAAAAAATGGGAGAGGCGCATAGAATAGGAGCCAGAGCGATTTTACGGAAAATCGAAAATCGGCTGTTGAATTTTTTCCGAGTTGTTTTTTTTCGTTGTTCAGGGACCATTACATTCCTTTAATGAACCGGAAGTCCTACCAGCAGCAAAAAATGGGAGAGGCGCATAGAATAGGAGCCAGAGCGATTTTACGGAAAATCGAAAATCGGCTGTAGAATTTTTTCCGAGATGTTTTTTTTCGTTATTGAGGAACCATTACATTCCCTAAGTAAACCGGAAGTCCTACCAGCAGCAAAAAATGGGAGAGGCGCATAGAATAGGAGCCAGAGCGATTTTACGGAAAATCGAAAATCGGCTGTAGAATTTTTTCCGAGTTGTTTTTTTTCGTTGTTCAGGGACCATTACATTCCCTAAGTAAACAGGTAGTCCAGCCAGCAGCAAAAATGGGAGAGGCGCATAGAATAGGAGCCATGGCTCTTTTACCGAAAAGCGTTAATCAGTTGTACAATTTTTTCCGATTTGTTTTTTTCCGTTGTTCAGGGACCATTACATTCCTTTAATAAACCGAAAGTCCTACCAGCAGCAAAAAATGGGAGAGCCGCAGAGAATAGGAGCCAGAGCGATTTTACGGAAAATCGAAAATCGGCTGTAGAATTTTTTTCCGAGTTGTTTTTTTTCGTTGTTCAGGGACCATTACATTCCATTAATGAGCCGGAAGTCCTACCAGCAGCAAAAAATGGGAGAGGCGCATAGAATAGGAGCTAGAGCGATATTACGGAAAATCGGAAATCAGCTGTAGAATTTTTTCCGAGTTGTTTATTTTCGTTGTTCAGGGACTATTACATTTCTTTAATAAACCGGAAGTCCTACCAGCAGCAAAAAATGGGAGAGGCGCATAGAATAGGACCCAGAGCGATTTTACGGAAAATCGAAAATCGGCTGTAGAATTTTTTCCGAGTTGTTTTTTTTTGTTATGCAGGGACCATTGCATTACTGTAGTAAACCGGAAGTCCTACTAGCAGCAAAAAATAGGAGAGGCGCATAGAATAGGATCTAGAGCGATTTTACGGAAAATCGAAAATCGGCTGTAGAATTTTGTCCCAGTTGTTTTTTTTCGTTGTTCAGGGACCATTACATTCCTTAAATAAACCGGAAGTCCTACCAGCAGCAAAAAATGGGAGAGGCGCATAGAATAGGAGCCAGAGCGATTTTACGGAAAATCGAAAATCGGCTGTAGAATTTTTTCCGAGTTGTTTTTTTTCGTTATTCAGGGACCATTACATTCCCTAAGTAAACCGGAAGTCCTACCAGCAGCAAAAAATGGGAGAGGCGCATAGAATAGGAGCCAGAGCGATTTTACGGAAAATCGAAAATCGGCTGTAGAATTTTTTCCGAGTTGTTTTTTTTTCGTTGTTCAGGGACCATTACATTCCTTTAATAAACCGGAAGTCCTACCAGCAGCAAAAAATGGGAGAGGCGCATAGAATAGGAGCCAGAGCGATTTTACGGAAAATCGAAAATCGGCTGTTGAATTTTTTCCGAGTTGTTTTTTTTACGTTGTTCAGGGACCATTACATTCCTTTAATAAACCGGAAGTCCTACCAGCAGCAAAAAATGGGAGAGGCGCATAGAATAGGAGCCAGAGCGATTTTACGGAAAATCGAAAATCGGCTGTAGAATTTTTTCCGAGTTGTTTTTTTCGTTGTTCAGGGACCATTACATTCCATTAATAAGCCGGAAGTCCTACCAGCAGCAAAAAATGGGAGAGGCGCATGGAATAGGAGCCAGAGCGATTTTACGGAAAATCGAAAATCGGCTGTAGAATTTTTTCCGAGTTGTTTTTTTTCGTTGTTCAGGGACCATTACATTCCTTTAATAAACCGGAAGTCCTACCAGCAGCAAAAAATGGGAGAGGCGCATAGAATAGGAGCCAGAGCGATTTTACGGAAAATCGAAAATCGGCTGTAGAATTTTTTCCGAGTTGTTTTTTTTTCGATGTTCAGGGTCCATTACATTCTGTTAGTAAACCGGAAGTCTTACCAGCAATAAAAAATGGGAGAGGCGCATAGAATAGGAGCCAGAACGATTTTACGGAAAATCTAAAATCGGCTGTAGAATTAGAGTTGTTTTTTTTCGTTGTTTAGGGACAATTACATTCCTTTAATAAACCGGAAGTCCTACCAGCAACAAAAAATGGGAGAGGCGCATAGAATAGGAGCCAGAGCGATTTTACGGAAAATCGGAAATCGGCTGTAGAATTTTTTCCGAGTTGTTTTTTTTCGTTATTCAGGGACCATTACATTCCCTAAGTAAACCGGAAGTCCTACCAGCAGCAAAAAATGGGAGAGGCGCATAGAATAGGAGCCAGAGCGATTTTACGGAAAATCGAAAATCGGCTGTAGAATTTTTTCCGAGTTGTTATTTTTTTCGTTCTTCAGGGACCATTGCATTCCTTTAATAAACCAGAAGTCCTAACAGCAGCAAAAAATGGGAGAGGCGCATAGAATAGGAGCCAGAGCGATTTTACGGAAAATCGAAAATCGGTTGTAGAATTTTTTCCGAGTTGTTTTTTTTCGATGTTCAGGGACCATTACATTCCTTTAATAAACCGGAAGTCCTACCAGCAGCAAAAAATGGGAGAGGCGCATAGAATAGGAGCCAGAGCGATTTTACGGAAAATCGAAAATCGGCTGTAGAATTTTTTCCGAGTTGTTTTTTTTCGATGTTCAGGGACCATTACATTCCTTTAATAAACCGGAAGTCCTACCAGCAGCAAAAAATGGGAGAGGCGCATAGAATAGGAGCCAGAGCGATTTTACGGAAAATCGAAAATCGGCTGTAGAATTTTTTCCGAGTTGTTTTTTTTCGTTGTTCAGGGTCCATTACATTCTGTTAGTAAACCGGAAGTCCTACCAGCAGCAAAAAATGGGAGAGCCGCATAGAATAGGAGCCAGAGCGATTTAACGGAAAATCGAAAATCGGCTGTAGAATTTTTTCCGAGTTGTTTTTTTTCGTTGTTCTGAGTCCATTACATTCCTTTAATAAACCGGAAGTCCTACCAGCAGCAAAAAATGGGAGAGGCGCATAGAATAGGAGCCAGAGCTATTTTACGGAAAATCGAAAATCGGCTGTAGAATTTTTTCCGAGTTGTTTTTTTTACGTTGTTCAGGGACCATTACATTCCTTTAATAAACCGGAAGTCCTACCAGCAGCAAAAAATGGGAGAGGCGCATAGAATAGGAGCCAGAGCGATTTTACGGAAAATCGAAAATCGGCTGTAGAATTTTTTCCGAGTTGTTTTTTTCGATGTTCAGGGTCCATTACATTCTGTTAGTAAACCGGAAGTCCTACCAGCAGCAAAAAATGGGAGAGGCGCATAGAATAGGAGCCAGAGCGATTTTACGGAAAATCGAAAATCGGCTGTAGAATTTTTTCCGAGTTGTTTTTTTTCGTTGTTCAGGGACCATTACATTCCTTTAATAAACCGGAAGTCCTACCAGCAGCAAAAAATGGGAGAGGCGCATAGAATAGGAGCCAGAGCGATTTTACGGAAAATCGAAAATCGGCTGTAGAATTTTTTCCGAGTTGTTTTTTTCGTTGTTCAGGGACCATTACATTCCATTAATAAGCCGGAAGTCCTACCAGCAGCAAAAAATGGGAGAGGCGCATAGAATAGGAGCCAGAACGATTTTACGGAAAATATAAAATCGGCTTTAGAATTTTTTCCGATATGTTTTTTTTCGTTGTTCAGGGACCATTACATTCTGCTAGTGAACCGGAAGTCCTACCAGCAGCAAAAAATGGGAGAGGCGCATAGAATAGGAGCCAGAGAGATTTTACGGAAAATCGAAAATCGGCTGTAGAATTTTTTCCGAGTTGTTTTTTTTCGTTGTTCAGGGACCATTACATTCCTTTAACAAACCAGAAGTCCTACCAGCAGCAAAAAATGGGAGAGGCGCGTAGAATAGAAGCTAGAGCGATTTTACGGAAAATCGGAAATCGGCTGTAGAATTTTTTCCGAGTTGTTTTTTTTCGTTGTTTAGGGACCATTACATTCCTTCAATAAACCGGAAGTCCTACCAGCAGCAAAAAATGGGACAGGCGCATAGAATAGAAGCCATAGCGATTTTACGGAAAATCGAAAATCAGCTGTAGAATTTTTTCCGAGATGTTTTTTTTCGTTATTGAGGGACCATTACATTCCC
This sequence comes from Trichopria drosophilae, assembly GCA_030407085.1. Taxonomy (NCBI): domain Eukaryota; kingdom Metazoa; phylum Arthropoda; class Insecta; order Hymenoptera; family Diapriidae; genus Trichopria; species Trichopria drosophilae. The sequence continues at coordinate 129,776,017 of CM059582.1, read as the reverse complement.
TAAGTAAACCGGAAGTCCTACCAGCAGCAAAAAATGGGAGAGGCGCATAGAATAGGAGCCAGAGCGATTTTACGGAAAATCGAAAATCAGCTGTAGAATTTTTTCCGAGTTGTTTTTTTTTCGTTATTCAGGGACCATTACATTCCGTTGGTAAACCGGAAGTCCTACCAGCAGCAAAATATGGGAAAGATTCATAGAATAGGAGCCAGAGCGATTTTACGGAAAATCGAAAATCGGCTGTAGAATTTTTTCCGAGTTGTTTTTTTTCGTTGTTCAGGGACCATTACATTCCTTCAATAAACCGGAAGTCCTACCAGCAGCAAAAAATGGGAGAGGCGCATAGAATAGGAGCCAGAGCGATTTTACGGAAAATCGAAAATCGGCTGTAGAATTTTTTCCGAGTTGTTTTTTTTCGTTATTCAGGGACCATTACATTCCCTAAATAAACCGGAAGTCCTACCAGCAGCAAAAAATGGGAGAGGCGCATAGAATAGGAGCCAGAGCGATTTTACGGAAAATCGAAAATCGGCTGTAGAATTTTTTCCGATATGTTTTTTTTCGTTGTTCAGGGACCATTACATTCCTTTAATAAGCTGGAAGTCCTACCAGCAGCAAAAAATGGGAGAGGCGCATAGAATAGGAGCCAGAGCGATTTTACGGAAAATCGAAAATCGGCTGTAGAATTTTTTCCGAGTTGTTTTTTTTCGATGTTCAGGGACCATTACATTCCTTTAACAAACCGGAAGTCCTACCAGCAGCAAAAAATGCGACAGGCGCATAGAATAGGAGCCAGGGCGATTTTACGTAAAATCTAAAATCGGCTGTAGAATTAGAATTGTTTTTTTTCGTTGTTCAGGGACTATTACATTCCTTTAATAAACCGGAAGTCCCACCTGCAGAAAAAAATGGGAGAGGCGCATAGAATAGGAGCCAGAACGATTTTACGGAAAATCTAAAATCGGCTGTAGAATTAGAGTTGTTTTTTTTCGTTGTTCAGGGACCATTACATTCCTTTAATAAACCGGAAGTCCTACCAGCAGCAAAAAATGGGAGAGGCGCATAGAATAGGAGCCAGAGCGATTTTACGGAAAATCGAAAATCGGCTGTAGAATTTTTTCCGAGTTGTTTTTTTTCGTTGTTCAGGGACCATTACATTCCTTTAGTGGACCGGAAGTCCTACCAGCAGCAAAAAATGGGAGAGGCGCATAGAATAGGAGCCAGAGCGATTTTACGGAAAATCGAAAATCGGCTGTAGAATTTTTTCCGAGTTGTTTTTTTTCGTTGTTCAGGGACCATTACATTCCTTTAACATACCGGAAGTCCTACCAGCAGCAAAAAATGGGAGAGGCGCATAGAATAGGAGCCAGAGCGATTTTACGGAAAATCGAAAATCGGCTGTAGAATTTTTTCCGAGTTGTTTTTTTCGTTGTTCAGGGACCATTACATTCCTTTAACAAACCGGAAGTCCTACCAGCAGCAAAAACTGGGAGAGGCGCATAGAACAGGAGCCAGGGCGATTTTACGGAAAATCGAAAAACAGGTGTAGAATTTTTGCCGAGTTGTTTTTTTTAGTTGTTGAGGGACCATTACATTCGTTTAGTAAACCGGAAGTCCTACCAGCAGCAAAAAATAGGAGAGGCTCATAGAATAGGAGCCAGAGCGATTTTACTGAAAATCGAAAATCGGCTGTAGAATTTTTTCCGAGTTGTTTTTTTCGTTGTTCATGGACTATTACATTCCTTAGATAAACCGGAAGTCCTACCAGCAGCAAAAAATATGAGAGGCGCATAGAATAGGAGCCAGAGCGATTTTGCGGAAAATCGAAAATCGGCTGTAGAATTTTTTCCCAGTTGTTTTTTTTCGTTGTTCAGGGACCATTACATTCCTTTAATAAACCGGAAGTCCTACCAGCAGCATAAAATGGGAGAGGCGCATAGAATAGGAGCCAGAGCGATTTTACGGAAAATCGAAAATCGGCTGTAGAATTTTTTCCGAGTTGTTTTTTTTCGTTGTTCAGGGACCATTACATTCCTTTAATAAACCGGAAATCCTACTAGCAGCAAAAAATGGGAGAGGGGCATAGAATAGGAGCTAGAGCGATTTTACGGAAAATCGGAAATCAGCTGTAGAATTTTTTCCGAGTTGTTTTTTTATCGTTGTTCAGGGACCATTACATTCCTTTAACAAACCGGAAGTCCTACCAGCAGCAAAAAATGGGAGAGGCGCATAGAATAGGAGCCAGAGCGATTTTACGGAAAATCGAAAATCGGATGTCGAATTTTTTCCGAGTTGTTTTTTTTCGATGTTCAGGGTCCATTACATTCCGTTAGTAAACCTGAAGTGCTACCAGCAGCAAAAAATGGGAGAGGCGCATAGAATAGGAGCCAGAGCGATTTTACGGAAAATCGAAAATCGGCTGTAGAATTTTTTCCGAGTTGTTTTTTTTCGTTGTTCAGGGACCATTACATTCCTTTAACAAACCGGAAGTCCTACCAGCAGCAAAAAATGGGAGAGGCGCATAGAATAGGAGCTAGGGCGATTTTACGGAAAATCGGAAATCAGCTGTAGAATTTTTTCCGAGTTGTTTTTTTTCGTTGTTCAGGAACCATTACATTCCTTTAATAAACCGGAAGTCCTACCACTAGCAAAAAATGGGAGAGGCGCATAGAATAGGAGCCAAAGCGATTTTACGGAAAATCTAAAATCGGCTGTAGAATTAGAGTTGTTTTTTTTCGTTGTTTAGGGACAATTACATTCCTTTAATAAACCGGAAGTCCCACCAGCAATAAAAAATGGGAGAGGCGCATAGAATAGGAGCCAGAGCGATTTTACGGAAAATCGAAAATCGGCTGTAGAATTTTTTCCGAGTGTTTTTTTTTCGTTGTTCAGGGACCATTACATTCCTTTAATAAACCGGAAGTCCGACCAGCAGCAAAAAATGGGAGAGGCGCATAGAATAGGAGCCAGAGCGAGTTTACGGAAAATCGAAAATCAGCTGTAGAATTTTTTCCGAGTTGTTTTTTTTCGTTGTTCAGGGACTATTACGTTCCTTTAATAAACCGGAAGTCCTACCAGCAGCAAAAAATGGGAGAGGCGCATAGAATAGGATCCAGAGCGATTTTACGGAAAATCGAAAATCGGCTGTAGAATTTTTTCCGAGTTGTCTTTTTTCGTTGTTCAGGGACAATTACATTTCTTTAATAAACCGGAAGTCCTACCAGCAGCAAAAAATGGGAGAGGCGCATAGAATAGGAGCCAGAGCGATTTTACGGAAAATCGAAAATCTGCTGTAGAATTTTTTCGCAGATGTTTTTTTTTTTCGTTGTTCAGGGACCATTACATTCCTTTAACAAACCGGAAGTCCTAACAGAAGCAAAAAATGGGAGAGGCGCATAGAATAGGAGCCAGAGCGATTTTACGGAAAATGGAAAATCGGCTGTAGAATTTTTTCCGAGTAGTTTTTTTCGTTGTTCAGGGACCATTACACTCCTTTAACAAACCAGAAGTCCTACCAGCAGCAAAAAATGGGAGAGGCTCATATAATAGGAGCCAGAACGATTTTACGGAAAATAAAAAATCGGTAGTAGAATTTTTTCCGAGTTGTTTTTTTTCGTTGTTCAGGGACCATTACATTCCCTATGTAAACCGGAAGTCCTACCAGCAGCAAAAAATAGGACAGGCGCATAGAATAGGAGCCAGAACGATTTTACGGAAAATAGAAAATCGGTAGTAGAATTTTTTCCGAGTTGTTGTTTTTCGTTGTTCAGGGACCATTACATTCCTTTAACCAACCGGAAGACCTAACAGCAGCAAAAAATGGGACAGGCGCATAGAATAGGAGCCATAGCGATTTTACGGAAAATCGAAAATCAGCTGTAGAATTTTTTCCGAGTTGTTTTTTTTCGTTATTGAGGGACCATTACATTCCTTTAGTAAACCGGAAGTCCTACCAGCAGCAAAAAATGGGAGAGGCGCATGGAATAGGAGCCAGAGCGATTTTACGGAAAATCGAAAATCGGCTGTAGAATTTTTTCCGAGTTGTTTTTTTTCGTTGTTCAGGGACCATTACATTCCTTTAATAAACCAGAAGTCCTACCACTAGCAAAAAATGGGAGAGGCGCATAGAATAGGAGCCAGAGCGATTTTACGGAAAATCGAAAATCGGCTGTAGAATTTTTTCCGAGTTGTTTTTTTTCGATGTTCAAGGTCCATTACATTCTGTTATTGATCCAGAAGTCCTACCAGCAGCAAAAAATGGGAGAGGCGCATAGAATAGGAGCCAGAGCGATTTTACGGAAAATCGAAAATCAGCTGTAGAATTTTTTCCGAGTTGTTTTTTTTTCGTTGTTCAGGGACCATTACATTCCTTTAATAAACCGGAAGTCCTACCAGCAGCAAAAAATGGGAGAGGCGCATAGAATAGGAGCCAGAGCAATTTTACGGAAAATCGAAAATCGGCTGTAGAATTTTTTCCGAGTTGTTTTTTTTCGTTGTTCAGGGTCCATTACATTCTGTTAGTGAACTGGAAGTCCTACCAGCAGCAAAAAATGGGAGAGGCGCATAGAATAGGAGCCAGAGCTATTTTACGGAAAATCGAAAATCGGTTGTAGAATTTTTTCCGAGTTGTTTTTTTTCGTTGTTCAGGGACCATTGCATTCCTTTAATAAACCAGAAGTCCTAACAACAGCAAAAAATGGGAGAGGCGCATAGAATAGGAGCCAGAGCGATTTTACGGAAAATCGAAAATCGGCTGTAGAATTTTTTCCGAGTTGTTTTTTTTCGTTGTTCAGGGACCATTACATTCCTTTAATAAACCGGAAGTCCTACCAGCAGCAAAAAATGGGAGAGGCGTATATAATAGAAGGAAGAGGGATTTTACGAAAAATACAAAATCTGCCGTAGAATTTTTTTCGAGTTTTTTTTTTCGTTGTTCAGGGACCATTACATTCTATTAGTAAGCCGGAAGTCCTACCAGCAGCAAAAAATGGGAGAGGCGCATAGAATAGGAGCCAGAGCGATTTTACGGAAAATCGAAAATCGGCTGTAGAATTTTTTCCGAGTTGTTTTTTTTCGTTGTTCAGGGTCCATTACATTCCTTTTAGTAAACCGGAAGTCCCACCAGCAGAAAAAATGGGAGAGGCGCATAGAATAGGAGCCAGAGCGATTTTACGGAAAATCGAAAATCGGCTGTAGAATTTTTTCCGAGTTGTTTTTTTTCGCTGTTTAGGGACCATTACATTCCTTTAACAAACCGGAAGTCCTACCAGCAGCAAAAAATAGGAGAGGCGCATAGAATATGAGCCAGAGCGATTTTACGGAAAATCGAAAATCGGCTGTAGAATTTTTTCCGAGTTGTTTTTTTTCGTTCTTCAGGGACCATTACATTCCTTTAATAAACCGGAAGTGCTACCAGCAGCAAAAAATGGGATAGGAAGAGAGAATAGGAGGTAGAGCGATTAGATCGCGAATCGGAAATCAGCTGTAGAATTTTTTCCGAGTTGTTTTTTTTCGTTGTTCAGGGACCATTACATTCATTTAACAAACCGGAAGTCCTACCAGCAGCAAAAAATAGGATAGGCGCATAGAATAGGAGCCAGAGCGATTTTACGGAAAATCGAAAATCGGCTGTAGAATTTTTTCCGAGTTGTTTTTTTCCGTTGTTCAGGGACCATTACATTCCTTTAATAAACCGGAAGTCCTACCAGCAGCAAAAAATGGGAGAGGCGCATAGAATAGGAGCCAGAGCGATTTTACGGAAAATCGAAAATCGGCTGTAGAATTTTTTCCGAGTTGTTTTTTTTCGTCATTCAGGGACTATTACATTCCTTTAATAAACCGGAAGTCCTACCAGCAGCAAAAAATGGGAGAGGCGCATAGAATAGGACCCAGAGCGATTTTACGGAAAATCGAAAATCGGCTGTAGAATTTTTTCCGAGTTGTTTTTTTTCGTCATTCAGAGACCATTACATTCCTTTAATAAACCGGAAGTCCTACCAGCAGCAAAAAATGGGAGAGGCGCATAGAATAGGAGCTAGAGCGATTTTACGGAAAATCGGAAATCAGCTGTAGAATTTTTTCCGAGTTGTTTTTTTTCGATGTTCAGGGACCATTACAATCCTTTAATAAACCGGAAGTCCTACCAGCAGCATAAAATGGGAGAGGCGCATAGAAAAGGAGCCAGAGCGATTTTACGGGAAATGGAAAATCGGCTGTAGAATTTTTTCCGAGTTGTTTTTTTTCGTTGTTCTGGGACCATTACATTCCTTTAATAAACCGGAAGTCCTACCAGCAGCAAAAAATGGGAGAGGCGCATAGAATAGGAGCCAGAGCGATTTTACGGAAAATCGAAAATCGGCTGTAGAATTTTTTCCGAGTTGTTTTTTTTCGTTGTTCTGGGTCCATTACATTCCGCTAGTAAACCGGAAGTCCTACCAGCAACGAAAAATGGGAGAGGCGCATAGAATAGGAGCCAGAGCGATTTTACGGAAAATCGAAAATCGGCTGTAGAATTTTTTCCGAGTTGTTTTTTTTCGTTCGCTAGGGACCATTACATTCCTTTAATAAACCGGAAGTCCTACCAGCAGCAAAAAATGGGAGAGGCGCATAGAATAGGAGCTAGAGCGATTTTACGGAAAATCGAAAGTCGGCTGACGAATTTTTTCCGAGTTGTTTTTTTTCGTTGTTCCGGGACTATTACATTCCTTTAATAAACCGGAAGTCCTACCAGCAGCAAAAAATGGGAGAGGCGCATAGAATAGGAGCTAGGGCGATTTTACGGAAAATCGGAAATCAGCTGTAGAATTTTTTCCGAGTTGTTTTTTTTCGTTATTCAGGGACCATTACATTCCCTATGTAAACCGGAAGTCCTACCAGCAGCAAAAAATGGGAGAGGCGCATAGAATAGGAGCCAGAGCGATTTTACGGAAAATCGAAAATCGGCTGTAGAATTTTTTCCGAGTTGTTTTTTTTTCGTTGTTCAGGGACCATTACATTCCTTTAATAAACCGGAAGTCCTACCAGCAGCAAAAAATAGGAGAGGCGCATAGAATAGGATCCAGAGCGATTTTACGGAAAATCGAAAATCGGCTGTAGAATTTTTTCCGAGTTGTTTTTTTTCGTTGTTCAGGGACCATTACATTCCTTTAATAAACCGGAAGTCCTACCAGCAGCAAAAAATAGGAGAGGCGCATAGAATAGGAGCCAGAGCGATTTTACGGAAAATCGGAAATCGGCTGTAGAATTTTTTCCGAGTTGTTTTTTTTCGTTGTTCAGGGACCATTACATTCCTTTAATAAACCGGAAGTCCTACCAGCAGCAAAAAATGGGAGAGGCGCATAGAATAGGAGCCAGAGCGATTTTACGGAAAATCGAAAATCGGCTGTAGAATTTTTTCCGAGTTGTTTTTTTTCGATGTTCAGGGTCCATTACATTCTGTTAGTAAACCGGAAGTGCTACCAGCAGCAAAAAATGGGAGAGGCGCATAGAATAGGAGCCAGAGCGATTTTACGGAAAATCGAAAATCGGCTGTCGAATTTTTTCCGAGTTGTTTTTTTTCGTTGTTCAGGGACCATTACATTCCTTTAGTAAACCGGAAGTCCTACCAGCAGCAAAAAATGGGAGAGCCGCATAGAATAGGAGCCAGAGCGATTTTACGGAAAATCGAAAATCAGCTGTAGAATTTTTTCCGAGTTGTTTTTTTTCGTTATTCAGGGACCATTACATTCCTTAACCGGAAGTCCTACCAGCAGCAAAAAATGGGAGAGGCGCATAGAATAGGAGCCAGAGCGATTTTACGGAAAATCGAAAATCGGCTGTAGAATTTTTTCCGAGTTGTTTTTTTTTCGTTGTTCAGGGACCATTACATTCCTTTAATAAACAGGAAGTCCTACCAGCAGCAAAAAATGGGAGAGGCGCATAGAATAGGAGCCAGAGCGATTTTACGGAAAATCGAAAATCAGCTGTAGAATTTTTTCCGAGTTGTTTTTTTTTCGTTGTTCAGGGACCATTACATTCCTTTAACCTACCGGAAGTCCTACCAGCAGCAAAAAATGGGAGAGGCGCATAGAATAGGAGCCAGAGCTATTTTACGGAAAATCGAAAATCGGTTGTAGAATTTTTTCCGAGTTGTTTTTTTATCGTTGTTCAGGGACCATTACATTCCTTTAATAAACCGGAAGTCCTACCAGCAGCAAAAAATGGGAGAGGCGCATAGAATAGGAGCCAGAGCGATTTTACGGAAAATCGAAAATCGGCTGTAGAATTTTTTCCGAGTTGTTTTTTTATCGTTGTTCAGGGACCATTACATTCCTTTAATAAACCGGAAGTCCTACCAGCAGCAAAAAATGGGAGAGGCGCATAGAATAGGAGCCAGAGCGATTTTACGGAAAATCGAAAATCGGTTGTAGAATTTTTTCCGAGTTGTTTTTTTCGATGTTCAGGGTCCATTACATTCCTTTAATAAACCGGAAGTCCTACCAGCAACAAAAAATGGGAGAGGCGCTAGAATAGGAGCCAGAGCGATTTTAAGGAAAATCGGAAATCGGCTGTAAAATTTTTTCCGAGTTGTTTTTTTTCGTTATTCAGGGACCATTACATTCCGTTCGTAAACCGGAAGTCCTACCAGCAGCAAAATATGGGAAAGATTCATAGAATAGGAGCTAGAGCGATACTACGGAAAATCGGAAATCAGCTGTAGAATTTTTTCCGAGTTGTTTTTTTTCGTTGTTCAGGGACCATTACATTCTGTTAGTGAACCGGAAGTCCTACCAGCAGCAAAAAATGGGAGAGGCGCATAGAATAGGAGCCAGAGCGATTTTACGGAAAATCGAAAATCGGCTGTAGAATTTTTTCCGAGTTGTTTTTTTTCGTTGTTCAGGGTCCATTACATTCTGCTAGTGAACCGGAAGTCCTACCAGCAGCAAAAAATGGGAGAGGCGCATAGAATAGGAGCCAGAGCTATTTTACGGAAAATCGAAAATCGGCTGTAGAATTTTTTCCGAGTTGTTTTTTTTCGTTGTTCAGGGTCCATTACATTCTGCTAGTGAACCGGAAGTCCTACCAGCAGCAAAAAATGGGAGAGGCGCATAGAATAGGAGCCAGAGCTATTTTACGGAAAATCGAAAATCGGTTGTAGAATTTTTTCCGAGTTGTTTTTTTTCGTTGTTCAGGGACCATTACATTCCTTTAATAAACCGGAAGTCCTACCAGCAGCAAAAAATGGGAGAGGCGCATAGAATAGGAGCCAGAGCGATTTTACGGAAAATCGAAAATCGGCTGTAGAATTTTTTCCGAGTTGTTTTTTTTCGTTATTCAGGGACCATTACATTCCCTAAGTAAACCGGAAGTCCTACCAGCAGCAAAAAATGGGAGAGGCGCATAGAATAGGAGCCAGAGCGATTTTACGGAAAATCGAAAATCGGCTGTAGAATTTTTTCCGAGTTGTTTTTTTTCGTTGTTCAGGGACCATTACATTCCTTTAATAAACCGGAAGTCCTACCAGCAGAAAAAAATGGGAGAGGCGCATAGAATAGGAGCCAGAGCGATTTTACGGAAAATCGAAAATCGGCTGTAGAATTTTTTTCGAGTTGTTTTTTTTCGATGTTCAGGCCCATTACATTCCTTTAATAAACCGCAAGTCCTACCAGCAGCAAGAAATGGGAGAGGCGCATAGAATAGGAGCCAGAGCGATTTTACGGAAAATCGAAAATCGGCTGTAGAATTTTTTCCGAGTTGTTTTTTTCGTTGTTCAGGGACCATTACATTCCATTAATAAGCCCGAAGTCCTACCAGCACCAAAAAATAAGAGAGGCGCGTAGAATAGGAGCCAGAGCGATTTTACGGAAAATCGAAAATCGGCTGTAGAATTTTTTCCGAGTTGTTTTTTTTACGTTGTTCAGGGACCATTACATTCCTTTAATAAACCGGAAGTCCTACCAGCAGCAAAAAATGGGAGAGGCGCATAGAATAGGAGCCAGAGCGATTTTACGGAAAATCGAAAATCGGCTGTAGAATTTTTTCCGAGTTGTTTTTTTTCGATGTTCAGGGTCCATTGCATTCTGTTATTGATCCGGAAGTCCTACCAGCAGCAAAAAATGGGAGAGGCGCATAGAATAGGAGCCAGAGCGATTTTACGGAAAATCGAAAATCAGCTGTAGAATTTTTTCCGAGTTGTTTTTTTTTCGTTGTTCAGGGACCATTACATTCCTTTAACCTACCGGAAGTCCTACCAGCAGCAAAAAATGGGAGAGGCGCATAGAATAGGAGCCAGAGCGATTTTACGGAAAATCGAAAATCGGCTGTAGAATTTTTTCCGAGTTGTTTTTTTCGATGTTCAGGGTCCATTACATTCTGTAAGGAAACCGGAAGTCCTACCAGCAGCAAAAAATGGGAGAGGCGCTAGAATAGGAGCCAGAGCGATTTTAAGGAAAATCGGAAATCGGCTGTAGAATTTTTTCCGAGTTGTTTTTTTTCGTTTTTCGCGGACCATTACATTCCTTTAATAAACCGGAAGTCCTACCAGCAGCAAAAAATGGGAGAGGCGCATAGAATAGGAGCCAGAGCGATTTTACGGAAAATCGAAAATCGGCTGTAGAATTTTTTCCGAGTTGTTTTTTTTCGATGTTCAGGGTCCATTACATTCTGTAAGTAAACCGGAAGTGCTACCAGCAGCAAAAAATGGGAGAGGCGCATAGAATAGGAGCCAGAGCGATTTTACGGAAAATCGAAAATCGGCTGTCGAATTTTTTCCGAGTTGTTTTTTTCGATGTTCAGGGTCCATTACATTCGGTTAGTAAACCGGAAGTGCTGGGGGGGTGGGGGGGGGGGGGGGTGGGGGGGGGGGGGGGTGGGGGGGGGGGGGGGTGGGGGGGGGGGGGGGTGGGGGGGGGGGGGGGTGGGGGGGGGGGGGGGTGGGGGGGGGGGGGGGTGGGGGGGGGGGGGGGTGGGGGGGGGGGGGGGTGGGGGGGGGGGGGGGTGGGGGGGGGGGGGGGTGGGGGGGGGGGGGGGTGGGGGGGGGGGGGGGTGGGGGGGGGGGGGGGTGGGGGGGGGGGGGGGTGGGGGGGGGGGGGGGTGGGGGGGGGGGGGGGTGGGGGGGGGGGGGGGTGGGGGGGGGGGGGGGTGGGGGGGGGGGGGGGTGGGGGGGGGGGGGGGTGGGGGGGGGGGGGGGTGGGGGGGGGGGGGGGTGGGGGGGGGGGGGGGTGGGGGGGGGGGGGGGTGGGGGGGGGGGGGGGTGGGGGGGGGGGGGGGTGGGGGGGGGGGGGGGTGGGGGGGGGGGGGGGTGGGGGGGGGGGGGGGTGGTGTTGCGAACGGTCGAGTTGAAAATTAAAATTTTCGGAAAGTGGTTGCAACGGTCGAGCACTTGTTTACGTATTTAAAAATAAATACGAAAACAAGTTGCCAGGAAATACGTTGGCACGGTAAAATCGAGGTGTTGGTAAACACCCGCCCTGCCGTCCCGAGCCGTTAGAAAAAAAATGAAAGTTCAAAAGAATTTAACGAACTTATATTCCGTCGCAACTTCCCATTTAAAAATAAATGTTTACAACCCTGTAACGAAACTATGAATTTCTGTTTTTTTTTCCTGTGAATAAATAAGTTTTCGAACTATGCGTATTTAATTTTAGATTATATTATATTATATTGGTAATTATATTTAATTAATTAATGATATATATTATATTATAATTTTATATTTAGATTTAATTAGTTAACTATGCGTAATTAATTTTAATTTTAGTGAGGTACAGAAATTCACATCCCAGAAAATCCCTATAATTAGATATACGTAACGGAATAATCTGATAATTTTAGAAAAAAATTTTGAATATCCAAAAATAATCTTTATTTTAATTCGCAGTTTTTTTTTGGTTTTTGTTTTTATTGCGTGTTTTCAAATTGAAGTATTAATTGAGTTAATTTGGACAGTTAAATTCCGGCAAGAGATTTTCGAATATTAATGAGAACTGAAAATTTTGAATTTGTTGCACACGTGTAAATTTTTCTTTGAGAATTGAAATTTCATTATTTTTGAATTTGGTTTTCCGTTATGACGGAGTAACAAAGTGCAAATAATTAAATAATAAAATAACTATAAATTTTTCAATAAACAATTTTTTTTAAATTTAATTGAAAACTGTTCTAATAAGCAATTTTCGTAGTATTGAAAAGTAGCTAACGGTGTTTGCGATTTCCAGGTATAGGACCCTCCCCCCCTCCCCCCCAACTAGGAAATGAAGAGTAATACCGCAGCTCTTGCATTACGAAACATTATATTAAAATTATGATACTATGATATGTATGACATGTGTGCTCATAAGTTATAGAAATGTTATTTTTCTTAAGTTCCAGGTACCAGTGCAGCGACTCGAATATATTTTTTTTTATTAGGAAATAAAAATTCCAATTCCCCGTCGCGAGTCGAGAAGAAAAATTTTTTTGTTCGTTAGCAAAAGTGCACCCGTCATTTCATTACCGACTATAACGGATAACTCTCACCCGCTATTCGGAGTTTAAAGTTTTGGTGTTTTTGAATTTCCCTTGTTTTTGAATTTCCATTATTTTTGAATTTAACTTGTTTTTGAATTTCCCTTGTTTTTGAATTTCCCTTGTTTTTGAATTTCCCTTGTTTTCGAATTCCCCTTGTTTTTGAATTTCCCTTGTTTTGGAATTTCAAGTAAATTTTCCAAATAGAACAGATTGGGTCAGCAATCCGAGCTGAAATAAAGAAGGTATTCCCTTCCGGAACGGTTTTCCTCGCGTGGACCTTTTGCGTATAAACTTTTTTTTTTGCGTTTTGCCTGCATCGGACTACCGGTTGCGCGATCATTGAATCCGGTAACTCGACTTAGAACCTCGAGTTACATCGATACCTTGAGAAGCGTCCGATCTGTTAGGATTTTTTTTTTTCTATGTTTCGGTAGTTCTTGTAGTGATTAACGACTAGATTTCAATATCTACCCCACTACCTACCGTCACGCTTACACGGTTCCCTTAAATATGAATTAGTTGTTGAAATTGTAATAACAAACGCGGAAAGATGGATTCCTTCGAATATACCCCCGTTACATCCCCCGTAACGAGAATACCCACGTTAACGGTGGTGACGCCAATCACCGCAACAAGATATTTCCCCATCACGACCGCGCCCGTGTCGTATACGGCAACCGCTATACACTTCACGCCCTCTTGTGCGGCGGAGCGACGCGTAGCCAGTCTGGAGCAAATTTAGGCAATTCGGACAGAAATCGACCGGGTAGTCGATTTACGCGACCTTATCGGTCGGTGCGACAAAGCCGAACTGTTGACATCCGGGGCGATAGAGGTGGTATGGGATCGGCTCGTAAGATATACGATCTTACAGCGGTCCCGGACACCCCGGTCGAGTGGGATAGACAAACAGATGGACGAGGCGACCACCCCCCATATACGTTGTCCGAAGCGGTGGGTTGCCCCCTCGTTCGGTTAGGAACCTCAGAGGTGCCTATCTACGGTCTTCCGTCTAACCAATCGCGTGCTCATTATCGCGACCCGATCTCGTTTGGGGAGGAGAGCTTCCGGTTCTCGGTGGCAGATGTGACCATATACCAGGTCGATCGGTCCAATGAGGGGTCCATAGTCCCCCCTCGCGACGCACAACGAAAAAATGTGCCACGACGGGAGGTACCGGCAAATATCTGCCACAATCCGTCCAGAGCGCTAATGGGGAGTAATCATCCGCCGAACGGGTCACGTGACCCTGCCCCTTTGGCCCCCGCATCATTCCGACGTGATGCCGTCAATCTCGGAGTACGGGAAACACTCCACCCCCAGTGGTCAGGGGAGATCGACACCCAAAATCGGGACGATTTCTATCTGCGACAGGTGGATTCCCCTCGTCCGGTAATGGCGGGGCAACGCCCCCCCCCCGTCGTCGGAACGCACACACGTCCCATGTCCACTTTCCAGCCGACCTGACGTATAATATGTCCCCGCTTCAGCCCCTCTACAACAGTACGCGGCACGGTCACCCCCAAACCTCTCATCACCCTGACGGTAACGCGTCCACCATTGAACCCCAGCCTTTCGATGTCCGGTGTCCGATGGAAGAAGACTGCCATTGAGCATTGGAGGACGCACGGACCACGTTATTCCGGCGAGGAGGGGGAGGAAGCAGAGGAGTACCACGTCAAATTGGGGGAATACGTCACTAGTCGGGATCTGACGGAAGAGGACCCCCTGCGCACCCTACCAGAAGCGTTCAAGGGATCAGCCCTCAACTGGTGCCGGGTTGAGAAGTCAAGCTGGCATACGTATCCCGGCTTTGTACGTTATTTTCGCGACGCGTTCGGCCAACGCCACCTAGAGGCCGGTATTATGAGGGAGATCACCATACGAACACAAAGACCTGAAGAGCCTATCCGCGAGTATTTAGTGGCCCTGCGGAGTCTTTTCAACCTGCTTGCTCTCCCCCCTTCTCAAGAAGAGCAACTGGACGTTGCGGTCCAAAACTTGCGTCCCGGTCTTGCGAGAAAACGCAGTACTCGACGAGCGAGACGCCGTACTCGATTTCGCTGATTTACTGCGGATTGGTCGACAAGTGGAGGGGGCCGTAAATCAAGAGAGGGTCTACCGCCCCCTCCAGCGGCTAATCAGTCCGCCTTCCCCGCCTTCGCCTATACGCCGAAGACGTGGGGAGGCAAGGAAAAGCTAGCCCTCGCGACGCCCGCTAAGAAGCCGGCCAAAGTCAGCATCGCACCTCCCCCCCCCCATTTCGCCAGCCCCTTTCGAAGAAGAGGAGGCTGCGCCAGTAGCCCGCGCAGAAAGGAACAGAGGTCGTAACCCCACCCGCTCGGTACCGTCATACTCGCAGCGTCAACCACAAGTGGCGACACCTACCAACCACAAGTGGCGACACATACAAACCCGCGGCTGTCAGAAGTACCTAGCCTCCTGGATGTGGCGCCGACAGAGCGCCCACCTCCCGACATTAGGTCGCCGCAGAATCGGAACCCCATCCGGTGTTACAACTATAAACAAACGGTCACATATATCGAGAGTGCCCCCACTCCTTAGGTCATTTTTGTCGGATCTGTGGATACCCAGGCCTAGATGCTAATAATTGTCCCGTTTGCGCTCGTAAAAGGTCGGGAAACTATTGGAGAGGGGAAGGAAACCCTTAGACCCCTCCTAACACCCCTTCGTCGAGTCGTACGATAACGAACATTGGGTACAGAAAGATCGCTTCTACAGCATCTAAGCCCTTTGGACCCAATACCGCGTTCGAGTCAATCGATTCCTGTGAAGCTAATCAGTGGACATTAAATTCGGACCTTCGTCCCTACTTCCGCGTAGCTTTTAATGGAAAGGTTATTAGGGCACTCGTTGATACCGTAGCTTCGCGGTCATATTTAGGCCTCGCGTGTCATGAGGCAGTTTCTCCCATCATGAGGTCAAGTGAAGAGCAAGTAAAAGTCGCCAACGGCGCGCTAGTCCAATTAGATGGCGCCGTTACCCTCGCGATGACAGTCGATACCATACTAAGAATTTGGAGATAAGAGTTGCTCCCCTCCACTATGCATGCGTGCTGGGGATGGACTTCATGCACCTATTCGGTCTGAAGATAGATACGGAGAATAATGCGTGGAGTAGCCGCAACGGCACCCCGCACTCGCTAAACGATACCAATATTTCGGTCACCGCCTTCGCCGTACATGACTGCGCTGGATTAGTCGCCCCCCCCCCCAGGAAGCCGCCCCACGGTTAAGGAGGCTGCTCGATCAATTGTACCCCGCAAATAGGACCACTACGATCGGTATAACGCGTCTGACGCAGCATGCTATCGACGTACAGGGTCACCCCCCGATTCGTCAAAAGGCTCGTTTACTTTCTCCCTACATGCTGAAGGTAGCACAGGACGCGGTCGATGAAATGCTGAGCAGTGGCATCATCGAACGCTCCGCGAGCTCCTGGATGGGTAACCCCGTTATCGTCCGGAAGTCGAATGTGACTTTTAGGTTCTGCGTAGACTTCCGAGACGTAAACAAAATAACGAGGAAGGATGCATACCCTCTCCCCTCGATGGATAGGATTCTGTCCCGTTTGAGTCGGGCCCAACGCATCACCACACTCGATCTCAGCCAGGCCTACTTTCAGGTGCCCGTGGCACCTAACAATCGGCCCGTTACCGCTTTTGCTGTCCCCGGTCGCGGTTCATTCCAATTCAAACGGATGCCTTTCGGGCTCACTAACGCGCCGGCGACACTTCAGCGATTAGTGGACCGCCTCATCGACCCAGCGTGGGAACCCCACGTCTTCGCGTACCTGGATGACATCATCATCGCCACGGACGATGAGGAGGACCACTTTCGTTACCTGAGACTTGTCCTGACTAGTCTGCGCAACGCCGGGTTGGAACTAAACCCGGAAAAAAGTAAATTCTTCCGTGACGAGGTAAAGTACCTCGGTTTTTTACTAAACAGAGATGGTTTGAAGACGGATCCGGACAAGGTCGCTCCCGTTCTCGAATTCCCGCGGCCCACCAACCTCAAACAGCTGCGGCCCTTTTTGGGGATGGTAGGGTGGTATTCGCGCTTTCTCCCAGATTTTTGGCATGATCGCGTTCATTTGACCAAACTATTAACAAAGAATACTCCGTGGGTGTGGTGTCCGGAGCAGCAGTCTGCTTTCCAGTCCCTCCGCGACTCACTCACTCACACCCCCGTTTTGGCACGCCCGAATTTTGACGTCCCTTTCATGATTCAGACGGATGCGAGCGACTTTGCTATCGGGGCGGCAATCATCCAAGAGATAGCCGGCAATGAGCACCCGATTAGTTTTGCTAGCCGCGTGCTCGCCAAGGCTCAACGAAGGTATACCGTCCCGTAGAAAGAGTGCCTCGCCGTCCTCTGGGCCGTGAAGAAGTATCGACTCTATGTCGAAGGGACCCACTTTCGAGTGATTACAGATCATAGTAGTCTGCAGTGGCTCAGAAATTTGCGTGACCCGACCGGGAGATTGGCGCGGTGGGCCCTAGCCATGCAGACCTATGATATGAAAATAGAGCATCAAAAAGGCACTCTCAACGTGGTGCCCGCCGCCCTCTCGAGGATGTACGATAATGTCGATACCGCTCTGTGCGCCCTGGGGGATACCGCGGAAAATATTCGGAAATTTCCTTCGAAATATCCTGATTGGAGAATCGAGGATGACCGGATATATTTCCATAGGTCCCACCCGGTAATAGAGTTTGCCCTCACCGACCTCGACGCCTGGAAACTTGTCCTCCCCACGGAAGCGCGAGCCCGTGGCCTCAGCGATGCGCACTACAGCCCGCAAGCCGGCCACTTAGGAGTGGATAAGACGTATCACCGTCTCATCCATGACTTCTATTGGCCCGGCGTTTTCCAGGACGTCACTGCCTTCGTCGCAAGCTGTCCCGCCTGTCAGAAGCAAACTCAAGTGAGAAAGAACCACGGAAGGTCCCTGGATGACGGTCATTTCTGATGTCATGGGACCATTCACCCCCAGCAAGCGTCAAAACCAGTTCGTAGTGGTTTTCCAAGACATGTTTACCAAATTCGTAGAAGTGAAACACCTTCGGGCGGCCAAAGGCGCGGCCATTGTGGCCGCCTTCGAAAGTCTAATTATCAATCGATGGGGTTGTCCGAGGTATTTTTTGACAGATCATGCAAAGCAGTACGATAACTCATACGTACAATCCCATCTGAAGCAGTTAGGTTTAACCCCCTCTCGTACCCCCCCCCCCCTACCATGCCCAAGCGAACCCAGTTGAGAGGGTGAACAGAACCCTCAAAACGATGATGTGCACCTTCGTTTCCCACGATCATCGCGATTGGGACGCGCACCTAGAGGAACATACGTTCGCCCTGAATACGGCTGTCCAGTCGTCCACCAAAATAACCCCTGCGTTTCTGGATTATGGCCACAACCCAGTAGCTATTAGAAATTTGCATACCGACCTGCCCCCTCCTTCACTCACACTACCTAAGGACCCAGAGTTCTGACGTGATCGGATGAGGAGGCTACCTCTCATTCACGACTGGGTACATCGTAACCTTGAGCGCGCCGCGACGCGTCAAGCCGAGTACTATAATCGCTCCCATCGTGAGGTAGAGTGTAATGTGGGTGATCTAGTGCTACGGCGCATACGAGTCCTGTCGTCGGAAGTTCAAAATTTTGCGGCCAAACTTGCGCCTAAATTTAGTGGCCCGCACCGTATAGTCCGAGTAATATCCCCCGTCGTTTTCGAACTTAACGACCCGGATAGTCGTCGGAACCCAATAGCGCATATTAAGGACTTGAATCTCTATCGCGCCCCCGACGCCGGGGATAGTTCGAGAATGATTCGGAACTCGTTGGGAGTGGAACCACTGCCGCATCGTCGCGGCCGACCACCGAAACAGCCCCGACAGGGCACCCAATGTCCGAATGAGTTTACCAGCATGCCACGCCGCAGCGGATTCCTACATATAATCCATTAGTGTTCCGATAGATATATGCTGGAAATATTCGCACTAATACATGAGGTATCTTCTTAAAACGTTATCAATATCTTAATATTCGTTGGTGTAAATATTGAAAATTTGATTAATGTAGTTCAGGATTATTCAGCGTATCATATAATATAACCCTCGGAGAGTTTAATGTGCTATCCGTGACTATTTGTCATTTGAATTGAATTCTTTTCGAGATATCTACCTATAACATTCCGAAAGATATATTCCGGAAATATTCATTTTAATAAATGACTAATTTTCTTGCAACGTACATCAACGTCTTAAGATTCGTTGGTGTAAAGATGCACAATTTGGTCAAGGTATTACGGGATTATTAAGCTTGTCATAAGAATTTACCCTCGTAGTGAATAAGTATGCTTTCTGTGATTAGATGTAATCTTAACATATTCATTCCGAGATATGTTACATTAGTGTTCCGATAGATATATTCTGGAATTATTTGAACTAATACATGAGGTATCTTCTTAAAACGTTATCAATATCTTAATATTCGTTGGTGTAAATATTGAAAATTTGATTAATGTAGTTCAGGATTATTCAGCGTATCATATAATATAACCCTCGGAGAGTTTAATGTGCTATCCGTGACTATTTGTCATTTGAATTGGATTCTTTTCGAGATATCTACCTATAACATTCCGAAAGATATATTCCGGAAATATTCATTTTAATAAATGACTAATTTTCTTGCAACGTACATCAACGTCTTAAGATTCGTTGGTGTAAAGATGCACAATTTGGTCAAGGTATTACGGGATTATTAAGCTTGTCATAAGAATTTACCCTCGTAGTGAATAAGTATGCTTTCTGTGATTAGATGTAATCTTAACATATTCATTCCGAGATATGTTACATTAGTGTTCCGATAGATATATTCTGAAATTATTTGAACTAATACATGAGGTATCTTCTTAATACGTTTATCAGTATTTTTACATTCGTTGGTGTAAATATGGAAAATTTGATTAAAGTAGTTCTGGATTATCCGGCGTGTCATATAATATAACCTTCGGAGTGTGTAACCTCCACAACGCAGGGCCGTACCTCTCGTTGTTATTTTGTCCTAAATTTAAGGGCCGGGGCACTCTAAGTTATAGTCGCGTCCCTGAGGCTTTTGGGTGGGACCGAGCGGCGGTCTCGCTCGTCACACATTGTGGTGCGCATGCCCGATTCCAGGGAGAGGGCATGACTTCTCAGTCTCGAGAGAGGGGATAGGAGTCGAGGAAAATCCAGAGACGATCACTTCTCGTCTAGCTCCTCGCTGGGAGGTGTCTAGCCTGAAGCCTCTTCCTTGTCCTAGTCTCGCCCAGGATTCCCGCTGAGGGATCCTGGCACGGCTGCCCAAGGTCCTCGCACTAGGTCTCCTCGCTGAGAGGAACTTGGGCGATCTCGACGGTGAATAATACGTTTGGGAAAATTATTTTGAATTACTTTTTAGTTAGGCAGTAGTACTGTTCCGGACCCTACTGAGGGCGACGGCTGTACGAACAGTCGAATCATTTGCGGTAGCGCGATCGCTGAGGCAATCCCGTCGTACTAACTCTTCTATTTTTCTGAACCGCATTTACTAAAAAGCTGCAAATCCGGACTGGCCCAGATTTCAATTAATCAAATACCATTATGTTTTCAGGTGCCGGTTAATATAAGTATCGCGATACATAGATTTAGATTTCGGAATATTAAAAATAAGGTTAAGGTCAAGGTTATTAAATAAACATATAGTATCATCTGGTAAATAAACGACTTCTCTTCTTATTTACAAGACCTTTCCTTGTGTCGTCCGCGTGTGTGTACAGTATCTGTTTACAATTGAATAGAGCCTGTAGTAAAAATAACTTCCGGTGAATCGTTCATTCAGCAAATCGATTGTGAATTAAAGGATTTTTGCGAAGTACAATTCATAACCACACGAGAGAAATCGTGTAGGGTACATTTGGCACCCAACGTGTGGGGCTCGAAACGATCATTGTAAGCATAAACGTACACACACACTACGCAGGGAAAGCAACGCGAATATAATTTCGCGTAATTAAAAATTATTTTCTTTTTTCATCGCTTTGAAGCGCCATGTCCGGAAAGCATAACGCGACACGTGTCTCTGTCGGTAAGGGGGCAATTGGAAAGAGCGGCGCACGAAAAGTCTTCACAACGCCGCGTAAAGTTATGTTGACTCGCGGTCGATCGAAAAAGACAATGGTCGAGAAAGCTGACGATTCCGAGTTCAACCTCGATAGCGTTAACTGGGAATCAGAGGTCACAGAGGTTGTCAAGACTCTTTGCGTCAAAAATAAAAGGATGCAAAATAAAATTGACTACCGGGAAAGACTAGTGGCTTCCGAGGACCGTCTGTGTAAGACAATGACTGCTAAGGAAGCAATGGTCGAAACATCTGTGCGCAAAGTCACCTCTGATGTCACGATAACCCTTAACGAGTATAACGTGAAGATCTAACAATTATGCCAGAGCAATGTCGTAATTGTGGATCAAGTTATGGAAAATCAGGGTTAAATCGATCGACAGGGAAGGCGTATCGACGCGCTCGAGCGCGAACCAATCGTACGCATCAATGAATTGCCGGAATTATTGGAGGACTCTGAGCTGGGGAAAACAGTCCAGGAGCACTCGGTCCAAATAACACGGATAGCCGCCATCGAGGTTGAACAAATCACGTTGCGGGCGCGATATGCAAATCTTGAACGGAATCGAGACACGTCGCGACGCGCGGAACGCAGCAGAGTCATCGACGGGCAAAGACTTCCGAGTCTGCGATACGAATTGCCAAAGTTCACGGGTAAACGCGGGGATAAGCCGGTGCAATTTTTAAGGGCCCTTCAACAATATATTATGGCCCTGCATATCCAGGAATATGAGTTGAAGTTGCTGATCGCCCAGGCTTTATCCGGTGCATGCAAAAATTGGTGGAATCTGATCGGACACCACCAATTCATTTCAAGAATTCGCACTTCACTTCCGAAGACGATTTTTGAGTGAGGAAGTGCAGCAACACGTTCGAAGAAAAATCGAGTTCGGGGTATACAATCCTAATTCGAATGTTTCTAGAACCGCGTACGCCATCGATTTATTAGGCGATATGAAAGATATAGAGATGCAACATACTCCCAAAAAGTGGCTATACTAGGGCGCCACTATAACCAGTAGCTACGGGATGCTCTAATAATGCGTGACTTTCGCGAGATCGATGAAGTCCTAGACTTCTTAGGGCACTTCGACCAAGCGGGAGAGGTCAACGCTAAAAGGTTTGCCAAGTCGGACCCGTCTTGGAGTACAGGGAATCGCCGCGACGACCGTTACGAATTTTGGGCCGATGTACCGCGAGGCACGCCACCGCGACACGCGTATAATCGAGGGGATTCATCAAAAGGATGGGTGAATAGAAGCACGCCGGCAGATTGGAAGGAGGGGCATCGCGGGGAAAGCGCGGCCCGATACGCATGGCCAAAAGAAGAGGCGAAGCGGCCGATGGAAAAAGCCCCCGAATCGCAGGGGGCCATCCCAAGAAACAGTCCGAAAAACATGCGTGCTATGTTTCGTGGAGAGGAAGAAACACTGGGCGCATGCGGTCAGAATTCCTCGGAAAACTGGTAACCGTTGTGCGGGATGTTCCTTTAACAAATTGTCGCGACAATAATTGCTTTAATAAAAATGTATCGAACTGCCGCATAACGGAGACCAAAATTAATTCGAATGATATGGAATAGGATGATGCGGTTGGAACTCATCACATCAACCAAAATACTAGTTGTTCTTTTACGATTCGCGAGCGGGCGAAATTGAACAACGTTGTAAATCAGCACGAAAACGCGATTCTTCAATCAATCGGGGTAAGGACCGAGAACACCACGGATGACATTGGGATGAAAGGTCAAAGCAGCGAAATTAATCTGCTTGGCTATTCAAATACGAATAAGCCAATTTTTACGCGAATCGACGACGAAGGGATAATTCTAATTCTATCTCACAATGCGAAGAAAAGAAAAATAGGGAAGATATAGAGGGGACCTCCGATCCTCCACAACCAAGCTGTTTTGCCAAATCAAAGGTCAATTCCGTAAGGGAAAGGTCGGATGATTGTCTGAAACAAGGAAGTATCGTTGCCAAAATGCGGCCTCGTCCACCGAATGACAGGTCAAGTCAGAATTATCGCCTCCCGTTAGGGGTAATTCAATCGCACAATGCGAAGATAAGAAAAATAGGGAAGATACGGAGGAGATCTCCGATCCTCCACAACCAAGCTGCTTTCCCAAATCCAAAGTTAATTCTGGAAGGGAAAAGTCGGATTTCCGCGAAGTACAATTCATAACCACACGAGAGAAAACGTGTAGGTTACAAGTGTTTAATGTACTTTCCGTTATTATTCGTCATTTTATTTGGATTCTTTCCGAGATGTCTACCTGTAACATTCCGAAAGATATATTCCAGAAATATTCGCTTTATATATGAGATATTAAAGCGAATATTATGCTTTATCAAATGTATTGTACTTTGTAATCTATAGCCATTATAATTTTGTTGTATATTACCACAAGACTAATTAGTCATGGTATAATAAAGACATACATACATACATACATATTTTCTTGCAACGTATATCAACGACTTAGTATTCGTTGTTGTAAATATCGACAATTGCATTAAGGTATTTTGGGATTATTAAGCATGTCATATAAATTTACCCTAGTAGTGAATAAGTGTGCTTTCTGTGATTAGATGTAATCTTAACATATGTATGCATTCCGAGATTTCTTCCATTAGTGTTCCGATAGATATATTCTGGAAATATTGGTACTAATACATGAGGTATCTTCTTAAAGCGTTTATCAATATCTTAATATTCATTGGCGTAAATATGGAAAATTTGATTAAGGTAGTTCGGGATTATTCGGCGTGTCATATAATATAACCTTCTGAGTGTTTAATGTACTTTCCGTGATTATTTGACATTTTAATTGGATTCTTTCCGAGCTATCTACCTATAACATTCCGAAAGATATATTCCTGAAATATTCGCTTTAATAAATGAGATATTTTCTTGCAACGTATATCAACCTCTTAATATTCGTTGGTGTAAAGATGGACAATTTGGTTAAGGTATTTCGGGATTATTAAGCTGGTCACATAAATTTACATGCGGAGTGAATAAGTGTGCTTTCTGCGATTGTTGCCATTTTTATTGGATTCGCTGCGAGATACACTGCTATAATGTTACGATAGAATTGTGGCGGTAAGGAAAAAGGGAATAAGTCTATTTTTTCGAAAATTGAGATAACTGTGTTTTTAGATGTAGCGATGTCAAATACTTGTATTTCAATAGGCATTGATTGAAAAAATTCGATTTTGTGATTAAAAAATTTTACTTGAAAAAGGACATAAGTCCATAATATAAATCATGATTTTTTAAAAAGGGCATAAGTCCACAAAAAAAACTACAGTCCATTAAATAATAATAAACGTATAAAAATAACTAAATAAATTGAAGCAATTGTTATTTTGATATATTTCAGCTAAATAAATAAGCCAATAAATAAACACAATTAATGAAATAAATAATTATGACTGTTGTAACAAAATAGACATTTTTTAATTTATATGTAAAGACTAAGCATATAAAAATACAATTGTTTTTCACTTAAACTTATAACATTATTTAGAAACATATTATCCTTAAACATAATTTATGTTTATTATACAATTTATAAATAAAAAAATAGTAACACGTAAATATTTAAACAAAAATCAAAAGGTTTTCAAATTCAAATAAATAAATAATGCAATGAACATAACCTTATTAACATTTAAGTAAAAAATTATATTTCTTGTTTTTTGTTCTTGTACGTGTTAGCAAACTTCTTTTAATTTCGGGATCGCCAGCTGAAGCAGTTGTTTCTTGTGGTAGTTTTCTTTCCTTTTCGTTGTACTCATTTTTTATCTTGCTTTTAACAATCTTTCTTTCTATTTTAATTTTATTTCTATTCTTTGTTGTAGTTGCTTTAGTTGTATTACTGATATTTTCTATTTACTGATATTTTTCTTGAAACTTGGGTATAGTATTGTGTTTTTGTGAAAAAAATATTTTAGAACAAATATTTCATGTTTATAAGTGTGTTATTTATTTATGAGTGTGTGAATGTAATTGTGTATGAGATGAATGTGTGATTTTACCGCGTAAGTTATTCCGTCGTTGACGATATTAATAATTTTTATATACTGACTCACACCACGTACTTACGACTCGATAATACATTTTAATTTATTGACTCTTATTTTATTTATATTTGCGCTTCGACATCGAGTATGAGGGTATGAGTATAATTAATTGTTTTTTAGGACAAGTTCAATTATAATTATAAAATTCAAAGAAATGTTTTAAATATATATTTTAATTGAACAATGACAAATAATAATGACTTTCATTTCAGCATCCAGCGATTCCAATCTATAATTTTTAATTTATTTATTTATGATATTGACTAATAATTGACGTATGATGTTTTATGTTTGGACGATTCGTAAAGTTTTTCTACATATGACTCCGATTCGTTTCAATGGCGCCCAACAAATGGGGCACGAAGGAAGCTACATTCCTTCGAGTGACCCATGTTATATTTTAATTAAATTATGACTGATACGGAATCGTTTGGTGGTGAAAAGAATAATAATTTGAATAACTTTGAATTTTATAAATAATTGGACAAATAAATTTTAAAAAGTGACGTTAGTTTACGCTAATAAAGTGCACGACGGATCGTCGCAAACGACAATAAATACGGCGAGCAAAATCCAAGAGTGGAGAATAATGCTCGCCAAAATGCAAAGACAGATTGACGAAATGCAATGTCAAATGCGGCAGCAAAATGAGGATGCCAGGCAGCAGCACGGAGAAATGTACAAAAATAACGACAGAAATAAAATAAAAACGCGTGCAAATGAATTGGGTGCAATTATAAATAATACGAACAATAAAAATATCGACTTAATTGCACCCAAATTCGAAAATGAATGTAAAACAAATCCGGTGACATTCCTTGAGGAATTGGATCGGTACTTCAATATAAAAAATATTAAAGGAATTAGAAGGTTGTTGTTCGTAGAGGATACGTTAGAGGGGAGGGCAAAAATATGGTTCGTGTTAAACAACTTTGAAAGCTACCCAGAATTTAAAAAACTATTTATAAAAAAATTCCACACTATGACAAATCGAATAGACGAGGCTCTAGCGAAATTGGACGCGATAAGTAAGGACATAATACAATGTACATTTGACCCCGCGAGTAATATAATAGGCTCGTATGATGACGAGGCAACATATGTCTCCGTCATGAAAAAGGGGGATACAAAAAATTTTGATAATGATGATATAGGACAAAAGGGGGATGATGATGTAAATGAAATTTAAAAAAATGATAATAATGAAGGAATTAATTTGATGAAAAATATTGAAATAATTGATGATAATATAATAGATACTAATGATGTTTGTGATAATTGTGAAAATAATAATGATATGTATGTTAATTATAAAAATGATAATATATGTTTTAATGATAATGATATTTGTGTAAACGTTGATAATGATAGTTGTGAAAATGTAAAGGATGTAAATGTTGTAAATGATGTAAATGTTGTAAATGATGTGAATGTTGCAAATGATGTGAATGTTGTCAGCACCCAGCGATTCCAATCTATAATTTTTAATTTATTTATTTATGATATTGACTAATAATTGACGTATAATGTTTTATGTTTGGACGATTCGTAAAGTTTTTCTACACATGACTCCGATTCGTTTCAGAAAATACCTCATGTATTATTAGGAATATTTCCAGAATATATCTATTGTAAAACTATTGGAAGGTATCTCGGAATCAATATGTTAACACTACATCTAATCACAGAAAGCCCACTTATTCACTCCGAGGGTAAATTTATATGAAAAGCTTAATAACCCCGAAATACCTTAACCAAATTGTCCATCTTCACGTCAACGAATATTAAGATATTAATTCACGTTTTAAGCACATATCTCATGTATTAGTACGAATATTTTCAGAATATATGTATCGCAAAATTATAGCAGTTTATCTCCTAACGAATCCAATTAAAATAGCAAATAATCACAGAAAACACACTTATTCAATCCGTGGCTGAGTTTAAATGACAAGCTTAATAATCCCGAAATACCTTAACCAAATTGTCTATATTTACACCAACGAATATTAAGATATTAATAAACGTTTTAAGAAAATACCTCATGTATTGGTACGAGTATTTCCAGGATATATCTATCGTAACACTATTGGAGATATCTCGGAATGAATATGTTAACATTACATCTAATCACAGAAAGCCAACTCATTCACTCCGAGGGTAAATTTTTATGACAAGCTTAATAATCCCGAAATACCTTAACAAAATTGTGCATATTTACAACAACGAATATTAAGTTCTTGATTCACGTCTTAAGCAAACATCTCATGTATTATTACGAATATTTCCAGAATATATAACCAAATTGTCCATATTTACACCAACGAACATTAAGATATTAATAAACGTTTTAAGAAGATACCTCATGTATTATTAGGAATATATCCAGAATATATCTGTTGTAAAACTATTGGAAGGTGTCTCGGAATCAATATGTTAACATTACATCTAATTACAGAAAGCCCACTTATTCACTCCGATGGTAAATTTATATAACAAGCTTAATAATCCTGAAATACCTTAACCAAATTGTCCATCTTCACGCCAACGAATATTAAGCTGTTATGGCTGGGATGGCGCCCGAACGTGGACGCCAACTCCCTGCCGTGAAAGGGCCAAATCGACCAGAAGGGTCGATTTAAGGATTCTTTTAGGGTTGACGGAGCTGCCGAATGTGTTTGTTCCAAAGGAAAGGCGAAAGGTGAAAATAAATAATAACTCGATTTTCTTTTCCTATAGTTTTTTTTTATTTTGAGATCATTTATTTTTAATCATATATTTTTATTTTGAGATTATTTTGAGGAAGCTGGTTATGGTCGGGGGGTGTTGACTGGCTGTCCTTCGCGTTGGGCGGGTTGTTCCATATGTTTGTTTCGGGCCACAGTAACAAACGTGGAAAAATTTAGTTTCGCGGAAGGAGAAACGCGGGAAACTTATAAAAAATAATATTGAAAAAAATGAAAAGGCTATGACCTAATTCCCTATGGGTCGATTCCGCATTGGTACGTACCAATCCTGGAATAAACCGAAGAAAGGGTTTACAAGTTCCTCGAGGAAGAGATAGAAACGCCGGGCCAAAAGATTTGGCCCTGGTCCCGAGCTCTGTCCGGGTGCAGGTTAGTCGCCTGGAATCTAGGTTAGGGGATGATACTCACTATTATTTCTGTGCCGGTGGAGTCCCGAACCCCCTTCAGAGTTTGGACTGCTGGGCTGACGCGATATACTTGTCGAGCTGAACTTCTGCTCGAGCTTAACTGCTCAACCTTAACTGCTTTTTTTTGGTCCATGAGGTGCTGTATTTATACTGGATACCGCCCGTGGTGCCCAGTCCCGTTTTGAAGCGTTGTGTCGTGTCACGGTTTTCTATCCAAAATTCATGTGAATGCAAGATTTGCAGCTTCCGTCCAAATTGAACAGCATCTTTTTGCGCGTTTAGACAATTACGTTAATTTTAAGATTGTACAAAAATGAACGGTAGTTGTATCTTGTATAGAACTGGAGATATTTATTTGTTAATATTTACTAAATTAGTTTTTTAATAATCGGATAGATTTTATGCAATTTTTATATGTCGTTGTATTGTTTTAATAGTAAATTTGTATTTTTAATAAACTATTTTGCATTAATTGTTTTAATACAACTGTTGTTGATTTTTGTACAATTTAACAGTATTTTTATTGAAGGCTTGTAAGAGCAATTTACACATAATAATACAAAGCATGAATTTCGTACAAGACATGAATAAACAATGAGATATTCTTAAAATAATTGTTTGTTTTTATAAATTTTGTATTATTGTAACTTTGAAAACATGATTATCGAGGTGCTAAATTTTAAAGGAGGTTCAATTTTGTAATAGAGATATATAAATAAAAGGTTCATTGTTTATTCATGAGATGGTGTTTACAATGTTTTATACGCTAATGTTTATTTATTCGTTTGTTCGGTACCAGTTTGGAAGTTTGACTAATGAAATTTCGTGGTTGAATCTATTGTAATAAAAGGAGAAAACGGAATTTGTCAGTTATTATAAATAAACGTTTCATTTTATTTTATAAATGTGTTTTCTGCAAAACTAGCACTGTATTTTGGAATAGAATTTGTATCTAAATATGGAGACTAATCCGACCAATGTTATCATTCTATTGTTCGTTAGTTTTGGTTTATAATTTTTATATTATATGAGAACCTTTTGCTCCGTGAATCCCTAGAAGAAATGCAGTATTTTATTTCTAATAGTTGTTATCTTCTTTTGTGGGATTAGCAATATTGATTAGACCGGAGTGAAAAACAAAACTCTTTTCGAATTGAATCGTAATAGTGCGGAAAAGTTGCCATTTTTCATTGCGAATTAAGGGAAAAAAAGTTTTTTGAAATCGGACATCTTCCGTTCGCGCATCGCAGTCAAAGTTTATGATGTCTGATCAAGCTCATTTCAAGTATTTAGCATAATTTTATGGTACATTGTCATACAAAATGATTTCCTTACCCCCTCCCCCACCCCCTTCCGTCCGTGCGGCTCTTTGCAGCTCGTCTTCAGACAGCTCAAAACTCACCACCGATAGGTGGTTGTACATACAGCATGCATATGCGATGAGAGCACTTCTCTCAATTTCTTCACGAATATAGTTAAGATTTGAGCCGCTAGGCGGCGTCGTAAAGGTCGCCGTAATATCTACGGCGCCCACGGCTCCCGTTAAAGAAATGGATTTTAATTTGGTTATAAGACGGGCAGGTGCCAAGTACTGATATTATATCATGAATTTTATATGCTGACATTTATTCGCTGAATTGCTTTACCTGAGACTTTTTGAGTTCCGTAGCCCATACATTTTCCTAATTCCTTTTATAAGGTTTAGGCTTTACATGTGTCATGTCAGTTACGCGTAACGTCGTACACTGCCCATTTTTTGGCGCACCATAGTCACTGCTGCCATCGGTCCTTCCCACTAATGCCGATGTTATCAAATATTGGCAGCAAGTGAGATACGATATGACGGTAGAATCCACTGCTGCCAGATCTGGTCAAAAATTCGGGTTCGCAGCTGTGGCAGACACTGTAGCTTGCGAGATTGAGTCTCTATATTCCAAAGCTTCGATTCCATTCGTTTCTCATACAAGAGTCGTTCAAAAGATCAAGAAGCTGCCCGATCAATATTATGCACTTCGTAAATCTTATTCAAGGGACAAAGATACGGTCGAGAAACCGAAAAAATACAACGATTTTATTGAACAATGTTCAAATTCTTTATTTGATATATCATCTTGTAAATGTGAGATGACGTTGCATTGTTCTTGCGAAAAAAGCTTTGACACGTGCAGTTGTCTCAACCCGATACTTGTCGACTGCACTTGCCCTAAAGAAAGAAAAGTTCCTCCAATAGAAATAAAATTTCTCTACGCACAAAGACACCTCAGACTAGGTAAGATCGGGCCGATTGATGCAAAGGAAAGTCAAAAGCTTACACTACGATTACAAAGAAAAGCTCGTCAGCCAAAACAAACCAGCTTACCTGGACCCTCTTTTTGCAATATTGATCCTGAAACAGAGACAACTTTTGAAAATAATAATGATGAGGATGATCCCGATTTTCAGTTCCCGCGCTTTTCATCTTCCCAAGCAGATTGTCTGAAGACTAAACAGATGCGCTTATCACTTCCAGCAACTGTTTTGACAAGTGATCGTTTTGACGTGTCTGACAGAGCAACAGCTGCTATTACTTCTAGGGTACTTAAAGATCTAGGTCTCGTTACAGATAGTAATAAATCTCTTATCATCGACAGAAGTAAAATTAGAAGAGAGAAAGAAAAGTGTCGAGCGAAATTGATTATATCTGATAGGGTACCGGGACAAATTAATGATCTGATGTGCGTGTACTTCGACGGAAGAATGGACGACACGTTAGTATTGATTGAAAAAGGATGCAAACGACACCAAACTGTTAGAAAAGAAGCACATATCTCAGTAATTGAGGAACCAGGATCGAAGTATATATGCCATTTAGTGCCTACCTCTAAAACTGGAAAAGATACTGTGTTCTGCATTGTAGATCATTTTGAAGAGAATGGAATAGATACGTCAAACATTGTAGTGATTGGTTCTGTTGGCACTTCAACAAATACAGCTTGGAAAAATGGAGCAATTAAATATATAGAAATGCGTCTTCAAAGACCAGTGCAATGGGCTATCTGTCTCCTCCATTTCAATGAGCTACATCTACGGCATCTTGTGGAAGCAATTGATGGGAAAACCTCTGGGCCTCAGTCTTTTAATGGTCCTCTCGGTAAACAGTTAGAGTCTCTACTTGTCGTTGCTTTTCAAAAAATTGAATGCTCTCTTCCAGAAATAGTTGATTATGAAAACCTAAGTAAAGATCAAAGATACTTACATGACATTGCCATTGCCATTGATGGTGGATCTTGCTCCAAAGACCTAGACAATCGTGATCCAGGGCCAATATCACATTCGCGGTGGTTGAGAACTGCAAACAGGTTTCTGAGGTTGTACATTTCCCTGCAAAAGCCATCTGAAAACCTCATTCAGATTATAAAGTACATTTTTACAATATACGTTCCTATGTGGTTCGAAATCAAAACAAAATCTTCAATAGTTGAAGGACCTGAACATGTTTCAGAGTGTATTAAAAAATGCAGAAACTGACCTTCGAAAGTTCAAGACGTGGTTCATAAAGTCATCCAAACAAATGCCTTCTTTGCCCATCCAGAAAACATTCTTCTCTCGATGGTGGTTGATGACAGAGAACATGTCCGAGAGCTCGGACTTACGCGAGTGCTAAAAACTAAAAAAGTTCCCGTAAAAGGCAAAAATGTTAGAAATTTTTTGGTTCTCAAAATTAATTTTGAATCTAATGAATATTACGAATCAAATTTGGCAGATATTCCATGTCACACTCAGGCCGTGGAACGCTGCGTTAAATTAGTAACACAAGCCGCCTCAAAAGTATATGGGCATGAGAGACGTGATAGGTTCACAAGGGCAACCCTCGCCTCTCGTGCCGTGATGCCTAAATTTGATACTAATGCAGAGTTCGCTATTGCTAAATAATTGTCTTCAACAATTTATAACTGACTGGGTGGGAAGGGTAGGGATGGAACTCGCAGTGCAGCCACCTTCCCGTGGTGAGTTCTGAGTCGCCCAAAAAAGGGCGGGCGAGGAGCTGCACAGAAGGAGGGAGAGGGAGGGTGGTACATGTTTCCAATTGGACCACAAAGTTAGGTATCTATCTATATTATGTGTGGTAGACACCACACAAAAACTCAGATAGATAAATTAACGTTCACACTTGTTTTCGCCAACTACATTTTTATCATTTTTAACTAAAAATTGACCTCCCCCCCCCCCCGGCGGTAAAAAGAGAGAGGGAGGGAGGAAATCATTTTTTGTCATAATGTACCATAAAATCATGCTAAACACTTAAAATGAGCTTGATCAGACATCATTTACAATGATTAAATGATGATGTACGATTTTTCTTATATCCGCTCAATTTCGAATTAAATTCATAAACTTTGATTGCGATGCGCGAACGGAAGATGTTGTCTGATTTCAAAAAACTTTTTTTCCCTGAATTCGCAATGAAAAATGGCAACTTTTCCGCACTATTACGATTCGATTCGAAAAGAGTTTTGTTTTTCACTCTGGTCTAATATTGCAGTCGCTTTCTGTTTATATTTTTAATTGTTATACATGAAACTAATAAAAAAAGTTTAGCCTCTTCGTGTGTCTAGAACCTTTTGCTCCGTGAATCCCTAGAAGAAATGAAGTATTTTATTTTTAGTAGATGTTATCTTCTTTTGTGGGATTAGCAATATTGATGTCATCTATGTTGTTTCGTAGTTTGAGTCGATACATTTTCGTTCCTTCCATTTGTGGAATCCATATTTGATTAAACAGTTTATGCGATCCGTGAGACTATTTAAATATTTCATGCATAAGTGGTTGGTATTCTACTAAGTAGTAGTCTGTTGCAGGATTCGCAATTAAATGTCGTGTTGTATGTCGTTTATTAATGAATGCCTCTTAATTTTATTGTTTTGGTTTCTTTTTGTGGCAAGGTAGATCTTGTCATTTGTATAGACATGTTGCGTTTGGTTGCATGTTTTCATAGTTATTCAAGTGTTGGTGCATATATCTCGCATGGCTATCATCGTAGTATTGATGAATATGATCCATGGGAAATACATCTCTGTTGGTAGCGAAAAAGAAAGAAATTCTATTGGTTTTTGTGTGTGCTTTTTCTTTTGTTTTGGCTGGATTCCTCCTGCGTTTGATACATATTATTATTTGAGTTGCTGAATTCCTCTTACGCTTGATATATATTATTATATGAGTTGCTGGATTCCTCCTGCGTTTGATATATATTATTATATGAGTTGCTGGATTCATCCTACGCTTGATATATATTATTATATAAGTTGCTGGAATTCCTCCTACGTTTGATATATATTATTATGAGTTGCTGGATTCCTCCTGCGTTTAATGATAGAATTCTCTGAAATACTTTTGTGCTCCATGTATTAAGGATATTGGCTGGATTGTCCCTCGACTTGAGTATGGTTGCATGCTTTGGTTTATTATTGTGCAAATTTCATCTAGGTGGCACATTTTGGTAGCTTTTGGTTGTTTTGAAAAGTGATAAGACTTGTCATTTCTGTAAAGGTTAACGGATCAACCGGTACTAGTCATTGTAGTTGGCTTTACAAATGTTTACAGAGATTATTATTACAATTTTTATAGAGGCGGGCTGGTGATAACGTAATTGTTACATTGGTATTTTTCGTAGTGAATCGAATGAGCAGTATAAACATTTTGATTACTTATTTTCGACATAAACGCAATTCGCATATTTATATTTAATAATATAGTGTCATTGTTTTTTTTTTCACTGTACGCATGTGCCTATTAGTTTTGTTGTTAGTTGTAACTTGACCTCGTGCAATTATTTTATTTTGTTAATTGTGAAATGGCATACATGTTATTATCAAAGGTATTCCTTATTCGTGCAATTTGAAAAATATAAGAGTTCATATTTTGAGCATCTTAAAAAAATATATATATTTGTATGAAAATTATTGAAAGGGGAATAAATAATAATTTTATAAAATTTCAGTTTTATTAGTGTATATATTTTTTTTTGTTGCTAGCATTTAAGCTGTAATAATGATTTGGTAAAATGAACATGAGTGATTATATTCCTTCTTAATACGTACATTTCTCGCTCTCCACTTAAAATGTGGCAAGCCTAACTTAACGGCGAGTTTCTTAGCAGTTTTTATACTCTGATACTGGAATTTCCTAGTCTCATTTCACTCCTTCTCGAATTTACGAGGTTGACTTTGTTTTCTGGTAAGTCCTAAGGAAACCATACAAAGTTTATTTACTCTACGAGAGTTAAAAATGGTTTTGAATTTTTACGTACGTAGTGTAAGAAAAATATATGTACATATATATAAAGACTAACTTAGTTTAATACGTTATTTTTCTCGCACTCCACTTAAAATGTGGCAAGCCTAATTCAACTGCGAGTTTCTTATCGTTTTTCTGTGATGTGAGGTTTGAAT
This sequence comes from Trichopria drosophilae, assembly GCA_030407085.1. Classification (NCBI taxonomy): domain Eukaryota; kingdom Metazoa; phylum Arthropoda; class Insecta; order Hymenoptera; family Diapriidae; genus Trichopria; species Trichopria drosophilae. The sequence continues at coordinate 129,741,698 of CM059582.1, read as the reverse complement.
CCTCTAAAAAAAATGATTAGAAATTAATTAAATTGTTTTGATACTAAACATTTGTTGTGTCCTTTTCACGTTTTTTGTTGATTTCATCAAATTCAATGTTATGCAGCACAATTGCAGAATATTATTATGTACTTTTCTTTTTTGATTATGATTTAAAGAGGAGAAAAAAAAGGAATAAAGATTCTATAAAAAAAAATTGTGTATTTATGAAAATTTGTAAGGATGCAAATTGAAATCTATTATGCTTGTTTTGTATTTTTTATTTTGTCTGCCGTGTGTAGATAGTGTTTCTGAAACAGAGTTTTCATATACACATATGCTGTTTTGCATTTGTGTATATGTAGTCAGTTATTATTAATATTATTCAAATGATAAGTACATATACTTGTATGTGCGAATATATATAGATTTATCTTCACTTCTTTTCCCTACAGATGATAAATATGCTATCCTTTGTATGCTTTCTATAGTTTTTTTTTTTTTTTTTTTTTTTTTTATAAAGGAAGAGAAAAGAAAAAAAAGAAATTGTTGCGGAGTTTTCAATTTTCTTCAAAAAGATGTTATTTCGGTTATACCAATGAGAACTTGCGCACTACCTTCTCCCAAAAAGAAAAATATGTATTTCTCTTTTGGTGAGGTAATGTTTACCCGCTTTTCGGCTTGGCTCCATCTTGCAACGCTTATAACTAGAGGATATGATATGAGAAAAATAATACTAATGAAGCTAGAGAATTAAAACAAAAGAAGAAGAAAGAAGAACAAAAGCAGTACAGTAATGTGATGGCATGAATTTTCTTATTAAAATAATAGAGTTAAAGGAGAAATGTCAGGTGAGAATAAGGTAGACTTCTTTAAGGATTAAAACAAATTTATTACAATTTTAACTTAATTTTGTAATTCTTCATTTGTGTGTATCATTTCAATTTTAGTTATTTTTGTAGTTGGTTTAGGTATATCATATATGGGTTCCTGTCTTGAATCTTCTTGAGTAGGAGTTAGAATGAATTTGATGTTATCAAAGTTGATTTTCGTTTTATTGTTGGATATTGGTTCATCTTGTTTTGAACCTGTATGTGCCATTATTTCGATATCGTTTTGACTAAATTTTACATAAGTGTTTTGTTGGTTTGTAGGTTTGTTTTTATTTTGTTTATATAATTTTACTATTATAATAGTTAGTAGTATGGTAACGATAAGGCAGTAAATCCCAGCAACTATTAGTGCCTGTGATGGTAAGTTTTCCACTGTTGGTGTATCGTTGTTATTTGGTTTCATACTTTCGATTATTGTATGGTTATCGCTATTTTGTATTATTTCTGTAGTTGGTTTTATTTTGGGATATGGTGTCGTTGTGGTAATTATTGTATCCCAAAAGCTGCCTTCATAGTCGTCGGAGCATGTTCTATTCACGGGGCATTCTTGTCCGTTATATAATATTACGTTATTATTTTCTAATAGTGTTTCATATTCTGTTATTAGGTAGTTTGTTATTTCTGTGTTAACTCCATCATCTTTGCAGTCTTCAAATGTCGTCAGTTCTTTTTCTGCATATTTGTCTATTTCTAAATCGTTGATTTCTACTCGAAGAAGTTGTATTTTGCGAGTCTTGTGCATGTTTTTGCAATATTCTACTGAGGTATTAACTTTTTTATCGTCTTCTACTATTAATTTAATATTAATTTTCTGTCACATGAGTCTATTGTTTTCATAAATTTCACTTCACAACTTTTTACAAGTATCGTTTCGCTTTTGATTCTTACTCCTAAGGTTATGAGTAGTAAGTAATGTAAATGTGTGGTATTCATTGTTGTTGTTTTTTTGTTGATTCCTATAGATAGAAAGGAATTTTTGTAGTAAATATATAAAAAAAATTAAATAAGGAATATACTATTATTTTTTTAATGTAAATGCTTTGTTTTCTCTATTAGGAAATTGGTTTTTTACGTTTAATTCCATCGGTTCGTTTTGAATTTCTATGGTTTCTTTGTGTAGGTTTGGGTATATTTGATTGTTTTCGACATTTCTAGTGTCTTGTGATAGGTGTAAATTAGGTATTTCGTTTTGTTCAATTTTTATTTCTTGAAGCTCGATTTGGGGAATTTGTTGGTAGTTTGTATCATTGTTATTGTTTTTGTTATTGTGTTTCCTTGATAAGTGTAGTAGAAGATGAGTTACAGAATCCCAAATAGCTCCTAATAAAAAGATTGACCATCCATAAGCATTATGTAGTGCGTAGCCATGGATTGCTGTGTCTATTATAGATTTTATTATGTTTACTATTACAAATATTCCCATTATACCAGCTGTTGTTGATCCGAATATTATAAACTTTTGCCAAGTTTTGTTCCATGCTGATTTTATGATTTTCCCTATGGAGTTTTCGTTTAATAAGTAATACCTTGTTAATAAGATGTACCTTGATAGTTTGTTTGTTGTCCTGTTTAACCTCTTGCTACAGTATTGAGGAGTGCTGGTTTTTCGGCAGGGAACATTATATGTTCTTTTAGTTTCTTGAGGTCTTCTTGGCGGTAGATTCCATTTGTGGCTAAATTCTGAGGGTTTATATATGTCCAAGTTTGTTTAGTTAGAGGTTTTAATTGTTCTGGGGCTGATGCCTGTACTGGATTTGGTAGGAGTTTGTACCAAATATTATTAACTGAATACATTGGTGGTACTAGACTATTGCACGTTATTTGATTTCTTTTATTGATAATTATTCTTGTCTTGGGTGTCATATACATTTCTTTTTCGATGTAAGTAATTGGTAAGTGAGAGTAACATTCTTCCGTTCTTCTAATTTTTACTTCGACTGGGATACATTTCATTATATATGCTACTTCTCCTGCTGCTACTCCCATGTATCCAGGGCCTTTCATGATATTGTAGGGAAATTCATCTGGGGCATGTGTTGCTAGTGATAGAGCGTTGTGAAGTACTTGTTTTTGTAATGCACATCTCTGTACCAGCATGTCATAGTAAAGTTATTTTATCTGATGTCTTACGTGTCTTTCTACATAAACAAATTTGGAATTTACATATGAGAATTTATCGAGGTTCCATGTTTTTATGGGGCGTTTCTTGAAATCTCCGTTATTTTTTGATTCAAATATTATCAGTTTAGGATGTTCTGTAAGTGTTAATTCATAGCCACATATATTCTTCTTTCCTTTTTTTCCTTATGCAAAAGTTATTTCGTCTGTTGTGAGTGAATAGACTATTGTTTTGTCTTCATTATAAGTCTTATCAACAAATCCCTCGTATAATACGTCATATTTGTTAGCTCCACAGAAGTCTTACGGGATTGTGTCCCAGTATGTATTTCCGCCTTCGATGTCTAGGCAAGATTTATCTGTTAAAGGATATGACATTCCTGATCTTATGTGTAATGTATTTTCATTAAGGTTTATTCTGGCTTGATATTTTTGAATTAATATTTTTTTGCTGTTGCATGTACTACCACGTTGCTCCATGAACCAAACGAATCGCTATATTCTATTCCTTTACAGTAGATGGGGTATGACAGTTCTGCGCCACTCGCGGTTTCGGTGGATCGCGAGGGGTACCTCGCGAATTAAGATTGCGAATTAAGACCGCGAATTAAGACCGCGAATTGATATCGCGATTTGATTGCGCGAATAATTCTTGTCATGCTACCTCTCCCCCCTCGAAACACATATATGGTATACGAGTTGAGACGCGCCTCAAATCCATTAGTCATTCCCATCCTTGGAAAAACACGTGTACCTTCGACATCTGGCGCTCGGGGCCTGGCGGTAGGTTTTCCCACCACTCATTCGAAGCGTGCTTGAATAGCGCCGGGGGAGGTCGGCTTCGGCGACGACCACCCTTTGAAAAACACGTGTAATTTCTAAGAATATTACATAATATGTTGGGACCTATATCTCGTAAAGATGGTATACGAGTTGGAACGCGTCTAAAATCCATTAATCATTCCCATCTTTGGGAAAACACCTGTACCTTCGACCCTCTGGCGCGGCGGCGTGACAAATGCCGCACCTACATATATTTTGCTATATCTATATGTACACTATACCGAATTGTAATACTATTTTGTAAATTTTAATATTTGTGAAGAATTGATTATTAATTATTAATACGTAATCTTTTACTCAATACAAAGTGAAGGTAAGGAAAAATAAGTATTGCTTAAAAATTGTGTTAGGCCATTTATTTTATGATTTTAACAAGTGAAGATTTTTCAAAAAGTGAAAATGGTTTAGCGTGCAATGTCGTTGTTGTTACGGGAATGATGCAATGATAATTCAGTGTTCCTTTTATTGTTCTGGCTAGTTGAAAACGTGATGTTAATTTTTCTTCCTCCTGGTTATACTGTTCGGTTGTGAAATAACTGCAATGAATGTTCGGCAAAGCTTCCCGTGCCCAAAGGAATAGCTCTTTGGGTGTCTGAATTGGATTATTTATTCGTTGTAAGCTTGCTCGGGCAGCAAGTCTTTTCAATGTTCCACCTATTCCATCACATGGTCCTTTCCCGTGAGACGTGGGAAAAAAATGCCACTCGGCTGCGATGTTGAAATCCCGCATGTGATGACTTAAATTAATAAAATTCTTTCTATTTTTATACTGAGCACTCGCCCCGTCTGAAAAGTATATGATTTTTTTTACTTTTGTTATGTTATTTTTTATGAAGTCCACAATTTTCGACTGGAAAAGATGCGCCGCAATTGTGTCATGGTTCAAACATTCCGATATTGATACAAGGCTTTTAAATTTCAGTTCATTTTCGTTTTTATAATAAATCGCAGTTGGATGAACGGTGGCCTGATTATTGTTCCAATGAACACCTTGAATCGCGTTTTTCACTACGAATGAATAATTCTCCGCAAAGTCTACAATAACGATGCATTCGTTTGGTTTCAAATTTTCTTTTTTAGAATTTAAAAATTCGTTCTGTTTTTTTACTACATATGAATGACGTAAAAAATTTAGTCAGTCCTTCTCTTAAAATCTGTAAGAATTCATCCGCAGGTGATATTATAGTTTGTAGTGTCGTTCGGTCGACGTTTGTCCATTGCTTGTACGTATCAGTGTCGATATAATTGTCATCAAGAATCTTTGACAACTCTTGTATTAAATCGTCTGTTCCCGGACACATGGATCATGTACCCATATAGCAGTTTGTAGTTGAAGGCTTGCATATTATTTTATTTAGGCAATCGTGATACGTTTCAATTGGTTGCGGACAATCCAGTGTAAGACGTTTAAAATTTCCACCGTCAATTAATAATTTCACATTTTCGTGTATGCAGCAGACGCAGACCGAATGCTTGCCACTTGCTCCAGCTAAGATGCATTGTTTTGGGCGTAAACATGCAAATTTTGAAAAGCTGCAGTGTACCTCAGGATTACGTTCTTTAAATTAACGATGCAATGCTTTTAAATTATTCAAAAGTAGCCTCTTTTGAATATGATGTCTTGTACCATCTATTTTCACCGACACATAATCTTTCTGTCCTGGCATTACTCGACTGAATTCGTTCGACTGGTAAAAGGTAGTTATTGCATTAGTTACGCTCTCTTCTAAGCTCGGATGAGTTTTTGAATCTGGTCCTTCTAAAATTCCCTTTTCTACGGCAATCTTCTTTGATACGTCTATCATATGCCTTGTAGCATCTGGAAAATATTCTTTAATTCTCTGGTAAGACCATTGGTGAACCGTGGTTAATATTTTTACTTTCAGTGTTCTATCTGAAGTAGAAGCAAATTTTTCTTGCAAATTTTTTAACATACATGTTTCTTCATTATTTGCAGAGCCTTTATGAAATTCAGGAAAAATGTTTTTTTTTATGGCATTTGATATGCTGTCTACTTTTTCTTTGCAGTACTTTTGTTGGTTAGTTTTTTTAATTTGGATAGGGGATGATCCAATAAAACTTATTCCTCTGTTTACTTCTTTAATTACGTCAGCAATACGTATTTTCTTTCCTTCAGAAGTGTCGCTGCTTATAAAACTTACTTCACTTGATTCATCTGTCGGTGATACAACGTCATCGACCTTCGGAATTGTCTGTTTAAAACGGAATAAATACTTATAATTTGTAACAAAAACATTAACAATAAATAAGTACAAGTAGAAAATTAAAAATTGGAATTCAGGCATACTGTATATTTTATAAGTACACTCAGAGAAATGTTTATTACCCACTAGTATAAATATTATACCCGGTAGAATATCGTATATTATGCACAGAAACATGGATTAGGAACGGTCATATTTTAGTCATACGGTATTTACCGTTTAGAATATTTCTTTTAATGGTTAGTATACATCATTTAAAACACAGCGTATTGTAACTGGTAAAATACTTTTCTCTCAGTGTAGGATTTAACATAAAAAAATATTAAAAAAGTCTTAAAATTAATGTATCATATAAAAGAATTCTTATAAATTCTTATTACAAAAGAAATATATTTTTAAACATTTAAACAGTTTAGAACTAGTAGTATGCGAAAGCATTTTAATTTCTTGACCGCTATCTTGATAATCAATTTTTCAGGAGTTATGGTTTAAAGCTATCAAAAATGACATTTTATCATTGGTGCCTAATATCAAGAACATCCACTTAAACGACCACATATGTCACTCGATGTAAGTTTGTTTTTTCATTGTTTCCATTGTATTTTTTTAAAGTTATTTATTGTTAAAGCGATACATTTCGTTTTTTTTATTTTTATATAGATAATAAAAAAATGTTTGAAGATGACCAACATCATGGCCGAAACGTCAAATTAAAAAGTTATTTCATTGTGTACCGACCGTTCAACCATAACTCCTGAAAAATTGATTATTTAAACAGTTTCATAATTGCTTATATAATAATAGCCATTTTCATTAAAATTTTATTTGAAATTAACATAACAATTATAAACACCTCTTGTTGACGACTCTCATCATTTGCGTTACTGGCAGATAGTTCATTAAAAGGGGAAGTAGCTGCTAATACAGGCCGAAGTCGGCAGGAATTACAGATTCTCATCTGTAAATTTTTATCATTCTCTACGATGCTCCATTCACGCAACCGCACACTCGTGACTTTTCTCAAGGTTGATCCTTTCGTCTTGCCGTGATTAGGCAAATTAAACGGATTAGAGCATCGGTCAGTACGGTTACTTGTCTTCCCCTTTTTCTTCGCAACTTTCGGCATTCTGCTAGGAATTAATATATATTTAAATTTTATAATAAATTTCTATTAATTCTACGATTTATTACACACGTGAGAAACTCTTCAGAACATTTCACACTTTTCATCGTATTTTTACCAAACGCAGCGAACTTTCACGGACAGCTCAAGGAATTTCTCACGTGCAAAAATGTTTGAACTTTATTTTCCAAAAATAATAATTTCGATAAATATTGAATAAATTGAGAAAGTAGGTGACAAAACTGCAAATAATGTACTCACTTTTTCTAATGTCCAAATCTCGCCGAACGTAAAACAAAATATTGTACACACAATTACATACAAATTCTTGCACCAAATATAGAAACACGTCTATTAGTTCCAAAGACCGAAACAGAACTGACAATAGACGTGTATAAACCAGTTATGAATACATCCAGTTATGAATACATGCTAAGAAAATTTTGCGATCTGGCAACCCAGCAATATATCTACCCGGGTCGGCCAGGTATACAGCGTGACTCAACAGCGGCGAAAATGCGCGCGGCCGGCGCCGCAACGGCGAGACAGAGCACAGCGGACGTTTAATTTTATTTAGGATAGTAAAAATAAAGTGACCATTCCAGATAAAAACATTTCTTTTAGGAAATTCGACAAGGAATTCAATGGTATTTTTTAAAACTTCGTATCTGTGGGGCGCCATTGTTTAAATTAACTTTTAAAATTTCATTTGTAAAAAACGTACTTTTTTTCAATTTGCAAAATTAAAAAAAATGTCACTAGAATGCTGATGTTATTATCTTTAGAATGAAAAAAAAATTTTTGTTGTACGATAAAAAATGACGGAGATACGTTGATTTGAAAATGACCTCAAAACGCAAAACGCCAGAATTTCATATCGCTCTATCTTCGAAAATAAAAATTTTTTAAAATTTTCCCGACACACGTATTCGCTCATTTTATACCTACAACTTGTAAAAAAAGTTTGGAGCGATTTAAAAAATGTCGAAAAAAAAAGTGTTCGGTTTGTTGTCCCATTTACAACAACGAATATTAAGATATCGATACACGTTTGAAGTACATATCTCATGTATTAGTACATAAATTTCCAGAATATATGCCGCGTTATGCGCGAAGTTTCATGGGATGACCTTCGGTGACCGTCACTTGATTTTCTCCTTCGTCGCGATCTTGCATTTCGTTCGCGTGGACGAGAAGAAGTCCATTCGGGACAACGGTCCGCGGATTTGGTAATTTCCGATCCTTTTCTATCCCTACCTCGCGCATCTCCTCCCTTCGCGCGCCGCAGCGGGCACTCTCGTCCCAACCTCGGTGAGACAAATTCGCGCAATATTAAACGGCAATCTTTCTTGGGATTTTGTAGTGAGAAAATGTGTGGAAAATAAATTGTAATCTTGTGAAAGGGGCACGCCTTTTCGTTTCATTGTTTTCCTTGACCCTGAATCATCTTTCCGCGCATCAGTTCTTTTGTCATTAACACGGCAAACATTTGGCGATCCTGCCAGGATCAAGGATTTCAGTGAATCGAGAAAACGGGAAAAAGTGCAAGATTCCGGCAGTGACATATAGTAGTGTTGTGCGCCATCTTTTTTCGATTGCGGTCGATAAACGACGCTCGTTGCAATACGCGACGACGCATTTTCCAGTTATTTTCCACGTCGGATTCTTGTTTCGTGGTAGTAATACACATTGCGCGTCGCCTTTTCATGTGATAACGCTCGTTCGCATTAAGCAACGACGCGTTCTTAATTCCGAAGCCCGCGTACATATTGCGTCATTTGTGGCAATACGCATTGTGCATCGCCATTTCGCGTAATAACGCTCGTCTGCATTGAGCAACGACGCGTTTTCGGTTACAACGACACGCAGTCGCCATTATTCGCCGTCGTTACCACGCCGGCCGCCATCTTGCATTCGAGAAGAGTAGCATCATCACGTGACTACATGCATTCAATCAGGACGCGATAAACGGCAAGTATAAAAGGGTATGCAATTCGAACACAACAGAAGTGCCTTTGTCTGATCAGTGCCGATTCTTTGTGATGCGTGCCGCGGTCTCGTGTAGTTACGGTTGAATTTCCATTTCCGAACATTCGCCAATACATCGTTTATCGGCATTGCGTTGGTAAACGGACTTTCGTTATCACGAAATGTACACTTCGGTCGACGACCGTCGACTTCGACGTTCGGCATTTTCTCGAGATTGTTTTGATTCACTGCGCTCGAATTGTCGATTACGTAACACTGTGCAATTTCGATTCTGCTCCCTGCCTTCGCTATTTCTATTTTATAACGAAAGGTCTTTGCGTTTCGTGTGTTGCGTCGGAAAATCGAAGTACTTACCCGATTTCGTAACGCTGAAAGGGCGGTCGAGAAGTGAAACTCGATCCTGGGTTGTTTGTGAACGGGGCTGCTGTGCTGCTGAAACGGGTAGGACAGAACCGAGACAAAAATATATAAAGACAGTTGTGTAAAGATACTACGAACGTTTATTTTTTATTGCATCTGTTTTTACAAAAACGGAGGATAAGGTCCTCCGTGGCCGTCAATAATACTGGAGCTACGGGCTCGCTCGCGACAAAGTGTACCGGCGGGGCGAATAGCTCTTGCGGGGTAAGTTGTGTATCGAGAGGGATTGGATAAAATGGCTCCGTTGAAGGTGAAGGAGGACGAGGATCAACGGGTCGAATGACCCTGAACTGGTCAAAAAACTCGGGAGGGTGCAAGGAAGGAATAAAGGGTTTAGGAGCAGGCAGTGATTCGGGGGCGCGATTGGTTCGCAGTTCGGGGAAAGGGTTGAGGGCGGCTTCCCTGGCGGCTCGCTCGCGTTCTCGTTTCTGCTTTCGAAAGAAGCTGCGTGGCTTCGGCAATGGAAAAAGGAGAAAGAACAGGGGTATGAAAATATTACTGGAAAATCGCGAACCGAAATAGTATGGCCAGTTAGACGTTTGAGTCGCTACGCGCAAAAAAAATTGTTTCCCTAGGATTATCTCGTAAGAACCTCGGATAATGAAAAGTGGATTGTTAAACAAAAAACACAAAAAAAATGCTAAAACGTGGGAGTTGTGACCGGTCTCAACCGCGTTACTGTTTCTTTTTTATGAGCTCGTAGCTCGTCTTACATATGCTTTGATCGTAAATACATGCATACATATATATATATATATATATATAAGTATGTGTGTGATAGGAGAGGAAAGAAGAAAATTGGAGAGGAAGAAAAAAATAAAGGGGTTTTATTAGGAGGCATGTTACGACGGGGTACACAAATTCATTAACGGCAAGGGGTAGAGGTTTTATAAATGGAAATTCAGAGAAATTATAATAGACTCACTTTTATCCAAATAAAGTTGCTGTTGTGGCGCCAAGGAAGGAGAGCCAATGTTCTTTTGGATTTCCGGGTTCGGTGTGGTGGAATACCGGACCTGCGGATCGGTGATCAGTGTTTCCGAAGATCTGCTGTCTAATCCAAATTGAAGCACTGGAACGGATGTGTGGCACCAAGGAAAGAGAGCCGATTCTGGATCCACTGACACTCTTAACAGTTCACCACGCGAACCGGTGCCCGAACTTTTCGAAAACAGTTTAGTTGGAGATTTTTCGATTGTAGCCCGAACTCGAATCCGGAAGACAGACTTGAGTGTAGGTTATTTAAGGTGTCTTGCCTCCCTTTCGGGTTTAAGGCACCCCCCTCCCCCCATGGGGGAATGGGGCCAAATTTTAGTGATGCGCCAGCACCGCTGGTTGTGCACACTTAAAAAAGATATACAACAAGTCAGCTACCACATTTATTAGCAACAAGCTGCCTGCCTTGATGCTTCTGTTGGTTCAGAGAACCTTTCTAACGTTGCCACGGCCCGCTAGAGGCCAACCCTTTCTGCGGTTACTGCCTGCACGGACACGGCACGCCGTAGCGCTCCCCCGTGTGGAACCCGCCGGCAGGGGCTTGACACCGCACCCTAGCTCCCCAGTACGGTGGGTCTCTCGAGTCGTTTCACGATCAGGCATTCGTCGGCACAGACCAGCCGAACGATCGGGTCCGTGAGGTCGTCAATTCTCAAAACTTGCTAAGAGAAGCGGATCTTTCAAAAGCATTGCTCCTCTTCGAGCTCGGGCACTTCGACCCCTCACTCTTCCACAATTAAATTGTGGACGGAGATAACCCGCTCCGCTCTCTTCCACAAGTCCCCTGCGGGCTCCGGAAGACAGACTGTGGATGTTTCGCTAACTGCTTCTTCGATAGGCAATTGATGATTACTACCCCCTCTTGGTCTAGTGGGTAATATTTATATCCTCTCCCCTCTTTCATAGATATTTTGATAAGGACTGATGTAGGAATCTATATCGAAAAGGATGGAGGAGGAGAATGGGATCATTGTTCGTAATTTCGGTAACATTTCGTTATGTCGAATTCTAATTTCCTAGAAAAGGGGACACATACATAGCGAACGAGTAAGCACACGCATGCTTTATCTCGAACGAGTGGAAACCTCGGCAGTCTCATCTCCTACAATTTTGAATATTGTGTTTGTTAAACGCTGTATCTTCTCGACGGTTGTTATCGCCGGTATTCGTTCATTTAGATGTTGGTCATTCCTCCGTTTCTAGCCTGCCTAGGGCGAGATAGAGATAAGAACGCACCTGGACTTCGACCGTTCCTTTCGCTGAGGAAATCGAGGGTTTATTTGTTTAACGCTTATACGTGAAATGCGATGGAGGTGCGACGCTACATGCATATGCGTCAAGCGAAGGATTAGGTACACGCATGCTTTATCTCGAACGTTTGGAAGAGGGTCTATCGTACTGTACTGTATGACTTCATTCTGTATTTGATACAAGAAATAAGTCATAGAGCGCCGCGTCTTTACTCCGGTAGCTATTACTAATGTTTATTGACTGAGGTGTCGGTCGTTCTCTTTCGTTCCAGCTTGCTAGGGCGAGCTAGAGATAAAAATGTATTTGGAAATACAATGGTTACGAAGACGTAACACCCCCCCCCCCCTCTTAGTCTGAAGTTGGGCCCTCAACTTCCCGTTCGATTGATGGTTGCGTACAAGCAGGAATTGGGATATCGGGTTAGTTAGTATTGTCTAAGCGCTGCAGCTATCTTTACTATTGTATGAATGCGTCTTACAATTCTTTTACCGGTGTACTTTTAATCGGTGTTCGGTCATGGCGTTCGAATCGTGTTTAACAATAGTTTCAGTGAAGTGCCGGTAACGATAATAAGTGATTCTTATTACTAGTGTGTTTGGATATACTTATTCTTCCCTGTAGTACATTTGTAAGTAGAGTGGAAAAAGGAAAACGTGAATTAAATAAATCTCTAATATTTATAACAATATTTGTAACTGACATTTATTTTATGCCCTTAAAGTTTATTAATTTTATTATAATGATGTAACTATTTTCTTTATTCGGTATAGCCTTCGTCTTCACTGTTCGGATCCGGTATGTGTTGCTCGGGTGCGCCGCGACGTGGTCTGAATCGATACATGCGTTTATTTGCCATTATTGGTGGTTGAATTTCCTTTTCCTTTATAAGGTCATTCAGTCTGAAGATATGTAAATTTAAACATCTCAGACAGTGTGATGCTTGTCTTATTTCCATTATTTCTTCTTCGCAGAATCTACAGAGCGATTGCTCTCCACTACGTCTTGTTATATGCACCCTGGTGAGTTTTTTGAAAGGTATTTTTTCTTCGGGTGGTAGGAGGTCGTGGCAGTCTGTGCAAATCCAAAATTCGTCCTCCGTTGAGAACATGACTTCTGCCGTATGGCATTCTTCATCATACAGTGTTAGATGCGCCCAGAGATCTTTTCCTAGTATTTGCATGGCGCTGGTGAAAATGTTTAGTGGGTAGTCCATTTTGTTTCTGGTGAGAAGGAGAGAACAAAATAGTATTTGTTAATTTCGGTATCTTATAATTTTATTATAACTAAAGCTAATATATATAAGCAACACTTATTTTCCGGTTGTGCATATGAATATAGTCTTTGTTGTTAATTAATTTCTTCTTATGGGTTTTCTATTTTTAATCCCACGACTCGTTGTCGTCAGTATTTGCTGTTATCGTAATTTCCGTTTTGAAGTTATTTATTATGGAACTTTTAATGTAGCATTCCGCGCAATCTTCTGCTGGTCGTACATGTGCTATTACGTTATTACATTTATAGCATTTTTTTGGAAAATGTGATATCTCTTTGCATATTTGACAAGTCTTTTTATTGCAATTTTATAGTTCTTCATATCTGTGCCGCCTGCTTTTCTTCCTGTATCCTTTTCTTCCCTGTTTATTCAATTTGCCATAGCATGTCGTGCAAATTGCGTGTTCTTCGTTTCCGTAGTGGATCGGTGTCTTTACGCATTGATAGACCACAGTGAGGGGTTTTTGTTGAGCAGAATTCATCTTTTCTGAGAACAGGTGTACTCGCATTACATAATTCATTTTAACTTAAATTCTATGACTATATGCGCGTATTACAATTATATTCGTTATATTTCGTTGTAGGCGTGTGTTAGTATTTCTTAATTATTACTCTACATGCGCATGCTTGAAGAAGATTACTTTATTGTTATTCTTTAAGTTGCTGAGTTTCAAACAAAATTGTCTTGTAATTAAAAAGAATGGTTAATAGAGATTGAGAAATAAAATGAAGGTACATACAGAATAAAAATAAAATATGTAATAAAAGCGTTAAAATTATTTCTTTCGTTTTAGCGCACTACCTCTACTGTTATAGCAGGGTAACATTTTACCTGCCTTATGGGCTAGGCTCGAAAGGCAACTTAAAGGGTCAGAAAGAAACAAAATATAACAAAAATGCAAATTTGATCGTCCATGTATTTGTCTAACAATTCACTAGTCGTGTATTTCGGCAATAATGCGTATTTTTTTCGGTACGTCGTATAGTGGTTCGTCTATAGTTTCTTTGGTTAATAGTTGTTGGTTTGGTTCTGTTTTGCCTTCAGTGATTGTTTCTATTTTCGCTGGCAATTTCATTACTGTTTTATCTTTTGTAAGTATCAATGGTTTCATTATTTCGTATATATGGTCTTCTTTTCTTTCGGTTATCGTATTTGTTTCGATGTGTCCTATGTGATGCGGGCTTATTGTATGGTCGTCATAGAATCTTATTTCTGTTTGTGTTTCCTGGTGAAATCCGATATAAGTATTTTCGTTTTGCTGTTCTGTTTTGTTCGGATGCAGTTTATACAATTTCGTTATAATAATTATTAATATTGCTATTGCGCCTAGTCCATATATTCCGATTATTCCTATTTCTACGAAGATTTTATTTTCGAATATCGTATCGTGCGTTTCTTTGTTTATGTATATCGGTGGTTCGGTATTACTATCTAGATAGTAATTTTGTTTTGTAAATATGTTATTTTCAGTATGTTCATTTGTTGTTTGCGCTACATCATTTGCCGTTATTTCGATTGGGTTTGCTTTTATTTCTATGGTCATTGCTACTGTTGATTTCGATGTCGATGATACGAACGTCATGGGTGTTATCCCTTGTGGTGGGGACCATACTGAAGTTTTAGTAATTGGTTCTATGTACTTTCCTTTATCGAGATCCGCGATTATGCCTCCTTGTAGATAGATGTTGTTTTCTTCAAGATTGAATTGCGCTTTATATCGGCCTAATGTGATGAATGATGTATGCGTGTGGTTTACGTGATAATTTATTCCGTTGAATGTTTCAACATATTTCCAATCTTTTACAACTGATTTGGTGCCTGCATCTGGTTTGAGTCCTGGTATTTGTTCCAAAGAGTTGTCTCCTGCTTCGTGAAGTTTAATGCAATTTTTAGGTGAAATATTGTAAGGTCTATAATTTGCTTTCCAGATAAGCCCGTTTTCATTGCAGCTAGTATCGTTGAGCATGTACCATTCCTCGCAATCTCGTACTATTACGTTGTTTACTTGAAATGCTGTGTGTACGTAAGTATTGATGATGATTAGGAGTAGTACAATGATTTTGGTTTCTTTCATTATTTCGTTGCTTCTTTTCCTGTCAAAGTGGAAAGGGTGTTGCGTCAGTATTAGATTTTGAATTTTGTTTATCGTCTGAAAATATTATTAATATTATTACTATTATTATTTACGTATTTGTTTATTATTATTTTTTTCTATTTTTTTTTTATAATTTTATTTTATTGTACGTATTTATAGCGTTTTGTTTCTCTTATGAGGATTTCATTGTAAACGCTCTATTCTTATTAACTATTTCAGGAGTTGGAATGCGAACATGTGCTAATGTTTCTTGGGTTTCCTCTGCAGCATATTAGTTTTCCTGAATGTTGGGATATATTTTGCTTGCAATTTGTTCATTTCTATTCAAACATGATTCTGTTACATTGTAGATTGGAATTTTACGTGTTTCGACTTCTGTCGTTTTCGGTTCTTGTATGCTTGATGGTGCAGACGGTTTAGTTCGTTCCTCCTCGAATGTAGTTATATTTATCGTTTGTAGTTCGGTGTTTCGTTTGTGGTTCGATTGTTGATGGTTATTATTGCTATCATTATTATGATTATTTGCATTTTTATCTTTCTGTTTACCAGCTAGGTGCAAAAGTAGATAAGTGACTGAATCCCAAACAGCTCCTAATAGAAACATTGACCAACCATATGCCGTATGTAACGCGTATCCATGTATTACGGTGTCAACCACTGCTTTCATTAGTTTTATTATTAGCAATATACCCATGATTCCTGCTGTTGTTGTACCAAATATCATGAATTTTCTCCAGACTTTTTCGCTAGCTGATTTTAACATGTTTCCGATAGTATTTTCGCTTTCGTTATCGAGGTTCCTTGGTAATTTGTTGTTTGTCCTGTAATCCCTCTAGCAACGGTGTTTAGCACCGCCGGTTTTTCGACTGGGAACATGATATGTTCTTTTAGTTTTCTCAAGTCTTCTTGATTATAAATACCATTAGTTGCTAAGTTTTCAGGATTTATGTACGTCCATTTTTGTTTTGTTAGTGGTTTCAACTCGTTGGGTTTTGCAGATTCGACCGGGTTTGGTAATAGTTTGTACCATACATTATTTACTAAATACATAGGTGGCACTAAGCTATTGCAGTTAATTTGTGTACCTTTGGTTATTATTATTCTCGTTTTTGGGGTCATGTACAAATCTTGATCTTGATATTTTATTGGTAAGTGTGAATAGCATTCGTTCGTTCTCCTAATGCTAACTTCAACTGGTATACATTTCATAATATATGCTACCTCGCCAGCTGCTATTGCCATGTACCCTGGACTTTTCATTATGTTATATGCAAATTCGTCAGGGGATTCTGCTATTAGTGATAGTGAGTTTTGCAGTACTTGTATTTCTAGTGCACATCTTTGTGACAAAACATCGTAGTATAGTTGTTTTATTTGATATCTTAGGTGTTTTTCAACATATACAAATTTTGAGTTCACATATGTGAAAATGTCTAAATTCGCTGTTTTCCATGGTCGTTTTTTGAAACCTTCGGTTTTCCCTGTTTCCAGTATTAACAGTTTTGGGTGTTCTGTCATTGTTATCTCATAGCCACAGGCTCCTTTCCTTCCTTTTGCTGTCAGTGCAAATGTTACTTCTTCGGTAGTGAGTGAGTAGATTATTGTTCCGTCTTCATTATATGCTTTATTGATTTGTCCGTCATAAAGAACATCATATTTATTAGAACCACAGAAATCTTCCGGTAATATATCCCAGTATGTGTTTCCACCTTCTAAATCTAAGCAGTGTTTATCTGTCGCAGGGTAGGAGATGCCTGATCTAAGATATATTTTGTTGTCATTAAGGTTTACTCTTGTTTTGTATCTTTGTATTAGAATTTTTGCCGTGCCTTGAACTATTACGTTGCTCCAAGATCCATACAAATCAGCGTATTCTACTCCTTTGCATGTTCCGTTGGCTTGTATCCTTCCTGCCATGGTTAAACTATGCGACTGTAAGTGATTTTGCTGTATCCCTGATATGACTGTATTAGAATTTACAATAGCTGTTCCTGTTCGATGTATTCTATCACATTCTTCTCTAGGTATGTCCTGGATATAAGTAGCCATACCGTTCAAAACGGCCGACATGTGTGAATGCATACCACAATGTTGTATTACCCTACTCGAAAAGGAGGATAGAAAAGCATAGAAAAGTATAGAAATTCTGCGTGATTCGTATGCTTTTGAATCCTATTTTTGGCACATAATGTAAATCAATCAATTCTTATCCTATCTGAATACTTCAAGTAAAGCCAATGTTAATATTTTTCTATCTATTAGGTAAAATCAATGAATTTCTATCCCAATCGTGTATAGAGAATCAATCCAAATGTATCTCATTACACTTTTATCATTATGTATCCTAAACATTTATAGAAATTCTATCAAAACAAATCAAAATGTGATTTTTTTATTTTTACGGTCCAGGTCGACCGCTCCGCAGTTTTCGGTGTCTAGGTATTCCGCACCGTAGTTTTTGACGTCCAGGTCGACCGCTCCGTAGTTTTCGATGTCTAGGTATTCCGCACCGTAGTATTTCGCCGTCCAGGTCGGCCGCTCCGTAGTTTTTGGTGTCTAGGTATTCCGCTCCGTAGTTTTATGACGTCTAGGTCGACCGCTCCGTAGTTTTCGGTGTCTAGATATTCCGCACCGTAGTTTTTCGACGTCCAGGTCGACCGCTCCGTAGTTTTCGGTGTCTGGGTATTCCGCACCGTAGTTTTTCGCCGTCCAGGTCGACCGCTCCGTAGTTTTCGGTGTCTGGGTATTCCGCACCGTAGTTTTTCGACGTCCAGGTCGACCGCTCCGTAGTTTTCGGTGTCTAAGTATTCCTTCCCGTAGTTTTTTGCCGTTCAGGTCGACAACTCGATAGTTTTCGATGTTTAGGTATTCCGCACCGTCGTTTTACGCTGTCCAGGTCGACCGCTCCGTAGTCGAGAGATCTTAGAGAAATATTCACTCTTATTCTGATTTTCTGTACCTTCTCTTGAGCTATATATTTGCTTAATATTTATCTGGAACATGTATTTAACTTTCTATGTATTTGCATATAGTTTTACAGTATTTCCTCTATGAGGTTATGAATGTGTGTTTGTGGGTTTTGAGCTTCGTAATGTTAATAACATGTATCTTATCAACTAAGTGTAAATGAAAACAAGTGTTTTAGATTGGTATTTTCGAGATTTTTAATCTGTTCTTATGAACAATTTTTTTTTTTGTTTTTAATTTTTAATTTTACATTTCCATTTTCAAAAATGTGTAATACTTCGAAAGGACATTGATATTCGTCATCGAGTTTACTAGTTTTGTGATTTTTCTGTAAGAATACTGGGTCGCCTACTTTTAGTGTCAGTGGGTTTATGTGTCTGTCATAGTAGTATTTCAACTTTAGTTTATTTGGTTTTGTTGTGCACATTTTTGTGCGTCATAAAGTTTGGAAGCTAGATTTTGTACATAGTCGCTGTAAGTTGTGTTTTGTCATTTGCACGTTTGGTTGATAGTAATTTTGCTATCCTACCAATCATCAACTCAAATGGTGTATACTTTGTACCTTCGTGAACGCTAGTGTTATAAGAAAATGTTGCTAACTCTAACCATTTATCCCAATCTGTATGTTTACTCGCGAAGTGTTTAA
Organism: Trichopria drosophilae; assembly: GCA_030407085.1. Lineage (NCBI taxonomy): Eukaryota > Metazoa > Arthropoda > Insecta > Hymenoptera > Diapriidae > Trichopria > Trichopria drosophilae. The sequence continues at coordinate 129,722,880 of CM059582.1, read as the reverse complement.
TGTATTCTTTTATTACGTGGTGTGAACGTTCTAGTGATCCATTTGATTGCGGATGAAACGCTGTTGTTTTTATTTGTTTTATATTAAATAGTTTAGCCATTTTCTTCATTAATTTACTTAAGAAGTTTTTGCCTTGGTCGGTTAGTATAGTTTTAGGAGTACCGAATATACATATAAATCTTCTAACTAATGCTTCCGCGATATCTGTTGCCGTTGCTTTCTTTAAAGGTATTGCTATTAAATACTTTGTTAAATTATCCTGTATTGTCAATATATTCTCGTAGCCTTCTTCTGTTCTATCATTTGGTATTACTATATCCATTGCGATCTTTTCTAATGCTTGTTTCGGTGTATCGGATATTATCGTAGGTTGTTTAGTTTTTACTCTAGTTAATTTCTTTAATTGACACGATTTGCAGGTCTGTATTAATTTTTCAATGTCAGATTTCATATTTTCCCAATAATACGTTCGCATGATTCGTTTTAGGATTTTGCTGACGCCTTGTGTCCGCCTATTGGTGTTGAATGTAGTTCTGTCATTATACCTTCTCTGTCTTCGACTTTTGGATGTATTATTTTCCGCTACATATCATTATTCTTATATTTGCGTTTTTTAATTGCTTTTCTATTATTTTTATTACATTTGCCCATTCGATGCCTGCAATGTCTTTTGACTTTGAGATACTAATTGTTCTTAGTTGTAACTTGTCTGCTTCGTCTTTTAATGATTTGATAAGTTTTTTTATATTTTCTTGTACTATCAGTTGGCTTTCTCCCGAGTTCGTAATTATAGGTAATAAGATGTGATATTTATTGTTATTCTTTAAGACTGAGATTTTGTTTAATTTTAAGTTATTAAACTTTATTAGTTCATTTCTGGTTTTTAATTTTGCGGCTCCTTCATCACAAGGTTCGCCATCTATATTTAGGAAATATGCTATATTGTCTTTTTGCATGTATAAATGGTTTTTTTTATTTCTATTACGTTTTTAGTAGTGTGTGAATTGTAGTTTTCGCTCTTTTTACTTTCGTCGTCGGAATCAGTGTCGCTTTCTTCGCCATCGGTGACCAGTATTTCGTTATCTCTAATGTGTTCGTTGTCATCTGAATCGGAGATTATATCGGTTTCGTCGCTTCTTATGTATCTGGGTTCCATATCTGTCGGGTGGCTGCATCGATTAACGTAATTGAAGTATTCTGCATCTTTTGTGCTGTAATTTTCATCTGCATAATCTATTTTTTTGTAATTAGTTGTAGAGTTTTGTGAAATTTGGGGTTTTGGAGGTCTGCCTCTTTTTTTTTCGTTAAATTTTCCTGCTTTGTATATGACATCGAATTCGTATTCCAGTAAATTGTACATCCATTTTGCGACTCTTGAATTTGGATCTTTCTTGGTTTTGAATGACGTGAGAGGTTTATGGTCTGTCACTATTGTAAAATGCCTTCCGTAAACATAGGGTCTGAAATGTAGTATTGCGTAGTAAATAGATAAAGCTTCTTCGTCGTAAGTTTCATATTTCTTTTCGTGCTCGTTTAATGTTCTGGATGCATAAGCTATAGGTCTGTCTTTTCCAATTTCTCCTTGTGAAAGGATTGCGCCAATTGCGTAACCAGATGCATCGGTTGTGATTATGAAGGGTTTGTTGAAATCTGGATATTGTAAAATTGGTGCATGGCATAACTTTTCGCGTAATGTGTCAAATGCGTCATTTTCTTCCGCTCCCCAAATATAAGGAGTTCCGTCTTTTAGTAAATTCGATAAGGGTTTCGCTATGCTGGAAAAGTTTTCTATAAATCTTCTATAATATCCGGCTAATCCTAAGAATTGCTTAATATTTTTTTGGTTTTTGGGAATTGGGAATTTTTGTACGCAGCTAATTTTATGCGGGTCTGGTTTCAATCCATCCTCGCTGATGATATGGCCTAAGTAACAGACTTCCTTTCTTAGGAATTCACACTTATCGGGTTGCAATTTTAGGTTACCTTCTCTTAATCTATTCATCAATTTTTCGCATTTGATTTCGTGTTCTCGTAGAGAGGAAGCGTATATGACTATATCATCTAAATATACAAATAATTCATTTCCTTGAAGACCGGATAATACTATGTCCATTAGTCGTTGAAATGTAGCGGGGGCATTCTTTAGGCCAAAAGGCATTCTATCAAATTCATAATGTCCATGAGGTGTGGAAAATGCAGTTTTATGGGCATCTTGCTCGTCCATTTTTATTTGTAAAAACTCGGATGCTATATCAAATATAGAGAAGTATTTGGCACCTCCCAATTGGTCTAAGATAACTACTATGTTTGGTAGTGGGTATGAATCGCCAATTGATTTTTCAATCAATTTCCTAAAATCTAACACCATTCTCCATCTCTTGTTGCCCTGAGAGTCTGCTTTTTTTGGTACTATCCATAAAGGTATTATAAGGTGATTTTGACGGTTTTATTATCCCACTGTTTAGTTGTTATTCTATTTGTTTATTAATTTCTGCCTTGTGTACTGGAGGAAAACGATATTGTTTTGTATTTATTGGTATTTCATCGGTTGTAATTATTTTATGTTTTATAAGTTCCGTATGTGTTAGTGGTTTACTGGGTAAATGGAATATATCAGCGTTTTTGTTTATAATCATTTCTATACTTAGTTTCCCTTTCTTGTTTAAGTGCGTTATTCGCAATAATTCTTTTACTTTCTTGGCACGCTTTGTTTCGCGTGTAACATAGCATACCTTCAACGTCCTTGGTGCGGTTAATATGTTATCTTTTTCTTTCAAGTACTCGTTATATGTGAGAAAGGGTCTATATCTGGTGTATTTTCTATCGATGTAACATATTTGGTTCTTATTCGTACTGAATGGTTCGTTGATTATTTCCTCGTCGATATGTTTATTCATAGGTTCGTGTTTTTCAATAGGGTGCGGAATGTCCAATTTAATGTTTTCGTCATTAGTTTCAGAAAATATAGGGTTTTCTGGTTTATATCTAATTTTATTTAATTCACCGTTTAAATCTTGATCAGCTTTATTTTCACTAAATTCAGAGGATTTAATTTTATCTGGTTTATATTTATTAGATTCAGAGGTTAAATCTTGATCTGGTTTATTTTTATTAGATTCAGAGGGTTTAACTTGATCTGATTTATTTTTATTAGATTCAGAGGTTAAATCTTGATCTGGTTTATTTTTACTAGATTCAGAGGGTTTAACTTGATCTGATTTATTTTTATTAGATTCAGAGGTTAAGTCTTGTTCTGGTTTATTTTTACTAGATTCAGAGGGTTTAACTTGACCTGGTTCATTTTGATTATTTTCCTTGCGTTCCTTGATTCCTTCCTTTTTGTATGTGAGTAGTAACTTAGTATTATTTGCAAAGTAGTCTTAATCCTCCTGTACCGAAGACTTACTAGATTTAGAACATTGTTGCACAATTAGGTCCATCATTTCTTTTTCATTTTCGTATTCATTTGAATTTTCGTTTTTATTTTCATATTCATTTTCGTATTGATTTTTATATTCATTTTTGTATTCACTTTCGTATTCGTTTTCGTATTCATTTTCGTATTCGTTTTTATATTCATTTTCCTATTCATTTTCGTATTCATTTTTATGTTCGTTTTTATATTCATTTTCATATTCATTTTCATATTCATTTTCGTATTCATTTTCGTATTCATTTTTGTGTTCATTTTCATGTTCATTTTTAAATTCATTTTCGTATTCATTTTTATATTCATTTTTGTATTCATTTTCATGTTCATTTTTGTATTCATTTTCATGTTCATTTTTATATTCATTTTTATGTTCATTATTATTTTCATTTTCATGTCCATTATTATATTCATTGTCGTATTTGTTTTTATATTCATTGTTGTATTCATTTGAGTTTTTGCTGTAATTGTTATTAGAAGTCGGATTAGTAATGTCGAAATCCTTTCCCATTTCAGTAATTTCCAATGTTGGTATCTTTATTTCTATTTCTTCATTAGTCGTATTATAGATTTTTAGGTAGCCTCGTCCATTGTTATTTTTGACTACCGCGTCACCTAGATATATACCTTCCCATGTTTTAATGGGTGGTACATATCCATATTTAATTTCTTTATTTTTAATATTTATGTAGAATGTCGATATGGCCCTCGCTGGAATTGTTATTTTTTCTTCATGAAAGTGTATTTTATTATCTTTCCATTCTATATAATGATTTTTATAATTTATTGTAGCCTGATTATTGTGTAGGAATTCAGATCCTAGAATTCCCGCTGTATGTACGGGAAAATCATTTTTTACTACGTGAAATTCTGTTTCAAATCCTAGTACTTCTATAAAAACTACGCCCATTGTTGTTACTGGTTGCTCGGTGATTCCTTTTAGTGTTACTTCGGTGTTGAAATCTTTTGAGTTAATTTTGATTATAGGGGCTTCATTTCTGTCTAGATGTACTGTTTTAACCCTCTTATTCTGCTTGTATTGTTTTTGATGTATTTATCTGGTGCATATTCCTGGTCTCCCTCTGTGCGCCTGTTTTGGGGAGACCATTCTCGTTTCCCGTCGGTTTTGGCGATTTATGACTATTTATTTCTTCTAGAAGTTCTGCTCTCATTTCTTCTTTAAATTTTAATTTTCTACATTCTTGCCTGGAATGGCCTACGTTTTTACAATAAGTACATTGGTTTATCACCTGATTAGTTTGGTTTTTGGGGAGTTGAAAATTTCTTTGTTGGTAGTTTTGAGTTGGATTATTTTTACTATGATGATGATTTTGAGGTCGGTTGTATCTGTGATTTCGTGATTGATTGTGGTATGTGTTCTGCATAGAATTATTTTGGTAGCCTTGATATCCTCGTGGCTCATTACTCTGATAGCCGCGAGGTTGAAAATTCCGATTTCTTTGTTGTAGATAGTTTTGATAATTATAGGAATGACTGCCTTGAAAGAGTTGTGGATTATTTGGGTAATTACGAGCTTGGTTATTTTGATAATTATTTTGATTTCGATAATTTTCTGTTTGGTAATTATTGGGTTGAAGGTTTCCAAAGAAACATGTGTCTGCTTCGTGTCCAATTTTTGTACAGATTTGACATTTTTTTTCAATATTTATAAGCTTTATTTTTTGAGTTTTTAATTTGTCTTCCTGTTTTATCATTTCTTGAGGTACTCCTCGAACGTTGTTGGTTAACTTTATTTTCCTTTCTATTTGAATGGCTTTTTGAACTGCTGCAGGTAATGTTTCTATTTGTGTATTTGTTAATCTTAATTCTATTTCCGATTTAAGACCATTTAAAAATGTTTCCAAAACTTCACTTTCTGTTCTTGTCCTTTCTAATTCTGTTATTCGTCCATTTTCATTCAATGCCTTATATGTTTCTAAAATTCTATCACCTGTTTCCCTTACTCGATTTGCATTCCTACCAATTCCTGCCGGATTTCAGTAATGGAACTGGCTGGGGCATATATTGCTCTTAGACTCTTCAGTAATGCATCGACTGTTTCGAATTCGCTATTTTTTACTGATCTTTGGGCCTCACCCTTGAGTCTACTTTTTATTAATTTTACGAGATCTGTTTCCGAATTTGGCAACATCTCTAATGCTTCTTCACAGCCATCAACGAATGCGTAGAATGTTCTTGGATCCCCGTCGAATCTCAGAACATATTCGATTGCGTGATTTAGGGTTAGTCTATCGTGTTGGTGTGCCATTTTCTGAAATTCGTATGCGTCTTGTTGTTGTGAATACCGTGTACGCGTTTGTGCCTCTTCTAATAGTTCGTCAATTTTTGTGTTATTTATCGTTTCGTATCTTTCGTCGGAGCTGTCAAGATTTTCTGAATCGTCCTTATCTTTTACGGAGCGGTTTATTTGAATTTGATGCGGTGATGCGATTCTGTTTGTTTAATACATTCGTTTTCTTCCTCTTCAAACTCGTCAGTGTATATTGACTTTTTATTGCTATTTTTGGGTGTACTAGTTTGTGGGTTAAATTCTGAAACGTATTGTGAATACCAATTTCTACTTGTATTGTGTTGCGGATCGTTTTCTAATTTATTTTCCCCTACTATAACTTTAAATTCTTCGATTATCTCATCCAATTTGTTTGTTATATCACACGTGCGTAATTTTTGCAAGGTTGCTGCGTTTTCTGACGGTTGTAGAACTTCAATTGATTGATTTAATGATTGATTTAATGACTGATTTAATGATTGATTTGATGATTTGTTTGTTATTTCCTCTATACTGTTCCTGTGTGGTGTTGATTTTCGGACCTTCAGATCGGTGGTCAGTGTTTCCGAAGATCTGCTGTCTAAACCAAATTGAAGCACTGGAACGGATGTGTGGCACCAAGGAAAGAGAGCCGATTCTGGATCCACTGACACTCTTAACAGTTCACGACGCGAACCGGTGCCCGAACTTTTCGAAAACGGTTTAGTTGGAGATTTTTCGATTGTAGCCCGAACTCGAATCCGGAAGACAGACTGTGGATGTCTCGCTAACTGCTTCTTCGATAGGCAATTGATGATTACTACCCCCTCTTGGTCTAGTGGGTAATATTTATATCCTCTCCCCTCTTTCATAGGTATTTTGATAAGGACTGATGTAAGAATCTATATCGAAAAGGATGGAGGAGGAGAATGGGATCATTGTTCGTAAATTCGGTAACATTTCGTTATGTCGAATTCTAATTTCCTAGAAAAGGGGACACATACATAGCGAACGAGTAAGCACACGCATGCTTTATCTCGAACGAGTGGAAACGTCGGCAGTCTCATCTCCTACAATTTTGAATATTGTGTTTGTTAAACGCTGTATCTTCTCGACGGTTGTTATCGCCGGTATTCGTTCATTTAGATGTTGGTCATTCCTCCGTTTCTAGCCTGCCTAGGGCGAGATAGAGATATGAACGCACCTGGACTTCGACCGTTCCTTTCGCTGAGGAAATCGAGAGTTTATTTGTTTAACGCTTATACGTGAAATGCGATGGAGGTGCGACGCTACATGCATATGCGTCAAGCGAAGGATTAGGTACACGCATGCTTTATCTCGAAAGTTTGGAAGAGGGTCTATCGTACTGTACTGTATGACTTAATTCTGTATTTGATACAAGAAATAAGTCATAGAGCGCCGCGTCTTTACTCCGGTAGCTATTACTAATGTTTATTGACTCAGGTGTCGGTCGTTCTCTTTCGTTCCAGCTTGCTAGGGCGAGCTAGAGATAAAAATGTATTTGGAAATACAATGGTTATTAAGACGTAACACGTGCATCATATAACGCGTTTCGAGTTACGGATTTCTACCTCGCCATTTTCGGCTACTCGACTTCGCGGTAGTGACATATATGCAGTGCGTCGACGAGCGACTTTCGCGCATTTCAATTTAATTTCACCACGCATTAGGTCGGCATTTTTCGATTTTCGTGTGCACATATGCGTTTTTAGGAATTGGCGTCACACGAGTTCAATCACCATTTCTACGCTTCGCGTCAAAAGGGACGCCATCTTTCTACAATTACCAATCATGGATCGGTGTGCAGTGGCGGCTCGATAGGCCACGCCGACGATCCCATCAACGACCAATCTCGACGCCCTGAGACGACAAGATCTATGAGCTCCGAGACGACGCTACGCCGACGTTTGGCAACGCCGCTGAGAGGAAGACGGACTATTGCATCACCACTTTCCGCGCATCCGTCGGATCTCCGCGTCACAACTTTCTACAAACATACCTTGGTAATTGGTGAAGGTCATCGAGTCATACCACACCATCAATTGGTAATATTATATAATACGTTTTTATAGTGCTGTCATTCCAGGACTGTAAATAGACTTGATAATTTTGTTCATGCCTTTATCGCAATTATTGACGTGCGATAAAGCTCTATGACAACGCTTGCTGCGTCGTTCAAGCTCAACTAACGAAGTTTCGTCTCTCATTGACCCGTCTGCTAGTTTCAGCGACTCGTTATTGGAACAGTCATTTAATATTGATTTGATTTCACAGGAATCCAATAATCGCTCAGGGACAGTTCGTACAATGGCTGCTGCACCTGTTGCCACTGATCTCATCACTCGCCTGAGCAATGTATTCGAGGAGATGTTAGTTAATCATGCTCGAGCTCAAGAACCTGTCAACCGGACTCCAGGTCGTCTCTGGATGCGATTGAGCAATATTCAGCAGATGTGGTCACGATGCGTAGATTTGGATTCGAAAATTCAGAATGCAGCAGAGGAGGGTGATTTCCGGTTGCCTTATTTCACCGAACATGTCTTCAATGAATACGAGCAACGATATTTCGATATTGCTGGAGATTTAGAGGACGTTTTGAACAGCCTGACTACGACGACGGCTCCAAATGTGCTGCATTCCACGATGATGATGGACACGTCAAGTCAATCTGGGCGAAATATGGTGCTTCCGAAAATCGGGATTCCAAAGTTCGACGGGAGGTTTGAAAATTGGAGTTCGTTTTGCGACTATTTTACATCACTCGTAATAAATAATCCTTCGCTTGACGACTTGCAGCGTTTTCACTATCTTAAAGCGTCTCTGGAATCGGAACCAGCAGCTTTAATTAATCACGTCTCATTTTCAGATCAGGCTTTTAACGACGCGTGGCAAGTCCTCAATACGAGGTTCCCTTGTAAAATTGCGATTGTCAATTCTTATTTTGATAATTTATTCTCAATTCGTCCGTTACAGAGTGAGAGTGCCACGGGTTTATTACAATTGCACGATAAAACCGCGGAGTCATTAGCAGCATTAAAGGCCTTAAAGTTTCCGACTGACCAACGGCGTGCTATCCTAGTGTTTATGACTGTGCAAAAGTTAGACGCTGAATCTCGAAAGGCTTGGGAAATTAGTCGAGAGGCGACTACTGAATATCCAAATTGGGAGTAACTTCGGGGGTTCATCTTAAACCGCGCTCGAGCAGTCGAATCTATGCGAGCCGGTTCGCATAAAAAATCAGCCTCTAACTCCAATGCACGACACTCCAATTTAAAATCACAAATACAAGCACACGTGGTCACAACTAAATCGTGGGTGTGTCCAGCGTGCAAAGACACTCATGCGCTACACAAGTGTGCTCGATTTAAAGTAATGTCCGTGCCACAAAGATTTGATTTAGTAAAGCGACTAAAATTATGTATAAATTGTTTTTCAAAACATTTGTTATCGGCATGTACTAATAAGTATACATGTTTTAGGTGTCAAAAGCGTCATCATACGATGTTGAATCGAGCAACTGAGATCGGCTCGGACCAGACTTTTACTGCGCTACCGGCACAGACTGCGCACTCGGATTTTCGACGCAACAGTATCCACGAAGAGGTACTGACGCATTACACTTCGGATGCTCCAGTAGGTCGTCGAACGATCCTTCTTGCTACTGCTACCGTCCTGATTCATTCCTCGAACGGTCGCAAGATGAATGTTAGGGCGCTGATCGATCCAGGGTCAACTACGACCTTGATCTCTGAAACGGCTATTAAAGCCCTCAGACCGCCCTTGACGCCTCTATCTTCGAAGGTCACCGGCGTTGGTGGCACTTGTGTCGACGTTGCACGCTTCTCTGCAACGATCTCAATTTCTCCTACTCATTCATCCTCTCCAGGCCTTTCTACGCAAGCTACTGTGTTGAAAGATATTACTGAATATGTCCCACGTTTTACTGGATCTCTATCTCAGTGGACTCATTTCCACAACTTGAAATTGGCTGATGAGAATCTAAAAGATTCGACTGCCATCCACTTGTTCATTGGAGCCGACCTCTATGGATCCATTATACTTGACGGTATCGTACGCGGTCCTCCTAATCAACCTATTGCTTTAAATTGAATTTTCGGGTTGATTTTAACGGGTTGTGCTCAAAATTCTGCCTCTAGCTCTTCGGCACATATTCAGGTGCATACTTGTACGATGGAACCTTCTCTTCCAGAGTTACTCACTAAATTCTGGGAAACTGAGGAAATACCCTCATCCACTTCGTTATCCGACGATGAGAAACAATGCGAGTCTCATTTCATCGCCACACACTCTCGACTTCCTACAGGACAGTACGTAGTCCGACTTCCATTTCGTAACGATTCTCCAATAATCAGCGGTTCAGTTGAATCAGTTACAAAGGCGTTTCTCTCTCAAGAAAAGCGTCTTTCGAGAGTACCTTCCAATCTCAAATCTATAGTGAGTTCTCAGCTGATTACGAGCAACAGGGGCACATGAGGCTTGTATCTCCACTGAGTCCAGCTTCTCGGCACTTGTATTACATGCCTCATCATGGTGTTCGAAAGGAGAGTAGTTCGACAACTCCACTTCGAGTCGTGTTTAACGCTTCCAGCAGGCTGGGGAGTTCGTCATCTCTTAATGATCACTTGCTGGTAGGCACAAAACTACAAACCAACATTATTTCGGTTTTGACTCAGTCGCGAATTCCTACGTACGTCTTTAACGCTGATATAACGCAGATGTACAGACAGATCTGGATCGATGCATTGGATCGAGATTATCAGCGTATCATCTGGCGATCTGCTCCAGATCAGCCACTTTCTCATTATTGCCTTAACACGGTAACTTTCGGAGTTTCTAGCGCCCCCTTTTTGGCAATGCGGGTTCTCCAACAGTTACTTCTCGATGACGGGGATCAGTTCCCCTTGGCTCGATCTTCCCTGCAGACAGGCATGTATGTTGATGATTGTCTCTTCGGCGCGGACGACAAACATACTGCGATTAAATTACGAAAGGAAGTGGAAGAGTTACTTCGAGGAGGCGGCATCATCCTCCGCAAGTGGGCCAGCAACTCCACTGAGCTTCTATAGGACGTTAGTGCCGAAAATCACGGTCTTGCCTGGGATCCTTCCTGTGATTGTGACAATCATCTTAAAATTTTAGGTGTAATTTGGAATCCTCTTAAGGATTCATTTCAATTTCAGGTCAATCTCACTAAGATTACCTCGTATACAAAACGATCACTACTCTCGCAGATCGCAAGTCTGTATGACCCCCTTGGTTGGGTGTCATCCCTCATTCTTCCAGCTAAGACTCTAATGCAGAGTCTGTGGAAATTGGAACTTGGCTGGGATGATCCTCTTCCCCAAAAACTAGTCGCATGTTAGCAAGACATTACCAAAGACTTGTACAACTTACAAGCCTTTAGTATTCCGCGTTGGATAGGCTCCGGAGTAGATGCCGTCTCGTACGAACTCCACGGTTTCTCGGACGCCTCTTCACTTGCTTTCGCGGCAGTTGCATATTCTAAAATTACACTCTCGAATGGCGAAGTGGTAATTTCCCTCCTGATGAGCAATACTAAAGTTGCTCCAATTAAGCAGCTGTCTATACCTAGACTAGAGCTTAATGCCGCTCTTCTATTATCGCGAATTCTGAGCTTCCTCGGCTCTCAATCTCAATTCGCTTCATTCAGCCAATATTGCTGGACAGACGCATCAATTGTCCTTGCTTGGTTGGCTCAAGAACCATGTAAATGGAAAACTTTTATGGGAAATAGGGTCTCGGAGATACAGAGACAGTCCCCATTCGCTCAATGGCGTCACGTTCCTTCCCAGGACAATCCGGCCGACTTGGCGTCACGTGGAGTATCAGCAAGAGAGCTTATTCAATGTAATCTGTGGCAACGCGGAGCCAGGTGGTTTTCCTTACCACCAGAACATTGGCCCCAGCGAATGGCTGTAGTAGATCCGAACATATCATTAGAGGAACGTCTCCACGTTCATATCCTTACCTAGATCGAGTCACAATTTATGACGTCATTGTCGGAACGATTTTCGGATTGGGATCAACTCATCAGAGTTACTGGTTATCTTCTTTCGTGGCACAAACCCGCAAGAGAAACGGCTTCTCATGAATCTTTGTCAAAAATAAAAAATGTGAGTGCTCGTGCAATCAGTGTATGCTTTCGTTGGCTTCAATCGAGCCAGTTTCCAGATGAACTAACGGCACTACGATCGAATGCGCCAGTTTCCTCACGAAGTCCTTTGAAGCGGCTCGATCCTTTCTTGGACTCAGACGGGATTATTCGTCTAGGTGGACGCTTGGAGCATGCGTCTTTGAGTTTTAATGCGACGCATTCTGTAGTGCTTCGAAATCATTATTTGGTTCGGCGCTTAGTTGAGCGAGATCACACTCGATTTCTCCATGGTGGAGTATCGTTGACGTTGCAAACTCTCAGGAATACTGTCTGGATACTGCAAGCACGTAAACTTGTGCGTTCCGTCATCTTCCATTGCGTCATATGTACACGACTCAAAGCCGAACCTAATACCCAGTTAATGGGTTATTTGCCAGCACCCCGAGTGCTCCGTCCTGAAAGACCTTTCTTACACAGTGGGGTTGACTATACTGGCCCGATCCAAATTCGGTATAGAAGTGGTCGCGGGGCCAAAACACATCCTGCATACATTTCTCTCTTCGTCTGCTTCGCGACGAAAGCGATCCATCTCGAGCTTGTCTCAAATTATACGACAGATGCATTTGTCGCTGCATTCAAGCGTTTCATCAGTCGCAGAGGAATTCCCAGCGATCTGTATAGTGACAGGGGAACCAATTTCCGCGGTGCTGATCCGGAGTTAAGGAAATCATATAATGATGCGATTCATTCTTCAGAATTTCGTACTCAGCTTGCTAAGGATTGCATCTCTTAGCATTTCTTACCACCAGCCGCTCCACATTTTGGAGGCCTTTGGGAAGCTGGTGTGCGCGGAGCCAAGTATCATCTGAAGCGAGTTCTTCGAGACCACAGTCCCACCTGGGAAGAATTGAGCACCCTACTATATGAAGTAGAATCCTGCTTAAACTCTCGGCCTCTGCTTCCTCTAATAGATAACCTCAATGACTTTGACGCATTAACCCCCGGACATTTTCTCATCGGAACGTCTCTATCAGCAATCCCTACACCGTCTCATCTCGATCTTTGGACTGTACGGTTATCTCGATAGCAATTATACAGACAGCTTTTGGAAAGATTTTGGAAAGTCTGGTCGGCCGATTACGTAAGATCGCTGCAGCATCGTACGAAGTGGCAGCGGCCACAAGAGAACTTAACGGTAGATCAATTAGTTTTAATGCATATACCAAACCTTCCACCCACGAAATGGCCTCTCGCTCGCGTGATATCCTGTACGCGAAGAGCTGACGGTTTTGTCCGTGTTGTTGGATTGCGAATGGCCACATCCGAATATGTGCGCCCCATTACTAAAAGTATCATGCTTCCGGTACATTGTGACGGTACGACGTCTAATGATTAAGCTATGTTCATTATGTCTGTGGGCCTTGTGAGGCTTACCAGGTCGCAATGAGGGGGGGGGGGGAGAATGTGGCGTTATGCGCGAAGTTTCATGGGATGACCTTCGGTGACCGTCACTTGATTTTCTCGTTCGTCGCGATCTTGCATTTCGGCGATGAGTCCGCGTGGACGAGAAGTCCATTCGGGACAATCCGTCGGTAATTTCCGTTCCTTTTCGATCCCTACCTCGCGCATCTCCTCCAATCGCGCGCTGCGCTGCGCCGCAGTGGGCACTCTCGTCCCAACCTCGGTGAGACGAACTCGCGCGATATTAAACGGCAATCTTTCTTGGGATTTTGTAGTGAGAAAACATGTGGAAAATAAATTGTAATCTTGTGAAAGGGGCACGGCTTTTCGTTTCATTGTTTTCCTTGACCCTGAACCATCTTTCCGCGCATCAGTTCTTTTGTCGTTAGCACGGCAAACAGTAACATTATAGCAGTGTATCTCGCAATGAATCCAATTAAAATGGCAAAAATCACAAAAAGCACACTGATTCACTCGAAAGGTAAATTTATATGACAAGCTTAATAATACCGAAAGACCCTAACCAAATTGTCCATATTTACACCAACGAATATTAAGATATTGATAAACGTTTTAAGAAGATACCTTATGTATTAGTACTGTTATACCCCAGATCTGAGAAGCATATCTGGAACGTATTTAGTTGGCCATTTTTTTGGTCAAGGCACTTAAGCCCTTTACCTGGGAGCTGGCCTATGATCATGAGTTTAAGGAAAGGAAGGAAGGGAAAAATAACCTCAGTATTGAGCTTTTTTTAATCTTTCGTCATCATCGGTTATTGGAGAGGATTCATGGCGATGGCAGGTCGATCGGAATTAACTGTAGGGAAGGACGGAGGAATACCGGGTTATTCAGGGTTGGGAATTTATTGATTTTTGGTGGTAGATATTCGGATATAGATGACAAGTGGGAATAATTTGGTTCATCCGTCCGTGGATCCCTTCTTTACTGGATTTTTGAAAATGGGGGAATATTGGAGGGGACTATTGTCCCTTGTGGGACAACTACTTCCTCCACGATCTTAGGTTTAGAGGTTTGTCTCCTCTTTGCCAACTTCCATTGGTGTTTGGTTTTTTGTTGGACTTTTCTCGCGGGACATAACGATGTCCATAAAAATCGGCATTTAAACGAAGTATGCATTCGCGTCTACCAGCGGCACGACCCACTTAAAAGGAAATAGAAAGGAGATTGTAAATAAACCATTTATATATAAATATATATATTTTATTTCTCTTTTTACTTACTTATTTAAGGGAAAGGAATATTTAGGGTTGATTTAGGAACGACCTCAATCGCTGGTTAGCGTTTAAAGTCGCCACTGCCCCTCAACCGCTGGTTAGCGTTTAAAGTGCAGTCATGGTCCGGTTAGAGGAGGCTGCATTTATAAAAAATGTTTACGTATACTTGCATGCGTTGGAAGAAAAGAGAAGATGAGATAGGAAATACATATTTCTGGAATGAGCTTATTGGTTAAAACTTTTGGCGGCAAGAGTTTTCTAACGGAAGTCTATTTTTTAAATTTTCCTATTCGTTAAAAAATGAATTTCCACCGAGTGCAGTAATTTTATTGGGTAGGCCATAAAACTCTCAAGTACCGCGTGTGCATTGGGCGGCTTCTCTGTTCGACCAAAGGTATCTAAAAACTAATTTCTTATTTATTGTATAAATTAAAAAATGAAATTTAATTAACTTCATTTGATTAGGTATGAATTTAGCGTTTAAAAAATATCAAACACTTAATAGTTTGGTTTAGTTTGAAACAAAAATTAATTATTGTTTTGAGTATTGTTTAATCATATTTCATTTTTATTCTTAACTTAAGTTTATAATCTAGTTCTTAAAGCTATTCACTAATCACTAGGTTCACTTAAAGTTCATTATTAATGTTCATTTTAGTTTTGTGCACTAATATCTTTCTTTGTTGAAAACGTCTTTGTTCCTTTCTTATCTTTCTTTATCGATGGAGAAAAGCCGGCGTTTCATGGCATGACCTATTTACGTATTTTCGTTAGGATGTAACACCTCCCCTCTTGAAATATGGCTGGGTATCCAGGCATGCATACCTATCCTGAGGTTATTAATGCATTTTTGGTGATATGTAGAAGGTGTGATTAACTCCTATTTATAAAGGTGTATTCTCAAATTCTTGGGTTAGTCGAAAAATACAGTCTCTACATCTGTTTGCCCATTGGACTAACAGTACTTCTTTATTACAATAACGACAACAGAATCCAAGCTCATCTCTGAATTGATCAGAATCGTAATTTGTATATGCGTAGTAGAATTGAGCAGCATGTAATTTCGGAAGTGTTTCTGGTGTAGGTCTTGAAGCTGGATGGCAATCTTTGCAAATAGAAATGATACTGCCATTTGATCGTCGATATTGTATCACTGTACATAATTCCTTTATGCACAATTGATGGTGTCCGCTAGTTGTAATTTTAGGTATTCCTGATGGTTCGCCAAGGTATAATGGGGAATTTGATGAGGGTACTATACGTATGGTTTGCTCTTGAATTAAATAAGATTAATTTTCAAAGTAATGAATACAACAGTCTTGACATGAAGCAGATGGTTGGATTTTTAAGAGCTTAATTGAGCACTTTTGACAATGAAGTTTTATCAATGTCTGTTGAACGGGGGTTGTAACATGAGCCCATTTTAAAGGAGTGCATTCTTCTTGAATTTTGATAGGTGCATTGTTGAAATAAGATGTGCATATAAGATGAGCGTAATCATTGAAGATGTGGCACAGAATTATTGAATTTATGAATTCAATACATAAATATGGAGCCATTCGATGATATCGGTTCTTGATGCGTTCACTTATTTTGTAAGGCATCTGAAGCATGTTTTCACTGCGAGGCGCCATCTATAATTAAAATATTTATACATACATACATTGGTCAGATTTACTTGCCAACTTTATGCCATCTATGGCTAATCGGCCAAGGCTTAGTCATTATCCCACACAGGACGATACAAACAAGTAAACAATCACAAATACTACACATAATCGACACCGTCAACAGTTAGTCGGCGGCCTGTGCCGTAGCAGGCGCATCGCAAACGTTGTCTTATTTTCATTCAAGACAATATTGACGAAGCGTCGACCACGGAAAAACCATTCACGGTGTCGATAACTACCGACTGATGTCGGTAGCAGTCCCAAATTCGTACCTTCGCCCAGCAAGGTTTCCTGAATTATCCGCACTGGAAATAATCAGAAAAAGTTGCCGGACGGGGATTCGAACTTACGACCTAAGGAACGTTCAGTTTACGAGGCGAGCATGCTAATAACACTCAACCATCTCGTTCCCGTAAAATATTTATTTCTTTAATGCAAAAGCTGGATATAGGTTTTCAGTGGGTCGAGGAGGTGCAGACGTGTTTACGTCGTTCTGAGATGGAGATAGGGTTATCTCCTGATTTGTTGGAGTTAAAAGTTCCATTTCGGTATCTTCTTTAGGTTTTCCTTTAGAAAGGTGGAGCAGACGGTGAGTGAAAGTGTCCCAAATAGCTGCGATAAGCAGTAAAGACCATTCGTAAACGGAGTGTAGAGCGTAACATGTACGATCGTGTCCACGGCTAATTTTATCAATCTAAAGATCAAAAGCAGCATTAATAGTCCTGCACTCACGTTGCCAAATTTATCCCAATAAACACCCCAGGTGTTTTCGGATATGATATTTAATGAATCCGTATCTAATAGATGTTTGAGCGATATACCAGCCCCTACCATGCCTTGTCTTATGATTTCACGAGCTATGGAATTAAGGATGGCTGCTTTTTTGGCGGGGAACATAATATGTTTCCTCAGTTCGCCCAGAGTTTTTTCTGAGTAGATTCCCGTAGATCCAAGATTCTCCAGATTTGTATACTTCCAAGTGGCTTGATCATTCGGTTTGAGCATAGTTGGAACGGTGGCTAGTAATGGGGTATTACTTTATACCAGATTCCATTTAGTCGGTACATTGGAGGTGCTGCTAAATTACATATTGTTTGTACTCCTGACTCTACTAACACATGCGTGCGTGGTCGTAGAAATAAACGTTGTTTTCCTCGGGTGACGGGAATGTCAATATAACATTCAGATGTTTGTCGAACTCTTACTTCCACAGGTATGCATTTGATGATGTGAATTGCCTCACCGGCAGACATAGCCATAAAACTGATAATGTTCAATATTCGTCTGGATTGCTGGCGGCGATGGACAAACTGTTTTTTAAAACTTGCTGTTCTAATGTGTAACGCTGTACTAAAATATCGTAATATAAAGAATTTAACTCGCTACGAATATGTTTCTCTACATAGATAAACTTACTATTAACATATGCAAAAATGTCAACGTTTTCCACCTTCATTTTATTTACAGTTAATACGATTGGTCGTCTTCCTGAAAATGGCGCTATAAACAATTTCGGATGTTCGGTTTGAAATATTGGATATCTGCATAATTTTCGCTCGCTTTTTCTTGTCAACGCAAAAGTAATATCTTCCGTTTCTGCGGTTATTATTACTGGTGCGTCTCGACTGTTAATTTCTTCTATACGAAAGGATATTCCTTCATACAGAACGTCATATTTATTGAAATCACAACTATCTTTCTCTAAAAGATCCTAGTATGTGTAACCTCTTTCTAAATCAAAACACAAACCATCTCTTATGGAACAAGTGGTTCCAGTTTTTAAATGTGCACGTCCGGCTTTTAAATTAAGAGATACCGTGTCTGTATGTAGGATTATTTCCACTACCGCTTGTACTATTGTTTCTGGTTATTCTGCTTTTACATAATTTATAAGTTAAAAGAAAAGGCCAAATTTGAAATACCCGCGTCGTTACGTTGTAAACGGAAAGCGCGCGAAAAGAGCGATATGTGTGATCGGTTCGCGAAAGTATGATCTGAATGAGGTTCCGAAGAAAACGACGATCGGTGTGTCAAAAAATAGAATACATACAGTCTGTCATCGGTTTTGGAACCTTGAGTTGTTCAATTGTGTATAACTATTATAATCGTAAAATAAATTTATTATATATCAAATAATTGTATACATTGAGTGAAACGATGTGTGGGTAACCGAATCCACCTGAAGATTCAGCGTGATCCGTTACCGGGCTAGCGCAGTATACGCGGCAACGATCTGTTGCCTGGTGCCACAGCGTTGGACACTCGAGACGTCGAGGCGCGCTGTGTGCAGGTCTTGGACCACCCTCTGAGCTTCCCTGTCCCGGGCTTCTCCAGGTGATCTTGGCTTGAGGCTGCGGTAAAATTGGCGTTAGGTTAAGGTAAGAGAGCGCTCAATAGGAAGTGTGGAATGATCATTCGCATTAAATTCAAATCTATATCCTAAACTGATTTACTATGTAAACTATAATGTATTCATTCCAGATAATAAAAGCTTTTCCCTTGTTTCGGCTTTTCCCTCTAATTCGAGAGGGTTTTTGCGCCGAAGCAAGTGGTACATTTTCCGCGAATATCGAGTGTGTTTTCTTTATCAACGATATCATTCATATAAGCATAACCTAACATTATTAAACATTAAACAACTATTACATTGTTTCATGATCCGTATGGATCAGAATAATGCGCGCCGTTACAACTTCCATCGGCTGTGGCAGTTCCCGCGAGCATTACATTTTAATATTTAGCTGGCCAACGCTCAGGCCGGAAATTATTACATTATTTCGTAATATTTTGGTATTGGTATTATGAATATTTTTACATTGATCGTGCGAAAGTTCTACGATATATTCCGTTATTCCGTTTAATACAGGCGATGCATGCGAATGCAGTCCACAATAGGTAATATGTCTCTTAACTAATACTTTGCACTGAATTGCATTCGTCGTTGAATATTCTCCGAGTTGCATCAACTGAATATATAACAAAGTGTGATTAACCGTTGGTTCTGGGATTTCACACTCTCCAACATCCAGCAATGATAATGTAGTTATATTTAATTGCGGACTCCCGCAGTCATACCCAATTAGATCTGCGCCGTAAGTTACTGATGCTAATAAAAATATCGACCATATAATCTGTGAATTGATCATCTTGTTTTTGTTGGGTAAATCTCCTAAAATCAGACGTGGTTTGGTTTTTATTAGATTATGATGTTATAGGTGATATTTTTAATCTATTGATATTAACTACTACTGTTTTTTCTTTATTTCTAGCTCTCGTTTGAATATTAATTTGTACGTTATTCTTATTTATCATTTCTAATACTTCATGGGGACCTGTATACTGATTTTGTAATTTATGAATTTTTCCGCCCTTGAGTAAAAACACAAAATCGCCCGGTCTTAGAGTAAGAGGACTTAGTCTTAGATGCTTGTAAATTACTCCTAGCCTAGCTACCTGTCTAATATTATGTAATTTTGTTACTAAATCGGATAAATATTGATTATATGTATCCGAATGGGTATCGGCTAGAGCGTCGTCACTCGAAATAGGTCTCACTAATCTACCGAATATTAATTCATATGGTGTATGTTTAGTGCCTTCGTGAATGCTAGTATTGTAAGAGAACATTGCGAACTCCAACAACTTATCCCATACATATTCGACATTAGCATACAGTTTTAAATATTGGGCTAAAACATGATGTGATCGTTCTAGTGAACCATTCGATTGCGGATGAAAAGCTGTGGTTTGGCATCTTTTTATCTGAAATTTCTTTGCTATACGTTTTATGAGTATACTAAGAAAATTTCTACCTTGATCCGTTAGAATCATTCTAGGTGCTCCGAATACGCATATGAAGTTTTTAATAAATGCATCTGATATAGTTTCCGCAGTGGCGTTTTTCAAGGCGACGCCTATAGAATATTTTGTAAGTGCGTCTTGCATCGTTAGTATGCATTCATTTCCGGAACTAGTTTGAGGTAAAGGCCGTACTATATCTAAAGCTATTTTATCAAATGCTGTCCTCAGTGTGTCAGTGATAACCGTAGGGTTTTTTGTTTTTACACGAACTAATTTCTTTAATTGGCAGTGTAAACAATAACGTATAAAATCCTGTATATCTGTTTTCATATTTTCCCAAAAATAATATTGTCTAATTCTGTTGTATGTTTTTGTAACGCCTTTGTGTCCACCCATCATTGACGCATGATATTCCTCTAAAATGCTTTGTCTATTTTCTTGTCCTAGGTATTTTACATCACAGTGGCATATAATTAATTTAGTATTAATTCTATTAAAAACTTGAGCTAATTCATTATGTACTATTTCCCATTCAAGATACTTAATTTTTTTTATTTACAAATGCTAAGCGATCGCAAGTCAAATTCCCTTAATAAATTTTCTAGTTCATTTATTACATTTTTTATTATTTCAGACGAATCTACCAAATTTTTGCAAACCTTTGGTACTATCAAAGCTATATGATATTTTCCGTTTTTATTTGTATAACTAATTTTCCCTATTTCTAATTTTTTAAAATGGGATATTTCATGCCTGCATTTTAATATTTCTGAACCTGCATCCTCGGGATCGTTGTTTTCGTGTATAAAACATAAGAAAATATCCTTACGCATGTATATCTGATCCCCAGAGTTTATAATATTTTTCGAAAATCGGCGGACCTTTTCATAATTTTGCTGCACATTTTCTAAATCGTACGTATTTTCTGGAGTCGGAGGTTCAGCATTATCTAGTGATATCAAATCATCATTTTCACTGCCTTCGTCGGAAGCTGAATCATCCGATTCACTATCGCTTTTATAATCAGTTTCCTGGAAAACTCCGGTGGATAGCTTTCGTATTTTGGGATCGTCGTCTGGACGTGTCATAAGTTTATGACGGTCACTTCCGTTTGGTTGGTCGCTTTGACGAGGCTGTTCGTGTACCTCGGCAACTACGGTCAATTGGTTTGAATTATTTGCATTCGTTTCCGAAGTGTAATCGACGTTATCATACTCATTTATTTTCATATTTTCATCGGAATAATCCTTCGTGATTGTCTCGTTGGATACCTTATCACTTTTTAGTTTCACATTTTTTTCTTTGACGTAGGGTTTAGAAGTAGAAGGAAGTTCTTTTATGACTGTTGACAGTTCTAAATTCTTTTTCAAACGCTCACTTCTTCGCAACATCTGGGGTTTTTTTAGAAGGTGTAGTTCAGTTTTTTTTGGTCTGCCTCTCGGACGAGGTGGTTCAAAACTGTGTGTAGTGTTTATAGCAAATACCGGGTTTCGAACATGCATCAGCATTTACATTAGTTTTGCCGGCTTTATTGACTACATCGTAAGTATATTCCACGAATTTTAATCTCCATTTTAAAACAAGAGAATTGGCATTTTCTGTTGTTCGAATCCAAATTAGTGGCTTGTGATCAGTGACTAAGGTGAATCTTCTTCCGTATATATATGGTCGAAATTGTCAAACGGCGTATACTGTGGCTAGTGCTTCCTTTTCGTAAATGTCATATTTTTTTTGACAATCATTTAACATTCGTGAAATGTATGCTATTGGTCGGTCTTCGCCAATTTCTCCTTGAAATAATATTCCACCTATCGCGAAACCTGAAGCATCAGTTGTAATAATAAATGGTTTTGAAAAATCAGGATATTGTAATATCGGTTCAGAAATGAATTTATCTTTTAAAATGTTTAATGCAATTTCTTGTTTTGTTGTTCAATTAAAGGCAACATCATCTTTTAATAAATTACTTAAAGGTCTAGCTAGTTTTGCGAAATCTTTAATAAATCGTCTATAGTAACCGGATAAGCCTAAGAATTGGCGAATATTCTTTTGATTTTTAGGAATTGGAAATTGTTGTACTGCTTTCAGAGTTTCAGGATTGGGCTTAATTCCATTATTGCTGATAACGTGTTCTAAATAGACTACTTCGTGTCGTAGAATTTTACATTTTTCGGGTTGGAGTTTTAAGTTTGCTTCGCGAAGTCGTGCCATTAATTTATGCATTTTTACTTCGTGTTCGCTTAATAATGATGCGTATACAACTATGTCGTCCAAATAAACGAAGAGTTCTATCCCTTGTTAACCTGTAAGGATAACATCCATTAGTCGTTGCAACGTCGCTGGAGCATTTTTTAATCCAAACGGCATTCTTTGAAATTGATAGTGACCATAAGGAGTTGAAAAGGCTGTTTTATGCGCATCTTCCGGATGCATTTTTATCTGGTGAAAACTATTTGCTAGATCAAACACAGAGAAATATTTTGCTCCACCGAGTTGATCTGTGATATCTATAATGTTTGGAAGGGGATAAGAATCACCGATTATTTTCTCATTTACTTTACGGAAATCGAGGATCATACGCCAGCGTCTGTTTCCTTCGGTACGCTTCATACGGGTACGCTGTATGGAGATTTGGAAGGTTTTATGATGCCTTGTTCGAGAAGTTCGGAAACTTGTTTGTTTGCTTCGTCTTTATGGATTGCAGGATATCGGTATTGCCTAGTGTTTATGGGCGCATCGTCTGTTGTTATAATTCGATGTTGTAATACATCTGTGCCGTTTAATCCATCACCCGGTAAGTAAAAGCAATCAGTACTTTTCTTGAATATATTTTCGCCGCTGTATCTTTCTTCAGGATTCAGATGTTCTAAATTAGTCAGTTTTAATAACTCGTTGAATCTTTCGTTTTTTATCGAATTTATGTTAAATATTCTATTGTTTTTTGATTCTTGTTTCTTTCGATTTTTGTATTCTTCGTATGTCAAAATTTCATCGAAACTTTCGTTTTTAGTTTTATTTTGATTTAGTATTTTTTTTTTTGGGTTTAGCAATTTTTCGTTTTTATTTTGACTTCGCAATTTTTCGTTGTTATTTAGATTTAGTAATTTTTTGTTTTGATTTTGATTTAGTAATTTTTCGTTGTTACTTAGATTTAGTAATTTTTTTGTTTTTTTTTTGATTTAGTAATTTTTCGTTTTTATTTAGATTTAGTAATTTTTCGTTTTTATTTAATTTGAAGATTTCTGGATTATCCCTTTTTGATTCACTTAGATTTAGAGAGTTTTTATTTGATCCGTTATTTTCTTTGGAGGTTTTTAGAGCTGATTCATTTTGATTCAGTGGATATTGATTTAGGAGATTTTGATTTAGTATGTGACGGCTGCCGCGGTTCCCTCGCATGTCGAAAGTGTCCCGGAGC
This sequence comes from Trichopria drosophilae, assembly GCA_030407085.1. Classification (NCBI taxonomy): domain Eukaryota; kingdom Metazoa; phylum Arthropoda; class Insecta; order Hymenoptera; family Diapriidae; genus Trichopria; species Trichopria drosophilae. Next base: position 129,699,436 of record CM059582.1, on the reverse strand, counting down.
TCAGGATCGCCTTCCTCAATCCTTTTTTTTATTGCTTGTTGTTATCAGTTTTCATGAGTTCAGATACCCGTCCGTCAGTCGCCGGTAAAGCGACTGAACGGCATTACCGTCATTGCTCGGTTGCGCGTTTCGCCGGGAGCGTCACCACCTTCCGAGCACTCGAAACGCCCGAGCCCCTCTTTCCCTGGCTGTCCCTCTCGGCAGCGCAGGAGGTACCACCCGATGGTAGGAGTCATCGTGGCCGTCGAGAAGGGACACCGCCCCTCTCTGACGCGCCTGCATCTTTCCCCCCCCCCTCTCCTTTCTCTCTCTCTCTCTCTATCGCAGCATCAAAGCCAAAGAGACGAAGACGGAGGAGACTTTCCTAACACCGTGATTAGGTGGGGAAAACCCCGATCGGACCCCGCTTTCTAATCCTTCCCGTATCACCCCCGGTGATTCTTCGCTCCTGGTCACTGGAGATGCGCGTACGGTTCCCGCGCGCTCCTACCAAGCACGATAGCGGCCCCACTACGTCACTTCGTTGTCGGACGCGTTAAAGAACGGACCCCTATCGAGCGTGAAAAGCAGGATTGTGAACAATTACGAAAAACGTGTGTTTGCGCGAAAAGTGCTGTGAGGAACTTGGTTTCGCGATAAATTGTTTTTCGTGAGCTGAATTGTGTGCGAGGCGAGATCAGTCGTGCGGAAAAGTGAGGCGTTTTGGTGCCACGATCACCCACTATTCGGCCGAGGACGTCGCAGCCTCCAGAGGAAATTTCGAGGACATCCCGAGCCGTCCGCCGACGAGTCCCGAGGCGACTTCCCGGTGAACCGACGCGGCCAGTCGACGCTAGCGCCAACCCCGTAAGTGCCTCCTTATACATCTTTGTGCCCCCACCCCTTCCCCCATTCGCGGTTTGTACTTTCTTTGTGTCTCCGGACTTTTTTTAAGAAGCTCTACCGTCGCGAGATTAGTGAACCCCGCGCCTTTTACGTATTAGCGCATTCATGTTTCTTGTCGCGCCTCAACACTTTATTGTATTTTTTTCTATTTCTGTTTTGAGAAATATAGCCGTCAGTTATAGTATAAAGTTGTAGATCATTTAACCCCCTTGCCTTTGTGTATCATTAATAAAGAATTTTTTTTGGTTCTGAGTTCTACCCTTTTCGAATTCAGGAAAAGGGTTATAAATGGCATCCCTGGTGGGGAAATCAAATTTCCAAAAATAGTAAACAACGGTAGAGTTGGCCGGAAATATCCAAACGGTCGTCTTTTTCGAATTGCGTCATTTTTGTGTTGTTAATTGCGTAATCTTGCGATTTAAGAAAAAAAAGTCGGTCTCGGGCTTTCCAGCTTCGGTTTCGCGTCCCTCCCCTACTCTATATTGAATATATTTAGAGTTAAGAAATATATATAATTATATGTAATTAATTATTATGAATAATTAGAATTAAGAATAAGTATTATTATAAAAATTTTGTGAATAATTGAAAATTCCCTATTTGGGTTTTTCCTTCCTGACCTTGAAATTCCCCCGCAACCTTCTAGTTAATGGGAAAGAAAATTGAAAATTGTAATGCTAAATAAAAATCGGTTGAAAAGTGAAAATCATATAACTTCGAAAAGAATTCGTTAATTAATAACGATTTGTTTTTCGGGGAAAATTCCGGAAAACAATAAAGTTGTGTATTTGTTTACCTTAGTATTATTTCTATAATTAGCAGCTTTTGAAACGAAAATCGTTTTCAATTACAAACATGATAATGATATTATTCACTGAATATTAAAGTTGAAAAATCCCAATAACTAGATAACTTTTGAATTTAATAATATTTAATATTCCATTTTAACTTTCCCGAATACCCATAATTAGCAAATCCCAGAATACAGGAAACCCAAAACGAAATAAAAGTTACAAATAGTAACACACTGTTTCAACCCGAGTTCGAAAGGTTTTAATTAAGAAAAACTTTCGAAGTGACCTTGCCACCCTATGGTGACCTTCCTCTTTAGTATTCCCCGATACCTGTGATAATAATTTAATAATTATATACACAGGAAAACCAGTTTTCGAGTTAGTAGTTTTTTTGAACGGGCCGCGAACTCGGTCGATTTTTCGTAGTTGGAGTAATTGCTAAAGTTCTTTTTGTATTATTTTTTTTTCTTCTACATATGCTTTATTACAAACGAATAGTGGTTTCGATAAAATTTTTTTTTGTAAACGAAAACCGATATTGAGATCACAAGGCGGTGAAACCCTTTCTTTTGTTTGTTTTTTTTGGTTTTGAATTTGTCACTTACGCTCTAACCCCCCCCCCCTTTTTTATCTTTTTTTTTTGTTTTTCTCCTATTTTGGCGTTGGCATACTGCCCGTCAAGCCGTTAGTTTTTTTTCGGTTTTGCGTTCTGGATTTCTCCTTCTTCGGTCTAGGGGACTCTGCTGAGACAGACGGTCGCGAGGTAGAATCTCGCGCTACCCCACCCTAGAACCGGGATTAATTAAACCAATTTTTTTGCTCCGGGAAATCGCCCCTATTCTTTTTATATTTTTTCTTTGTTGTTGTTTTTTTTTGTTTTTGTCTCGTGTGTGACGGAAGCAAACCCCCCCCCCCCCCCACCTAGCCCCTCCTATCTAGTGCGTTGTGCTCACTGGATAATCTTGCTTTCTTTTTGCTTTTTTTTCTTTTGGTTTCTCTGCGTAAGTAATGGATACCACCGGGACTCCCCCACCCGGCAATTACCCCGGAACGGGGGCAGTTGCCCCCACAATCAAGATCCCCACTACTACGTCGACCATGGTGACAGTCACAACGGCACCGTCACTCAATATGTCGACAACGACCAATGTCTCCCCCTCGCGAGCTCTGGCACTAAGGGTAGCCACCCCGGATCAGCAAATGGCCATCCGGGAGGAAGTGCGCGCTATCGTAGACCTGCGCGACCTTCTAAGAAGATGTCATCGTGCAGGGATCCTGATTTCGGGGTCAATGGACGCTATTTGCGATCGTCTCGCTCGCCATACCATCAAAGCGCGGTTCTCCGACACGGAAGATGTATGGGAACCCGCGGTGGATGGACGGGGTAACTTACCCCCTTTTACCCTATACGAGGCGATAAGTTGCCCAATAAATGGGAATGTCCTCAATGGGTCGCTCAATGCCACCTATCCCAACTACATGGATTCCGGGGATCCAATGCCCCAACGCGACCGACTAGGTGCTTTCGCGTCCCCCCCCCCCTCCCCACCCAGCTCCCCTCCGATAGATCCCGCGCGTTCTATCGTGACCCCCTAACATTCGTAGAGGGCACTTCCACTTTATTAGGAACGGAGTCCTCCTTACCTCAAAATTTACCCCATACACTACCCCAAATGTCCGATCCGACGAGCGCCCTCTACCATCCCCAAACGGGAGATGTTGGGCCGCCGAAAGACACTAGAGGAAGTGTACCCTCTTCGGGATCTCAAAACTCCGGCAACCCTCCCCCGACGGCGGTTGGGGATAATAACCCCTCTCCCCTCTCAGGAACAAATAATCGAGACCCTCGGAATGAACCCCGCCACGTGGCCCACGGGTTCGCACCGAACGAACCTCAAATAGGATCGCGTGATAACTATCCCCCGCCCCCACGATTGGGGGAATACCCCCACCGACCCTCACGTGACCATAATCCCCGGCCAACGGTTTAAGAAGAGCACCCTGCTCCCCGACCGGGTCAGGTACCGTACCAGGAACCTCCCTGTTCCCGACAACCTCCTTCCTTCCCCAAACAAACTCCCCACTCTCCGCCCCCACAACCGGCTGATTCTTTCTTCTCCCAGCCCTCGGAGTTCCCCCGAGTCTTCCCTGACCGATCAACCTATCCAAATGACCCACATTCCGACTACCAACCTCCCCCGACCTCAACCTATCCCCCGCCTCCGCAACCTCACTATCCTTCCCCATATCCTAACTCTCAGCAACCACCCCCCACCCTCATCCTACCCCCAACCATCTTACCAGTACCAATACCCCTCCTATCCCCCCATCCGTGCGCCACTAGGTGTGTATGATCGAACCCCTCCTCTGTCAAACCCTCCGGGCAGGACAGCAGTCCATTTCCCGGCAGATTTGACATACAGTCTATTCCCCAACCCCCCTCCCGGTAGTAGTACTCGAGTCGGGCAGCAGCTCCCCTCGGGTAACTCAAACTACCACCCCAGCTTGTCCCAGTCCGCAGTTCGCTGGGGTAAAACCGCCATCGAGCACTGGAGGTCACATGGACCTCGATTCTCGGGCGAGGAAGGTGAGGATGCCGAAGACTTCCTCACCAAACTCGTAGAATATAGCTCGAGCCGTGACCTCACAGAGGACGACCTCCTCCGTTCCCTCCCAGAAGCTTTTAGAGGCGCAGCCCTTGCCTGGTTCCGAGTAGAACGGAACAGCTGGAGCTCCTACCCTGGCTTCGTGCGTTATTTTCGGGATGCTTATGGGCAGCGAAGCCCCGAAGCTAGTATTAAACGGGAAATTACGCTAAGGACCCAAGGGCCGGAAGAATCCATTCGAGAATGTATATTGGCTTTAAGAAGCCTATTTAGATTACTTTCGGTTCCCCCTTCAGTTGACGAACAATTGACATTTGTGTCCAGAACTTGAGGCCCGGTCTCGCGAAGCACATACGCCGCGAATCCGTACAAGACTTTCCGGATTTGCTGCGCCAAGGCCGCCAGGTCGAGAGTGTAGCGAGTCAGGAAAGATCTTACCGACCCCCTCCACCCGTTACACAGTCGGTCTACCCGGCTTTCGCCTACTCTCCAAAAAGTAAGAAACAGAGAGACAAAGTAGCCGCTACTACCCCCGCGTCCCCCCCGGCACAGCTCAAGGGAAATCATAGAGATTCACCTTCACCCCCACCACCCGTGGCTGACGCATCTCCACTGCTGCGCGCCACCTCGGTCCCGGTGGCAAAACCCTTGAAGGCGTCGGCCCCGCCCCGACGCCCTTCACCACCGACCCTCCCTACTCCTCAGTTCTCGCGCCCGAAGCGAATTCCTCCATTATCGGAAGTCGCGCCATCCACCCCTTCCCTCAGCCCTAGGGGGTCACCCAGCCCCAGCCCGATGGTCCGCTGTTACAACTGTAAACAGATGGGCCACATTTATCGCGAATGTTCTCATCCCCTCGGCTATTTTTGCCGAGTGTGCGGTTATCCGGGACGCACGAGCAACGATTGCCCCGTCTGCGCGCGGAAACGTTCGGGAAACTGTTAATGGGAGGGACAGAGTCCCCATAATAGTTTCAAAAACCCGAATACCCCAGACTCCCGAGGGAAAACGACTCCTTCACCCGCCACGCCCCAATCCACGAAGTCTCACCGGTTCCCCCGGTCACCCCCTCGTGGACCCACTTCAGAACCCTTCGCGTCCGTAGAGTCAATTCCCCCTTCCGCGTCCCTGTTGGACGCTGATCCGCGTCCATTCATAACGTTGGCGTTGCTTAGGACCCAGATACGAGCCCTAGTAGATACAGGCGCTTCTAAGTCGTATCTGGGGGTTACCTACAAAAGACTCGTGGCACCCTTCTTAAAAAAGACAAGCGAGCAAGTCCGAGTCGCGGAGGGATCATCTCCCTTGCTGGCTTAGTAACCCTCCGAATCACCCTTGACGAACAAATAGAGAACTTCGAGATCCGAGTCGCGCCCCTCGATTACGCATGCGTACTTGGCATGGACTTTTTGCGTCTATTTAGAGTAAAGCTAGACACGGAAAACGGAACGTGGACTAGTGGTAGCGGGAAAACTAGAGCATTAGAAGAAAAAGAGGTTTCGGCCAACGCACATGCCTCGTACAACTGCGTAGGATTGGTCGCCCCGTCCCAAGAAGCCCACCCCCTTTAAAACGGCTTCTCAATCGCCTATACCCCCCTGGACGCACCCCCTCCCTAGGTGTAACCCACCTGGCGGAGCACTACATAGACGTCCAACACCGCCCCCCAATTCGTCAAAAATCCCGACTCCTGTCCCCTGATATGCTAAAGGTCGCACAGGACGCCGTCGATGAGATGGCCCCAGAGGGTGTCATCGAACGAGCGGAAAGCCCGTGGTTGAGCAACCCGGTGATAGTGAAGAAGTCCAACGGTACGTTCCGCTTTTGCGTGGACTTCCGGGACGTCAATAAAATCACCCGTAAGGACGCCTACCCCCTCCCATCCATGGACAGAATACTGGCTGGGCTGAGTCGCGATCGGTGTATCACCACGCTAGATCTCAGTCAAGCCTATTTTCAGGTCCCCGTTGCGCCCCAGAGTCGACCCATCACGGCCTTCGCAGTTCCAGGCCGTGGACTCTTCCAATTTAAACGTATGCCCTTTGGCCTTACCAACGCCCCCGCCACCTTCCAACGGTTAGTGGATCGCCTCATTGATCCTGCGTGGGAACCCCACGTCTTGGCATATCTAGATGATATCATCATCGCTTCGGACAATGAGGAGGACCACTTCCGTTATCTAGAAGTCGTAGTAACCTCCCTCAAACGCGCTGGGTTGGAGTTAAATCTAAATAAAAGCGAATTCTTCCGGGAAGAGGTCAAATACCATGGCTTCGTGCTCAATAAAGACGGCTTGAAAACCGACCCGGAGAAGACCGCCCCCATTTTGGAATTCCCCGCACCTACCAACGTCAAACAGCTCCGCCGCTTTTTGGGAATGGTGGGGCAGTACTCCCGTTTCCTCCCAAATTTCTCCCATGATCGCGTTCCTCTGTCGCAGCTTTTGACCAAAGGCACCCCCTGGACCTGGGGAGAGGAGCAACAGAACGCGTTTGAAGCGCTACGTGACTCTCTCACCCACACCCCCGTACTGAAACGCCCCGATTTTGGAATTGATTTCACGATCCAGACGGACCCAAGCGATTTCGCCCTTGGTGCCGTGATTACCCAGGAGGTCAATGGAGAGGAGCACCCGATTAGCTTCGCTAGTCGCATCCTCACCAAAGCCGAACGGAAGTACACAGTCACCGAGAAGGAATGCCTCGGCGTCCTCTGGGCGGTGAAAAAGTATCGTCCGTATATAGAGGGAACGCACTTCAAGGTCATCACCGACCATCATAGCCTGAAGTGGCTCCGGAACTTGCGTGACCCCTCCGGTCGACTAGCCCGATGGGCATTAGCCATGCAGGCGTACGACATGGAGATAACGCATCGCGCAGGTGCCCTCAATGTTGTGCCCGACGTATTATCCCGCATGTACGAGAATGTGGAAGAAGCCCTTGGCGCCATTGGAGATGATGCAGATCCCTGGTATACCCAAAAGATATCGAATATTAGAGAATTCCCCTCCAAATACCCCAACTGGCGGATTGAGGATGGTAGAATCTACTACCATCGCCCGCACCCCGTTATTGAGTCAGCAGTGACCGATCAGGACGCCTGGAAGCTGGTCATACCCGCCCCGTCGCGTCCCCGTGCCATGAGCGATGCCCATGATTGTCCCCAATCCGGTCACCTTGGCATGGACAAGACCTAAAATCGCCTTATTCAGGATTTTTATTGGCCCGGGATATTTCAGGATGTTTCGCGTTACGTATCCCGAAGCCCTTCGTGTCAAAAAGTTAAGGGTTCCCAACAAGCCCCCCTGGTCTAATGACCGAGAGAACGACCGAAGGTCCATGGATGACGGTTAGCTCCGACATCATGGGGCCGTTTTCCCCAAGCAAGAAGCAAAATCAATTTGTAGTCGTATTTCAGGACATGTTCACGAAATATATCGATGTGAAACCCCATCGCGCGGCTACTGGTCCCGCGATTATGGATGCTTTTGATAGCCTAGTAATAAACCGATGGGGTTGCCCGAAATATTTTCTGACGGACAACGCCAAACAATACGCTAACAAGCATATATCGTCTCACCTCGCGGATTTAGGTATCATCCCCACCCCTATCCCGCCCTACCATGCACAGGCCAACCCGGTCGAAAGAGTCAATCGTATTCTTAAAACGATGATGAGCGCATTCGTATCGCATGACCATCGTGACTGGGACGTGCATCTTCCCGAATTAGCGTTTGCCATGAACACGGCTGTTCAATCCTCCACACAAATGACCCCCGCGTTCCTGAACTATGGTCGTAACCCGGTCCCCATGAGAAACCTGCGAAAAGATATTCCCCCTCCCCCCTCGTCCCTTCCTACCAATGCTGAATTTTGGTGCGACCGCATGAAGTGATTGCCCCTCATTCGTGACTGGGTACATCGCAACCTGGAGCGGGCGGCGACACGCCAGGCTCAGTACTACAACCGCAACCGGCGCGAAGTAGAATACCGAGTCGGCGACCTTGTCATGCGCCGCGTGCGTTTTCTCTCCTCTAGTGCCCAGAAATTCGCCGCAAAGCTCGCGCCAAAGTCCAACGGCCCCCACCGAATTCTTCGAATTATCTCCCCAGTAGTCTACGAACTGGATGACCTAGACAGCCGTAGACACCCAAGAGCCCATATCAAAGACTTAAAAGCCTACCACGCTCCGGAGGATAAGCCCCCTCCAGGAAGCTCCAAAAACGTAACGGACCCAGTAGATCTCGAATCCGTACGACGCGACAGTGAACCCCCGTGCTCAACAGCCCCTACACCCCCCACAGAGCCCCCAGTACCCCAAGAGGGTGTCGCCCCACGTCGCCGTGGTCGACCCCCAAAACACCTACGCAGTAACCCCCCGCCACCTCCGACGGAGAACAGTTGGAGCCCCGAAACGGCTAGGGAATCTCACAAGAAAAACCTACCCGAAGTACCAAATCGTCGTGGACGCCCACAAAATCCTCCGGGACCGTGAGTAAAAGACGCCCCGGGGGCAATGTTTGAGCGGCGACCGGGCCTAAGGCCACGCCGAAATTAAGAAATAATCGCACTGACACCTGGAACAAAACGGCCGCTTTCAAGTCGGCCAGTCCCCAGACGTGGAAGTGAAAAAGCAATAATAATAATCCATACAGACTTCACCCCAACCCCAGACACATGTTAAGTACTGTATCCCTTTCTGTTACAGATCAAGAAATCATGGACAAGGAGAGGAAGACGAAGTGGGCACGCGTCCCCTTTCGGGTAGTATGCCCGCTACGGGCAGGCAGGACGCTAACCCCTCCTCCATCACCTCCTGTCCCTCTCCCCGAACTGGAGTCCACCACCTAGTTCCCTCCGCTTCCAGTGAGAACACCCCGACTCTCCTCGGGAGTGGGAGCCCCTGTCCCCGTAGACGAGACACCTGTCTCTCCGGGAGCGGGGTCAACCACTCCGACGGTGGAGGAAACCCCCTCCCCGGGGGCGGATGCAACCAGCCCCGTGGACGAGACCGCTGTCTCTACGGGAAAGGAGGTATCCGCTCCAACGGTGGGGGTCGCCCTATTCCCTGAAGGGGCCGAAGCCCCCTCGACGGTGGAGACCTCTGTCTCCCCGGTGGTAGGCGAAAGCACCCTGACGGTAGCATCCCGTCCCCCTCCTCCGGGAGTCGGCAGCGCCACTCCGGCGGTAGACTGCCCCCAGCCCCCAATCCCGGGTGAGGTCACCCCCATGGAGGTATCATATGCCTACCCAGAGTCGGGTGAAGATGCCTCCATGGGCGAGGCACCCGAGGATGGGGGAATGGCGGACGCAGCCCCCTTTGAGGAACCCCTGGCCCCTCGAAGAATGGAGTACGCCACTCCTACATTGGAGAACCCAGTACCCCCGAACCACCCAGGCCTACGGCCGTTGGAGTTGGGTGGTCGGCGTTTCCGGGACGCGTCCCCAGGATGACCTCCGCTGCGTCGGCCCCATCTCACGGCGGAAGAGGCCCTACGGCCGTCCAAGGAGACCCTCGGAACGAGTATTTCCGGTCCGACCACCTCCAGTCCTTCCCGCCCCCAGCTCTCTCTCCAGGAGTACTGCGAGTGGCGGTGGGGGTTGGAGCGTGAAAGGCAGATGCTCACGAGGGGACCCGAGGACATCCCGAATCCCCCACCCCAAGCCCCGCCACCGCCCCGATATTTCCCCTACCCCCCTACCTCGAGGTGTAGGGCCCAGTCCCCCCTCGAGTTCGTGCGGTCCGCACCACCCGAATCGGCGAACCCCAGCCGGCCGCGCCTCCCTCGCGCCGCAACTCCCGCAAGGCCGAACCCTGGCCCTCCCTTCCCACGAAACCCGTCGGCTGCGAAAGTCCCCCGACTCGAGAAGAGGGCAAAAAGAAGAAGTCGCGCAGGAAGAAGTGCCCTAAACGGGGGAAGGACAGCCTGCGCCCCCTAATGTCGGTCGTGATTCCCCCGGAGGTGCCTCAACATTTCATACCCTTGAGGCCCCTTATGGAGATTCCAATCGCCAGACCGGAACCCCAAAACCCCCGCGTACGTTCCCGCTAAGACCGCGGTCGCGGGAACCGGCAAATCCCCCACCCTCCACCGCACGAACTCAAGAGGGAACACGCAGGGGTGCCAAGAGAGGCCTGACTGCGTCTCCCACTCAGACCGCACTGGCGGGCCCGGCGACCTCGCGGCCTCCTGGCGGCTCGCTCGGAAGCAACCCCCGGGCGACTGGGACCTCGGGAACTCCGGTACACCCGGCCGCCCCTATGGACTCTCAGGAGCCGGACCAACCGCAGCATCCCCGCAGGAGGGCGCGACCCCGACCGCATGTGCGCAGGAGAGCCCCAATTCCCCTAACCCCGATTGCCCCCGCGGTACCACCGCAACCAGAACCCAGCCGGGCGGTAAACCTCCCGCAAATCCGGCTGGAGCTCCCCAATCCATATGACCCGGATATCCGGTTAACCTGCGTCATCGCCTAGGCGTCAGGACTTGGGCACGCACCCCCGCCCCTAACCCCTACCATTTTTTTGTGTAATTTTTTTATGATACCCCAACACATGTTTCTCCGACAGGCACTGAATCACCCATTACCCCCAAAACAGTTCATATCCAATCCTCGGTACCTGGATCCCTTCCACTTCCCTCGCCCTCGTCGAAGATTGAAGACAGCGTGCTCCGAAGCTGGAAGATCCGAGGCCATGCGCACGGTCAAATGCCGTATAGCAATAAGGTAAAATTGTATCAGCCAGCCGGCATATGTGCTTACCCGGGGAAAGGACCCCGTTGAACTGTGAAATTTGCGTGCGCTAGCGACATTTATTTAGATACCCCTTTGTATAGGCCCACGGGCAATGTAGGCTTCCCAAGGATACAGGAACGTACCCTGTAGAAAATGTCAAGTGCATTAGAGAATAAGGACTGTGAGTGATTTCGCGTTAAGTTCCACGAGTATAGACACTGCGTAGTAGCGATTAAGGAAAGTGAGAGGAAAGTTTGCGTCTGAAAATTGTATTCGAGCCTCCGTATTTATTGTGACGCGAGTAACAAGGATGTACTCGAGTCAGGCCCGGGGGTTTGTGACAAGGTGTCACCGATCGACCCCTCGGCAGATCCGTCGCGGTGGATGCCGAAAGTGTCGAAAGTGTCCCGGAGCTCAGGATCGCCTTCCTCAATCCTTTTTTTTATTGCTTGTTGTTATCAGTTTTCATGAGTTCAGATATCCGTCCGTCAGTCGCCGGTAAAGCGCCTGAACGGCATTACCGTCATTGCTCGGTTGCGCGTTTCGCCGGGAGCGTGACCACCTTCCCAGCACTCGAAACGCCCGAGCCCCTCTTTCCCCTGGTTGTCCCTCTCGGCAGCGCAGGAGGTACCACCCGATGGTAGGAGTCATCGTGGCCGTCGAGAAGGGACACCGCCCCTCTCTGACGCGCCTGCATCTCCCCCCCCTCTCTTTTCTCTCTCTCTCTCTCTCTCTCTCTCTCTCTCTCTCTATCGCAGCATCAAAGCCAAAGAGACGAAGACGGAGGAGACTTTCCTAACACCGTGATTAGGTGGGGAAAACCCCGATCGGACCCCGCTTTCTAATCCTTCCCGTATCACCCCCGGTGATTCTTCGCTCCTGGTCACTGGAGATGCGCGTACGGTTCCCGCGTGCTCCTACCAAGCACGATAGCGGCCCCACTACGTCACTTCGTTGTCGGACGCGTTAAAGAACGGACCCCTATCGAGCGTGAAAAGCAGGATTGTGAACAATTACGAAAAACGTGTGTTTGCGCGAAAAGTGCTGTGAGGAACTTGGTTTCGCGATAAATTGTTTTTCGTGAGCTGAATTGTGTGCGAGGCGAGATCAGTCGTGCGGAAAAGTGAGGCGTTTTGGTGCCACGACCACCCACTATTCGGCCGAGGACGTCGCAGCCTCCAGAGGAAATTTCGAGGACATCCCGAGCCGTCCGCCGATGAGTCTCGAGGCGACTTCCCGGTGCACCCCCTTTCGCGTTTGTACTTTTTTTGTGTCTCCGGTCTTTTTTTTAGAAGCTCTACCGTCGCGTGATTTGTGAACCCCGCGCCTTTTACGTATTAGCGCATTCATGTGTCTTGTCGCGCCTCAACACTTTATTGTATTTTTTTTCTATTTCCGTTTTGAGAAATATAGCCGTCAGTTATAGTATAAAGCTGTAGATCATTTAACCCCCTTGCGTTTGTGAATCATTAATAAAGAATTTTTTTTGGTTCTGAGTTCTACCCGTTTCCAATTCAGGAAAAGGGTTATAAGTAGATTTTGATTTGCTCCGCTAATTTTTTCGGAGGTTTTTATTAATAGTGAATCAGTTGTATTTGAATTTTGACTCTCGTTTATGTTCCCTACTTCTTCAATTTCCATTGTAGGAATTTCCAAATCAAATTCTTCTTCCGTCGTATTAAAAACCGAAAAATATGTTTTTCCGCGTGTATTCTTTACAAGGGCCTTTCCTGCGTAAATTCCTTGCCCTATCTTTAAGTCCGGTAAATGTCCGACTCGTAACTTTGGATTCGCAACTCGAGCATAGCAAATCGTGGTACTCCTCGGGGGAATGCGTTGAGTGTCATAAAAATCATAGCAGACAGCCTTCTCATCTCCATAGAGATCCAAGCGTCCGTCATCGTAATTTGTCTTAGCATTTGATTGCCAGAAAAATTCGTTTCCTAATAATCCGTTTTGTTTGATTGGAAAATCAGCTGGGACTATATGAAAACTCACGAGACATCCTAAGAGCTCGACCGTGACAGTCCCTAAGGTAGTCACTAGGTGACGCGTTATTCCATACAGCTTTAAAATTTCCTTTTGATCAATAAATATGTCGGATGGAACCGAATCTGCCCTAAGGAGATTGGGACCTGATCCTAAATCTAGGAGAAAGCTCTGTATACCCTTTAATGGTTTTGCTACTATACGAATCGATGGTGCAGAATCTTGTATTCGGATATTGACCGTTCGGACAAATTCGTTTCGGCATTTATTGCTCAGACTCGACGTTCGGCTAGAGAAGTCTCCCTCGTAGCGCTCGTTGGGAGGGTACCGTGCGAGTTTCCCTGATTTTGTGTTTTTTGAGAGTTATTATATTCCCGTTTACGACATTCGTTTATAGTGTGCCCAGGATTTTTGCAATAATTGCAGAATTTTTGTATTATTTGCATTACTATGGTTATTATTCGCGTTATTAAATTGCCAATGGTTATTAGGGGTTTTTTGGACAAAATTAGTGTTTTAGTGTGAAATCGAAACCCCAATTGCATGTATGGTAAATATTAATTGCTAAAGAAAAGAAACCCTTCGGTATGGCGATACCTGTATTGATAACAAGACACAAGACGTGAAGCTGAAAAGGTGACTGAGGGGAAGATGGAAAAGCAAGTAACTTATGGGGAGACTTATTAAAGAGACCTTTGTTATGAAATGAATACACTTTGAATATGAATCAATTATTTATTTACCTGTTGAAGTTTCTTTACAAAGAACCAATGTTAATAATTTGGTTCATGTATATTTTGTCATCCGATACGGCAGGGAGAAAGAGGACGTGACGCGGAGAAAGGCGAAAGTAAGAAACAAATACATTGCACAAAGTACCTTTTGCCAGGATGAACTCTTCTGTCTCCTCCGAAGCCCCGCAGGCAGAGATGCAGGAAAAATATTAGGCGTTTCCAAATGCGCTTGTGCGAACCCTCAATTGAAGTGTAGTACGCCAAGAAGTCGAAAAGAAAAGGAAAAAACTCCCGATCTTCACATTGTCACGGTCGGCAGACGACTCAACTTACCGCGGTCCTCGCGCCACGAATCCGAGGCAGAGTTGCCGATCCGCGGAGAATTCCCATCCCCACCGCGTTCCGGCCACGGAGATTTTCGTCCCCTTCCATGTTTACCGCGGACTCGCCGCGGAGAATCCACATGCAAACGCGGCTCATCCGTGTGATTTCTCCTCCGCACTCAACTACCAAAGTCGACGCGCCCGTGTGATATCCCCACCGCACTCACACTATCAAAGTCGGCGTGTCTGTGTGAGCTCTACTGACGCTGTTAGAAGGAAATTTGACGGACGTATCCTTCCGCGAATTCCGATACTATAAATAGAACTTTCTTTTCTCTTATGATTTTGGAATAAATCTAGGCGCGAAATTCAAAATGAAGATACAATTAATTGTTGTTATTTATCAGGAAAATTCCTACTTTTATTAATCAGGTTGTTTTAATCAAAATGAATTATTTTTTAATGTAAATTCAATTAAAAAATATGCTAGCCAAGTTTCAACTATCCTAAATAATGTTTTATTCAATTTGAAAAATAAGTATTGAATAAATTAATTATTTCTGAATTATTGTTATATTACGGAATAGTAAAATAATGCAGCATTTATATATTTGCGATAAAATTATATAATTTTCAATATTGCATAGTGATTGCTTTTTTTATTTTTCTTGTTAATGTTAATTATTTTTTCATTAAATAAATTTCTTCTGCCGATGTTTATATACAACATTACTACATATGTAATATCGTAATGCCTGGTAGCCTAGTGGTTAAAGTGCTGGAATGTTGCGCTGCTTTTTGGTGTTCGCGCCCAGTACGGGACGATTTTTTTGTCTTATTTATTTGCATAATAAAGATTGTGCATATAAAAATTATTTATCAGCCAGTTTAATATATGTTTATGTTTTCTTCATTTATTTTGACAAATGTAACATTAAAGCAAATTAAAAAATACCTTAATTTATTTCCCCCAACATTTATTCGATTGAATATTATTAATTATGGCTTTGAATTATTTTTATAAAACTATATCAGTTTTAACCCTAACTAAAAGAATCATTATTTTAATAATTTATTTTTCAAAAATATTTTTAACTTATTGATATGTCCGAAATTCTTAATTTCTTAATTATTATATCAAAGAAACTTTACTTCTTTTAAGGAGACATCTAAAAGCAATGTATTAAATTTATTCATGCAATCCAATATCAATGATTAATATATTTTAACCAATTACAGTGTTTTTAATATTGAAAATCTATAAAATGAGATTAAGCCATATACATCGAACCAAAGAATTCTAAATTCAGATTTTAGAAGTTAATTAATAATTCTTTTTATTCAATTTTTATGATTTAAGTTCAATTTATAAATTTTCCATATCAACAAAATCAAAATTTTATTATTTGTGATTTTAATGCGGAAATTTTTGCTAATCAATAACAATAGATAATGTATTGAATCCAACGAAACTGTTTTTGTAATAATAATAATAATTCTTTTAATTAGGATTGAAACTTAAATATATTTGAATAAAAATGCCATAATTAATAATATTGAATGGAATAAATGTTGTGGGAATCAAAACAGAGTATTTTAATATTTGCTTTAACATTATATATGCCAAAATAAATTTTAAAAAAGTAATAATAAATTGTCCAATAAACAATTTGATATGCATGATCGTTATTATGAAAATAAAAAAAAAGTCGTCCCATATTGGGCGCGAACGCCAAAAATATTCTTTACTTTCCAACGCTTAGACCACTCGGCTACCAAGCGGTACGGGAGATTTAACAATAATCCTCCTAATAAAGTTTTGCAGGACAGTATACTATATATTAAAAACTATTTCATTAATCAAATTAATCCCAGGCGTTATTAATGTAAACGTTTTTTTTCATTGAATATGAAAAATGCATAAATTGAATTAAAATCATAAAATTCGAATAAAAAGAATTATAAATGAATGTCTCGAAACTATCACTGGTTTATATTGTTTTCAGTTAGTTATTTATTCTTTAAAAATATAATTATATCGTTAATTATGTTGTAAGTTATTGCTAATAGTTAAAACAATGCCTTCAAAACTGCTAAACAAAAATATTTAAAACGTTTATTTCATGAAATGTGAGATTATATCGGAAAAAACGCGTGTTCTACTATATTTTGCATTTACTTTTACGCTACATTTTCCTGAATTGCTATTTAAGTTATATTTATATAATTGTATAATTGTTATAAATATAATACGTGTCTTCGGATGTAAACTCGATCCTGAATTTTCTTCTTTCTGATTTTAAACATTTTTTTTTAAACACATAGTGTTCGACCGGCATAATCTCCAATCATGATCATTGATTAATCCCACCGCTGTCACCAATTTTGTTATATCCCAGATCTGAGAAGCAGATCTGGAATGTATTTAGTTCGCCATTTTTTTATCAAGGCACTTAAGCCCTTTACCTGGGAGCTGGCCTATGATCATGAGTTTAAGGAAAGGAAGGAAGGAAGGAAGGGAAAAATAACCTCAGTATTGAGCTTTTTTTAATCAGTAATTGATTAATTTTTGTGGATATCATATCCTTTTTTGCTCATTACGTCATTATCGGTTATTGGAGAGGATTTATAGGGATAGCAGGTCGAGGGGAATTAACTGTAGGAAAGGGAGATTGTGAATAAAACATTTTATATATAAATGTGTATATATTTTATTTCTCTTTTTACTTACTTATTTAAGGGAAAGGAATATTTAGGGTTGTTTTGGGAACGACCTCAACCGCTGGTTAGCGTTTAAAGTCGCCACTGCCCCTCAACCGCTGGACAAGGACAAAAAAAGGACAAAGGACAGGAAATTTTCCCCCGCGTTAATGACGAATATGTCTATTTGCGGGTCGGCTCTTGGGTGGAGAGGTACAGGACAGAGACAGACAGTACAAGACAGAAACTATAGGCACACACAACACCCACCCAGAGCCAGTCCCCCCTACCCCAATATCGGTACCACCAGCAGATTCGGCGGTCTGTGCCTTAGCGAGTACGACGCGGGGCTTATCCCATCTTTATCCGAGATAAGACCCACGACGTACCGACCGCGGATAAGACGCTGACGGTACCGATTACTGCCGACGGGGGTCGGCAGCGGTCCCAAATTCGTACCTTCGCTCAGCAAAGTTCCCCGGTTATTCCACACTGGACATAAGCAGAGAAAATTGCACGGACGGGGATTCGAACTCAGGACCTTCGCGACGTTCAGTTCGGGCGGACTAAGACTGACGCCTTAGCCCGCACGACCATCACGCCGACTAGAGAGCCCTCAACCGATGGATAGCGTTTAAAGTGCAGCCATGATTCGGTTAGAGGAGGGTGCATTTATACAACATTTTTACGTATACTTGCATCCGTTGGACGAAAAGAGAAGATGAGATAGGAAATACATATTTGTGGAATGAGCTTATTGGTTAAAACTTTTGGCGGCAAGAGTTTTCTAACGGAAGTCTATCTTTTAAATTTTCCTATTCGTTAAAAAATGAATTTCCGCCGAGTGCAGTAGTTTTATTGGGTAGGTCATAAAACTCTCAATTATCGTGTGTGCATTGGGCGGCTTCTCTGTTCGACCAAAGGTATCGTAAAACTAATTACTAATTTATTGTATAAATTAAAAAATTAAATTAAATTAACTTCATTTGATTAGGTATGAATTTAGCGTTAAAAAAAGTCCAAACACTTAATAGTTTGGTTTAGTTTGAAACAAAAATTAATCATTGTTTTGAGTATTGTTTAATCATATTTCATTTTTATTCTTAACTTAAGATTATGATCTAGTTCTTAAAGCTATTCACTAATCACTAGGTTCACTTAATGTTCATTTTAGTTTTGTGCACTAATATCTTTCTTTTTGAAAACGTCTTTGTTCCTTTCTTATCTTTCTTTATCGATGGAGAAAAGCCGGAGTTTCATGGCATGACCTATTTACGTATTTTCGTTAGGATGTAACAGTACGAATATTTCCAGAATATATCTATTGGAACACTAATGGATGATATCTAAGAACGAATATGTTAAGATTACATCTAGTCACAGACAGCACACTTATTCACTCCGAGGGTAAATTTATATGACAAGCTTAATAATCCCGAAATACCTTAACCAAATTGTCCATAATTACAACAACGATTATTGAGATATCGACGCACGTTTTAAGTACATATCTCATGTATTAGTACATAAATTTCCAGAATATATGTATTGTAACATTATAGCAGTTGTAACGTTGTATTTTTCCTTTATTTCATTTATTTAGTTTCCTAAAAAGATACATGTACATATAACATTCTCAATTGCACAAAAATTTCTGTTATTAGACGCGACCCGAAAATGCGGTTTCCGCTGAACTGGTCCGACTGTTATCCTCCTAGGCCCACGTTGCCGGAAGTGGAAATTCCCGGTCCTACCTTCCACACTACCTCCCCAAACTTCCTCTCTACCTTCCTCGCGATCCACGTCAACCGCTCGCCTTCACTTCCGGTTTCTTAATTTCCCCAAACCAAAATTTATGATTTTATCCGTTGTTATCTATTTTCGGTCTCAATATTTCAATAGATAAAAAATTATTTGATTTTTTTTTATCATTCACTTGCTACTTCCGGTCTGACTCGGTAATTTAATAATCAGTTTAACAAAAGAAAAGAAAACCCGATCATTCGATTTTAATTCGCCACCCTCGATCCACTCACGAATTAAAAAAAACGATCTTTCGACTTTGAATCGCTACTCGCCACTTCCGGTCTATTCATTAATTTACAAAGAAAACGACTTTTCTATTTCCCGTTGGTCACTGGCGACTTCCGATCTACTCATTAATTAATAAAAACGGTCTTTCGATTTTCCGTTGATTTTCGCCACTTCCGGTACAATACTCAATCATTTCAATCATCCAACAGACAACCAAAAAAAAAACAATCACATGTGTATCCCGTCTCTATCTCGCTACTTCCGGTCCGAATCGTTAAATTTTTGGTATTAAATGATTATTCGTTTAATCCTTCGGCTATGCCGCCTTATCTTTTCTTCTCCTCTTCCTGTCTCTCTCTTTTCTCGCCCTATCTTCCTCTCTCTCTCTTTCTCGCTACCTTCTTATCTCTCTCACACTCTCTCCTCAATTGCTGCTGGCACCCTCCTCTCACTCCACACCATAATCACAAAAAAACAACCGTCAACTCTACCACCGACGCGACGATTTTCTTTATTACTTAGAGTCTCGCTATCACGACCGTACTGACTTTTGAAATTGACATCGGTACTGACCGATGACAAATTTCCACCTCTCTCGCTAATTTCCTTTAAATTTTGAATTCTTAATTGGTGCGTAATATAACGCGCTAGTGTGTGTAGCGCCTGTATACATGCACACACGCGTGGTCAGCTAGACGATCGTCGCCTCTCCGTCGCACGATGGGAGACGCCGTCGCCGACATAACAAACCGGCGATCGACGGGAGAGATCGAGCGTCCTTCTCTAACCACAACCCGGGCCGGCGCAACTCGCATGCCTCTCGCTACCACTGCCGAGAGAGAACTTGCAGTTCTTACGTCGCGTATTGTTTTCGCCCAAATATAATTAATATTCCAGCAATTTAATATCGTGACTTTGTCACACAGTATATCTCGCAACGAATCCAATTAAAATGGCACAAATCACAGAAAGCACATTGATTCACTCGGAGGGTAAATTTATATGACAAGTTTATTAAACCCGAAATACCTTAACCAAATTGTCCATATTTACACCAAGTAATATTAAGATACTGATACAAGTTTTATATACATATCTCATGTATTAGTACGAATATTTCCCGAATATATCTATCCTTACATTATAGCAGGGTATCTCGCAAACGAATCCAATTAAAATGGCAACTAATCACTAAAGCGCACTTATTCACTTCGAGGGTTATATTATATGACACGCCGATTAAGCCTGAACCACCTGAATCAAATTGTCCATATTTACAGCAACGAATATTAAGATATTGTTAAACGTTTTAAGAAGATACCTTATGTATTAGTTCGAATATTTCCAGAATATATTTATCGTAACCCTATTGGAAGATATCTCGGAATGAATATGTAAACATTGTAACGCGGTGTTTATGACACGAAAGAGAGAAGGAAAAGGGAGAGAAGAGAAAATCACGAAAACGAGAAAACACGTGTGCGACCGGAACGTGCGCCTGCCCGCCATGTTGAGATACTAATCACACGTGACCGCGGGTAGGCAACAAGGGAAACGCGGAACCGGAACGGCGCCCCAAGCGGATCGCGCACGAACAAGAGACGGCGCTTTTATCCACCGCCACGATAATGCGCATGCGGCGCGGATATTTAAATGAAAAGGAGGAACTGTGAGTTCAAATGCACAAATGACATTTGAATGACTGACAGTTCCATCCAAAATTCTTAGTAAAAAGGCATCGTGGCGATTCCTGAGGGGCGACCCCGAAGGTATAAATGAGAGCTCCGCTTGGGGCTCAGGAGAACTACGCTGCTTCCTCTCACGGCCTGCAAGTCAAGTCCCTACGTCGACGACCCTCATCAGGAACTTCAAGACGTGGCCACGCACCAATTTTCGAGGGCGTCGATTCATCCATCAGGGCAAAGCCGGTGCAGCCGTTTTTTGTACGATCAAAGGCGATAATTTTCATCGACTTCAACCCGCTTGGTCGAAGTCCAGGGTAAGCGTGATCTCGCTAATTATTCTTCAAATTTCTATTTTGAAAATTATCTGCTGCTCTGCTTCCCCTGTCGAGGTTCTGCGAGATGACGGAAAGCAAAGGAGCGGCCAGTGGGTACCCGGGGAGATCCCGCTACTTGAGATCAACCGACACTTCGACCGGCGGATCGACGAGAGGAAATCAGGGCCGGCCCAATAAACACAGGGGCCCCGAAGAACCAAGAGGAAGACATCGCGGAAGATATGCGCCTTCTCTCCTGCTGCGTGGTATTTCCGGTTTTTTCTATATATGTGGTATGTTAATAATATTTTGCCGTTATTTTTGTAAAACTCTTATTCGCGTAAATTGTTCCGTTGCTCGATTCGTTTAATTGACAAATTTTAACCCGCATAAGTTATTTCGTTCTAGGACTAGTTATTGACTCGCATCATGGATTTTTAAATGTGTGTATCATATTCGCGTAATTTATCCCGTATATGTGTAGATTTATTGTAAATATAGAGTATTTATGTGTGATTTTAATCTATTGACGCGAAAGAACGGCAAATCAATTTTGTAATTTTGATTTCTTTGTGCGCTAAATTAATGTCCATGCAGTGAGCAACAAAAATAAAAGAGAACAAAAAAAATAAGGATATATATATCTATATAAAATGAAAATATATGTTTGTAATTATTAAAATAGTTACAATGGCGCCCAACAAGTAGGGCTCGAGAAAATTGAGATTTTTCGAGAACTCATAATATTGATTACTGCATGGAATTTAGCGTAACTAAGAAATCAAAATCAGGTAGAACGACAAATCAAAGATATAGTACGTTAAACTTTGCGAGAAAAACACAAAAAATACAAACCTGTTCCAATATGCCGTTGTTTCATGATGAACGTCCAGTTGGAACGAATGACAATCCAAGTACGCAAAACGAGACAAATCCGATGAACGAAAGTGAAATTCGACGAATTACGAACTCCGTAACGGAAATGCAAAAGGCAACTCGATTTGTTGAGAACCCAAATTTGGCAGCAATATGCCGAGTTCAATGCTCGAAGACCTGATAATTCAAAAGATGAACAGATTGCAGGTTTTCGAGCATTTGCTGCTGAATTGGGCACAATTTTAAATCAAAATCAACAGCCATCCATCGATGTCGTTCCACCGAAATTTCAAAATGAAAATATGACAAATCCTATAAAATTTCTAGACGACGTGGAACGATATTTCAAATTAAAGAATATACACGGGGTTCGTAAACTTCTGTTTATTGAAAATGTTTTGGAGGGAAGAGCGCGAGGGTGGTTCGGCGTCAATAATTTCGAGACATATGATGAATTTAAAATATAATTTTTAGGAAAATTTTATTCACTGCCAATACAACTAGAACAAAAACAAAAATGGACGAATGAACGCTATCGTGAATCTGAAGGGGGTTTGCAGAATTACTTCTATAGAAAAATTTTGGACGCAACGTATTTTATACCGAAAATGACCGAATGTGAAATTAATTACATGATAATTCAACAATCAAAAAAGTAGAAGTAATTCTGCAATCCCGGAGAACGAAAACCGCACGAAAGATGTAAGGCAAATTCAAACGGTTGAAAACCGTTCAAAAAGTTTATACGCGAAATGAAAATCGACCCCGAATTCCGCAAAACTCTAACGGGCACGTTAATCCTCAAAACGGTTCACAACACTTGTCACTACCGGACGTCAGATAGCCGCCACCGATTTTTCAAAATTCGAACGTGATTTCTCCGAATAATTACGCACGAAAGTCCAATTTAAATTGAAGACCGGCGCGTTGAATTATGCCCCAACGGCGCGTCGTGATTATGATTTCGCACCGGAGTTGCAAAACAATATCGAAATCAAAAAACACAAAAGTCGATTAAGTGAGGAATTTAAATGTCCACATATTAAATTGAATATCTATAATAATGATATATGGGCTCTAATTGACACAGGTAGCCAAATTACGGCTATCTCAGAAAACTTTTACAAAAAACAAATTTGCAGCACAGGCAATCCGCATGAATTACCTGTAACTAATCTTTTAATTTCAACTGTAATTGGTAAAAAAGCCACGACAATAAAAAGACAAGCATTTTTTACTTTTAATATTGACAATGTGACAAGAGCCCATTCATTTTTAATAATTCCTCACTTATCGACGGAAATAATTTTAGGCAACGATTTCCATATGACATTCGGAGTAGTGCTTAATTATCCGGAGAAATCTATCGTGTGGGCGGGAAAATATATCTCGAAAGCATGTGTGCAATTTTCAATTGACCCGTCAAGTAGCATCACATGTTCTAATTTTGACGATGCGACCCATGTCTTCGTCACGAACCATCATGAACTTTCAGGGAATTTTAATGGGCAATATCAAATTAATGGGGGAAATAACATGCAATGGGGGGATAAATATGCAATGTATAATGTCGAAAAGGATAATAATTTTATTTATGATGATAATTTTGAAAATGAAAATGATAATAATTTTATTTATGATGATTATGTAAATAATGATAATTTTGAAAATGAAAATGAAGATAATTTTAGTTATGATGACTATGTAAATAATGATAGTTTTGAAAATGAAAATGATAATAATTTTAGTTATGATGACCATGTAAGTAATGATAATTTTGAAAATGAAAGCAATAATTATTTTATTAATGATGACTACACCAGTGACGATAACTTTAAAACGGGAAACAATTATTGCAATAATGATGGTCATGTGCTAAATGTTGACAATGAATGTGATACACATAGTAATGATGACAATGATAATGTAATGAACCATGATGTTGACGATTTTGAAAGAAATGATATTGTAAATGTTGACGATTTTGAAAGAAATGATATCTTAAATGTTGACGATATTGAAAGAAATGATATTGTAAATGTTGACGATTTTGAAAGAAATGATATTGTAAATGTTGACAATTTTGACAGAAATGATGTTTTAAATGATGACGATTTTGAAAAAAATGATGTATTGAATAATGACGATATAATCGCTGATAATGTCACATACGACATTGGTGACAGGGGGATATGTCGAGTGGTTCATGATGGAGAACGTGAGGTCGTTAACGGGTGTTCAGGAGATGATTCGCTAATAAGATGTAATCAGATTGTGACAACCGATATTGATTGCGAGCCTGAGGGTTTTCGAGTAACGAAAGAACATGAAATGATGAACATAATCAATAATATGAATGAGTTGAATAACCATGAGAGGACCGCATTCGATAAAGTTCTAAGGAAACATGTGAAGTTGTTTTCGGATAAGATAGGATGCGCTAGAGGTTATGAGCACAAAATAATCTTAAAAAATGACAAGACATACATTAGACGAAACTATCCAGTGCCATTCGCCCTTAGAAGTGCTATCAGCAGTGAAATAAAAGAAATGATGGCACAGGGAATAATTGAAAGGGCGATAACGCCGTACGTAAACCCATTGAGAGTTGTTAAAAAAGCTAACGGGGGGATTCGGATTTGTATAGATGCTCGACATCTAAACGACGTAATCGGAGACAACAACGAATCCCCCCCTCCCCATTATTAATGAATTAATCCAGAAATTTCATGTTGTGGATTTTTTCTCAAAAATGGATCTCACGCACGATTACTGGCAAGTACCGTTGTATATTGACTCGAGGAAGTACACAGGATTCATTTTAGAGGGAAAAACCTACCACTTTTGTCGGATCCGTTTCGGCCTTAAAATTGCTGGCAGTGGCTTCATTACGGCACTTAGAATGGCAATGGATGGGGATTTTGAAAAAGAAACCGCGATGTATATTGACGACCTATTAGTAGGGACGAGTTCGGTTGACAATCATTTAAAAGTATTGGACCGATTATTTTGTAAATTATCCGAATACAACTTCACATTAAATCTGAAAAAATGTGAGTTTTTTAAGGCTAATATGCCATTTCTGGAGTTCATTATTTCTCGCAGGGGGGTAGATGCAGACCCCGAAAAACTAAAAGATATTAGGGATTTCAGTGAACCCTAAAACGTCAAGGAACTACAACGATTTTTAGGGGTCTGCAACTATTATAGAGAATTTAGCCTGAATCATAGTAAAGCTGTAGACCCCTTGCGAGAATTATTAAAGAATAATGCAAAATGGGAGTGGAGCGATGCCCATAGAAACGCGTTTGCTACCCTTAAAAGAAACTTTCTCGAGTGCATCACTTTACATCATGTCATTCCGGGTTCAATGTTTTATGTTGAAGCTGACGCGAGTGATCATGGTCTGGGAGGCGTACTCGTGCAATTTGATAAAGAGAAAAAGAGACAGATAATTGCAGTAGCGAGTCGGTGCTTAAATGATGCAGAGATCAAATATACCACGACCGAGAAGGAATTACTATCCATCGTACATGCTGTAACAAAGTTCCGAGCTTATCTAATTGGTGTCCATTTTGGGATTGTGACGGATCATAAGAGTTTGACATTCTTACAATCCTGCACCTCTCTCTATCTGTCTCAAGACCTTGCCGTTGGTGGGAGAGCTTATGATCCTCCGCTCGCCCATAGATAGATTACCTGAGGAGTCCGCTTAAGTGGACCTCCACTCCATCATCGGGCTCCCCGGGGACTGTGACACCAATTGGTGTCCGATCTCGGGAGTCTGTTGACTCCTGGGGACTATGACCCATGTTTTGAGTCCGATCCCAGGCGCAGGATTGGAGGTATTTCTGTGGTCTACCCAAGGACTGTGACACTGTAGGTGTCCAAACTTGTGTGACTATTAGGCAACCCCAGGACTATGTCACCAAAATGGTGGCCGATCTCGGGTTGGTAACCCAGTATACTCATCCGGAGCAGCTCTGCTGCCTGGGTGGGTGTATCCCAGCTGGGTTGGTAAGAGGAGGGCAACCTGCCGCATCTGTGGGTTGAAAGGAGGATCCAACTAAGAAGAGACAGCCCCTAAGTCGGAGGGTATGGTAGGCACCGTGCTGGAAACTGGCAAATTGCCGGGGATCGACTTGTCATTCGGGTAACATCCTGGATGTCTTAGTACCGGGGGTTAAGAAGGTACCGCCAAACGGTCCCTTGGGGCACCAGGCGCCACCCCTCGTATCAAGTCGCCTCATCTCGGTATGCGGGGCTCTGCCGGGAGGAAGACTATTTCCCTAGCTGCTCGTGGGACCACAATGTAGACACAAACTATAAAAAACAAAAATCCAACGCCTCAGGTGCCTGGCACCAATGAAACAGCATCGAAGTGGCGCATGACAGTCCGATGGAAACGGGTACGGCTGAGGACGCAAATCCATGCCAAAAACTCAGTGGCGCACAGCGGAGGAGAGAGCTGTGGCTTAAATACGAAGAGGAGAAGGCAAGGGCTCCCCCTCCCCAATCCTCCAGCTTCTACGAAAAGCGGTTCGCGGACGAAGAAGGCGCCATCCGTGGCTGGGGCTGGAGGGTTCCAGACGGGTGTCTGGAGGAGCCGACTACTTCGACCGTGACATCCGCTAATGCTCCCCCTGGGGGTAAAAGGAAGGCGAGGAGCGTTTCTGATCCCTCGGCTAAATCCCAGGGAAAGAAAGCAAAGGGTAGGCAGGAGCAAGTCTCCGCCCCAGAAGGACCTACTCGCAGGCGGCTTCCGGGCTCCCGAAGGTTATGATCGCCTTCGGTGAGGACGCAGAGCTGCGTGTCGAGAAGGGAGTTTTCGACAAACTCAGGGGGGTCATCATGGACAGGGTGGTGGATATCCCGGACGGGGAATTCATACCCAGGTTCGTGGAGGCCACCCTGAGGGGGGGGGGAGGGGGATTGCTACTTTTCTCTGTGTGGATGAGGGGAGTGCTGGTTGGCTGCGCGGAGTTGTACCGCAGATCGCTCTTGAGGAGGGCCGTAAGGTGAGGATAGTCCTCCCTGAGGAACTCGTGAAGAGGGTGAAGATGACCGTGCTCTCACCTCCACCCAGGAGAGAGACCAGCGTTTTGCTTAAAATAATTAAGAAGCAAAATGCTGACCTGAAGGTCGGGACGTGGGTAGTCCACAAAAGAGAGGAGTTGCAGAACGGCACCGTCTTAGTTCTCGGTGTGGACGAGGACTCCGCGAAACGCCTTGAGTCTCGTTGTTACCGAGCTTATCTGGGGACAGGTGAGGTTGTGTTTAGGCCAGCCTCCAGGAACCCGACAAGCTCGGTGAAGAAAAACTCAAACACGAACTAGCCTAATGGCTAGGTATCGTGCTGAAATTTTTTACATTAATTTGCATCACAGCAAAGATGCCTCAGCTTTACTTATGAGGGGTCTAAATGTGATGCGCACAAACAAAGCCATGGCATTAATACAAGAGGCTTGGTGCTATAAGGGCCAGATACGAGGTCTGGGTAGAATTAGCACAGTCTACGCTAGTGGGCTGCATGAAACACAGAGAGCATGTATAGTTTTAAAAAACGTAGAGGGGGTTGGTGATAGCATCGGCCTACTTTCCACATGACGGGGAAACTCCTCCTGAGGAGCTAACCAGGTTAGTCAGGTATTGCGAAAATGAGTGCCTCGATCTCCTTATTGGTTGTGATGCAAATGCCCACAGTACGCTATGGGGAAGCACCGACACAAATGAGAGAGGAGGCGACAGGTAATACGATATGGATATGCTCCGATAGCCAGGCGGCATTGAGAGCCATAGGAAATCTTATCGTTAAATCGGCGCTAGTCAGAGATGCAAAGGCAAGTTTGCGACGTCTGGCCATACGTAATAAGCTCAACCTAACATGGATCCCCGGACACATGGGTTGGAAAGGAAACGAAAGGGCGGACTCCCTGGCCAAGTCGGGCATAATAAATGGGAGGGTTGCTATGCCCTTTCAGGAAGGACTTAACAGGCTGACGAGCCATCTTAAAGCTCAGCAGGTTAAGGAGTGGACCAACCACAAAAAATGCAGCACAACCAAAAGCCTTGCAGGTGAACTGAGGGCTGATAGATGGGCTGAACAGCTGACCAAACTGGACATAACAAGGATAAGAGTTTCCATTAAAATCCTCACTGGACATGGGAACCTGAATAAGTATGGCTATGCGGTGGGAAAGAAAAATTCCCCGCTGTGTACTAAATGCGACGAGAACATGGAGGCGACCACAGCACACTTCCTCTGTGAATGTCCTGCCCTAATGGAGACACGAAGGAAATTCCTAGACTCTCCATTTCTGGCGAAGGAGGAAATCAGGGCGCGAAGTCTTCAGCAGATTCTGAACTTCTGCAATAAGGCTGGTTATCCAGCTAAACCCTGAAATGGCATCAGGAATAGCGTACAAAGGCAAATTGTCAAGTGCGCTGATTTCGGAGGTCTCAACCCCGGACCTGATGAAAGCCATACCAATACCAATACGATCCTGCACATTTCAAAGTGCTCGCTTGATGCGCTGGGGACTATTGTTGCAGCAATATTCCTACTCGGTCAGCCATATAAAAGAATCTCAAAATGTCATGGCAGATTTTTTAAGTCGCAATCCGTCAGGAGAATTTGGGAATTACGAAGAGAAGAAAACGATTGTAATTGCTAATATTAACGTTAAAGACGATGATCGGCATGCATTGGCCTTGAACACGGCAATCTGCCTTATAAATGAAAGAGAAATAAGGGGGGATATAAAAAATTTAAAAATTTGGCAAAAGGAAGATGACTTCGTTGTAGGGTTGATAGATAAATGTAAGGACAATAAAAATGACGAATCTTATCAGCTTTGCAACGATATTTTATTCCATAAGTCCCATGGACAACAGGAATGGCAGATTGTTGTTCCGAGGCAGATGCATGCCGAATTGATTGAATATACTCATGAGAAATTGTGTCACCCAGGAGTATACAAAGCTTTTGAATATTTAAAGAGATCCTTTTATTGGCGTGGCATGCACCGACAAGTGAAAAAGTATGTTGCATCCTGTGACCTGTGCCAACGCGTTAAAACCCCAAATCAAGCTATGGAAGGGAAATATGAGTTTGTTAAATCCACGTCACCCTCTGACTTGGTGACAGTGGACTTCTATGGTCCATTACCGAGTGGCAGGGCAGGAATGCAGCATATTTTCGTAATAGTAGATGCATTCTTAAAATACGTGAAATTATACCCCATGAAAAGGGTCACCACTCGCGCCAGCTTAAACCGTCCTATAAATGATTATTTTATAAATGTGGGGTAACCTAAAAAGATTTTAAGGGATCATGGTTCGCAATTATCATCAGGCTTGTGGATGAACACGTTAGAGGCACTGGATTTTGGGGTTCGCTTTAGCTCCATTCGACACCCACAGTCGAATCCTACTGAGCGGGTGATGCGTGAATTGGGTCGCCTTTTTCGCACACTCTGCTCAGATAAGCATACGAAAAGGGTCAGCTTCATTCCAGAGATAGAAAGGGTTTTAAATGTTATGACACACCACTCGACAGGATATGCACCTCACCAGCTTCATTTTGGTGAGCCTGCCGAGGATATAATACGACAATTAGTGAAATTCCCACCTATGAAACAAATAAATTATGACCAAATGATTATTTTAGCCAATGACAATCTGGAACGGAGCTATAGACAGCGCAAAACAACAAAAACCCATTTCAAAAGTACATATAAAAGTGGGAGATATGGTGCTATTGCGAGACCACCATCTGTCCAGTGCACTTGACAGAACGACAAAAAAGTGCTTTCACCTATTTGAGGGCCCTTATAACGTCGTGTCAATGGTTGGAAATAATGCGGTGAGACTAGGAGATCCAAAATCCGGCACCACAAAAGAAGGCACATACAACAAAGCGAGTCTTCGTCCATATGTCGGTATGACGTCCGATCCTTGACTTGCGGCTAGCTCCGAGGCTCGTAAAAGGGACAGGAGAAATAAAGAGCACATTTTATTTTTTATTTTTTCATCCATTCGTTCCAGCTGGATAGTCGACCACTTGCACTGCGTGTAAACAAACCGACGAACGCGCACCATGGACGATTCGATTTTATGCACTTCCGATTCGGTTTCTTTCTCGCGATCGGACGACCCCTTCAAAGAAAAGGGGGATATTGTAACACGGCGTTTATGACACGAAAGAGAAGGAAAAGGGAGAGAAGGGAAAATCACGAAAACGAGAAAACACGTGTGCGAACGGAACGTGCGCCTGCCCGCCATGTTGAGGTACTAATCACACGTGACCGCGGGTAGGCAACAAGGGAAACGCGGAACGGGAATGGCGCCCCAAGCGGATCGCGCATGAACAAGAGACGGCGCTTTTATCCACCGCCACGATAATGCGCATGCGGCGCGGATATTTAAATGAAAAGGAGGAACTGTCAGTTCAAATGCACAAATGACATTTGAATGACTGACAGTTCCTTCCAAAATTCTTAGGAAAAAGGCATCGTGGCGATTCCTGAGGGGACGACCCTGAAGGTATAAATGAGAGCTCCGCTTGGTGCTCAGGAGAACTACGCTGCTTCCTCTCACGGTAGGAACTTCAAGACGTGGCCACGCACCAATTTTCGAGGGAGTCGATTCATCCATCAGGGCAAATCCGGTGCAGCCGTTTTTTGTACGATCAAAGGCGATAATTTTCATCGACTTTGACCCGCTTGGTCGAAGTCCAAGGTAAGCGTGATCTCGCCAATTATTCTTCAAATTTCTATTTTGAAAATTATCTGCCGCTCTGCTTCCCCTGTCGAGGTTCTGCGAGAGAAAGGAAAGCAAAGGAGCGGCCAGTGAGTACCCGGGGAGATCCCGCTACTTGAGATCAACCGACACTTCGACCGGCAGTAGTGTAACTAAGCCGGTCCTGTATACCCCCACCCTACCTCCCAGTCGATTTATTTAAACAATTAATTATTTATTTGATGATGTCACGCATGCCAGGTGAAGGTCGTGAGAGTAGGGGGACAAAGTCACAAGTGAAAGGGAAATTGTAAACAATTTCGTAAACAATTTCATAATCGAAGATTGTGAAGGTTGAGAAACATGTGTACTACATATTATAATTCCTTATAATTAATGACCTAATCCAACCATACGCAACAAATTGTTATTAACAATTTACTATTATTATGAATAAACATCCGCGGCCGAAGGCCGTCGCCTATTTGAATACCAACGCAGATGCGCGAGGAACCGCAGTGATACGTAAAAGTCCTCGTCATGCTGTTTACTACTACCTTCTCTCTCGCACTCATTGCCGAGCTCATATTTGTCGTGACAAGAACATTTAGTTTTCACGGAAATTGATCCCCCACGTTCGTCATCTGTACCTCTAAACTTTCAAATGCGTACGCCCTTGTAGACAATTTATGACGCGTCTCCCGGATCTTTTCGTCGTACGTACTATTCTCCCCGTAATTACTTTTGAAATGTACGAATAGACCTATAACAGACGTAGCCCACATATATATTTTCTAAATACATCTAATTAATCAGTCCGTAGCATTTCTCAATTTTCGGCTCGAGGCCTTGTTGTCCACCTTGACTTTCACCTCTATTGCAAAACCTTTCATGAAAAGGGTTTCCACACGTCTTAGAAATACACGGTAAGTTAGGAAATTTAAGGCAATCAAGCGTAAAATTGTAAGGACGTCTTCCATCTGTTTACTACAAAACCCGTATTTCGTTAATGAACTCTAAATTTTTAAACGCGTGCGTGTGTAGAGAAGTTTTGATGGTTCGTTTCTCGGTAAATGTTTAGAATATTACAACATTGTTGTAAACCATTTTCATGGTCATTGATTTCCCATAGACAACATTCGTCATATCTTAAAATTGGGGAGCGTGCGCGCGTGCAAACAGGTTATGATTCATGTTTTGTTTATATTATGTAACCTTCATTTTCCACAGGCTTAAACTTGCTTTAATTCCCACCATTGTTAATCAAATAAATTAAATATTCACTTCCAATGTAGTATTGCCATGTGTAGACTGTCGAAAAACAAATTTTAAAAGTCGCCTTCATTAAACGTCAGATGTTGCATCATTATATTCGCTTCACCGTGATTATGTGAAAATACATCGTAAGTTAGGAACCGTATTGAGAGTGAAAGTAAAATGACCTTTTCCTCGAGGCAGCCTAATTCAAGCATTCCAATGTAGTATTGCCATATGTGAGTAAAATAACCTTTTCCTCGTGCGACCTACTACCATCTCTCTCGCTCTCGCATACTCTTTGTTAGATCCATTAACTTTAGCAGTATACTGTTTTCACGGTCGTCGATTATGCGTTGATCACTTATTCACCGTACATTTGTTTTCCCGAAACTTTCGAAAATATATACAGGTCCAGACGCGTTTAAAAGGTCATTGCACAATGTAGAAAAGGCGCTATGCAAGCCTGAACGCGTTCAAAAGACCTGGCGCCGACCCCCCCTAATATTGTTATAAAAATGTCCTGCCTTTAGATGGTCATTGCAAACGGCCTCTTTCTAATGCGTGATCTTAAGAAATTACATCAGAAATATTGAAAAATACTACCTGTTACACATTCGTATTGTCATGTGAGGAATGTCATGTCAAAAAAAAAAAAAAAAAGTCGCCTTCATTAAGGGTCAGCTATTGCTACATCATAGTCGCATCTCGATGCCTACGTGGAAATACATCGTTGGCTAGGAACCGTATTTTGAAAGTAAAGGTGAAATTTTAATAATGACCTTTTCCTCCTGACTTCGTAATAAATCCTTAATGAACGTTGAAGTGATGCAGGCTGTTCAAGTAGATTTTAGCATTATACCAGTTTCACGGTCTTCGGCATTGCCGATTACCCGTGGATCATTTTCACAGCATATTTTTCCATGTATACAGGTTCAGACGCGTTTAAAGTCATTGGCCAATTTCATCAAAACATACACTAAGTGACAAATTTTCTTTCCCAAATTTAGGCAACCTCCGCCATAATAGAAAGGAGATTTCCTCAGTTCCGTATTTTATCTGTAAGAATGACCTAGCGGATCACCCGTTGGCCAACACACCCCTTCGTTAACAAAGGTAGCATTTATAAATAAATAAATAATTTACAATTATAATATTCAAATAGTAATAAATCTCACATAATCCGAATAGCGTGTATTAAAATGTATAATATAGAACTGATGGAAGAAGCTAGCAGTAATTAGAAAGAGAGGATGACACGCTTATTCCTTATGCATTTATCTATTCACGGTATTTACGTGTTTTCATGACGTTCGAACCATAGCTATACGAGTTTGGACACGTGGGTAATGTAATTAATCAGGTTCCTGACCATTTTTTAATATGTGTACAATTTACAGCATCTTAAATATCGCCATGCAGGTTTCGACCTGTTAATTATCCGTAGACTTTACTATACGGTAACAATGAATCTGACTTCCCATAATTGACGAATACATACGATTATCGACTTGCTTTTAATGTAATTAATTAACCTTTATTTAATATATAAGCGTGTAAAATTCAACAGTTTCTTTCTATCTTTTCGCACAGTTGTGTTTCTTTTAAGTAAAAAGTTAAAGGAAGTGACATGGGCTGCCATCTTTTGGTATGTTTAAAGAGATTGCAAAATCTGTGTATCGCAGAATTAAATATGCGGGTGCATCTGAAATGCATGGTTTCATCGTAGGCGACGATGATACACTTGCTGATGGAAATGGTTATAAAGCGATTACAATTGAATGCGAAGTTCTTGAAAATTGGCTCTGGTTGACAATTAACCTTATTATCGCCATGCAAAAGAATATGAAAGTCAAATTGTTAAATATTACCGCGCATCTACTGCAAATCTCGAGGAACCAGATTTCTTATTTTTAAAATACCTATATTGCCATTAATATACATCCCTTTGAAATTGACAGTTTGCACAGTCTTTAATCATCGGCGGCTGTCTATCTGCGGTATCATCACTCGTTTTAAAATGTTTATCGACGACATGCAGGTAAATCAGGATGCATTTACATTGTGTGTGGTAAGCATGAGAATACATCTTTAATTTCACGTTCTCCAAACGTTGAGATGAAATCTATAGGTAGACACTCGATGTCTTTTGTTTCCATTAATGCAAGACGTTTCACTTCATAGTAAATTCTCATTGACTTTTGAAGAGATGCAGGTTGAAGATTTTTGAAGAAGAGACTTTACGATTTTCCAGTTGTCGTCCTGTGAGCTTCGGTAGAGGTGGACAGGTCAATATGTCTATGTCGGCAACATTATCAGTATCTAAAATTTCCTGCAATCTATGTCTTTTATTTTGCTGCGCCTTTTATGTATATCTTGTGAGCACATGTAACGGTGTCTTCCAACGTTTCGTTCATTGCATCAAAGGGTATATCGCCCGATTCCCATCGTAGACCATGATAATTGTGCATTAACCAATTGTTTTACATTCAAAACGTACTTTACAACATCACTGTCGGAAATATCAATAATAAACATTTTCTTCGTTATCAAGAGGAGCGGGAGCTCCTCGCGCCAAGTTCTTATCAAACGCCCTAACCCATGTAATAACTGTATATCTATATATAGCGCGCGGCGACCGCTACTGCCCTGTCAGTATGGGATGCCCCAAAAATGCCCCAAAAA
Source organism: Trichopria drosophilae (assembly GCA_030407085.1). Lineage (NCBI taxonomy): Eukaryota > Metazoa > Arthropoda > Insecta > Hymenoptera > Diapriidae > Trichopria > Trichopria drosophilae. The sequence continues at coordinate 129,665,081 of CM059582.1, read as the reverse complement.
TATGCCGGTATAAAACGTCCTAGAAAATACCCTAAAAATGCCGTGAAAATGCCCGATTGCGAGCATGAGCCTCTGGGATTTTCATAAAATAAATGCTTCGAAAATGCCCTGAAAATGCCCAAATGCGATCACAGACCTCTGGCATTTTTATCAAATAAATGCCACGAAAATGCCGAGAAAATGCTCGTCCGACAACATTGAACGTTGGGCACTTTCTTAAATTAATGCCCTGAAAATGCCCAACTAAGTGTATGAGCCCTTGGCATTTTCATAACATAAATGCCCAGGAAATGCCATGAAAATGCCCAACTGAGGTCACGGGCCTCTGGCATTTTCATAAAATAAATGCCTCGAAAATGCCGTTAAAATGCTCGTCCGACAACACTGAACGTTGGGCATTTTCGTAAATTAATGCCCTGAAAATGCCATGAAAATGCCCAACTGAATGTACGAGCCCTTGGCATTTTCATAAAATAAATGCCTCGAAAATGCCGTGAAAATGCTCGTCCGACAACATTGAACGTTGGGCATTTTCGTAAATAAATGCCCTGAAAATGCCATGAAAATGCCCTACTGAATCTATGGGCCCTTGGCATTTTCATAACATAAATGCTCAGAAAATGCCATGAAAATGCCCAACTGAGATCACGGGCCTCTGGCATTTTCATAAAATAAGTGCCTCGAAATTGCCGTGAAAATGCCGGACTGAGAGCATGCAACCCTCGAAAGCATTGTGTTTTTCTCCGAATATACTCGATTTCTTAAAAAATATAAAATGTTATAAATTTACATTACGTACTTGAGGGTATTCGAGGTTGCTGATTACCAATTCTTTGTCGAAATTCCAAAATTTCAAATGGCGGATCCAACATGGCGGTTCAAAATCCGAAAAGTGTATTTGATTTATATGATATTCGGTACTCGCGGTACTAATTATGCATTGGATTTCCCGTTTTGAATTTTGAAAACCTGAAAATGGATTGGTAATCAGCGACCTTGAAAATTCCCCGAGCAACAAGTTTCATGGTAATTGGATGATGGCAAAAATTCGTGCCGCAAAGCATTAAATTGGGATACAAATTGCAAGATGAGTATTTCAAGAACGAAAGTCTTAAAATCAGTATTCCCTATGAATGCAACATTTCCATGTGTCACGCATGAGGTTAGAACCCAAGCATACTATCTTGCAATAATATTATAAAAAATGAATTTAAATCTTTACCTTGTATGTATGCTCCAATGTCGTCTGCTGTTCATTTCCATTTCGTGTTACTCTGAAAAGCATTGTTAAGAGTTTATATATCTTTAACGAAATTCCCGCCTTCTTGTGTTTCCCATACGACCTTCCGAGCGTGTATATCGAAATGTGTCAACTGCATAGTTTTAATCCCACATCTGTGTTTATATATAAACGGTCGTATATTCTCTTGTATATTCTTTTATTATCTTTAAAATTCCAACGACAAATTAACATCGGGGAAGCTGGTTACAAATTATGACTCCAGCAGCCCCTGCGTAACGCTAGATATTAAAAAAAAAAAAGAAAACGAAACCTAACCTCCATCGGTGATAACCATTATTCGCAAATTTCGCACCCGTATACCACCTCGCTTCGCTGTGCCCTATTCAGAGCTTCGCCACTACCGATATAGAGTTTCCAAAATATTATGCTCCTTCGCTTCGACGCAACTAAACCACACGAGCTAAAACCACTGTCCGCACTTGTCACAAGCAAATTAACTCGAAAACTTACTAACTGGAAGTTAGGCAAAGCTGCCTATGCATTGATACGAAACGACATCGGATCTCCCTATCGCTTAGATTTTAAGGAGTTCGATACGCAACCCTTCCTCGTGAAAATAAATTATCGTAACTCGAATACTTGCCGATGCAAAAACCGTATATTGTCGCAATAAGTCCAAATCGTCTTACCGCCGCGATCAATCTAAATGTAAATTCCAATAATATATACCAATCTAATGACCTCGAGCTGTTAATTCGGTGCATATCACAAGGGAGTAGTCAAATGGCGTGAAAGATGGCGTGTGTCCGATTCTGGGAACGGGCCAATTTGCCGATGCTGCTGCCCACAATATAATCAGGTATTCGCCAAGCGGGAATTGTTTGGGCTAAACAAAAAACAGGCACAATCTCAACTATCGCCACACATCTCGACAAATCTTCCACTTACCCTAATAGGTACAGATCAGAGCATTGCAAGGACCGTACTTTTCCTTTTATTGGCTCACCGCAAAAGAAGGGCGCTGCATCTTGGGAATTTAAGGATCCCCCTCCCCAACGAACAGACCACACTCGGCCGAAACAAACTTTCGCGAGAATGGACATCCGCTCAATGGAAACATAATGGAGCCATACCGAGGACGAAGCGACTGCAGCACCGGTGGGTCTCACGCGACATGCAAACGCGCGAGATTCAAATACGGATCCTAACAAAACAGCTTTTGTCAATACTGATCGGTCAATTCATAATTCACATTGAGTACATTATATAATAAAATTACTGAAAACAGTCGCCTTTCATTTTTAGAGTGAGCCTCTTACAAAACAACAATGTCATTATTAAGAAATATTCTTAACTATTCGTTTGTAATTTCGTTTGATTATTTCTTCTCCGCAATAATAAAATTGTTTCTTTTTCTTCCCGTACAACTCCACTTTCTTTTTTGGGTCTGTCTGCGCTTTTTTCGTGAAGTACTCATTTATCGGCTCATTCCAATCAACATCCACACCTTGAAAATAAATACATCGATGTAAATTTAATTATTGTTAATAACTTTACCCGCAATACTGTTATTCATATCGTCCAATTTTCAAGTCATTTAGCTACAAGTTCTTGAGGGTTTTAATCAAATATTGAAAATGACTCTACTGCAGGCGAAATTTGCAATAATCGATCCGTTATTTTTTAATTTACCTTTAGGTTACATTACAATATTGCCGATAATAGTGTTATTTTACGATTTTTCAAATTACATAATAATCTTAATCATTTTATGAAAGTCGGCCCAGAATTATATTTATTGAACGGTTGCACAATTGGGCAATTCAACATCAAATGGTTCAGTCATGACTCCAAAAAAAAACATGAAATTTAGTATATTGATCGTTTTGTACGACTGAAAATATTTTACCACAGTTCCATTTCTTAAGGGGTAATATACCCTTTTTTTTTGTTTTTGACAATTTTTGTCTATTAGCTTACAATATTCTTCAACTATCCAAAAATGATATCCAAAAGGTTTTATGATATGGACCAGGTATCGACGATTAAATGTAAACATTAAATTTCCTCGATTTCATAGTACTTGAAACTTTAAACGCGTTTTTCTCGAAACTATGTTTTTCGACGCGGGTGAACTCACAAGTCCGTCAGTCTTCAACCGATTAACTCGAAATTTTAACTGCAGCTTACTAACTACATTTTCTAGTAAAGTACGTAGGATTTTTTTCGATACATTGAAATTTAACGAAGTTATGATCGAAAGTAGGCCAATTTTTTCGGTAAAAAATGCTAGCTTTTCGTAATATTGACGCCATTTTTTAATAAATCAATATTTTTGAAAAAATCCTACGTACTTTACTAGTTTTTTATATGTACTTTAAGAATCTTTTCGGTTTTTGGCCCTAGGTTGGAAATAGTGACCTGTGCGAATTCGCCCGCGGAGGACTTCGAAAAAGCGGCAATCCCTCTCATCGTTCACGGTACGGCAAATGAATAAAAAAAAATTTATTTTATACTTAAATACTTCAACATATGTAGAAAACGACATTAAAAACTATCTCTTTGCCTTCTCAAAATAAATTGTCGAAATTAGCCTTTATTTTCCAGACACAAAGGTATATTACCTCTTAAACGCAAAATTATTCGACTTGTAAACAATTGGAAATTTTCCTCTTCCCAGCGCCGTCCCGTTATCGCATGTATTTTTTTATTTTCAGATTTATGATAAATATAGCTTATTTATGACTTTTATTGTACTTTTATTTATAGTTATAACATAAGTATTTTTACCTTTAATGGGAAAAACCATCAATAGATTCGCGATAAGTTTTGTCAACTGCCACTTATAAGATTCTTCTTTACTACTTGCAAGGATGTAAACAGTCATCGAAGCAACTTTCTTTATGTCCCAGCTATAAAATAAAGACATTGTTTTATAAAGACATTGCAGTGCAGTCCCGATAAACAACTTCACATAACCACTAAGTTCTTGAAATAAATTACAATACATCTTTTTTTAGCGCAGAAGCTCCTAGAAACTCGAAAAGTCACGCTAAGCACCGTTACGGGTACATATGGGCAAATCCACGAAACTTTTAACTTTCGTGATACACGACTTATGCTTGGAAAAGCTTCGATATTTACTTAAATTACAATTGCACTTGAGTTTAATTTTATTATGTTATGTATGTTCTTTAGAATGGATGCAAATATTAGTCCATACAGTGCTTGTTCTGTTTGTGCTGCACGTTTATAAGCACGAAACCGCCGAAATCGCTATTGATACTCTCAGAAATGTTTGGGTTCATTTTAATATCACGTTCGCGGCGTGCCAAATATTGCTTCATTTTCAAGTGTAATCTCTAACGAAATATGTGGTTTAACATAAACTCTATGTGCCATTAGTGTGCCATTCGTTAAAAAAAAGTTACATTTAGTTGTTTACGTGATACTAGTTTTTCGAAAATTGCAGTTTGAGGTATTCTTAACACGATAAAAAGTGGGGCGTAAGAGCTGACATAAATATGAATAGTGATATGAATATTTCATTCATTAATGAAGAATTTCGGCTATTATTTATGAATGTGCTTCCAATATTAACCGAGCAGCAGGACCTGAAATGTGTAAAATAAAAACGTGACACTTTTAAAAATCGGACCTTTTCTTAGGGCACATCTGTAGTACTATTTTAATTGCTTTCAAATATGATGTGATCGCTATATTTTAACATATATTATCATAACCAACACATGTCGCATGAATATTTCAAGTCTAAAAAATGTTATTCAGTTTCTTTCCCACGACTTTTCCCCTAGAAGTGGTTTCCAAATGCATACTATTTTCAAGTTGTTGGATTTACATATAAATGGGTATGTAGGAGTATTCGGGGTCGCTGATTATGAATCTGAAGTCAAATTTTTAAAATTCAAAATTGTGGTTCCAATATGGAGAACATATTTTCAAAACTATTTTGGATTTTCATACAAATTGGCATATAGGAGTTATCGTAGTCGCGGTTTACAAATCTGTAGTCACATTTCCAGAATTTCAACATTTTCCAAAATTCAAATATTCGAAAAACCCGGGACATATCCGAATATACAATGTCGTGTTGATCGAATATATTTTTGGACTTTGAAACGATTGATATTATTTATACATTATATTATGATAAATTCAAAACATACTTTAGAAAATTGTATAATTTATTAGCTTTTTATTCTTATTATTATTGTTCATGTTGATGATTTTCGACATTTAAAGGTCAATGTTCAAATGTTATTTTCAATTTCCGTAGGCGCTGTCCATGTTTATAGCCTGTATTTCATTAATGTGTGTAGGTTCAAAAAATACATCTAATTAAATAGTAGTACATCATGTGACGCTTTCAGTTTTAAAACTATGTAAGTATTCATTTTTAATACGTATTAGAGTTATTTATTTACAAAAAGCTGATAAATTAATTATAAAGAAAATATTTCTACCTTTAGGGGTATCACCGACCTTGTTACTTTAGATAAACCTAAACCTATGACTTCAATAAGTCAGGTACCGAGTTATCCCAAATCAAATTACTTTGGATTTTTGTTCTTCATATCAAATCTGCCATTTTATATTTATAAATTTCGATGAAATTCTGTGGTTTTGCGGGATTTTTTATCTACCTAGGACCTGGTAGAAACCTATCATTGGAACTTTCATTACTCATTTACGGGCTTGCTGTTGCGATTACGAAAAAAATGTATATTACCTTTTTTGTAGAAAATGATATGTTCTACATTTTTTATTTGAAATGCCTATTTTTCAAAATAAATGCAAAAAACTAAAAAATACACGTTTTTTTAAATTAAATGACTGCAAAAATCGGCGGATGAGGTTTTTAGGAAACGCGACTACAACAGTTAGATTACTTTATTTATGTACTAGCAGGTAGGGCTTCAGGATTTTCATATCCATTTATGCAAGCTTCCAGAACAGTGTGCAGAGCACGATCTGCACGCTGCGCTGCGTCACATAATCTCCTGTAGCACGAACAATTGTTCCTGTCCCAAAACTCCATTGCTAGAGTTAAAAGGTGATGAAATGCGGAACATTTTGAGATATTTTTGAAAAAAATCGTAGAGGGGGGGCGGGGGTTAAAAATAAAAAAAAAACATTATTAATCATATTTTGGGTCGAAATTTTATTTTTTCATATGCAACTATTTTTTATTTTAAACTTCGAGAAACCCTTAAAATGCGCTTTCGTTTATGAAAATCCATCGATCCGTTTCGGAGATATAAATTTTTGACATTTTTTTTACATAAAACTTTGACCCCTTACAGTATGGCAACTTATGATGCAAAAAATATGAAACTCGGCCAAAGATCTTAGATCGATATATACAACAATATATGTGATTGTTAAAAAAATCGGAACAAAAAATTTTCAGGGTGGCTCTTTTTTCGGATAACGCCCCATATTTCAATAATATAACTTGAAGCAATTGATTATTACCTGAAACATGACACTTCTTCGCCGTTCATAATGATTTTTTCATCGTCTGGGACATCGTGTGTGTACTTGAAGAATGTATGTTAACATTGCTTCTTTATCGGCAAATTCTTGTATGTAATTTATGCACGTTTCAAATCGGCATTTACCTTTGAATTCAGCATCCTTTGCACGTATTGTTTTTATCATTGTCATTAATTCGGTATTTTCTATCTCCGCGTCGAGAAGTTTCAAAATTTCTTTCAAAAGAAATGAAATTGTTAAACTCTTCTTACGAACATGTTTTAAGAAGTAACATTTTTACCATTGTCTTCAAAGGCAGCTTCGTCCGTTACTATTTCTTCAAATTTGGGTGAGCTCAGTTTCTTCATCTTCATAATATTTTCTGTAGAATACTTTTCAGTATCGAGGAAATTTAACAAAGTCTTTAATGTTGCGACTGATCCACTTTGCTTTTTTTGCGTCCTCCTGATGGAACTGATAAAGACTGAGATTCGATATTATCTTGATGAACATTATCGCTGATGTCATCTTCGTCAGTACGTTTTCGTTTCAGTGAGCCAGTTCCTTCTCTCTTCTTTTGTAGCTTTCGTTTCTTACTACTGCGCTCATTTTTAACATGATTGAGACCCAAGAATTCCAATTTTTTTCCACGTTGTAACGGCCGACATTCTTTACACTGTACTCCCGCGATTGTTGCAAATATTTACATACGTCTGTGGGGAGATCAAATCATCATTAACCAATATGAACAATATATGCATGAATGCACTGCGAAAAGAATATGATCACCTCTTTTATAATAATAGAATGACTTTTCGACATTTGGTAACATATAGTATTACAATTTTAATCTTATTACAATAAGAAAGACTACGTCCTTAAACGATGAAGCGATAATCATCATCTGTGTCGCGCCACGCGTGCGATTGAGACATGAGTCGCAGGGGCAAGTATAGTTTGTAGCATACAAATAGTACAATTTTCATTGCTGTTACACATGGCAGAATTTAATTCAGATTGATGCACCGAGTAAACAAAACTTTCTTAAATGGTGGGAAAAATTACATCTCAAACAACAGCGCTTACGCCATTAAATTACTAACCATTAGGTGCTAGAAGCTGACCGACCACTTGACGAATCGAATCAAAATAGTAAAAATTTGTTGCATAAAATTTGCCGTTTTGCCGAATTTGGCACTCTCTGATTTAAACAAAAAAAAAAGTTTTGGCTGGCTTGCTAACTGAATATTACCCGAAAACAAAAAATAAATGTACTTTTTCAGTCGGTCTCGGTTGAAGTCTCGACGTTCTCGCTGGAGGGAAAGGTGGACGTGGCTCTAATCCAGACGCAATGGCTATCTTCGGATGGCCGAATATGAGTGTTGAAAGCCAAAGGCTTCAATCTGCTCCATACACCAAGGAATGGTAGGTTAAGAACGGTATTGTAACGAGGAAGGATATTAATATCTTGCTTTTAAATGATTTCAGCTATGACGACGTAACGATGATGATTTGCGAGAGGGATGGATAAAGCAGCTTCCTTCACGTGTCGGTATACACGCCCTACTAAGAGGATTCCCTATCAGAGACGGTTCCGGAGCTGGTGAATACAGCCGTCAGCAGAGGCACAAGCCCGGTGTTGGGATGACACTGAAGCAAGCGGCCACATCTCAGCAACCAGATCACAAAATTCTTTTTTTTATTCAATATTGAAAACATTGATATATTTTTTTTTATTAACTTTTGAATAACAATTAATTTCCAGTTTTTGAATATTTTAAAATATTAATTAGCAAGAGTTTTATCAATATGGCTGCTTGTTTCAGTGACATGGTGTTGGGGCAAGTTCAAATATCAATAACAGAGGCACTCTGTGAATGCGTTCTTAGTACTAATGTGCATGATCAAAGTACAAAGGTGTAGCGCCCTCGCCAAAGATCAACCAAAGTGATGGAAGATTTCCCTATTCCAAAGCATAGAAAAACTTCCCGAATATCGAAAGGTTTCATTACAACGATTGAAGTGTTGAATTTGGTGGGATTTTCGACGATAATACGGGACACTTTTCTGTGCCTTGAATAGGATAATCTTCCACCACTTCCGTTGATGTTTGTTGAGACGCTCATTGGCTGAAATAGTAGAACTCGGGGGCGTTACGCTTCCACCATCGGAAAAACCAATCATGACATTCTTCTCAGTTTTTCCATTCAACAGTGTAATACTACGCCTTGCGAAAAGTAATTTTATTTATTTTCTAACAGTGTAATTATTGACATATTGAGGATTTATATCACATTTCATAATATATTGTTTTACGTTGTATTTCGTCATTTTTCGAATTTTGTATTTTTTTTTAAGAATCTAATTTGGCGGTAAATAATTCGAATCGCTCATTGCTTTTTACACAGTTAGATGCACATTTTTGTTATGAATCCAATGATACTAGAAACTCAATTTTGACAAAAGGGTCGCTTATGTGCCTCTTTACTCTGGAAGGTAGTATTTTGGTTCGGTTCGACCACTAGCAATCGACTATCTTGTAGTACTTACAACAACTTTAACAATTTTGGAAATTTCCAATACGAATAGACAGTTGTTTCATACAGAGGAAAAAATATATTAAGGATTAATATAATTGATATTACCCGTTAATATCTGCAAGATATTGAAACTTATTACTGCCGATGTTTATACTTATCTTGCAGAACGCGTGCTTCAGTTATGTCGGATAGTCGATTGCGATACAGATCGTATATAATTCAAGCATGTTTTTTGCTAGATAAATTCAAAAATCTGCCGGAATAAGTTCTAACATCAGGCAGATATTAACGGGTAATATCAATTATATTAACCCTTAACATCTCGTTTTCTCTGTGCATTACATTAATTCAAATAACATTATTTCCTTTACCGTGGATTCGAGGATACACGTGAACGTCATATGAGCGGGTGTAGTAAAATTAAAAAAATAAAGAACAATTTTAGCATTACATATGTCGTACATTTCTGCAGACAAAATATGCGAATTTGCATATGAACCTTCTCTTCTCCTGCGTTTCTTTTCTCTGCCAATGCTTGAAGTGCACGGGAATCGAGAAAAGTCGTGAAATAAGAAACTTTTCATCAGTGGGGATTCGGCGATCTTCACAAAAGATTTATGGAAACGCTGAAGAGAGAGTTAGATTACGATTGGCATTTTTTTACACTACACTCCATATTTTTCTGGATATCACCGAAGTAAAATAAACCATAATTTTCCGTTTATTTTTTCACCCCCCTCTTTGACAATTTTAGGGGTGAAAAAAGTTCAAAAGTATGCCATTTTCCCCACCAAAATTCTTAAATTCCGGTTCCGACGTAAAACGTGCGCGGTGAACCAATAAATTTTACTACAAAAAAATGTTGACAAAACACGCATTATTCTCGAAGAGCCCCTTCAAATAATACCTTATACCTGTACAAAGGATATAAGACTCCTTAGACAGACCGCAAACCAAACCTCGGCTTCCTCCACCTCACAAATAGTAGGTCTCTTAAGATTGAAGGGATTGTGGGAAGTTGAGGTTTGAATTGCAGTCGTTTTAAGGGTTTTTACATCCTTTATAAGGTATAAGCTATGTTGTAAGTAGTTAGGGGCAGGAACCATTAAGGGACGGTTAAACCGTCGTTAACCTCTCCTCCTAACCTAACAAATCTAAATTAAACAGAAACAAGATATATTCTCAAGTCCAAATTTGTGTTAATTATTATTAACTTAACTTAAATAATTTTACGCGTTTTTTATGAATGCTCTCCAAATTTAAGCGCGATCATTTCAGAATTGGGCGAGAATTCGCAAGAATAAATTTTTGTAGTGGTCAAACAGTTCGTGCTGTTACCGGCAAAATTTATTCTTGCGGATTCTCGCCAAATTCTCAACCGATCCCACCGAAATTTGGAGTGTATTTTAAAAAAACACGTAAAATAGATTAAAAAAAAAAAACGCAAATCTTTGTTATGACATAAATTAGTCTAAGGAAGTCAATAATATATCCAATTTAAAAACTTGACCATTTCTAGCCAGCCTAAGGTATACCGAACAACATGCCGTTGTCCTTTTTCAAAAACATGTTGTCAAAAAAAAGATACAAGTTCTTAAAATATGTTGTTTTTACGATTTTGTAAAAATCTCTGTCATGAGCAATGTCGCCGTATTAGGTCAATTTCTGCATTAAAAATTAATGAAATCGTTTGAAACATGCTACTCAAGGGTTTTCGAGGTCGCCGATTACAAATCTGATGACATATTTTGAAAATTCAAAATGGCGGATCCAATACCGCGGGTTAACATTAACCTTCCCCCGTTAGGTTCGATATACAATATGTACTTACACACTTTACTACGAGGAGGTTCGAGAAAGGTTTTCAAAGTGCAATTTTTTTCTGATTTTATATATTTTTGTTTAAAATTGTTTTTAAAATAAAAACTGTAACTATATTGAACTCTAGAAATCAGTGTTTTTTTCCCCAAATGTAACACGATAACTGAGGAGTACATAACAAAATTTTGAAATTTACACGGAATAATCTAGATAGATAATAAACTCTGTAAAATATCTATAAAAACTAAAAATATAGATTTATAGCTACAGAATCGAAGAAGTTTTTGATAAAAATACTAAAATCGGTATAAATATTCTATAAATAATCACAAGTGTTTCTATTGCCAACCTGCCACGAGCAGCATTATTGACATATGAATACCAAATTGCCGTAATATTGTTCATGCAAAAACTGATATAAGATTCGTAATCAGTTTGAATTTTAATTAAGACGTTCGGCAAATTGTATCCGCCATTTTGAATTTACCAAAAATGTAACTTCAGATTCGTAATCAAGGACCCCGAAAACCTCTGAGTAACAAGTGTCAGGCGAAATGATTGGTATTTAGAAAATTCGCCCGGAACATTGTATCTGCCATTTTAAATTTTCGAAATCTGACTTCAAATTCGTAATCGGCGTCCCAAGAAACATCTACACACCAAGTTACAGTAAAATATAACCAAATTTTTTTCCCGCATTTTAGGCACTTTTTGTGAAATTCTCGCCGCAGCGAAAGGGTTAATATATGAGCCGTTCTATAGAAAAACGGCTTAAGTCGAAAAAAATTTACATTTTGTGTTGAATCGCAATTTTTCAGCATCTTTTTTAACCGATTATATGGAAACCTTCAAAAAACACGTCAACTTGAAAAAAAAATTAAAATAAAAAATTTATTTTTATTAACATTTTCAATACATACATACATACATTGGTCAGTTTTACTTGCCACTTTATGCCATCAATTCGGCTAATCGGACAAGGTTCTCATCATCCTACACAGGACGATACAAACAAATAAACAAGACAAACATATACTACACAAACATCGGCTCCGTCAACAACTTATTCGGCGGTCTGCGCCGTAGCAGGCGCATCGCGAACATTATCCCATTTTAATCCGAGAAAATACCCACGACGCACCGACCGCGGAAAAGACGCTGACGGTACCGATGAACTGCCGACCGAGGTCAGCAGCAGTCCCGAATTCGCACCTTCGCCCGACAAGTTTCCTGAATTTTCCAAACAATGAAAAATAAACAGAAATTGCACGGACGGGGATTCGAACTCGCGACCTAGGGAACGTTCAGATTATGAGGCGAGCACGCTAACCACTTAACCATCCCGTCCCCCTGACGGGGATTTTTAATAAAAATCATGTTTTGATTACATGAAGAAAAAATCCTAACAGAAAATAAAGTATGTGTAGTTAGAGGTATACCGTAACCAAAAAAATTGTTAGCAAAATAGAAAATAATGGGTCGATTTCATTGCTAAAAATGTGCGTTTTTCTGCTACAAATTTACTCGATCTCCGAAAAAACGACTTAAGTAATTTTTAGATAATTAAAGATAGTAAAACAAAAACAGCAACTGAACATTTATTTTTATGCTAATAGCTTACGAAAAGATGGCGTATTTCTGTAGAAGGTAACGAAAAAATGTAATTGCGAATATTTAACAAGCAATGCGACTTAACTACAGAATAACGACTTAAATCGACTTAAGCTGTTATTCTAGAGAACGGCTCATATATTCAAGTAAATATTTATTTGAATAGTAGCATGTAAATATTTACTTAACTTAAGATAATATTTTCTTAAATTAAGTAACATTTACTACACTGAGAGAAATTGTATAACAATTGAGGCTCAGTGAAGAAGAACCCGTTAAGCGCTCGAAGCCAGTAATAACAGACAGGAGTCAGACAAAAAATTCGACTTCGAAAAATCGAATTGAAAAAAATACCTCTATATAGAGAATTTCAAGCGGAACAATGTTTACATTTAACATTTTTTAATTCGACTTCAACTTTTTTAGAAAATAATTAAAAACTGAAAAATGTCACCGGCCGCTAATTCACAACTTTTAAATTATATATCACGATATCTCGTGAACTATGAAACGAAACGACTTGAAATTTTAACTACGTATACAATATAGTAATAGAAAAACGAATAGAAGGTTGAACAATGTCAATTTCTTTTTTTCTTAATACAGGCATATGTAAATACGATGCAACGGTATTTATGACAATTTTTTTTTCAAACGCTTGGGAAGTCGAGCGAAGTTTTCGAAAATGAAAAACTCAAATTGTAGCATTGTAGAGAAAGAGTTGAAGAAGTTTTCTGCGAAAACAGAATTTGGAAAAATGTACACAGTAAAAAACTACGAACGTTAATTTAGCGCTAGAATTTTCGAGAGCGCGCGTCTTTGTTTCTCCGTCCGGCCCGCTGTATACCAGGTGTCCCGTTGAAAATGCGGGCGTTACCTGCGGAGCGGTAAAAGAAAACAAACACAAACTATACAGCGCGCGGTCGGTGTTTCCCTCTCGACACCGGGTATACAGCGAGCCGGACGGCGAAACAAAGACGTTCGTAGTTTTTTACTGTGTACATTTTTCCAAATTCTGTTTTCGCAGAAAACTTCTTCAACTCTTTCTCTACAATGCTACAATTTGAGTTTGTTCATTTTTGAAAACTTCGCTCGACTCCCCAAGCGTTTGAAAAAAAAATTGTCATAAATACCGTTGCATCGTATTTACATATGCCTGTATTAAGAAAAAAAGAAATTGAAATTGTTTAACCTTCTATTCGAATAGTAAAAATTAACATAATTTCAGGTCTGTCCTCGGATTCCTAGTCAAGATAGTAAAAATTATTTTACAATTTCTCCTAGTGTAGTAAATGTTACTTAATTTAAGAAAATATTATCTTAAGTTAAGTAAATATTTACTTACTACTATTCAAATAAGTATTTACTTGAATATACAAAATTTTGTTCAGTGTAGGAATGTACAAAATCTCAGTTAGGAGAAATTTAACTGTCTACTTCCGGTTTCTGAGCCACGAAAATCAAGCGATATGCGATAAGGAATATTTGTAAAAGTGTCTAAAATAAGATGCATTATCATTAGTTACCGTAACAATTTGTTACCGCGACATTTTCGCCCATGAACTGAGCTCATATTAGGTAAATCGGGATATTTTATCGATTTTAACTCTCTACTTCCGGTTTCGTAGCCATCAAAACCAAACAATGTGATACGGGAAATGTTTATAGAGGTATTTACAATAATATGCTTTTATCGTAACAATTTGTTCATTTTCAACCAAATACTGCGCTCATATACGTAAATTCGGGTATTTCGTCGATTTTAACCCCATACTTCCGGTTTCTGCACTATCCGAAAGATCTATATTTTATAGGTAATAGCCGCGGAAGATAATAGATTAATGTGTTTATTGAATGAGATTTGTTCGTCGGTTCACTTTTACGTGACTCTTTTAGGTCCGAAGTAATAGTCGCGGCTCAAGCCGAAGCTTAGCTGAGCGGCTCAAGTACCGGAAGTAGCGTATTCCAAAAGACATATGAAAAAATACTTATATATGTGTATCGAACCGAACCAATCCATGTATGTACACGTATACCGACCTTTAAGTCGTAACAAGTCGCCGCCAGACGACTTAAAAATTCAAAATATTAAATTGGATATTCCGAAAAAATTGTGTTTTAGTAAAATTGTACACGACAGATATGAGTAAACAAACAGAAGTAAGTGGTAAATATATGTACAAGTTTGATGATGCATCGTTGTATTGATGTATGGATATATGTCTTAAATTAATTGCACTTGTCCACGAAAATTACAGTTTTTAATTTTTTTTTACCAAAGAATCAGAAAAATCACCTAACAATCGATGTCTTTTTTGGCTGTGCATATTACTTTGAACTTTAATTCATGTGTGTAATGCTCTGCCAACAATAAGTTAAACCTCTACGTTACAGTAGCATACATATATGTCACCTTATGAAATGGGTTTGTTATAAAGTTTATTTTATTAATATTTTACATTTTTAAAGTTATTTTATGATAAAATTATTATTCGTAATAAAATGTTCTGTTTACTGAAGGAATGCATTGAAATCCTTGAAGTAAATTGTAATAAAATGTTGAGGGTGATGCAGTCGTGCAGGTTGATTTTAATTTAAAAAATGTTAATTTAAAAATGTGACATTTTACGTATATTACAACAGTGGCGTTAAAATTACATAGTATAATGCAAAGGAAGTTTTCAGCATTGTTGTTTCAACTAAATGTTTTTAATTGTACGATTTCTAAGTTGCTGATCAATTTGTGCAAAGAAAGACTTCCTGCATTTTTGTTTTGAATAAACATTTTTATTTCTACTATTTCTCAGTCGAAAGATTTAATATCTGAAAATGTCCTTACGTAATGATGTAATTTAACATTTTAGTCCCTAATAATGAATTGTTTGACTGATATTTTCCTATGAAATAAGTTTTTAAATATTTTTGTTACGAACTGTGTAAGTACATTTTCTTCAACATTGATTTACTGTAAGGTATTATAGTAATCACATTTTTAAGCCCTTCGTATGTCACCTTAACTTATAAATTTCTGTAATCAGAAATGCATTACAATATGTAGTGTTTAATTCATTCTTTCATTTTTAAATTCGCTATTTGAGTTTGATAATTGGGATACAGTTTTTCTACAAAATTTTTTCAAAATATTTTCTAATGAAATTTCGCAAATAATTTTTTGTAATAGATTTTGACAACTTGTATATTTTTTATCTAAAGTCTTCCTTCGATACATGTTTTACCATATATGCAAGATCTTAGATTCAAAATCTAGTTGCGAGAAGACTTTTAAGACCGACAGGCAATTTCAGATCCGAAACCTTCTTTCGTAGAGAATTGTACCAGCGATACAAGATTTAAGATCTAAAACTGTGTTTACAACAAAATTTTAACACCGATGATATATTTTGGTTCTAAAACCTTCTTTCGACAAGACTTCTACCACCAATAAAAGATTTAAGATCTAATACCTTCTTTCAACATGCCTTTTACAATCAATAGAGCTTTACATCCAAACCTTCCTTCGATTAAATATTGACAACTTCTACAAGATTTTATATATAAAATCTTGTTTTGACCAATGTTTTATCAATTATACAAGATCGTAGATTCCACATCTACCCAGTAATCGAAAATGCATTCAGAAAAGATTCAAATGCATTCATTTCATACGTTTGAATCTATTTTCTGTCCCTGACGAATCCATATGAATAGAAAAATAAATTTCCAAAAAATTTGTAATGCTTATGAATTCATTTATATCCAAAAATAATATGTACAAAAAAAGAACTTGAATTCATTTGAATTCATATATAATATGTCGTAATGAACATATTAATTATGAATCCATGCGAATGCAAATATGTTCATTACGACATATTATATATGCATTCAAATGAATTCAAGTTCTTTTTTGTACATATTATTTTTGGATATAAATGAATTCATAAGCATTAAAAATTTTATGGAAATTTATTTTTCTATTCATATGGATTCGTTAGGGACAGAAAATGGATACGACAATCGGACGTCGGTTTCAATCGGTTGCAATCGGAAATTTTATTCGGAACGAATCGGATTCGATCCGAGGGCGACATTTCAAACGGATTCAATCCGATCATTTATTCAGAATTAATCGGACTCATTCCGAACGATCAATCGGAACGAAACGGAATCAATCCAGGTAGATATTTCAAACGGTTTCAATCCGAACTGTCAATCGGAACGAATCGGATTCGATCTGAAGTGGAAATGTCAAACGGTCTCAATCGGAACCCTCATTCGGAACGAATCGGATTTAATGGAAAGCATATATTTCTAACGGTTTCAATCCGAACAGTCAATCGGAATGATTCGGAATCATTCCGAGGTAGAAAACTCAAACGGTTTCAATCCGAACTATCAATCGAAACGACTCGGATTTAATCTGAAGTGGAAATGTCAAAAGGTCTCAATCGGACCTCTCATTCGGAACGTATTGGAATCAATCCAGATAGGCATTTGAAACGGTTTCAATCGGACCCCTCATTCGGAACGAATCGGAATTTTCAATTTTGTAAATTTTCAAAATTCTCTTTCATGTATGCATTAGTTAGCTCGAAGTCATCCCCCCTTTTGATTACCCTCAAATTTTTGTAAGATTTCACGTATCTTTCATCGTTTTCGAGATATTGAAGAATTTTTAAAAATTTTAACGTGTGACACAAATATCATATTACGATATAAGTAGTGATCGACAGTAGTACCAGTGGTCCGTGACGCGCGCGGTCATTCTTCCTTGTTGAGCATTCTTGTTGGGGAATACTACTTGGATAGGTGACCGCTTGAGAACAGATTTTTTAAAGATAATTAAATTATCAAAAAAAAACTTTAAAATATAAAAAAAAATAAAAATAAATTAATTTTTATATAAATTTAAAATTTTGGAAAATTTCATTGTCGGATTAGGTCCGTTTAGAACAGTTTGAATCCGTTTCGGTCTCATTAGGTCCATTTCGAGAGGGTGCAAAGGTGTCTGATTAGGTCCGTTTAGAACTGATTAGGTCGGGAACAAATTGCGGATTGCCCAATCGGATTGAATGAGAAATTTTCACCAGGGTAGATCTTAAATCTTTTATTGGTGGTAGAAGTCTTATCGAAGGAAGGTATTAGAACCAAAATATTTCATAGGTGTTAAAATTTTGTTCGAAACAAAGTTTTAGACCTTAAATCATTTATCGCTGGTACAATTCTCTACGAAAGAAGGTTTCGGATCTGATATTGTCTATCGATCTTAAAAATCTTGTCGAAACTATATGTGGAATCTAAGATCTTGTATACATAGTAAAACATTGGTTAAAACAAGATTTCATATCTAAAATCTTGTAGAAGTTGTCAATATTTAATCGAAGAAAGGTTTGGATGTGAAACTCTGTTGATTGTAAAAGGCATGTTAAAAGAAGGTATTAGATCTTAAATCTTTTATTGGTGGTAGAAGTCTTGTCGAAAGAAGGTTTTAGAACCAAAATATGTAATCGGTGTTAAAATTTTGTTGTAAACAAAGTTTTAGATCTTAAATCTTGTGTCGCTGGTACAATTCTCTACGAAAGAAGGTTTCGGATCTGAAATTACCTGTCGGTCTTAAAAGTCTTCTCGCAACTAGATTTTGAATCTAAGATCTTGCATATATGGTAAAACATGTATCGAAGGAAGACTTTAGATAAAAAATATACAAGTTGTCAAAATCTATTACAAAAAATTATTTGCGAAATTTCATTAGAAAATATTTTGAAAAAATTTTGTAGAAAAACTGTATCCCAATTATCAAAGTCAAATAGCGAATTTAAAAATGAAAGAATGAATTAAACACTACATATTGTAATGCATTTCTGATTACAGAAATTGATAAGTTACGGTGACATACGAAGGGCTTAAAAATGTGATTACTATAATACCTTACAATAAATCAATGTTGAAGAAAATGTACTTAAACAGTTCGTAACAAAAATATTTAAAAACTTATTTCATAGGAAAATATCAGTCAAACAATTCATTATTAGGGACTAAAATGTTAAATTACATCATTACGTAAGGACATTTTCAGATATTAAATCTTTCGACTGAGAAATAGTAGAAATAAAAATGTTTATTCAAAACAAAAATGCAGGAAGTCTTTCTTTGCACAAATTGATCAGCAACTTAGAAATCGTACAATTAAAAACATTTAGTTGAAACAACAATGCTGAAAACTTCCTTTGCATTATACTATGTAATTTTAACGCCACTGTTGTAATATACGTAAAATGTCACATTTTTAAATTAACATTTTTTAAATTAAAATCAACCTGCACGACTGCATCACCCTCAACATTTTATTACAATTTACTTCAAGGATTTCAATGCATTCCTTCAGTAAACAGAACATTTTATTACGAATAATAATTTTATCATAAAATAACTTTAAAAATGTAAAATATTAATAAAATAAACTTTATAAGAAACCCATTTCATAAGGTGACATATATGTATGCTACTGTAACGTAGAGGTTTAACTTATTGTTGGCAGAGCATTACACACATGAATTAAAGTTCAAAGTAATATGCACAGCCAAAAAAGACATCGATTGTTAGGTGATTTTTCTGATTCTTTGGTAAAAAAAAAATTAAAAACTGTAATTTTCGTGGACAAGTGCAATTAATTTAAGACATATATCCATACATCAATACAACGATGCATCAACAAACTTGTACATATATTTACCACTTACTTCTGTTTGTTTACTCATATCTGTCGTGTACAATTTTACTAAACCACAATTTTTTCGGAATATCCAATTTAATATTTTGAATTTTTAAATCGTCTGGCGGCGACTTGTTACGACTTAAAGGTCGGTATACGTGTACATACATGGATTGGTTCGGTTCGATACACTTATATAAGTATTTTTTCATATGTCTTTTGGAACACGCTACTTCCGGTACTTGAGCCGCTCAGCTAAGCTTCGGCTTGAGCGGCGACTATTACTTCGGGCCTTATTGCCTCTGATGTTTCGCACTCGAGGTTAGTAACTGGTACACGGCCCGTAATAGGTACTAGCGCTTTAATTCCTATTGTTTTCCGGAGCAACTCAAAAGTAACTAATTCCTATGCATTGACCTTTTAATTTGGTTGCGCCTAAATAGGTTTTTTGACTAAGGGTTTGCTAGCTTTATCTTAAGCTATCAAAACCTAGTGTTTTTTTGTTTAAATAATTGAGTAACAAAATCGGCACTAGGGAAACAAATTAGCAACAACAAAGTAACAAATTTTCCACCCACTGTGGTTTGGTTTTGCTGACTTTGGCTTTGTAGCTTTAAGGATCTCAATATTTCCCGACATTTCCCAATATTACCCGACATCTCCCTGACATCTCCCCGACATTACCCACAAATCTCCCAACATCTCCCAACATCTCCCGACATCTCCTAACATTACCCGATATCTCCCAACATTACCCGACATCTCCCGCATGGTGTACACCACATCTCCGTTGTGGTTTACCCCTCGGATATACAGGGTGGTCCTCGGTCAGCGGGACATAGGCATCCCATGTTAAAGAAGTAACAAGACCAGTCGAGAATAATCTGGCGTTAATTAGGCCTTGCTACAAGTTCCTAATTCTGTTTGGTTATGTATTGTAAGGAATTAAGAAACTGTAGCATGGCCCACATATCGCGGAATTAGTCGAATTAGCCGACTGATCTAGATACTTTTTTAACGTAGAATGCCTATGTCCCGCTGACCGAGGACCACCCTATAGGTAAATCTCCAATTACGAGATTCCCTATATGTTCCGCCGTTAGGAATTCACCCTATACACTCCAAAATTATTGTCCTCAAATTTCAGTCCACTGGGGTCAAAAATGGGGTAGGCCGGGTTCGACTACATTTTGAGTCCTATGGTGCAGAGAATATGTACTCTAATGCCGGATTGTACATAATCTACTCTCTGCCAGAGTGGTTGCTCTGCATCAATGGGGTCAATATGTAATAAATAAAAATACATATGCATATATACAAAGTTACAGTTGCGTAACTTATATATGTCGGATTCGTCATTCTTGTCAAGGTAAAAAAACTAAAAGAAATTATGAAATACAATATATATTATGTGTTTGTGCATTTTGATTATTGAGATTTTTGCCAGATAAACCGAAAGTAAAATTTGAGGTTAACCTGGTAAATTGAAAACCACTTCCCAATCCTTTTCCCTTTTTTAAATAGGTATTCTTACATATTTCTATCATGTCCTATGTTGATAAAGAACATATTCAATGTAGACTGATAAGGAATATGTTTAATAATTAAAAACATCAATACCAAAATTTGCATTCCTGTAATTATTGACATTAACTTTCTCATACAGATTTCTTCGCAAGTATATAATTATTTCATTTTAAAGAAGTGCTTTTGAATTTGTATATTATACCTAACATTAGCATATTAACATTTCAAGATGTTATTCTAAAACCAAATTAAATATATACCTATAAGAAATCTGTGTAATAAAGTTGTAATCGAATATAATGTAAGAGTATAAGTTTATACATGTATTAACAGTATCATCTGTCAAATTAATTTTCTTTATTATTAAACATATTTCTATCATATCTTTATGTTGATAAATAACATATTCAATGTAGACTGATAAGGAATATGTTTAATAATTAAAAATCCGGACCTGCAGACATTAGAGCCACGAGGTCGACAGGACGGGTCCGGAGCTCCAGAGAATCTGCGGTGTCCTAAGGAAAACCTGACCCTCCAGGTCGAAGAACTAAGGTGAGCGCATTCCACTCCCCATATTTGACAATAACAAGAAAGAAGAGAATTAGCCGTCCGCTTCCCCTTTTTGAGGCTTTAAAAAGTGCTGGAAGCAGTGACGGCTACAAGGAAAAAGGGTACCCGGGGAGGCGCTCAGCCAGCAAATACACGATCGACTTCGACTGGTTGATTCCTGACGGTCCTCAGGACGAAAAACCAAGACGACGGAGAACAGTATGAAAATGGACGCAGCATCAGCATGGGAAGAACCAACATAATGCTCCTTCTCTCCACCGAAATGCGGTATGTTTAAAATATATGCCTTGTAATTTATTATGTTGCGAAACGCCACCAAATATTTGTCTATGTTAATATTATATAACGTATGTGTGTGCGCGTGTATTGAATGTGTGTCCGCGTCGTCCTAATTTATTATTCCGCGTAATTTATCCCGTTGACTAAATAGAAATGACAATGTTTATATATATATAATGACTCCACAGACGTACCAACGACTCGACAATACATTTTAATTTATGACTCTTATTTATTTATATGCGAGTAGACTTCGAGTATGTTGTGTATGTGTGTGATTGTTTTTTATGACGAGTTCAATTATTTTATAAGATTCGAAAAGATAAATATATTTTATTTGAATTTTTAGGTTTGATTTTTCCTACTTATGAGCAAAAAATCGTTACTAAATTACTTTACCCGGTAGCCCTTGGGACGAGGAACCTATCTTTTTCAATTCTTTAAATTCAAAGAAAAGCGTCTAAATAATGAATCATCTTAAAGGCGCAAAGTTTCCTTGCCTTTTTGACAGCTTTGAGTCGCTCGTGGCCCTTAATATAGCTCACAATTCACTATGGGTCCCCTTAAAAAGATTTCAAATTTCGTTTCTAATCGAACACCACATGCAGATTAAAAAGACCGATCTTTTATCACTTTCAGAAAAATTTGTAGGGTCTTTATTTGGCATAATAAATATGAACAATTAAGTTTCTGAAAAGTACAAATTTTTTGTTTATTTTTTTCTTTTATTTACTTTAGTAAGTCGTGCAAACGATTCACACACTAATATAAACAATTGTTTAAATTAATTAATTTCAATTTACGTACTATAAACGTTAATTACATAAAAAGAACGTTTCATAACTCGTAAAAGATCTATTTTTTTACACATGAAAGTGCATGTAAATAAATATATATAAACTTATGATAAAATGGCTGAATAATAGCAGTTTTTCTATATAATAATAAATATAAAATAATTTCAACAATATATTTCATACATACTTACAGTAATAAATGTAATTAGCACACAAAGATCGGTTCCTTAAAAACTTTTTACACACATTGTGTGAATTTCTTTATTTATTTTTATAAATATTTAACAACTTGAATACAATCTGAAAGTAAACTGTAAACGAAATTGCAAACACTACGTTTGCCGCACGACAACGCTCAGAAAATGGCGTAGCGTCCCTTCGACGCCTTCGACAAGCGAAGCTTTGGTATAAATAGATGCTTATACACTCTGAGAATATTCCTGGAGCGTTTTGGAAAAATTCCCATTTTTTTGGAAAAAAATAATAGGGTGTTAATTTCTTCTATAGTTCGCTGCGCTTTAAAAGACATCTAGGGGGAGGTAATCGTCGCTTTTGGTATAAATCGATGCTTATCCATCCTGAGAATGTTCCTGAAGAGTTCGGAAAAATGTCCATTTTTTTCAAAAAATAATAAGGAGATGATTCCGAAAATCGCGTTTTTCTATAGTACGCTACGTTTTAAAAGACATCTAGGGGGAGGCAATCGCCGATTTTGGTATAAATCAATGCCTATACACTCTGAGAATATTCCTGGAGAGTTTTGGAAGAATTCCCATTTTTTTGGAAAAAAATAATAGGGTGTTCATTTCGAAAAGCGCGTTCTTCTATAGTTCGCTGCGCTTTAAAAGACATCTAGGGGGTGGTAATCGTCGATTATGGTATAAAACGAGCTTATACATCCTGAGAATGTTCCTGAAGAGTTGGGAAAAATTTCCATTTTTTGTTCAAAAAATTATAAGGAGATAATTTCGAAAATCGCGTTTTTCTATAGTTCGCTACGTTTTAAAAGACATGTAGGGGAGAGAAAAAAAAAAGAATAAAAAATGGAAATTTCTGCCAACTCTTCAGGAATATTCTCAGGGTGTATAAGCATCGATTTATACCAAAATCGGCAATTGCCTCCCCCTAGATGTCTTTTAAAACGCAGCGAACTATAGTAAAACGCGATTTTCGAAATTATCTGCCTATTATATTTTGAAAAAAAAATGAAAATTTTTCCAAACTCTCCAAGAATATTCTCAGGGTGTATAAGCATCGATTTATACCAAAAACGACGACTACCTCCCACCTAGATGTCTTCTAAAACGTAGCGAACTATAGAAAAACGCGATTTTCGGAATCATCTCCTTATTATTTTTTGAAAAAAAATGGACATTTTTCCCAACTCTTCAGGAACATTCTCAGGATGGATAAGCATCGATTTATACCAAAAGCGACGATTACCTCCCCCTAGATGTCTTTTAAAATGTAGCGAACTATAGAAAAACGCGATTTTCGAAATTATCTCATTATTTTTTGAAAAAAAAAAAAATGGAAATTTTTCACAACTCTTCAGGAACATTCTCAGGATGTATAAGCATCGATTCATACCAAAAGCGACGATTACCTCCCCCCTAGATGTCTTCTAAAACGTAGCGAACTATAGAAAAACGCGATTTTCGAAATTATCTCCCTATTATTTAAAAAAAAAAATAATGGAAAGTTTTCTAAATTCTTCAGGAAACATTATCGGGACGTATTAACATCGACTTATAACAAACGTTCTTTTCAAATGGCGGTTGAGAACCACTGCTTTGGCGAATAGTTCGCTAACTTCAGCGTCATCAAACTCTTAACAATGCTTTACAGAATAACACGAAATGAAAATGAACAGCAGATGACGTTGGAGCATCCACGGATGAGAAATACTAAGGTAAAGATTTAAATTCATTTTTAATAATAATATTGCAATGTAGTATGCTTGTGTTCCAACCTCATGCGTGACACATGGAGGTGTTGCATATACAGGGAAAAGTGATATGAAGACTTTCGTGCTTGCATTACTCATTTTGCGATATGTATCTCAATTTAACCCTTAACGGCAGGAATTTTTGCGTTCATCCAATTACCTTGAAACTTGTTACTCGGGGGATTTTCAAGGTCGCTGATTACGAATCCATTGTCAGATTTTCAGAATTCAAAATGGCGAATCCAAATATAATTAGCACCCCTAGTACCGAGTATCATGTAAATCAAATACACATTTCGGATTTTGATCCGCCATGCTGGATCCGCCATTTTAAATTTCGAATTGAAGCTAATATATTCGTAATCAACACCCCGGAAAACCCACTGTTATTAAGTTTCATCGAAATCGAATAAGCATTTGGGAATCTGGTCAACCATATTGTATCCGCCATTTGAAATTTTGGAATTTCGCTAACGAATTGGTCATTAGCAACCTCGAAAATCCTCAAGTTACATAATGTCAATTTATAACCTTATTTATTTTTTAAGAAATCGAGTTTATTCGAAAACAAACACAATTTATTCGTTTTCGTGTATTTATATTAGACTCATGGAACTGAGTTTTATTAATTAAGATCTAAGGATGCTACATTTTAATGAAATTTGTCAATATTGATATTGATTAACATAAAACAACAAAAAATAACATTATTTAGTGGCGGTACTCTGAATAAACCACTGTACCGTAAAAAATAGCAAAGCATTTTGTAGGCATTTATCTTATGAAAATGCCAGAGGCCCGTGATCACATTTGGGCATTTTCAGGGCATTTTCTGGGCATTTATGTTATGAAAATGCCAAGGGCTGATGCACTCAGTTGGGCATTTTCATGACATTTTCAGGGCATTTATTTTATGAAAATGCCCAACGTTTAGTTTTGCCGGACGGGCATTTTCACAGCATTTTCGAGGCATTTATTTTATGAAAATGCCCAACGTTCAAAGTTATCGGACGGGCATTTTCACGGCATTTTCGAGACATTTATCTTATTAAAATGCCAGAGGCTAGTGATCACATTTGAGCATTTTCAGGGCATTTTCTGGGCATTTATGTTATGAAAATGCCAAGGGCTGATGCACTCAGTTCGGCATTTTTATGGCATTTTCAGGGCATTTATTTTATGAAAATGCCCAACGTTCAATGTTATCGGACGGGTATTTTCAAGGCATTGTCGAGGCATTTATGTTGTAAAAATGCCAGAGGCCCGTGATCGCATTTGGGCATTTTCAGGGCATTTCCGAGGCATTTATTTTATGAAAATGCCAGAAGCTCGTGCTCGCAATCGGGCATTTTCACGGCATTTATAGGGTATTTTCTGGGACGTTTTATACCGGCATTTTGTTTGGCATTAATGCCGCATTTTTGCTGTCGCCCATACTGACAGGGTGTTTACAGCTCACACAGCCTTAGTGCATGTGCACTCAACATACTTTTCGTTTTCGTACTTTTCTGAGTAATATTTCCAAAATTTGGTTATGGCCAATATTTTTTATTTTTTTTTTATCTTTAAT
The DNA here is from genome assembly GCA_030407085.1 of Trichopria drosophilae. Taxonomy (NCBI): domain Eukaryota; kingdom Metazoa; phylum Arthropoda; class Insecta; order Hymenoptera; family Diapriidae; genus Trichopria; species Trichopria drosophilae. The sequence continues at coordinate 129,638,964 of CM059582.1, read as the reverse complement.
TTAAGCCTAGTCCGATTAAAATCGGTTCAGTAGGTCCTGAGATATGAATTATCAATTTTGTCGGTCCCAAGATTTCACGATCGAAAATTGTTCATCAGACGCTCAAATCATGCGACAGCCCTTTTACAGTGTCCACATAAAAAGGATGTCACTTGTGCGCCAACATGTATGTATATAGTGTATACTAACACGCCCATATTCCCATGCGTGTGTTGAGGGCTTATGCTATATGGTTGGTATGTATATACAGGGTGGTCCTCGGTCAGCGCGACATAGGGAACCCATGTTAAAGAAGTAGCCAATAGCGATCGAGCATTAGCAGTATAACTAGGCACGTCGACCAATCACGCATCAGTTGGGCTCTCGCTATGGGTGTGTTCCGAAATACTTTCAGTGGACTACAGAAAACATTGCATCTTTATCTAACTCCATGTGTCCAACAAAGATCCATAATTACTGAAAGCTTACTGAAAGTATTTCGGAACACACCCATAATTCCTTCATACCGTTCGAAAACATACCCAAGTTCTTATCAGCAAAACATACTACTGCAAAAATATATTAGCAGACATTATGGATATGTTGATATTCTACAAAAAAGCAGTGAAATCATGTAATAATTTCTAATGAAAGAAGCTATTACTTAATGCAATATACAGTAATTGGGAAGGTAAATTTTATGTATACACTTAACTCCACCAAATCTTTTCAAAAAATCATGTACATTGAAAGTTATTAATACAAAGTAATTCTAAACATTTCTTTAATAAAAGTACGATTCAATGACAAAATATTATTAGGACCATTTAATGATGTTTACATATTAATGCGACAACATCTATAATATATGTAAAGGCCCTCATTCCAAGCATCCTTCCAACTGACTTGTCAAAAACTTGGCTGCCCTTTTTCAAAACTTTTTCGGAGAATCTTGATCAGGTGACTTTTAATGTCACAGTCCATATTTCAATCCATATTTAAATTAACGAAGTGACATACTAATTTTATAATACATACATTAATTCGTCGATACAGTCTATTCATGTATTAATTTGCAATTCCTTATATTGCATTAATTACACAGGCTTCGGTGACCAACGATTTACAAACAGTAACAATTCGTCATAAGTAAGAATTATCGAAAGTATTGCAAAACAAACATCGTCATAGTAATAGAGACTATAATTAATTCAGCAAAACATATTTAGTATTATTTGCTCAGTAAAAATGTTCTTTGCTATAACCACCCAAATTGTAGTATCTTGACATTGAAATTAAAAACCCGTGTATGCCTCACTATTTAGGACAATTGTAGGTTACTTTGACATAGTATTACGTGATTAGAAAAGGAAAAGAATTCATATATCTAATAAAATAAAATTGACATTCGGTTTCGTGCCTGCGGTGGTAGCATATGCGACATCGGAGATATAGCTTGTCACTTCCATTCCCACCCTGGCAGAATCATTTGTAACTTAAATAACTTTATTATTATTAAGTAACTTAAATAAGAACTTGGCGAGTTTTTTTACAAGAAGTTTTTTTTGGGTAAACCGATTACCAGGTCCGGGGAATACTTGCACGTCGGCAATATTCTATATTTCTAGTACCTAACACTGATTTGCTTGTCCTCTTCATTAATTGTCGCATCATTCTCTATCTCCCACACTCTTTGCCACTTCCACGTATGGCGTGGTGCCTCAAATTCATGGATATACGTCGTACCTTTCTCTCTAGATCGTAGTATCTCTTCGTCAATTCCTATGAATCGGAAATCAAATCAGAGTGTAACAAAAACAGATACTTTTCACGGTCACTAGATTCCTCTCGGTATCATCCGACGTTCCTCTCAAGATTAGGATAGATGGTCAAATACGTGTTCATTTTCGATAGTTTGCGAGTTACGATACTCAGATGATGAAGAAGTTAAACGCAATAGTAAATCGTTTCAAGTAGTAGCACCAGTATGATGGTCACCGTACTTTCACAATTGAATAAATCTTTTCTACGATATTCGATATAATTGAAATGTGCATAGACATATGAATACAAGTTTCGATTGTTTAATAATACAATTGAGCGTTTCAAAGATCTTTCAATTTTAAATAAAAAATGTTCAGTCATTAACTTGACATCGTTTAAACAATTAATTTTTGTTTACGAATACTATACGAATACTCTTACATTAAATCGAGTCGTGTGCACATTCTTGTGTTGTAACATTCACACAACTATGGAATGAAATTCATTCTGAAAACCCAACAAGTACAAGCGTAAATGTATTTTAATACTAACGAATGGTATACCTCTTGATTCGAAATTGTATGTAGCGTAACCAACATTGTAATGTTAATTAGTTAACTAAGCTATTCATGTACGAATACTATTATTATATGTAGGTATTTTGTTAAATATATTGGCATAAGGAGAATGTCCTCCTATCCATCACACCTAGTGTAATACAAAAAGACACAAGTCATTATATCAATAAATCATTTTCATAGTAATAAATTAACCTTTAAAAACATCTTATGTTTTCACATCATGCACTACAATTTCATATTATTATTATTATTAATATTGAATCGTTTATAGAACTGGTGTTTTCATATATTATCACTTAAAAAGATTGCTACCGTATATGAAATATAAGACTAAACAACAATTCAACATGAAGACATGCATAGATTAATCCTATTTAAATGTGCGTATGTGATTCCGTAAAACATTAGTCATTTTGAAAGGAAAAGTGAAAAATTCTCAATGACCTGTCGGTAAAGCTTCTATCTTACTTCATGTTTCTTTTCGACAGTCCAAACACATCGGTACACAAACACACTTTCAATAATTATTGAATATTTTCTTATATAAGGGAGTCAATATTCAACGATTTTTTTCGTAAATAATGAAACAATTTAATATTTAAGATCATTATAGAATTTTACTAAAACAAGATTAATTGCGGTGTTTTGGAAATGACAAAAGTATGAGTATGCAATTAAATGAATAATTTACCACACGTATCTCTATCATTACGTTCAATTATATAATTTTTAATATTATAACACGAACATATTTACAATATTTGCAGACTGTACGTCTTTTCATTATCACGTTTAGACTAAAATGTGCCTCAAAATTGCCTGTTGCCCATCACTATAATTATTGGCAGCTAGTGCTTCGAAACTTTGAAACACCTTTACAATACGTTGTATATTTTCTTAAATGTGAATGCATTCACGTTTATGATGTCAGTAATGCTTCTTTAGTTTCATCTTGACCAAAGGTGCAAACGCAACAAATTGAGATCAGTACCATTGCCAGTGTCTAAAATTTCTTACCCACACCTATCAAGGAGTTTCGTAAATTATATGCAAAAGCATTCACAGTTATTAATATGATTCTTTATAAGTCATAAGTTTGCTATCGACTAGATTCATAATAAACATATTGTTTAATGTAGATCGGTAAGTATCTAATTCCTTATCTTACATTTGATTCCTCACAATATTCAATATATACCCTTCAAAGCGTCGTGTTTTATTTTTGCTTATTGCATCTTGCAATGTAACTTCTCGCACTCTCTATATTGCATTCTTTAATTTTAATATTAATGTGTTATTTAAATATTTCACTTCAAATACTGATCCTACTGTCTTATTTCATACTGTGCACACTTAAACGAGTAAGAAGATACGAATCATATGTATTTTTTAAAGTTACGTTCTAGCTGCTCAAAACATTAATTAAACCCTTACTAATAGTTAATAATAATTTTATATACATTATGACTTTCCCACTATTGCATTATACTTTCACTAATATTCTCTTCACATCATACATCTGTAACGAGCCGTTTAACTCGACCGCGCGCGGAAGAGAAAGAGCAGCGGAGAGAAAGAGGCCCATTACAATTTATATCGACGCGAGTAATCGAGAAAATACAAAGGACGAGATGCGCGCTTTTTCTGGCCGGTCGGCCATTTTGGATCCCAATCCCACGTGGGATCCGAGCTCGCATCAAGGAACGTGCGCGCGCAATAATATGGCGCTGGCGCTGGTGCACCACATGCGCAGAAGAGGTGCAACGGCGCCCTGGCAGCGCAGCAGAGAAAGTGGGAAACAACGGGCCGAGTTCCGAGCTCGGAGCGCATGTGTCGCCGCAATGGGGCGCAGGCGCTCCAAATTCAAATGAGGGGCGGGCTGTCAAACTCAAATTGAGCAAATTAAATTCAAATGTTTGACAGTTCCCGTCCCGATTCTCAGGAAAAATGGAACTCGGCGACACGAATGGACATAGGGATACTTACCGAGGTATTATAAGACCTGGTAAGTATCCCTCAAACTCTCTTCTACACGGACTCCTGGTGGCAACCTCGACATCTCGCTGCCTCAGCAACAATCCGGAGACCCTGGCTGCTCCGGGAACAAAAAGTGGGCCCACACCTTCACAGCCAGCAGCAAATCCAATAATTCATGGAGGCGGCGAGGAATAATTTAACACACATCACCAGGAATTGACGACGGTACTCCGTTCGTCCGGATACCCGAAAGAGGCTGCTGGTCCTCTCCCTCGTGGTCGCGAGGGAGTGCGACACCGACTCGGTTCACTAGGTGACAGCAGCCGCATCCCAAATCTCAAGACGGATGGAGGACCGAATACTAAAGAAGAGGAACGACGCCAAGAAGAAAGAAGACTAAAAAGTAAGCCTCTTTCTCTTCCGTCCGTGTAATAATAAATATAATGAATATGTGCGTTTAGTTTATGTATATGTGTTAATTTATTTATGTGTATTAATGTATGTGTATGTGTGTTTATATGCAAAGGATGTGTGATCGCGTTTTCGTGTCGTTCATTTAATTTATTCCGCGTAACTTATTTCGTTGACGAAATGATAGTTATTATATACCTTGACTCACACGACTTACCGACGACTCGATAATGTTTTTAATCTTGACTCTTATTTTTTATATATGCGAGTAGACTTCGAGTATGTTGTGTTTGTGTGTGATTGTTTTTCATGACGAGTTCAATTATATATAAAATTCAAATGTTAAATATATCTTTTAATTGAACAATGACAAATAATAATGACTTTTTATTTCAGCACCCAACGATTCCTGTCTAATATTATAATCTTGACTAATAATTTGACATATCTGTATTTTTATGTTTGGACGATCAGAGAATTTTATCTAAATGACTCCGATTAGTTTCACATCTCAATCGTAATATTCACTTTCAAAATTTATAATTATTTTTAATTTTCCATTTATATCTCATTAGCTTTCTTATATCATAAGCTTATTTCGTATCGTCTCTGCTCACATTCCGATCACTATTAATATTCCTTAACTTCATATATATAGTTTCAATATTTCCATAGCACATACCTATCGACTATGGCGAAACCGAGTAATATTCATATTTTAAAGATAAAAATTACAGCTACTCCAGATATTAACGAGCAGCTTACTACTAATTATGACTGACAATCAAAGGACATAATTTCCGTTATTTCGACAGTCAAAGACTTGGTTCTTTTATTTGTTTACGGCATTGCGTGAGTTGGTCAATTACTGTGAAGGACATACATCATTTATTTGACACTTACATCATTGCTCTCTCACACACAAAAGGTATCAAATTTCTGCACGTTTGCTGACACGATTGTAAAATTATGTTCAACTATTATGATTTTTATCGGTTGTTCAATTGATGATTGAGAGAGAAAAAGTGAGAAAGTGTGAGGGGGAGAGGCATGCAGCAATATGTGTAACTGCAATTATGAACGATTCCACTTTTAATACTTATACAAAAAGTAGATAATCATTGATAAAGCAGGTGATCGTTTAGCATAAGACCATATTAAGATGCAGAGCCAATGGTAACAAACGTTCACAATGCATATCATAACGTAGATAGCTTAATACTCAAAATTGTAAATAAAAGTATAATTAGAAGTGTTCTTACTTAAGATGAACTACCGTACAGTAAAATGTTGCAGATTGCATATTTTGAAGAAAAATATTGAATGTGGGCTCATGACAAATTGCATTCAAACATTAAGTTTAACATAAAATTCAAGTCTTATTATGAAAGTTTCTATAGTAACTGGATGTAATGTTCAAATACGTAGAAATATTAAATAAATGCCGACAGATTTAAATCAATAATGCATTTACGTGGCGACAAACCGGAATGTTATATTGAAAATGATGACGTCATCAAATACATATAAAATTCAAGTCTTATTATAATGTCGTACCAGGGAGTATAAAAGAAGAGGATAGCATTGGGTGCTGTAACCTAAGAGTCGAAAGAAAACACTTACAATTAGAGTAATCTCTAGAGAATAAATGTGTACAAACATATGTTTTGGATAATATACAAATTCATCGCTTAAAATATCAGTTAACTATAAATGTTTCCGATATAAGATAAGTAAGATGGAAAAAATATTACACTTGTAAGAGAAGTTTAGACTGAGAGAAATATTTCAAGTATAATAATAAATTTGAAGTGAATATATTACCTCCATTATTTGCTAGATGTTTTTGGTATTGATCGAATATTAGTGCGGGTATATGGTGGCTGGTCAAATAATTACTGAATACAAAATTGTCCTTTGATTATCAGTCTTAATTATTAGTAAGGTGTTCGTTAATATCTGAAGTAGCTACAATTCATCTTTAAAATATGAATGCAATATAGAGAGTGCGTTTCAAAGCTGCGATGCACTAGATGCCTATAATTATAATGACGGGCGACAGGCAATTTTGACGCACATTTTAGTCTAAACGTGATAATGAAAAGACGTACAGTCTTCAAATATTGTAAATATGTACGTGTTATAATATTAAAAATTATATAATTGAACGTAATGATAGAGATACGCGTGGTAAATTATTCATTTAATTGCATACTCATAGTTTTGTCATTTCCAATACACCGCAATTAATCTTGTTTTAGTAAAATTCTATAATGATCTTAAATATTAAATTGTTTCATTATTTACGAAAAAATCGTTGAATATTGACTCCCTTATATAAGAAAATATTCAATAATTATTGAAAGTGTGTTTGTGTACCGATGTGTTTGGACTGTCGAAAAGAAACATGAAGTAAGATAGAAGCTTTACCGATAGGTCAATGAGTATTTTTCACTTTTCCTTTCAAAATGACTAATGTTTTACGGAATCACATGCGCACATTTAAATAGAATTAATCTATGCATGTCTTCATGTTGAATTGTTGTTTAGTCTTATATTTCATAAACGGTAGCAATCTTTTTAAGTGATAATATATGAAAACATCAGTTCTATAAACTATTCAATATCAATAATAATAATATGAAATTTTAGTGCATGTTGTGAAAACATAAGTTCTTAAAGGTTAATTTATTACTATATGAAAATTATTTATTGAATATAATGACTTGTGTCTTTTTCTATTACACTAGGTGTAATGGATAGGAGTAAAGTCTCCTTATGCCAATACATTTAATAAAATCGCTATAACAATAGTATTTGTACGTGAATGACTTAGTTAACTAATTACGATTACAATGTGGAAGTAACAAAAATCTGTCAAATATAAAAACGTTTCGTGCAGTGTGATTATTCAAATCATTATTGTAAACGGAATTAAATAGTCATATCGGTTAGGCTACATACAATTTCGAATCAAGAGGTATACTGTTAGTTAGTACTAAAATACATTTACGATTGTACTTGTTGGGTTTTCGGAATCAATTTCATTCCATAGTCGTGTGAATGTTACAACACAAGAATTTGCACACGACTCGATTTGATGTAAGAGTATTCGTATAGATGCAACAAATCGGTAGCTAATGAGAGAGACAGAGAGAGAGAGAGAGATAGATATATAGAGAGAGAGAATGATCGACAATTAAAGATGACAGTTCGAAAGTTCAATTCACTACGAGTAAGGCGACCTTATGTAGGCTATTGTACATCACAAGAATGTGCACAAGACTCGATTTTATGCATGGGTATTCGTATAGATTTAAGAAATGCGTAGCTAATGACTGACTGACTGACTGAATGGCTTTATTTTGGCTTGAGGATTTACCTCTTGGGCCAACCAGTAAAAGAGCATACATAATAAAACTTAAGACTAGAGTAAATATAGTAAACAATAGAGATTTATAATAGAGAAGCGCAGTTTAACAATAGCTAAGCGTAAAAAAGCGAAAAAAAAGGAATACAAACTGAGTAACTAACAGGCAGAAAAATACGGAATTGATCTAGTGAATACTCTTGTACAGTACACGCTCATCGAAGTAATTAGGTAATAAGCTCACGATACGGTCCGGATTAATAAATAATTTTTTAATTTAAATTTAAACGAGTTCAGACTAATGCTGTTTCGAATATCATCGGGAAGATCATTCCATAGCCGTGTGGAAGTGACAATAAAAGATTTTGCATACGATTCTAATCGATGAGTCGGTACACGAAGTTGCAACATAGAGCCAGGTCGGAGTGCTCTGGACGCGGTTACGATGCGCCACTGGTAACAATCGTACAGATATTGAGGGACGAGAGTTGTCAGAATCTTATAGGTAAGGATCCCTATTAAGTACAGCCGACGCGATCTGGTCGAGAGCCAGTTTAGTTTATTTCGGAACGGAGTAATATGTTCATCGCGCCGTAGATCAAAAATAAAGCGAATTCCCGCGTTGAACATACGTTCTACTTTGATTTTCTGAATGACATTAATGTCATTGTAGACAGCGCAGCAGTAGTCTAAGTAGGGTAAAATCAGTGAGGAAACAAGGTTTTTCCGAACGTCAGTTGGAAGTAAAGTCCGGGTATTACGTAGCTGGCGTAAAGTGGAGAAAACTCTATTAGACATTTTAACGAGGTGGTTCTTCCATGAAAGCGTCGCATCAAACTGGAGACCTAAGTTCCTCACCGATTTGACCCACGGTATTTCCGTGTTGTTGATAACGATAGGAGTGATCGAATCAAGATTAAGTGTGTTTAGGTAGATAGCGCTATCGACTATTAGAGCCTCAGTTTTGTTAAGGTTCAGGGCGAGGTCATTAGTGTTCGCCTACTGACAGAAATGTGTGACGTCAGATGTTAATTTATTTATGGCCATATCCAGCTCAGAGACGCGACAGTTTAGAAAAATTTGTGTGTCGTCGGCAAATATCATATGGTCACAGTGCTGGAGAACCTTAGGTAGGTCGTTGATAAAGATGGAAAACAATAATGGTCCTAAAACCGAACCTTAAGGTACTCCAGCACCCACCGGAAGCCACGATGACCTACTACCGTCGGGACCAGTGACTGCTTGGGATCGACAAGAGAGATATAATGCAAACCAACGGACGGCCAATTTTGAAATGTTGGCAGTATTAAGTTTCTCTATAAGTAAGCTATGGCTAATTGTGTCGAAAGCGCGGCTAAAATCGAAGAGAATAATGATGGTTATCATGCGGTTGTCAATGGCTTGTCTGCAGAAATCAGAGACATATAAGAGCGCAGTTTGTGTACTGTAACCCTTGCGAAACCCTGATTGGTGAGGATCAAACCAATCGTTATGATTTAGGAATCTTAGTAGTTGGTTAAAGACGGCACGTTCCAGGATTTTAGAGAGAGCTGGAAGAATGGCAACAAGGCGATAGTGAGCAGGAGAAGTGGGATTCGAAATTTTATTAATTGGAAGCATAAATGATTTTTCCAATCGGCGGGAAAAATAGACGTATTGAGAGATTCATTAAAGAGATGAACTATATGAGGAGCGATAACGGGAAATGATTTAATGAGAAAGCTGATAGATATCGAGTCGGTGCCACAAGCTTCGGACCTAGCTTCTGTGAGATACGCGGCTATATCCTCAATGGCAACGTTTGAAAAGAAAAATCTGTTATCATTAAAATCGTCGTGTTGCAGGTGTTCGCTAAGATTCAAGTCCAGTAGATCGGTCCAGGAAGGAACAGAAGCAATGTGGAACGAGTTGAGTTCGTCGAGTGAACAACATAATGGCTTAGCGGATTTTGTCGAAGCCACCAGATCGAGATTCCGCAGTTCCTTCCACATAGTCTTGGCGTCGTGTATATTAGAAAGTTTGATACGGTAGTACATTTCTCTTGTCGAAGTCCATGCTTGCTTGTTGACTTTATTAGCAGAAATGAGTCTGAGTTTTAGCCTAGGATCCCTTGTTCGACGGTAAGCGCATAAAAGGCTATTCCGCTCTTGTTTTAGTCTATGTAAGTGAGGCGTAATCCACGGGGATGGTTTGTGTGCCGGAGTAAAGGTACGGATAGGGGCATGATTGTCAAAGGTTTCGAGGATGCGATGACTGAGCGTTTTAGTAAGCACGTTGATATTAGCAAGCGAGGAGGCTAAATTAAAAATGCTCCAGTCGTAATTACTTAGGTCCCTGAGTAGGTTCGAGGTATCGAATGAACGGTAATCTTTACACGTAATTTGCGATGGTTTTGGTTTAAGAATCTGAACCTTGTATTCGATATCTATCAGATCATGGCCACAGATAAAAGGTATGCTGGCTTGGTTCTGTGCTACAACATTTGAGGGGTTATCGGCAAGGCCGTGATCTATCCAAGTGTCCGCTCGGCTCGTATGGTTTGTAGGTAGGTAAGGTACGATATGGAGGGCATTGGCTTCCGCAAACTGCTGCAAATACGAGGATTCGAAATAAGCGCGATTTAAGTCCACATTCAAGTCACCCAGAATGATGATTCGATCGTAACCACTGCTATGCTTCTGCAATGCGGACTCGAATTGTTCAAAAAGAGCTTTCTTGGGTGGGCGGTAAATTGCCGCTAGTAGCACTCTGAAATTCGCTATGGAGCTGCAACCGACTTCAACAAGCATGAACTCGAGGGGGTCAACAGAAGTGCATTCTGATTTTTCTAGAATTTTGTAATTAAGAGTAGTATGAATATACATCGCAACACCTCCCCCGAGTTTATACTTGCGATCATTGCGCAGCAGATGGTAATTTGGCAGATAAAAATATGAGTCAACAGTTTTAGAGTTGAACCAGGTTTCAGAAAGTATGATAATATGGTAAAAATTGACATTAAGATAAGACTTTAAAAGAGGCATTTTATTTGCTGAGCCGAGAGATTGGACATTTATATGACACACCTTTAGATTACTACAGTTAGAAGATACTGGAAAAATCGAATTTATAATAGCCTGGTTATTTCTGAAAGTCGATGCAGCCGCTACACTGTTATCACGAAGACTCAGAGTACTACCCGCCGTACGTCAATCGCGGATCTTCTGAAGATCAGCTTCACATGTAATATCGATCGCGTTAGCGCCACTAGTAGGTCAAAAACGAATAATACCATGGTATATATAAATGTACTTATGCGGATGGCCCTTCACAAGAGCCCGAGCTTTCTTAAGTAAGTTTAGAGTCGCAGGTGGTAGGTGCTCATTTACAAAAATACGATTTTTCACGTATGAGCCATCGATGTCGGTGCTGAACGGCATCTTCTTCGTTCGCATCCCTTTAATGAATGCAAATCGCAGATCAGGATTAGAAAGCCGAACCATTGTAGCTGGATATCTAGGCAATGTTTGCTCAGACGAAGTGGATGGCCCGGAGACAGATGAGCTATTTGCTCTATTTAGGCGATATGCTGTTTGGATGTCATTTAGCTGCAGCGTCACGTTCAAAAATTCAGCTATTTTTAGCGTAATTTGTCATAAGTCCTCTGTAATTTTCTCAGGTACCCCAGTAAGTACTAGATCGCAGTTTCGTACATCGTAGCCTATCGAAGCACGATCGACCTTAAGAGACTGGACTTCCGATTGCAGCACCTTCAGATTCTCATCAATACCATCAACTCGCTCTTCCAGCTTTAAAATTCTATCCATCTTGCTATTTAGTTCCTCAAATCGTGCATCCTGCCGCGTGTTAAATTGGTCTTGCCTATCGAAGTATAGTTGTAACGCAGGAGGTATAATGTGCGTTTCAGACGAATCAGAATCGACAGAGGTAGCACTGTTTGAGCGGAGCAAACGAGGCGGGGCAAGCAAAGTCGTATTCAGCTTCCTTTTTTTGCTCTTAGCGGCAAGTGCATTTATACAGCATACAAATGCACCTGATACTGTAGTAGACGCATTTTCCGGTTTGCATTCTGCGTGAAAATTAAGAGCGCAGACAACGCATTTGAGAATCTCCTCGCCGACGATTTCGGCATTACACTTGTTACATAGATCCATTTAGAGCGAGAGCGAACTATGACAATCGTAAATAAAATAAACAGAGAACGCAACAATCCTCCTAGAGCGTATACTGAGCCCGCGTGTGGGGGCCCGTGAACCGTACGCGTCGCACACACCGCGCATCCAGTGGTAGTGGGACTGCCCGCAAAATCGTGAATTTAAACTAACACTACCTAAATAAGCGAGTACTCAACCCACACACACAATACCGTGTGCGGTTTATCAAAAGAAAACCGATTAGAAAAATACCGCGTGAAGATAGAGATGCCGCCAATAAAATCAGACTAAAATGAATGACTTTAGATTAGCTCTCGCCCGGCGGTATAAGCGCTTGTCACCAACCTATGAAATGGAAAAGATGATCCACCAGGCGAACGGAATTCCAGCAGTCGATGTCAGAATCGAAGAGTCAAAGTCGATGACAGCTAGCGGGCGGCGCCATTTTAGATGAAGTGACGTAGATGACGTCTCTGCGAGCATGCGCCGGTTCCTTAGACGAAAAGTGCCAACGGTTATTCCGGCACGACTAATTTTTAAATTTTCTTGCCTGATATAGACTCGGAGATGAAAAGCTCGATCCGTTATCGTTATCCGAGTCCGCTCAGGAACAACTGCGCTGAATAATAACTCACACAAAGAAAAATTTGAGTGAAAATCAGATGAATTTAGGGGAGCAAGGAAAAACGTGACTGCGTGCACTTACAGAGACCGAGAAAGAGAGAGAGAGAGAGAGAGAGAGAGAGAGAGAGAGAGAGAGAGAGAGAGAATGGTCGACAATATTAAAGAATAAAGTTCAAAAGTCACATTTGCTATGAATAAGGCCATCTTATGTGGGCTATTATACACGGTTCTAATGTGAACAAATTTGTTATTATCATAATGATAAATACATTGTCGACTTTCGTTTTGTTTTTACATTGACAGAAAGAAAGATGTAGGGTAGATAAGTGACTAAGACCATGTAAGATTTATGCATGGACTGACTTTAAGATGTAATGATTTGAATTATTTGATTTAAGACTGCAGTATATCGCGATTCAATATACATACAAAAATTAATTGTTTATACGATGTCAACTTAATGATTGAACATTTTTATTTAAAATTTAGAGATCTTTGGCACGCTCAATTGTATTATAAATGGATCGAAACTTGTATTCCTACGTCTATGTACACTTCAACGAGATCGAATATCGTAGAAAAGATTTCTTCAATTGCAAAAGGGTGGTGACCATCATACTGGTGCTAGTACTTGAAGCGGTTTAATGTTGCGTTTAACTTCTTCTTCATCATCTGAGTATCGTAACTCGCAAACTATCGACAATGGACTCGTATGGGACCGTCTATCCTAATCTCAAGAGGAACATCGAATGATACCGAGAGCGATCTAGTGACCGTGAAAACTATCTGTTTTTGTTACACTTTGATTTGATTTCCGATTCATAGGATTTTACTAAGAGATACTATGATCTAGAGAGAAAGGTACGACGTATACCCATAAGTTAGAGGTACCACGCCATATGTGGAAGTGGCAAAGAGTGTGTGACAAGGAGAGATACAGAAATACAGAGAGAGAGAGGGAGAATGAAGCGTCAATTAATGAAGAGGGCAAGCAAATCGGTATTAGGTACTAGAAATGTAGTATATTGCCGACGTGCAAGGATTCCCCGGATCTGGTAATCAGTTTATATCGAAGGAAATGTGCATTACGGATATTTCCGACAGTGATGTAGTAAAGTACGTTTTGAACGTAAAACAATTGGTTAATGCACAATTATCATGGTCTACGATTAGAATCGGGCGATATACCCTTTGATGCAATGAACGAAACGTTGGAAGACATCGTTACATGTGCTCACAAGATATACATAAAAGGCGCAGACAAAAAAAAAGATATAGGTTGCAGGAAATTTTAGATGCTGACAAAGGTCAATGAGAATTTTCTATGAAGTGAAACGTCTTGCATTAATGGAAACAAAAGACATCGAGTGCCTACCTATAGATTTCATCTCAACGTTTGCAGAACGTGCAATTGAAGACGCATGATCATGCCTACCTCTCACAATGCAAATGCATTCAGATTTACGTGAATGTCGTCGATAAACATTTTGAAACGAGTGATGATAACGTAGATAGACAATCGCCGATGATTAAAGACTATGCAAAGTGTTTTTTCAGAGGGATGTCTAGTAATGGCAATATAGGTATTTTAAAAATAGCGAGATTGCTTTCGCTTTGCAGTAGATGCGCGGTAATATTTAACAATTTCACTTTCATATTCTTTTACAGGCGATAATAAGATTAATTGTCAACTAGATTCAATTTTCAAGAACCTCATATTCAATTGTAATCGCTCCATAGCCACTCATATCAGCAAAGTGTATGATGGCAGCCTACGATGAAACTATGCATTTCAGATGCACCCGCATATTTCATTCTGCGACACGCAGATTCTGCAATCTCTTTAAACAAACCAAAAGATGTCAGCATTATCATTTCCCTTAACTTTTTACTTAAAAGACACAAAACTGTGCGTAAAGATAGAAAGAAACTGTTGAATTTTACACGCTTCTCTTAGATTTTTACATCGTCATTTCGATCTTCTTATTCTCAGAAATTTTAAAAGTGGGAAATATTAAATGAAGGTTAATTAATTATATTAGAAGCAAGTCGATACTCGTATGCGTTCGTCACTTGTGGGAAGTCAGATTCATTGTTACCGTATAGTAAAGTCTACGGATAATTAACAGGTCGAAACTTGTATGGCGATGTTTAAGATGTGGTGAATTGTATACACACAGATTAAAAAACGGTCAGGAACCTGATTAATTACATTATCCACGTGTCCAAACTCGTATAGCTATGGTTCGAACGTCATGAAAACACGTAAATACCGTGAATAGATAAATGCACAGGGAATAAGCGTGTCATCCTCTCTTTCTAATTACTGCTAGCTTCTTCCATCATTTCTATATTATACATTTTAATACACGCTATTCGGATTATATGAAATTTATTACTATTTAAATATTATTATTATAAATTATTTATTTATTTATGCTACCTTTGTTAACGAAGGGGTGAGTTGGCCTACAGGTGGCCCGCCAGGTTATTCCTAGATAAAATACGAAACTGAGATCATCTCCTTTCTATTATGGCGGAGGTTGTCTAAATTTGGGAAAGAGAAAATGTGTCACTTGGTATATGTTTTGATGAAATTGCGCAATGACTTTAAACGCGCCTGAACCTGTATACATGGAAAATATATAGTGAAAATGATCGGCGGGTAATCGGCGATGACGATGACCGTGATAACGGTATAATGCTAAAGTTAATGGATATAACAAATAGTATGCGAGAGCGAGAGAGATGGTAGTAGAACACAAGAGGAAAAGGTCATTATTAGTATTTTACGTTCACTTTCATAATACGGTTCCTAGACTATGATGTAGCAATAGCTGACCTTTATGGCACCCATTATTGCGCATGCGTCAATAAATGAATAAAATGCGTTTATACTTTAATCGCTAGTGAATCAGTTTCATACGAAATGGAATATATTGTAGACGTTCAGGGATTCCGCGAGCCTGATAATCGCTTCATAGAGAAGGAAATGCCTATAATGAATATTTTCGTCGGTGAAATTGAGACTTATGTGTTTGAAGCGCCATATCAATGGGTTTGGTTACCATTACACTATAAAAGAGTCAATAACTGGTTAATACATAATTACCACAGCTTACCATGACAATCTGGCGACGTTCCCTTTGATGCTATAAACGAGACTTTGGAGGATATCGTTAAATGTGCCAACAAAATTTATGTAAAAGGAGTCGATAAAAAATGTTGGTTGGAGGATATATGAACCGCTGAAAATGTTATTGATCTCGAAGTTTTGGAGTGTCCATCTCTGACAAAACTGAAGCAACAGCAGCAATATGAATTGTTGGAGAAGTGTGAAAATCATTCGCTTAATGGAACTTGCACTAAAGAAAATGTACAAATACTTAAAAATTGGGTATTGGGAAATCTACTTGAACAGCCTGCATCTCTTCAACGTTCATTACGGATTTATTACGAAGTGAAACGTCTCGCATTGATGGAAACAAAAGATATAGAAAGTCTACCGATCGATTTCATCTGCATGTTTGCTGAACGACAAGTTGAAGAAGCATGGACCTGCTTGCCACCTGCTATGCAAATGCATCCCGAAATACGTGAATGTCGACGATGTTATAAACATTTTGAATCAAGCTATGATACGATAGATGGTGGGCCGCCTATGATTAAAGACTGCATCAGTTGTCAAATTAAAAGCGATGCATTAGTTATGATATTGAAAATATAAATTTTATGTAATAGCTATTTTATATTCTTATGTATAACAATATTGTGAACAAAACAAATTAATGTAATGTATGAATATGAATGTGAAAAATAAAATTTATTAAATACATCTTCTCTATTTTCTTCATCTTCCTTCCTGCATGATATTGTACCAAAATAGAAAATGAGTTATTATTTAACAATGGGTTCAAGAGTGAACCTTCTTAGGAACGCGTTGAGACTTGCATGGCGTCTTTTATGCAACTGTCGTAGCTGTCATGCCCCGAGCGTTAGTAGGTCATCGTCACGTCACGGGCGTCGGCCCTGGTCGTAAATCTTAAAAGCACGGTTAGAATGAGATCATGGGGTAGGTAATCACATTAGGGTTTTTACTCGCGTCTCAACTCGTATACCATCTTTGAGAGACATAGGTCCCAACATATTATCTCATATGCTTGGAATTTACATGTGTTTTCCCAAGGATGGTCGAAGTTACATGTGTTTTCCCAATTATTGGAATCTAGAACGAGCGCTTTCGAAGGGGTGATGCAGGAAAAATAGACCTGCCGGGTCCCGCGCATCAGGGGGTCTACCAGGTCTTTTGAACGCGTTGAGACTTGATTAGAGGCTTTTCTAAATTAATTTTAAAATGGTCTTAGCGGTTTTGTGTGGAGGGACTCAGCGGTTTCGTCACTATTGGAGATCATTGAGTTACGCTAACGGCTTGTCAAGACGACTGTCATATTGATGGATAGATTTCCCCGACGGGAGAAAATTCTGAAAGGTGAATTCAAACTTACAACATGACAAGGGAGAGGTCAAAGCCCTTATTATTGCATCACTAACGAGTAGCAGGTTTTTAAAATTTGTGTGAGATTTAAAAAGTAGGTCGTCGATATACGAGATTGGGCCAGACACCTTCAAGCTGGTATTTAGACAAATGGAAATCTACGCTTTCAATTCATCAAAAAAAAAAGATATGTAACATCCGAATTAGGTCGGTAACGGTGTGCCATATTGAAAGAAAGATTTCCCAACAGGGCACATTTAAAAGATCGAAAGATATATGCGTAACGCTACAGCATTAATCTTCGAAAACTTAATAAGATCGTCCACGAAGTCTTGCGTCATCTTAATGACCTCGTTAGTGACGGTCAGATTTCCCCATGATAGAGTCTTGAATTATAAGCCCGCGTACTAAACAGCAAATCAAAAATGCGAATCAATCCGCGAATCGGCCCGCGAGTCAGTCCGCGACTCAGACCGCGAATTAGTTCACGAATCAGTCTGCGAATTAGTTCACGAATCTACCACCTCGCATGCTGCGACAGCGCCGCAACTGTGGCGGCGGCGGGAATTTCGTGGGGACGGTCACTCTTCTACTACTACCGCAGTCTAAAATCAAATAATTAAAATCATTACATCTTAAAGTCAGTCCATGCATAAATCTTACATGGTCTAAGTCGTCTTATCTACACTACATCTTTCTTTCTGTGAATGCAAAACCAAAAGAAAGACAACAAAGTATTTATCATTATGATAATAACAAATTCCTTCACATTAGAACCGTGTACAATAGCCTACATAAGGTCGCCTTACTCGTAGTGAATTGAACTTTCGAACTGGCATCTTTAATTGTCGATCATTCTCTCCCTCTCTATCTCTATCTCTCTCTCTGTCTCTCTCATTAGCTACCGATTTGTTGCATCTATACGAATACTCTTACATCAAATCGAGTCGTGTGCAAATTCTTGTGTTGTAACATTCACACGACTATGGAATGAAATTCATTCCGAAAACCCAACAAGTACAAGCGTAAATGTATTTTAATACTAACGAATGGTATACCTCTTGATTCGAAATTGGATGTAGCGTAACCAACATTGTAATCTTAATTAGTCAACTAAGATATTTATGTACGAATACTATTATTATATGTAGGTATTTTGTTAAATATATTGGCATAAGGAGAATGTCCTCATATCCATCACACCAAGTGTAATACAAAAAGACACAAGTCATAATATCAATAAATCATTTTCATAGTAATAAATTAACCTTTAAAAACATCATATGTTTTCACATCATGCACTACAATTTCATACTATTATTATTATTAATATTGAATCGTTTATAGAACTGATGTTTTCATATATTATCACTTAAAAAGATTGCTACCGTATATGAAATATAAGACTAAACAAGAATACAACACGAAGACATGCATAGATTAATCCTATTTAAATGTGCGTATGTGATTCCGTAAAACATTAGTCATTTTGAAAGGAAAAGTGAAAAATACTCATTGACCTATCGGTAAAGCTTCTATCTTACTTCATGTTTCTTTTCGACAGTCCAAACACATCGGTACACAAACACACTTTCAATAATTATTGAATATTTTCTTATATAAGGGAGTCAATATTCAACGATTTTTTCGTAATTAATGAAACAATTTAATATTTAAGATCATTATAGAATTTTACTAAAACAAGATTAATTGCGGTGTATTGGAAATGACAAAAGTATGAGTATGCAATTAAATGAATAATTTACCACACGTATCTCTATCATTACGTTCAATTATATAATTTTTAATATTATAACACGTACATATTTACAATATTTGCAGACTGTACGTCTTTTCATTATCACGTTTAGACTAAAATGTGCGTCAAAATTGCCTGTTGCCCGTCATTATAATTATAGGCATCTAGTGCATCGCAGCTTTGAAACGCACTCTCTATATTGCATTCATATTTTAAAGATGAATTGTAGCTACTTCAGATATTAACGAACACCTTACTAATAATTAAGACTGATGTTACGACCTGATTTAACATACTTACTCGAAGTATGTTGTGCCCAGAATCGTGAAAGGGCGTTCAACCACACAGGTTGATTCGGGTTGGCGAATGGAGGCGGCCTGCTTCAAAAGAAAAGAATGGAAGGAAAATAAAGAGCTCTTTTAGCAGAAAAAAAAAGTGATTTTTATTATCCTTTTTTATGAATACAAATTCCGTTTAAAGTGGGTGGATTGGTGGGTGCAAAGAGTTCGTGAGGAGGCGGAAGAGGTTCGAGAGGAAGGGGAGGGATAAAAGTGATCGGGGAGTCAGAGCGGGTGAGTGAATGTTCTTGAATAGTGGAAGGGAGAGGTTCGACTGGAGGAGGTTGTAGTGGAGGTTTCTGAGGGAATTGAGGGTCGGGGAACGAACTAAGGTTCGTCCCTTTTTCTCTGGCGGCTCGCTCGCGGAGGCGTCGCTGACGACGGAAATAGGCCCTATCCTTTTTGTATACCGGCACTAAAAAACAAACAGAGGACGAGAATTAATGTATGTAACTGGTGATTTCTATGAGGAATTAGTAGGACAAAGAAGTAGGATAGATATATATATATATATATATAAATATGTGTGTGCGTTTAAAAATTTATTTAGTTATAAGAAAAAAAAATAAAACCAAAAATATAAATAATAAATTTGAATTAAAAAAAATTAACGCGGAGGTCACTACAGTCCCTACTGACTCTCGTGGTTGCATCCGGTCACCCAAAGGGCTCCAGTTAAACGCACTAGAGTCGCTATAAAACAAAAAGAATCCCTAAGGTGTCGGCTTCTTTATTTATGTATTCAAAAAAAAGTGGTGGTCAAAAAAAATTGCAAAGAAGTCCGACACGTTCGTCTCATAAAAATAAAAAAAATATAAAATAAATTTAATGCCTGAAGCATTGCATTCTTATCGGCTCATATCGGGCATGAAAAGAGGGAGTGGAAAAGGAAAGGGTGGTTAGAGGGTTTATTATTTTAGTGTATATAAAAAAAATTTATACTTACTAGTAATTAGATGTCGGACTCGCGTTGAAATCCTCCGAGATTTATTTCGGGTGGAACTCGGCTCCTTAGGAAGTTTGGTAGGAAGAGGAAACAAAAACGGTCGCCTGGACCTGTTTTCGAGGGGAAGTGGGTTGATATTCGGTCACCTGGACCTGAATATTCCCTTTTCGGGGGTGAGGATACGGTCACCTGGACCTGTATATAAAAAAAAAGGAGTTAGGAAGAGCCAAGTCCGGTTGCGAGGCGAACTCCGGTTGACGGTGCTGGTGGGCCGTGTTCCGGTCCAGCCAAATGGACTCGACCTGGTTGGTGCTGAAGAGGGTCCACGTGGAAGACCCGAGGTGTCGGTGGAAACTGCCGATATGGAAACGGCAGCAGAGACCTCGATGATGAAGCCCAACCAAAATTTTAAGAGCTGGTCCAAAAAGGCGATGCCAAAATCTGGGTCGAAGCCGAAGCCGGAGTCTCCGCAGAAGCCGAGTAGTAGAGTTGGAGAAGAGTAGCGTAGAGTAGGAAGATTCGTTGGAAATTCGCCCTTTTTATATTGATTCTCCCCTCCAGGAAAATTCGTGGGTCGGACCAGGCGTGGGAACATTAAGTTTGGTGGGAAAATTTGTACCATTTTTTTGTAATTATAAAAAACTGTTTTTGTGTTGTTTAAAACAATAAATTTTTAACAAACTATTTGTTTACAAAGTTAAAGTAGTTTTTACAAACATGAACGAAAGTTCTAGCATAATTAGAACTAAAGTAACAAAAAAAAAATATTAATTTTTGTATTAATTATTTGTTCAAACTTTTAATATTTTGTAAAAGAAATGTTTTTGTTATAAAAGGAATTTTTGTAATGTTGGTATTTGAGTTCGCCTTTAATTTTTTATTAATTATATGTCAGTTATTTATTGCTAGAATTATTCGTTCGTTGTTTGTATCAACTTTACAATTTTGTGTACTTGGAGTATTATATATATATATATATATATATATATATATATATATATATATATATATATATATATTATTATTTAAAATAAAGATTGTGTACAATTGTTTAAAAAAAAGAAAAATATTATTAAGATATTGTTTTTCATTTACGTTTTCGTGTACATATTTTAATTTTGATAAATGGTATTACTAAATAATGGTTTGGTTTTTACGCTTATTTATTAACATTTCAATTACGCAATGACATTAATGTTGTAATTTGTATTTATTGACTTTAATTGATTTCTCTATTTATTCACTCATTATGTTTTTTTTTTTATATTTAAAATGATTTAATTTAATGATATTTTTGTTTTATTAAAAATATTGTTACATTTTGAAATAATAATTAATATGGTTGCGTAATTCTAAATGTTCTAATTTATCGAGGACAACAACTAAAAATAGGAGAAGAAGGTCATTCTCTTTTCCTTGAGAAAGTGTTTTCTCGAATTAAGTTTATGACTTTTGGATGTCAGTGCGTGTACGGCTTGAGAATGCCTTTTTTTTAGACTTTTATATTTTAACATAGAAAAGTTTTCGTGTGCGGAAAAAATTATTGATATTGAAATAGGAATCTGTTTTTATGAAAATATATTAAAGAAAAATTTAACAAACAAATTGATGCAATTTTGTATATTTTACTTAATTTTAATTTTTGCTGATAATATAGGAATCTTACTTATTTGTGGGCAGAGAAAGACCTGTTCTTTTCCGATCTTTAAGTTTTTATGGTGGCGTCGTTTTACCTAGAGAGGAGGTCGATTTTCTACGGTTTCGGTTATCTTTTGAGGCCGGTATGGTAGGTTTTACAAATCATGAAAATACATTGTAGTTCGGTTAGTGTGTTGTATATCGGCGCTGTTACTAAATTCCCAAATATTCGGGGATTCCCAAAAATGTATTTGGTCGCAATATCCTAGTTACGTGAGACGTAACACTGATAATCAAAGGACAATTTTGTATACAGTAATTATTTGACCAGCCACCATATACCCGCACTAATATTCGATCAATACCAAAAACATCTAGCAAATAATGGAGGTAATATATTCACTTCAAATTTATTATTATACTTGAAATATTTCTCTCAGTCTAAACTTCTCTTACAAGTGTAATATTTTTTCCATCTTACTTATCTTATATCGGAAACATTTATAGTTAACTGATATTTTAAGCGATGAATTTGTATATTATCCAAAACATATGTTTGTACACATTTATTCTCTAGAGATTACTCTAATTGTAAGTGTTTTCTTTCGACTCTTAGGTTACAGCACCCAATGCTATCCTCTTCTTTTATACTCCCTGGTACGACATTATAATAAGACTTGAATTTTATATGTATTTGATGACGTCATCATTTTCAATATAACATTCCGGTTTGTCGCCACGTAAATGCATTATTGATTTAAATCTGTCGGCATTTATTTAATATTTCTACGTATTTGAACATTACATCCAGTTACTATAGAAACTTTCATAATAAGACTTGAATTTTATGTTAAACTTAATGTTTGAATGCAATTTGTCATGAGCCCACATTCAATATTTTTCTTCAAAATATGCAATCTGCAACATTTTACTGTACGGTAGTTCATCTTAAGTAAGAAAACTTCTAATTATACTTTTATTTACAATTTTGAGTATTAAGCTATCTACGTTATGATATGCATTGTGAACGTTTGTTACCATTGGCTCTGCATCTTAATATGGTCTTATGCTAAACGATCACCTGCTTTATCAATGATTATCTACTTTTTGTATAAGTATTAAAAGTGGAATCGTTCATAATTGCAGTTACACATATTGCTGCATGCCTCTCCCCCTCACACTTTCTCACTTTTTCTCTCTCAATCATCAATTGAACAACCGATAAAAATCATAATAGTTGAGCATAATTTTACAATCGTGTCAGCAAACGTGCAGAAATTTGATACCTTTTGTGTGTGAGAGAGAAATTATGTAAGTGTCAAATAAATGATGTATGTCTTACACAGTAATTGACCAACTCACACAATGCCGTAAACAAATAAAAGAACCAAGTCTTTAACGGTCGAAATAACGGAAATTATGTCCTTTGATTGTCAGTCATAATTAGTAGTAAGCTGCTTGTTAATATCTGGAGTAGCTGTAATTTTTATCTTTAAAATATGAGTATTACACGGATACGCCATGGTCGAAAGGTATGTGCTATGGAAATATTGAAACTATATATATGAAGTTAAGGAATATTAATAGTGATAGGAATGTGAGCAGAGACGATACGAAATAAGCTTATGATATAAGAAAGCTAATGAGATATAAATGGAAAATTAAAAATAATTATGTAACAATGTATTTTGTTCACAGAAATATACACATGAGTATCGAGAAGACGGAAATTACATACACGTTATAAAATTTGTCTTTTATTATTTAGTGCATGGATATCGTAACACTGTACACAGTATGTTTGGGTAATCTGCATTTAATTTGCCGTTATTTCACGAGTCAATACAATCGCACGTATAAAATTGGACGACATTATCGCGAAATAAATAATACGCAGTCTGGTCAGTCATACATACAAAAAACAACGGGATAATTTACGCGGAATAAAAATCATTAATAGGAGGCATGTCACAAAAGATATAAATAACCGAATAAGAAATTATGCCTCATAAGTCATGCACGCACACATGAGGATCAAATCCCTATTCACGAAAGACTAACAAAATAAAATAAATTTACACCTCAGACCGAAACTAGCACTAATTTAAGAATAACACATTATTGACATAAAACAAAAAAAAACGATCAAAGTTCGATTCCACACACTTACATCTATTTTACAGACGGCACCACGTTTATTTTGGGGAGAGAAGGGTGTCTTTTTCTGCTGCAGATTTTGCTCCTTTGGCTCCTTAGAATCTCGGGCCGGCCCTGGCTTTTCCTGGTGATTTCCTCGTATGAGGTTTTCCACGGATCAAACACTCTATGGTCGGTGAGCGTGTTCACCGGGTACCCCTGTCTCCTGCCGTCCTTATCGTTCCGGTCCTGTTCTGTAACGAATGGGGGGAAGATTTGACGGCAGATAAATTTGTACTGGACGTTGATGAAAATGGTAAGAAGCGCTCACCTTGGACTTCGATCCGTGGATCGAAGTCAATGAAGAAACCAAGCGTTTTCGTTATTTTCCCGGCACTGGATCTCTCCTTGATTTTGATCTGGATCACTGGTCGTCGTCGTTCCGGGTCGCCTTCCTGAGGATTCGTTTGGCGGAAGCGCAAGAGAGAGTTTGTCGGTTGGCACGTCGTATTTATACCCTCAAGGGACGTCCAATATGCCGGTCACTTTCAGCTTTTTTACTCGGAATTCGGGCTGAACTGTCACCATTTTAAATGTCATTCGTGCATTTTGATTGACAGGCCGCCCACCTGATTCAAATTTGGTGCGCGCCCGAACTCCGACTGGCTACGTCATTCGCCCTCCTTCGGCACGCCTCGTCATAGATCGGAGCGTGCTTCGTCAATCACCGTCTATCTTCGCTTGCGCGGTTCGTCTTCTTCCGACATAATAACAGTCATGGCGGCCCCTGTCGCACGTGCGGCACGATGGTCGTCAATTTACGCCGGTTTTCTTCTAATTCCTCGCGATTTCCGTCTAATTAGTTGTAACCCTTCTCTCCCTAAATCCTTCTCTCCCTTTTCGATACGAACGTCGCGTTACAATTATCCCCCTTTTCTTTTCAGGGGTCGTCGATCGAAACAGAAAAGAAAACCGGTTCGCGCGTTCGCCACGTGCATTTCCATGCGGTGCTTGTGCGGTGTAAAGAATAAAATAAAAGTCAAATCTTCATGTGTTGTCATAATTTATCCACTTCCTTTTTTCAGCGATAGCGAAGATTACAGCTACGACATTGCGGATAAAGTTTATATCTCCGGTGCAACGTATCGTCGAAGACTGGATCGATTGTAAGTCCCCTTTATAATATCGTTCGCAGGGTCACCCAAAAGGAAGGCATTGTTCCCCATTTGTTTTTTAATCTTATAAGGGCCTTCGAATAAATAAAAAAATTTTTTCGTCACTCTATCCAGAGCATTGGATAAATGGGGAACCCGCAACAATACCAAATCTCCGACTTTCAATTCAATTTTCGTCACGCGTTTTTGTTGCTTTTTTCTCGTTTGGTAGCTTTGTTCCAGATTTTGGTTAGCCATAATTATTATTTGTTTTTGCTCTAACTCGTCACTTATGGGGAATTTAATTAATTTCTGAACCATGTCTTTTACCGGCTCGCCAAAATGTATTTGACGAGGAGCAAAACCTGTTGAATGGTGCGTCATCGTATTTAACAGGTTCTCGATATCTGGAACAAAGCTCACCCATTTAGTATGTTTTTCGGAGCATAAAGTTCTGAATAATCTCCCCAGTTCCCGCATAAACCTTTCCGTAGGGTTTGACTGGGGATGTCTAATAGAACTATAATGAACCCCAATATCCAAAGCCTGCAACTGATTTTTCCACGCTTCTGCCGTGAATTGCGATCCATGATCACTCAAGATACATTTCGGTTTTCCTATTTTCGGTATGTAATCATTTGTTATTCTGTTCAGGCTGGCGCGAGTGGTAGCTTTTTTCATCGGGTATAATTTGACATATTTAGAGAATGCATCCAGAACCACAAAAATATGCTGCATACCTGCTCGACCTGTTGGTAAGGGACCATAAAAGTCAACTGTCACCAAGTCTGACAGACCTGAGGAAGGCACTCTTTCGTATTCACCTTCCATGGCCACATTCAAGTACTTAGTGCGTTGACACAGGTCGCAGGATACAACACACTTCTTGGTGTCCCGATGCATTCCCCGCCAATAAAAGAATCGCTTTAGGTGCTCTGCCGTTTTATAAACTCCCGGGTGACCTAATCGTTCATGTACATCTCTTATGATACAGTTCTGCATCTGTCTGGGTACGACAACTTGCCATTGCTCTTGTGCACTAGATTTATGAAATAATACTTGGTCATAAAGTTGATAAAATAATAATGAATCACTGGGGTCGTCATGACACTTCTTGATCAATTTAGCGACAGCTTCGTCTTCTCGTTGCCACTTTTTTAGATTTGTCAATTCCCCCTTTAAGTCACATTCATGCAAGCGACAGATTGTCATTGCCAATCCAGATGCATATTTATTCTTATCTCTATCCTGAGTCGATGCTATTGTTATGGTCTTATCCGATTCCTTTGCAAATTCCCCTTCTGGGTTTCGACTTAGAAAGTCAGCCAACACGTTTACAGATCCTTTAATGTGAACAACCGAAAAGGAATATCGCTGCAACAAAAGCCCCCAATGTAACAGTCGATGACTTTGAAATATGCTAGATCCCAAAAATGTTAAACTTTTGTGATCTGTCATAATTTCAAAGTGTACACCTATCAGGTACGTCCGGAATTTCGTCACAGCATACACGATCGACAGTAATTCCTTCTCGGTTGTAGTATACTTAATTTCTGCATTATTTAAGCACCGACTAACGATGGAGATAATTTTTCGATTCTGACATTCATCGAACTGCAGAAGCACCCCCCCCCCCCCTATTCCACGATCACTCGCATCGGCCTGAACATAAAATTTCTCGTTCGGAATGACGTGATGGAGAGTCAGACATGTCAAAAAATTACTTTTTAACGTCTTAAATGCCTCAGTTTATTTGTATGTTCATTCCCAGGTCATTTCTTCAATAATTCTCGCAAAAGGTCTACAGCGGTGCTATGATTGGGGCTAAACTCTCTATAATAGTTACAGACCCCCAAGAACCGCTGCAGTTCTTTTATATTTTTTGGTTCACTGAATTCTTTGATATTTTTTAATTTATCCCGATCCGGATTAACCCCCTTGCGAGAAATAATAAAGCCTAGGAATGGAAATTTTATCTTAAAAAATTCGCACTTATTAATATTCAATGTGAAATTATAATCCGACAGTCTGCAAAATAATTTCTCTAAACTATTAACGTGGGCGATAAACGACTTATCGCCCACTAGTAGATCGTCAATATAAATTGCAGTTTCTTTGTCCGAATCACCATCCAGTGCCATACTTAGTGCTCGTATAAAACCGCTGTCGGCAGTTTTCAGGCCAAAGGGCACCCTACAAAATTGGTACGTCCTTCCCTCGAAAATGAATCCCGTGTACCGACGTGAATCTGTGTGCAAGGATATTTGCCAATACCCATGCGTGAGATCCATTTTCGAGAAAAAGGACACACCAAAAAATTTCTGCAATAATTCTTTTATTAATGGAGGGGATTCGTTGTCATCTTCGATAATGTCATTTAACTGTCGCGCGTCCAAACATATCCGAATCCCCCCATTGCCCTTCTTTACAATTCTTAAGGGATTGACGTATGGGGTGATTGCCCGTTCTATAATCCTTTACCTCACCATTTCTTGTATTTCTCTACCGACAGCGTCTCTGACAGTAAATGGCACCGGATAGTTTCATCGTACGTAATTTTTTTCATTTCGCAGACTTATCCGATGTCCATATCCCTTTGCTGGTCCTAATTTTTCTTTAAATAGATTTTTATATTTATATAGCATATTCTTGAATGTATGTCTCTCCATCTTATCAATTTCCGTAATTTGCTCTATTACCGCATTTATCTCCTGTTCTATGTTATTATTACCTTCATTGGTTTCGCAATTCACGGCCTTACACGCTGGAACGCCGCAAGATAGCGATTTGACATTTCGGCCATAACCGTGCTCAATTTCATATTCGTCGTCATGAATCATCGTGGTCATTTCTCTTATTCCCGACAGAATTTCTCTCTCTTTCCGACATAATAACAGTCATGGCGGCCCCTGTCGCACGTGCGGCACGATGGTCGTCAATTTACGCCGGTTTTCTTCTAACTCCTCGCGATTTCCGTCTAATTAGTTGTAACCCTTCTCTCCCTTTTCGATACGAACGTCGCGTCACAATTATAAATTTTGAAAGTGAATATCACGATTGAGATGTATGATGTTAGGAGAATATTAGTGAAAGTATAATGAAATAGTGGGCAAGTAATAATGTGTATAAAATTATTATTAACTATTACTAAGGGTTTAATTAATGTCTTGAGCAGCTAAAACGTAACTTTAAAAAATACATATGATTCGTATATTCTTACTCGTTTAAGTGTGCACAGTATGAAATAAGACAGTAGGATCAGTATTTGAAGTGAAATATTTAAATAACACATTAATATTAAAATTAAAGAATGCAATATAGAGAGTGCGAGCAGTTATATTGGAAGATGCAATAAGCAAAAATGAAACACGACGCTTTGAAGGGTACATATTGAATATTGTGAGGAATCAAATGTAAGATAAGGAATTGGATTCTTACCGATCTACATTAAACAATATGTTTATTATGAATCTAGTCGATAGCAAACTTATGACTTATAAAGAATCATATTAATAACTGTGAATTCTTTTGCATATAATTTACGAAACTCCTTGATAGGTGTGGGTAAGAAATTTCAGACACTGGCAATGGTACTGATCTCAATTTGTTGCGTTTGCACCTTTGGTCAAGGTGAAACTAAAGAAGCATTATTGACATCATAAACGTGAATGCATTCACATTTAAGAAAATATACAACGTATTGTAAAGGTGTTTCAAAGCTTCGAAGCACTAGCTGCCAATAATTATAGTGACGGGCAACAGGCAATTTTGACGCACATTTTAGTCTAAACGTGAATATGAAAAGACTGATATACATTCTGCAAATATTGTAAATATGTTCGTGTTATAATATTAAAAATTATATAATTGAACGTAATGATAGAGATACGTGTGGTAAATTATTCATTTAATTGCATACTCATACTTTTGTCATTTCCAAAACACCGCAATTAATCTTGTTTTAGTAAAATTCTATAATGATTTTAAATATTAAATTGTTTCATTATTTTTAAGCAATCTTTTTAAGTGATAATATATGAAAACATCAGTTCTATAAACTATTCAATATCAATAATAATAATATGAAATTTTAGTGCATGTTGTGAAAACATAAGTTCTTAAAGGTTAATTTATTACTATATGAAAATTATTTATTGATATAATGACTTGTGTCTTTTTCTATTACACTAGGTGTAATGGATAGGAGTAAAGTCTCCTTATGCCAATACATTTAATAAAATCGCTATAACAATAGTATTTGTACGTGAATGACTTAGTTAACTAATTACGATTACAATGTGGAAGTAACAAAAATCTGTCAAATATAAAAACGTTTCGTGCAGTGTGATTATTCAAATCATTATTGTAAACGGCATTAAATAGTCATATCGGTTAGGCTACATACAATTTCGAATCAAGAGGTATACTGTTAGTTAGTACTAAAATACATTTACGCTTGTACTTGTTGGGTTTTCAGAATGAATTTCATTCCATAGTCGTGTGAATGTTACAACACAAGAATGTGCACACGACTCGATTTGATGTAAGAGTATTTGTATAGATGCAACAAATCGGTAGCTAATGAGAGAGAGAGAGAGAGAGAGAGAGAGAGAGAGAGAGAGAGAGAGAGAGAGAGAGAGAGAGAGAGAGAGAGAGAGAATGATCGACAATTAAAGATGACAGTTCGAAAGTTCAATTCACTACGCGTAAGGCGACGTTATGTAGGCTATTGTACACGATTCTAATGTGAAGGAATTTGTTATAATCATAATGATAAATACTTTGTTGTCTTTCGTTTTGTTTTCCATTTACAGAAAGAAAGATGTAGTGTAGATAAGACGTCTTAGACCATGTAAGATTTATGCATGGACTGACTTTAAGATGTAATGATTTGAATTATTTGATTTAAGACTGCAGTATATCGCGATTTAATATACATACAAAAATTAATTGTTTAAACGATGTCAAGTTAATGACTGAACATTTTTTATTTAAAATTAAAAGATCTTTGAAACGTTCAATTGTATTATTAACCAATCGAAACTTGTATTCATATGTCTATGCACATTTCAATTAGATCGAATATCGTAGAAAAGATTTATTCAATTGTGAAAGTGCGTTGACCATCATACTGGTGCTAGTACTTGAAACAATTTACTATTGCGTTTAACTTCTTCATCATCTGAGTGTCGTAACTCGCAAACTATCGAAAATGAACACGTATGGGACCATATATCCTAATCTCGAGAGGAACGTCGGATGATACCGAGAGGGATCTAGTGACCGTGTAAAGTATCTGTTTTTGTTACACTCTGTTTTGATTTCCGATTCATAGGAATTGACGAAGATATACTACGATCTAGAGAGAAAGGTACGACATATATCCTTGAATTAGAGGCACCACGCCATACGTGGAAGTGGCAAAGAGTGTGTGAGAGAGAGAATGATGCGTCAATTAATGAAGGGGACAAGCAAATAAGTATTAGGTACTAGAGAAATGTAGAATATTGCCGACGTGCAAGTATTCCCCGGACCTGGTAATCGGTTTATACCGAAGAAAATGTTTATTATTGATATTTCCGTCAGTGATGTTGTAAAGTACGGTTTGAACGTAAAACAATTGGTTAATGCACAATTATCATGGTCTACGATGGAAATCGGGCGATATACCCTTTGATGCAATGAACGAAACGTTGGAGGACACCGTTACATGTGCTCACAAGATATACATAAAAGGCACAGACAAATAAAAGACATAGGTTGCAGGAAATTTTAGATACTGACAATGTTGTCGACATAGACATATTGACCTGTCCACCTCTACCGAAGCTCATAAGACGACAAATGGAAAATCGTAAAGACTCTTGTTCAAAAATCTTCAATCTGCATCTCTTCAAAAGTCAATGAGAATTTATTATGAAGTGAAACGTCTTGCATTAATGGAAACAAAAGACCTCAAGTGTCTACCTATAGATTTCATCTCAACGTTTGGAGAACGTGAAATTAAAGATGTATGGTCATGCTTACCACTCACAATGTAAATGCATCCAGATTTACGTGAATGTCGTCGATAAACATTTTGAAACGA
Source organism: Trichopria drosophilae (assembly GCA_030407085.1). Classification (NCBI taxonomy): domain Eukaryota; kingdom Metazoa; phylum Arthropoda; class Insecta; order Hymenoptera; family Diapriidae; genus Trichopria; species Trichopria drosophilae. The sequence continues at coordinate 129,607,550 of CM059582.1, read as the reverse complement.
GTGATGATACCGCAGATAGACAGCCGCCGATGATTAAAGACTGTGCAAAGTGTCAATTTCAAAGGGATGTATATTAATGGCAATATAGGTATTTTAAAAATAAGAAATCTGGTTCCTCGAGATTTGCCGTAGATGCGCGGTAATAATTAAAAATTTGACTTTCATACTCTTTTGCATGGCGATAATAAGGTTAATTGTCAACCAGAGCCAATTTTCAAGAACCTCGTATTCAATTGTAATCGCTTTATAACCATTTATATCAGTAAGTGTATCATCGTAGCCTACGATGAAACCATGCATTTCAGATGCACCCGCATATTTAATTCTGCGATACACAGATTCTGCAATCTCTTTAAACATACCAAAAGATGGCAGCCCATGACACTTCCTTTAACTTTTTACTTAAAAGAAACACAACTTTGCGTAAAGATAGAATGAAACTGTTGAATTTTACACGCTTATATATTAAATAAAGGTTAATTAATTACACGCTATTCGGATTATGTGAGATTTATTACTATTTGAATATTATAATTGTAAATTATTTATTTATTTATTAATGCTACCTTTGTTAACGAAGGGGGGTGTTGGCCTACGGGTGATCCGCTAGGTCATTCAGATCAAATACGGAACTGAGGAAATCTCCTGTCTATTATGGCGGAGGTTGCCTATATTTGGGAAAGAGAAAATTTGTCACTTAGTATATGTTTTGATGAAATTGCCCAATGACTTTAAACGCGTCTGAACCTGTATACATGGAAAAATATGTTGTGAAAATGATCTGCGGTTAATCGACAATGACGATGAGCGTGAAACTGGTATAATGCTAAAATCTACTTGAACAGCCTGCATCACTTCAACGTTCATTAAGGATTTATTACGAAGTCAGGAGGAAAAGGTCATTATTAAAATTTTACCTTCTCTTTCAAAATACGGTTCCTAGCCAACGATGTATTTCCACATAGGCATCGAGATGCGACTATGATGTAGCAATAGCTGACCCGTAATGAAGGCGAATTTTGATTTTTTTTTTTTTTTTTTTTTTGACATTCCTCACATGACAATACGAATCTGTAACAGCTAGTATTTTTCAATATTTATTATGTAATTTCTTAAGATCAGGCATTAGAAAGAGGCCGTTTGCAATGACCATCTAAAGGCAGGACATTTTTGTAACAATATTAGGGGGGGGGGGGGGTCGGCGCCAGGTTTTTTGAACGCGTTCAGACTTGCATAGCGCCTTTTTGACATTAATTTCAAAATGGTCTTAGCAGTTTTGGGTGAAGGGACTCGACAGTTTTGTCTCTATTGAAGATCATTGAGATACGCTAATTAATATGACACCAGCTGTAACCCTCTGTACCGTAATGCAATGAATACGTGTCCCCAACGATATCTTAATCCCATTGGGAATGTGAGGATTGGCCCTTGAGAATGAATTGATTTTGTCAATCTTTGCGATGGATTCTCGAATGAAGTTGGAAAAAATATCCTCAGTAGCGTCTTCTTCAAGAGTGTTGTAAACCTTCTTCAAGACCTCTTCCCATGACGACAAAATCTTCTCGACATCTACCATATTGATGTAGAAATACCATATTTGAAATAGAGTTGCTTACGTACTGTCAAACATAGAAACAGGAACGCGACATTCCTTTGAAACGATGTCTGGACCTGTATACAATTTCGAGCGTTTCGGAAAAACAAATGTACGGTGAATAAGTGATCGACGGATAATCGAGGACCGTGAAAACGGTATACTGCTAATGTTAATGGGTGTAACAAAGAGTATGCGAGAGCGAGTGAGATCATAGAAATTATGACATTGGAATATTTGAATTAGACTGCCTTCTTTCTCTTACGTTACGGATTGCCGAAATTTGGTCAAGAGATAACGTTTTGATGAAATTGTCTTTTTTATTTGTCTTATTTATTTCGCGGTAATGTTGTCCAATATTATATGTGCGATCGTATTGACGGGTGAAATAACGGTAAATTGAATGCAAATTACCCAAATACAGTGTGTCCAGTGTTAAAGTATCCATGCACTGAATAATAAAAGAAAAACTACATAACATGCTTGTAATTTCCGTGTTCTCGATATTTATGTGTATATTTATGAAAATTAAAAATTATTACAATGGCGCCCAACGTTTAAGGCTCGGAAAGAAAAACAATACTTTTCGAGAATCCAAAAATAAAAAACGAGAAAGACGGAAAAATAAAAATTTGAAAATAAACGAACGGTCAGTGCATGGATACATTTCAAAACACTGGACAGTCAAAATCAGGTAGAATAACAAAAAATAAATATAATAATTCAAAGTTTACCACAAAAACAAATAAAGTGAAAATGCCGTTATTTCACGACGAAGAAGTCCGCAATGTATCACCGCAATCAACAGCAAACACGGCGAGCGAAGTTCAGGAGCTTACAAAAATGCTCGCCGAAATGCAGAAACAGCTGGATGATGTGCGGAATCAAATGCGGCAGCGAAGCGAAGATTGCAGGCAGCAGCAAACTGAAACTCGCGAAATTAACGACGTCAACAACATAAAAACATTCGCAAACGAATTAAGTGCGATTTTAACGCAAAATTACAATAATCAAAATATTGACATAATCGCACCTAAATTCGAGAATGAATTTAAAACTAATCCGGTGAAGTTTCTCGATGACTTGGATCGTTACTTCAAAATTAAAAACATCCAAGGAATCCGAAAGTTGTTGTTCGCGGAAAGCACTTTGGAAGAGAAGGCAAAAATGTGGTTCGAAATACAAAATTTCGAAAGTTACGAGGATTTTAAAAAAGCATTTATTGATAAATTTTATTCAATTGCAACACAACTCGAATCCAAACAAAAATGGATGAACGACCAATATCGTACTTCGGACGGTGATTTGCATAGTTATTTTTATAAAAAAATAAAAGAAGCAATGTATTTTATTCCAAAAATGACTGAGTTCGAAATAAACTATACAATAACACAACAATTACCGTTTTCCGTCAGAGAATCGCTTGCTCCCTTACAGTATGACGATACTGAGGGAATAAAAGTATGAAGAAAAGAAAGAAAGACTAATAACTATGCAAATCACACGCAGAGGACGGTTGGAATAAGACAAATTCGGACAGATGAGGAAAACAGTTACGAAAATCCACATATGCGCGAGAACCGAAGGAATCGGAAAAATCCACGTAATTCACCACGCGGGAAGCATCGCGAGGAGCGGTTTTCGCTTCCGGACGTTCGGTACCCGCCACCTTATTTCGAAAACCGAAATTTTAATTCGCGAAATGACGAGGTACAACACCGAAGAAAACAAAATTTAAACTAACGACCGGCGCGTTGTATCACGCCCCAACAGCGCGTCGCGATTATAACTTCTTTTCAAAATTGGAAAATAAACTTGACAACAATGTCGTGCATGAAATTCGCGGGGAATTTAAATGTCCGCATATAAAATTGACTATATGCGGCAGGGAAGTATGGTCTCTGATTGACTCTGGCAGCCAAATCACTGCCATTTCCGAAGAATTCTACCGACAAATTTCTCACACTGGTAACATTCCGGAGTTACCAGTAACCAATCTGCTGATAACCACAGCGATTGGAAGAAAGGCAACGACAATAAAAACTCAAGTCTTTTTGCAATTTAAAATTGACGATGAAATGACTGACCATGCTTTCCTTGTAATTCCCCACCTGTCAACACAAATTATTTTAGGAAACGATTTTCATGTACGGTACGGCACGATTTTAAATTATTCTGAACGAGAAATTAGGTGGGCGGGTAAACCGATAAGAAAAGAGAATGTACAATTTTCAATTGACCCCGCGAGTAGTATATTATGCTCAAACGATGACGAGGCCACATATGTATTCGTCATGAATCATCGGGATATCAAAAATTTTAATAGAACCAATGACGATATGATTGGCGATAATTTATTAAATGGTGATGATGATGACCTGAACCATGACCATGACAAACGTAATAATTATAATGATATGTGTGAAAATGATACTAATGTTAATGTTAATACTATGTATGAAATTGATGATAATGTGTATATTAATTGTGATAATGTTAATGGTAATACTATTTATGAAATTGATGATAATGCTAATAATGATATTGATGAAAATGAGGTGAAGGATTATGTTAATGATGAGATTTATGAAATTAATGATAACGATAATGATAATAATAATGATTGTGAAAATGACACTAATAGGAATGATAATAATAATAATGATATTGAATGTGGGATGAAGATAATAAGTAAAGAGAGAGAGGAATTCTGTCGGGAATAAGAGAAATGACCACGATGATTCATGACGACGAATATGAAATTGAGCACGGTTATGGCCGAAATGTCAAATCGCTATCTTGCGGCGTTCCAGCGTGTAAGGCCGTGAATTGCGAAACCAATGAAGGTAATAATAACATAGAACAGGAGATAAATGCGGTAATAGAGCAAATTACGGAAATTGATAAGATGGAGAGACATACATTCAAGAATATGCTATATAAATATAAAAATCTATTTAAAGAAAAATTAGGACCAGCAAAGGGATATGGACATCGGATAAGTCTGCGAAATGAAAAAAATTACGTACGATGAAACTATCCGGTGCCATTTACTGTCAGAGACGCTGTCGGTAGAGAAATACAAGAAATGGTGAGGTAAAGGATTATAGAACGGGCAATCACCCCATACGTCAATCCCTTAAGAATTGTAAAGAAGGGCAATGGGGGGATTCGGATATGTTTGGACGCGCGACAGTTAAATGACATTATCGAAGATGACAACGAATCCCCTCCATTAATAAAAGAATTATTGCAGAAATTTTTTGGTGTGTCCTTTTTCTCGAAAATGGATCTCACGCATGGGTATTGGCAAATATCCTTGCACACAGATTCACGTCGGTACACGGGATTCATTTTCGAGGGAAGGACGTACCAATTTTGTAGGGTGCCCTTTGGCCTGAAAACTGCCGACAGCGGTTTTATACGAGCACTAAGTATGGCACTGGATGGTGATTCGGACAAAGAAACTGCAATTTATATTGACGATCTACTAGTGGGCGATAAGTCGTTTATCGCCCACGTTAATAGTTTAGAGAAATTATTTTGCAGACTGTCGGATTATAATTTCACATTGAATATTAATAAGTGCGAATTTTTTAAGATAAAATTTCCATTCCTAGGCTTTATTATTTCTCGCAAGGGGGTTAATCCGGATCGGGATAAATTAAAAAATATCAAAGAATTCAGTGAACCAAAAAATATAAAAGAACTGCAGCGGTTCTTGGGGGTCTGTAACTATTATAGAGAGTTTAGCCCCAATCATAGCACCGCTGTAGACCTTTTGCGAGAATTATTGAAGAAATGACCTGGGAATGAACATACAAATAAACTGAGGCATTTAAGACGTTAAAAAGTAATTTTTTGACATGTCTGACTCTCCATCACGTCATTCCGAACGAGAAATTTTATGTTCAGGCCGATGCGAGTGATCGTGGAATAGGGGGGGGGGGGTGCTTCTGCAGTTCGATGAATGTCAGAATCGAAAAATTATCTCCATCGTTAGTCGGTGCTTAAATAATGCAGAAATTAAGTATACTACAACCGAGAAGGAATTACTGTCGATCGTATATGCTGTGACAAAGTTTCGGACGTACCTGATAGGTGTACACTTTGAAATTATGACAGATCACAAAAGTTTAACATTTTTGGGATCTAGCATATTTCAAAGTCATCGACTGTTACGTGTTGGTGCCTTCCTCAGGCCCGTCAGACTTAGTGACAGTTGACTTTTATGGTCCCTTACCAACAGGTCGAGCAGGTATGCAGCATATTTTTGTGGTTCTGGATGCATTCTCTAAATATGTCAAATTATACCCGATGAAAAAAGCTACCACTCGCGCCAGCCTGAACAGAATAATAAATGATTACGTACCGAAAATAGGAAAACTGAAATGTATATTGAGTGATCATGGATCGCAATTCACGGCAGAAGCGTGGAAAAATCGGTTACAGGCATTGGATATTGGGGTTCATTATAGTTCTATTAGACATCCCCAGTCAAACCCTACAGAAAGGGTTATGCGGGAACTGGGGAGATTATTCAGAACGTTATGCTCCGAAAAACATACTAAATGGGTGAGCTTTGTTCCAGATATCGAGAACTTATTAAATACGATGACGCACCATTCAACAGGTTTTGCTCCTCGCCAAATACATTTTGGCGAGCCTGTAAAAGACATGGTTCAGAAGTTAATTAAATTCCCCATGAGTGACGAGTTACAGCAAAAACAAATAATAATTACGGCTAACCGAAATCTGGAACAAAGCTACCACACGAGAAAAAAGCAACAAAAACACGTGACTAAAATCAAATTAAAAGACGGAGATTTGGTATTGTTGCGTGTACCCCATTTATCCAATGCTCTGGATAGAGTGACGAAACAATTTTTTCATTTGTTCGAAGGCCCTTATGAGATTAAAAAACAAATGGGGAACAACGCCTTCCTTTTGGGTGACCCTGCGAACGATAATAAAAAGGGGACATACAATCGATCCCATCTTCGACGATACGTTACACCGGAGATATAAACTTGATCCGCAATATCATAGCTGTAATCTTCGCTATCGCTGAAAAAAGGAAGTGGATAAATTATGACGCCACATGTAGATTTGACCTTTATTTTATTCTTTACACCGCACAAGCGCCGCATGGAAATGCACGTGGCAAACGCGCGAACCGGTTTTCTTTTCTGTTTCGATCGACGACCCCTGAAAAGAAAAAGGGGGATAATTGTAACGCGACGTTCGTATCGAAAAGGGAGAGAAGGGTTACAACTGATTAGACGGAAATCGCGAGAAATTAGAGGAAAACCGGCGTAAATTGACAACCATCGTGCCGCACGTGCGACAGGGGCCGCCATGACTGTTTTCATTTCGCAAGAAGACGAACCGCGCAAGCGAAGATAGACGGTGATTGACGAAGCACGCTCCGACGAGGCGTGCCGAAGGTGAGCGAATGACGTAGACTGTCGAAGTTCGGGCGCGCACCAAATTTGAATCAGGTGGGCGGCTTGTCAATCAAAATGCACAAATGACATTTAAAATCGTGAGAGTTTAGCCCGAATTCCGAGTAAAAAAGCTGAAAGTGACAGGCATATTGGACGTCCCTTGAGGGTATAAATACGACGTGTCAACCGAAAAAATTCCTCTTGCACTTCTGTCAAACGACTCCTCAGGAAGGCGACCCGGCACGTCGACAACGAGTGATCCATATCGATATCGAGGAGAGATCCAGTGCCGGGAAAATAAGAAAAACGCTTGGTTTCTTCGTTGACTTCGATCCACGGATCGAAGTCCAAGGTGAGCGCCTCTTACCATTTTCCATCAACGTAAATTTCGCATTTATCTGCCGTCAAATCTTCCCCCCGTTCGTTACAGCGAAGGACCGGAACGAAAAGGACGGCAGGAAACAGGGTACCCGGCGAACGCGCTCACCGACCATCGAGTTTTGGATCCGTGGAAAACGTCACACGAAGAAACTACCAGGAGAAGCCAGGGCCGGCCCGAGATTTTGAGAAGCCCAAGGACCAAAATTTGCAGCAGCATAAGATAGACACCCTTCTCTCCCAAAAGAACGTGGTGCCGTCGTTAAAATGTATGTAAGTGTTGTGCAATAGAACTTTAATCGCTTTTAATGTATTTCATGTGTGCCGCGTAAATTATTGCGTGTTTCGGTCTGAGTTGTAATTTTGTTTTTTGTATCTTTCGTGAGTAAGGATTTTATATAGGTGTATATGTGTGTTACTTATGAGGCATAATTTCTTATCCGTGTTATGTATATTTTTGTGACTTGCCTCATATCAATGATTTTTATCCGCGTAAATTATTCCGTTGCGCCGTGAGTGTATGAATGACCAGACATCGTCTTATTTATTTCGCGGTAATGTTGTCCAATATTATATGCGCGATCGTATTGACGGGTGAAATAACTGTAAATTGAATGCAAATTACCCAAATACAGTGTGTCCAGTGTTAAAGTATTCATGCACTAAATAATAAAAGAAAAACTACATAACATGCTTGTAATTTTCGTGTTCTCGATATTTATGTGTATATTTATGTAAATTAAAAATTATTACAACGAAAATCGTCGATTACTCAGCGGTCAGTTTGATGACGTTAGGCAACATCAAATCGCGTGCATTTTTGATATTATTTTAAATGGACAATTTGAAACATTTTAAGACTAGTCTCGATGTCCGCACTTAAATAGACTGACCTCCAGGGCCTGCTGAAGACTACTTATGTGATTTTAATAAAGTTTTAAACGCGAGCAAAACAAACCTTCAATTGTTCTATCAAGTTCGCCCGATACTTGACAGCCGTCAGAAGTGAGCATAACCACATTTAGAGAAATAAAGTTAAGAAATAGTAAAATAATCGAGCTCAAAAGTAATCTGGCATTACTGATATTGTTGCAAAATAATGCATAAAGAATTTACAGACCAGTCCCGATGCTCGCAATTGCATGCGCTGCCCGCCACGGCCATCAGAAACTTACTGATGCGATTTTGATGATGTTAGGCAACATCAAATCACGTGCACTTTTGATATTATTTTAAATGGACAATTTGAAAAATTCTAAGACCAGTCTCCATGTCCGTACTTGAATAGACTGCCCTCCAGGGTCCGCTGAAGACTACTTTTGCGATTTTGATGACGTTAGGCAACATCAAATCGCGTGCATTTTTGATATTATTTTTAATGAATTTTTTAACGATTTTTAAGACCTGTGTCGTCGCTCGCACTTCAATAGATCGCCCTGCACGAAAATCGTCTATTACTCAGCGGTCAGTTTGATGACGTTAGGCAACATCAAATCGCGTGCATTTTTGATATGATTTTAAATGGACAATTTGAAACATTTTAAGTCCAGTCTCGATATCCGCACTTGAATAAACTGCCCTCCAGGGCCCGCTGAAGACTACTTATGCGATTTTGATGACGTTAGGCAACATCAAATCGCGTGCATTTTGATATTATTTTTAATTAATTTTTTAACGATTTTTAAGACCTGTGTCGTCGCTCGCACTTCAATAGATCGCCCTGCACGAAAATCGTCGATTACTCGAGGTCAGTTTGCTGACGTTGGGCAACATCAAATCGCGTGCATTTTTGATATTATTTTAAATGGACAATTTAAATAACTGCCCTCCAGGGCCCGCTGAAGACTACTTATGCGATTTTGATGACGTTAGGCAACATCTTTATCACTTCAGCGGGCCCTGGAGGTCAGTCTATTGAAGTGCGGACATCGAGACTAGACTTAAAATGTTTCAAATTGTCCATTTAAAATAATATCAAAAATGCACACGATTTGATGTTGCCTAACGTCAACAAAATCGCAAAAGTAATCTTCAGCGGGCCCTGGAGGGCAGTCTATTCAAGTGCGGACATCGAGTTCTGGTCTTAAAATTTTTCAAATTGTCCATTTAAAATAATATCAAAAATCCACGTGATTTGATGTTGCCTCATCATCAAAATCGCATCAGTAAGTTTCTGATGGCCGTGGCGGGCAGCACATGAAATTGCGAGCATCAGGACTGGTCTGTAAATTCTTTATACATTATTTTGCAACAATATCAGTAATGCCAGATTACTTTTGAGCTCGATTATTTTACTATTTCTTAACTTTATTTCTCTAAATTTGGTTATGCTCACTTCTGACGGCTGTCAAGTATCGGGCGAACTTGATAGAACAATTGAAGGTTTGTTTTGCTCGCGTTTAAAACTTTAAACGTTTCAAACATCTGAGCTATGTAAATATAGAGTATTTATGTGTGATTTTAATCTATTGACGCGAAAGAACGGCAAATCAATTTTGTTATTTTGATTTCTTTGTGCGCTAATTCAATGTCCATGCAGTGAGCAACAAAAATAAAAGAGAACAAAAAAAGATAAGGATATATATATATATATATATATATATCTATATAAAATTATAATATATGTTTGTAATTATTAGAATAGTTACAACATTACATCTAATCACAGAGAGCACACTTATTCACTCGGAAAGTAAATTTATATGACAAGCTCAATAATCCCGAAATACCTTAACCAAATTGTCCATACTTACACCAACGAATATTAAGATATTGATAAACGTTTTGAGCATATATCTCATGTGTTAGTAAGAATATTTCCAGAGAATATCTGTCGTAACATTAGAGCAGTGTATCTCGCAACGAATCCAATTAAAATGGCAAAAATCACAAAAAGCACACTTTTTCACTCCGAGGGGAAATTTATATGACAAGCATAATAATCCCGAAATACCTTAACCAAATTGTCCATCTTTATACCAACGACTATTAAGACGTTTATATACGTTGCAAGAAAATATCTCATTTATTAAAGCGAATATTTCCGGAATATATATTTCTGAATGTTATAGGTAGATATCTCCGAAAGAATCCAATTCAAATGACAAATAGTCACGGGTAGCACATTAAACACTCCGAGGATTATATTATATGACACGCCGAATAATGCCGAACTACCTTAATCAAATTTACAATATTTACACCAACGAATATTAAGATATTGATAAACATTTTAAGTAGATACCTCATGTATTAGTACGAATATTTCCAGCATATATCTATCGGAACATTAATGGAACATATCTCGGAATGATTATGTTAAGATTACATCTAATCACAGATAGCACACCTATTCACTCCGCGGGTAAATTTATATGACAAGCTTAATAATCCCGAAATATCTTTATCAAATTGTCCATACTGACAGCAACCAATATTAAGATATTGATAAACGTTTTGACCACATATCTCATGTGTTAGTACGAATATTTCCAGAGTATATCTATCGCAACGTTATAGCAGTGTATCTCGCAACCAACCCAATTAAAATGTCAAAAATCACAGAGAGCACACTTATTCACTCGGAAAGTAAATTTATATGACAATCTTAATAATCCCGAAATACCTTAACCAAATTGTCCATCTTTACACCGACGAAGATTAAGTCGTTTATATACGTTGCAAGAAAATATCTTATTTTTTAAAGCGAATATTTCCGGAATATATCTTTCTAAATGTTATAGGTAGACATCTCGGAAAGAATCCAATTGAAAAGACAAATAGTCACGGAAAGCACATTAAACACTCCTAGGGTTATATTATATAGCACGCCGAACAATCCCGAACTACCTTAATCAAATTTTCAATATTTACACCAACGAATATTAAGATATTGATAAACGTTTTAAGCAGATACCTCATGTATTAGTACGAATATTTCCAGAATATATCTATCCTAACATTATAGCTGGGTATCTCGCAACGTATACAATTAAACCGCAAATAATTACAAAAAGCACAAAAAGTGACATGTCAGGTCTACAACCTTCTTTTGGAAAGTTTTATGTAAAAATAAAAATGAATTTCACTTAACGTTGTAATATTTCTTGTTGGGCATTGCATTTGAAAATTTTGTCTCTTTTGACATGTTTTTGACATGGGCTCAAATATTACCATTGTGTAGCATTGTCAAATTACAATGCGTTGTATTTTCCCTACGCTTGATGTAGTAAATCCACAGTGCTGTCTGGTAAATTTACAAAATATTGTAAAAATCCTATCCTCAAATAGTAAAAACACTATTTCACACGTGGGAATATTACTAAATTTATATAAAATGAAAATGACAATGAGTTTGTAAAATTCATTCGTATTTTTTACAGTGTATGTAATTTATCAATTATAAAATTATGTGTCGATGGTAAAATGATTGTCAAAGATGAAATATTTCTATACACATAAAGACGTATGTATTTGTCTATGTATGTATATAACATTACAGGTCTACCACATTATATTTGTATATATGTATATATAATTCAGCATTGATAAAATTAAATATCCATGGTAAAATGATTGTCGAAAGGTTTTCGGCTTTATATATTTTGTCGTTAGTAAAACTTTTCAAAAAAAAGTTGCCGACTGCATATGTTATATATATAGATATATAGGTCTACAACATTCTTTGGACTATTTAAAGCCGAAAACCATCTTTCGACAATCATTTTATGATGGATATCCAATCTCTTACAATTGAATTACAATTTGACTTTATACACTTTTCTTATATCGCATTTGATTTAATTATTACCACAGCTGTCAATTCTTTTTATTCGAGCCTGGTATTAAAAGAACAGTAGAGAGGCTAGGAGCGGTCTGCCCCCCCCCACCCTACCTCCCATCGATGATAGTGTGAAGGAAAAATTGCGCAAGTGGGCCGTAAGAAGGTTAGGAGTGAAAGGAAGTTATTATAAACAATTTCATGTATTGTTATTATAAATTTCGAAAGCTGTGAAGGTCGAAAAACATAGGTAATTTAATGCGTTACATTGTCGAATGAAAAGAGAAGGTAAAGGTCAACCAATATTTATTATTTCATTAGATATTGTTATTAATAAAATGTTTTTACATTATCATTGAAAATGACGTCTTTCTAATTCTTGATCTTAGAAAATTCAATCAGAGAGATTGTAAAGTGTTGGTCATTACACATTAGTATTGCCATGTGTCAAAAATCAAATTTCAAAAGTGGCCTTCATTAAAGGTCAGATATTGCTACATTATAGTCGCTTATGGAAATACATCGTAAGCTAGGAACCGCATTTAGAGTGAAAGTAAAATGACCTTTTCCTCGTGCGTCCTACTACCATCTCTCTCGCTCTTGCATACTCTTTGTTAGTTCCATCTAGCATCTATATTTCCCGTCGATGATCCATCGATCACTTATTCACCGTACATTTGTTTTCCCGAAACTTTCGAAAATATATACAGGTCCAGACCATTCATTCCAATGTAGAATTGCCATATGTGGACTGTCGAAAAACAAATTTCAAAAGTCGCCTTCATTAAAGGTCAGATATTGCTACATTATAGTCGCTTATGGAAATACATCGTCAGCTAGGAACCGTATTGAGAGTAAAAGTAAAATGACCTTTTCCTCGTGCCTCCTACTACCATCTCTCTCGCTCTCGCATACTCTTTGTTAGTTCCATTAACATTAGCAGTATACCGTTTTCACGGTCATTGATTATCCATCGATCACTTATTCACCGTACACTTGTTTTCCCGAAACTTTCGAAAATGTATACAGGTCGAGACGCGTTTAAAAGGTCATTGCACCATTTCTTAAAAACATTTTCTCTTTCCCAAATTTCGGCAATCCGTGACGTAATAGAAAGGAGGCATTCTAATTCAATTATTCCAATGTCATAATTTCTATGATTTTTTTTCTCAATTATCTATTGATTTTATTTTACTGCGATTTGGTGGGATTTTTTTTTCAGTTAAAATACAGGCTGAGTAGATGTCTTTTACATCAGTTACTTATAGTCAATCATTCTATGTACTCGAAAGACGTTCGTGTTAAAGCTCGTAAATTACAAGAACAAATTAACACATTTTTAAACAAATTGGAGAAATTAAAGTCCGAACTTAAATTCCAATCTGATCTATTGATAATTCATCGTGAAGTAAAAAATTTATACATTTGACAAGATGAATTCAGACGCAGTAGTAGCAGGAATTGAAAAAATTAATAATATAGATGCATCAATAAAATTTTTGCTTACTGTAAAGCTGTCTGACTTACAAGTAGGACAATTATACAAAATAGCAAAACTGCGGAAAGTCACAACACGTTATGGATCTCGCATTACCGTTGACCTTAACGGAGAATTATCATGCTTCCTACCTGGGAGATATGCATCAATGTTCCAAATGGAATCCAATACATTCAAAAACTTTGAGCAAATGGTCGCGGATAATCATTTATACATGGAGTATCTCGGAGGACGTATGAATAGTTTAAAATTTTCTAGCAATTAATGCCAGGATGACTGCCAAAACGAAGAAGAAATGGGAATGGTATGTATATTACATATTACATTAATATTACCAAAAAATATCTATATCTTACTTTATATTTGTCTTCAATTATTAAGTAATCCATATAGTGTAATATTTTTATAATTTATTACTCTTATTACCATAGGTTGGTGATTGGCCTGTTTCACGTCATTAGACATCTTCGAGAACACGGCGATTACATAAGGATCAATCTTCTATTCATCTGATGAAGCATTAAAATATCATTGCCAATAACAAGGATAACACAATTATATTAAAAATAGAGTGCTATTATTATTATTATTATTATTATTATTGTTGTCATTACTATATTTTAAAACGGTTTTAAAATAGAAAAAATAAACAACAATATACGATAAAAAAAATGTTAATAAAAGTTTACTGTTTTATTAACCTTCCATTTTAGGGTGTTTGGGATATTTATGTAATAAGTACACGTGGAATATATTCAATAAATTTTATTTTCATATTTCATATATAAACATAACAAAAGTTAATGAATATATTGAAAATACATATTATTATTCGTAAAATTAACAAGACGTTTCCTCTCATTGAAAGTGACACTTGACACAATCCTTAATTATAGGAGGTTGTCCATCTGGCACGTCGCCGCTGCACAGTCGATCGAGAGATAGGAGAAGCCGGACATGGGTCTTAAAACGACTATTATGAGTAACACCAAGCATGTTTTTAAGCGCAAACATTAATTTCTATGTTTTCGAGTTTGCTAATTACGAATCTGACCTCAAAATTTAAGAATTCAAAATGGCGGATTCAATATGGCCGAAAAAAGTAAAATCAAGTCTCTTAAGGTGAAACTGGATACCCGGGGGGTTTTCGTAATCGCTGATTACAAATCTGGCCTCAGAGAATTTTGAGAATTCAATATGGCAAATTCAAGATAGCGAACTAAAATGTTATTTTTTTACGATACTTGCAATTATTAGCAGTTGAAATTAATGTAGATTATCACTTAATGATGTCCCGAAGGAAATGCAATGCGTACATTTGCGCGGCAATGCGAGGCATTTTTTAAAATCATGTTTAAAATTTCATTATCTTTATTTTCGTTAACTGTAATCTTAATAACTCAATAACTCAAAATCTAGAGCTCATTTCTATAATTTGTGGGGTGGTTTTAGTACCTTTCGAAATACTTAATGAAACATGAAGACCTTATTTTTCTCATCTATTATGTGTTTACTCATAAGTATTATAACCGTTGAGTTCGGACGGAACGCGAACTCTGGTATATACTTAAGGATTAATAAGAAAAGGGAAAATAATATTCAATAAAAAACACTATCTATTTGCGAAATAAATTTATGTGATTATTAATTTAGATTTGTTACAGTTAATATAACACGATCTCGGGGTCGACCGTTTGACACGTGGGGAACGAAAAGGGAGAATTGTAATCGCACAAAGATAATTTTAATTAAATTCATATAAAACAAAAAAAAAAAAACGCGCACTGTGCACAGTACCTAAATCACAGTTTTTTAGAGATGTTCTGACTTTTGGGGGTAACACCCGATGGCCTCTTAACAATATTCAGAAAAAAAACGGAACACAAATGTTCGCTCGCACGCTATAATCGCTGTCCAAGGGAAGAATGACCAAAATGGCAGCTTCTTCTTCGAGTTTTGGTCATGTCCGGTAGTTCTGCGCCACCTTGCGTGAACTGGGAAACATAAGTAAAACAAAGGGGGAACAATTACCAACATTAATAATAAAAAGTCAACTTTATGACAGCCTAGGGACGGTAATAGAACATTCCCAAGTTAGGTAGCACTGGATGGTTGATGTTCAATGCTCGGTGCGTATTCGGGGGGGGGGGGGGGAGCAAGAGCTACATGGTACCTCTAAGGGAGTACCAATCAGGTTCGCTCCCAGTTACAATTAACCTTCCTCTCTCCATATTGCGCGTGCGTGAGCGACTATCATCGCAGAGTTTGCATTCCCTTGTTCACCACGTTGCGCATGCGTGCGACAAAGGTCGGCGATGCCATACACAAGGCGTGGGACAGGGATGCATGATACGCATGGAGAGAGGCAATACCGCTACTGACTAGCCGGAACGGCGGAATGCTGCGCGTAATAGATGCGCACGAGTCAGTATCAAATATGGCGACGATGTTGACATGTCATCGTCCAATGGATGTATCGCGATTGTGGGATTTTCGCGAGTTTTAGTTTAAAGTGCTGAATGCGCAATGATATCGCGTTTACGTCGGGTTCACGTGAACACCAACACGGAACGCGACCAGTGGAACCTCCTGGGGAACGACCTCTTGATGGCTGTTATCCGGATCACGGTGAGTATTGGTTTTGTAAATACTTTTAATAAGAACTATTTTCTTTGTGGATTCCTCTTTGTTTGCGTTCCAGGTTCACGCCAGGATCCAGACTGGGCCCGGACATGACCACTAGCCATGGCAGGACTTAGGGACGTCAACTCCAGGCTTCGCAATAAAGTAATATAAATCCTTATTTACTAATTATAATAATATTATAATATTAATCGCAATTATTTTTACAGAGATACATAATGCTTGGTGAAATTTTAATAAGGCGAGACACCAATGTCGACAAGTGAGTATAGTGTGTGGATGTTGTAACTTCGTGTTACAGTATAATTATAAGTTTTGAATATTTAAGAACACACTGGTCTCAAAATGTGTGTAGCATCTTCGACATTCTCTTATATCAGGATGCATTTGCATAGCAGGTGGCAAGCAAGCCCATGCTTCTTCAATTTGTCGTTCAACAATCATGCAGATGAAATCGATCGGTAGACATTCTATATCTTTTGTTTCCATCAATGTGCGAAGTTTCACTTCGTAATAAATCCTTAATGAGCGTTGAAGTGATGCAGGCTGTTCAAGTAGATTTCCTAATACCCAATTTTTAAGTATTTGTACATTTTCTTTAGTGCAAGTTCCATTAATCGCATGATTTTCACACTTCTCCAACAATTCATATTGCTGCTGTTGCTTCAGTTTTATCAGAGATGGGCAGTCCAAAACGTCGAGATCTATAACATTTTCAACGTTTAATATATCCTCCAAACAACATTTTTTTATCGACTCCTTTTACATAAATTTTGTTGGCACATTTTACGATATCTTCCAAAGTCTCGTTTATAGCATCAAAGGGAACGTCACCAGATTGCCATGGTAAGCCATGGTAATTATGCATTAACCAGTTATTCACTCTTTTATAGTGTATAGGTAACCACACCCATTGATATGGCGCTTTAAACACACAAGTCTCAAGTTCACCGACGAAAATATTCATTATAGACATTTTCTTCGGTATGAAGTGATTACCAGGCCCACGGAATCCCTGCACGTCTACAATGTATTACATTTCTTATGATACTGATTCACTAGCAATTAAAGTATGACTATATTTTATTCATTAATTAGCGCATGCGCAATAATGGCTAACCGCCTCTCAAACCAACTTCTTTACATTTCCACTTATGGCATTATATTCTACAATACGATCATGTAAAATTAAACAATAAGCAGAAGTGTTTGCAGGAAAATTTTTTTTTTATTCAAATTCGAGCTGCACATCGACAGGTGCGTGTTTTAAAGCTTCATTCTGCTTAGAGCAATCAATAATGATTAATGGAGCTTTCTCTAAAAATATTAATTTATTCAATGTAGGTTTACGATTAACATTTTTATGCTTTCTAGCTTGAAAATTGATATACATATCGTATAATAAAGAAAATTGATTATTTGCAATATCAAGGTTTAAATTACCATACGGATAATATTTTAAATTCAAAAATACTTTAACATTACTAATGTTACAGTGATCAAACAGGCTAGCATTTTTCGCCTTGTAATTTTTTCGTGCTGTTTGGAAGCCGATAATAATATATCGTGGCTTTTCTAGTTGTGTCGCTGTTTTCACGGACCACACGTGGGATGATGTTACCGGTAATAGAGGATATTCATAAAGTTCCCATGTACGGAAACTTAAAGATATGCAAGGATCTTTTTCAATGAAACGTAACAGCTGTATCCTTTCCCGATCAGCCAACGTCACATATGGAAATAACCATTCTATTTTATTCATCTCAATTTTGTAATGTTCTTCTGCATTTTGTATAATTGCATTATCATAATGTTTAGATCTTGTTGAAACAAGTTCATGCTTCGCGTTTACAATTATCTTACGATAATCTTCAGCAAATCCGAGAATCATACTCAGAGGCATGATCACATCAAAATAACCATTAGCATTTGTTATCTTTATATTTGAACTAGATATTGGGGGGGGGGGGGGTGGGGGGGGGGGGGGGTGGGGGGGGGGGGGGGTGGGGGGGGGGGGGGGTGGGGGGGGGGGGGGGTGGGGGGGGGGGGGGGTGGGGGGGGGGGGGGGTGGGGGGGGGGGGGGGTGGGGGGGGGGGGGGGTGGGGGGGGGGGGGGGTGGGGGGGGGGGGGGGTGGGGGGGGGGGGGGGTGGGGGGGGGGGGGGGTGGGGGGGGGGGGGGGTGGGGGGGGGGGGGGGTGGGGGGGGGGGGGGGTGGGGGGGGGGGGGGGTGGGGGGGGGGGGGGGTGGGGGGGGGGGGGGGTGGGGGGGGGGGGGGGTGGGGGGGGGGGGGGGTGGGGGGGGGGGGGGGTGGGGGGGGGGGGGGGTGGGGGGGGGGGGGGGTGGGGGGGGGGGGGGGTGGGGGGGGGGGGGGGTGGGGGGGGGGGGGGGTGGGGGGGGGGGGGGGTGGGGGGGGGGGGGGGTGGGGGGGGGGGGGGGTGGGGGGGGGGGGGGGTGGGGGGTTACCATGAGTATCTGCTTTTTTGGGGACTATCCATATAGGCGTGTTGTATGGTGATTCTGATGGTTTTATGATACCGTTTTTTAATTGTTCGGATATTTGCTTATTTATTTCTTCTTTATGTATAGGGGGGAATCTATACTGTTTGGTATTTATGGGTATTTCGTCGGTTGTTATTATTTTATGTTTTATGAGTGGCGTAAATCCCAAAGTTTCATCTGGTAAGTGAAATGTATCTGCATTTTTGTTTATTATTCTGTCTACGCTTTCTTTTTCTATGGCGTTTAAGTGACTCATTCGAAGCAATTCTTTTACTTGTTTTGCACGTTTTGTTTCTTTCACAATGTGGTACATTTTGGTTGGTATTAATCTTGAAAATGGTTTGTCTCTTTCCCGTAAGAATTCTGTATACGTATAGAAGTTTTTATGTCTACCGGGATGTTTATTACTTAGTTCTTCTAAATCATGTATTTCTCTCAAATTCGTATTCGTTATTTTTCTATCACGTATTTCATTCCTCAATGTTTTATTCATTATGTTTTTAGAAGGGTTGTTTACTAAATCTATATCGGATTTATTTTCCATAATTTCGGAAGATTTGTTTATTAAATCTTGAGCCGGTTTTTCTCTTTTGCGTAAGAGTAATGATTTTATATTTTGGTTATAAAAGTCTTGATCTTCTTGTATTGAAGAATTGAGAGACTTGGGTAAGTGTTGTTTTATTATGTTCTTAATTTCTTTTTCATTTTCATTGTATTTGTCTCTTTTGTAAGGCTCGTTTTCGTTTTCACATTCATTTTTATTCATTATTTCGTGTTCGATTTCGTGTTTATTTTCTTTTATTACTTTAATTTCATATTCATTTTTGTTTATTATTTCATTTTTATATTCATTTCCATATTCATTTTCATTTATAATTTCATTTTCATATTCATTTTTATATCCATTTTTGTTTATTATTTCGTTTTCATATTCATTTTTGTTTATTATTTCGTTTTTATATTCATTTCCATATTCATTTTCATTTATAATTTCATTTTCATATTCATTTTTGTTTATTATTTCGTTTTTATATTCATTTCCATATTCATTTTCATTTATAATTTCATTTTCATATTCATTTTTGTTTATTATTTTGTTTTCATATTCGTTTGTGTTTATTATTTCGTTTTTATATTCATTTCCATATTCATTTTCATTTATAATTTCATTTTCATATTCATTTTTGTTTATTATTTCATTTTCATCGATTGTTTTGCTTTTCTTCGTGGTGTTGTTTTCATTTTTGTTAGTATTTTTATTTTTTTGGTTAGTACAATTTTGTATTTCGATTGGTTTAGTTATTTGTGAGTTGTTTTCAATTCTTTCATAATTTTCGTCTATCTCTTCAATTTCTATTGTTGGTATGTCTATTTCTATTTAGTCGTTGGTTGTGTTAAAAACTTGTAGATAGGCTCGCCCGTCGTTGTTTTTTACTAATGCTTCTCCTAGGTATACTCCTTCTTGAATGTTAATGCGTGGTATGTATCCATATTTTATTTCTTCGTTTTTGACTTTAATGAAGAGAGTTGATATTGTTCTAGCAGGGATCGTGGTAGTTTCTGGTGTGTTAAAATATTTTTTGTTATTTTTCCATTGGATAGAGTTGTTTTTATAATCTATTGTTGCTTCGTTGTCTTTTAGGAATTCTGATCCCAAAATACCTTCACAATCTATTGGGAAATTATTTCTGACTACGTGGAAAGGCGTGTCGTGCCCTAGTATTTCAATTATTACAACTCCCATAGTTGCAACTGGTTGTTCAGTGATTCCTTTAAGATCGATTACATCTGATTCGTCTATTGGCGTTTCTCCTTTTATATTTTCTAGTTTTATAATATTTACGCTTGCTCCGGTGTCAACCATTAAGTTTATTTCTGAACATAGATCTTTTGAATTTATTTTAATTAGTGGGGCTTCGTGTTTATTTAAATTAACTGTTTTTACTTGTCTTGAGTCGTTACGAGATTTATTTGGCGCTTCTGTGCGGTCTTCCTCTGTGCGCCTATTTTGGGGAGACCATTTTCGTTTCCCGAATGTTTTTCATTGATTTCTCTAAAAACTTCTGCTCGCATAAATTTCCTGCAGTCTTTCCAGAGATGGCCTATGGATTTACAGAAGGTACATTGTAATGTCTGTTCGTTTGTTCTATTTTGATGCATTGTCTGTTCGTTTGGTCTATTCCTTTGGTCATAATTTGGATGTTTGAAATTTGGATTTTGTGGGTTTTGAAATCTCTTTTGTTGGTTATAGGGTTGTGTTTGGTAATGATTAGGGGCGGTGCTATTCATATAGCGTTGCGATTGGCTGTTTATTTATTCTTGTCTGTTGGAGTAGTTCCTCTGAAAGTTAGGTGCTGTATTTCTTTGATAATTTTGATAATTATTTATAGGATTTTTTTGATAGTTATATTGAGGATAATTTAGTTTGAATTTACTGGGTTGGAAATTATTTTGTTGGTTTGAGTTTCTAAAAATACATGTATTTGCTTCATGTCCTGTCCTCTTGCAAATTTGACATTTTGTGTCTGTAGTTATTATTTTTATTTTTTGTGTTTTATTGTGTTTTTCTTCTTGTCTATTGTCTTCTTGGGCTGTACCTCTAACGTTGTTTGATAGCTTTATTCGCCTTTCTATTTGGATGGCTTTATGTATGGCTGTTGGTAAGTTTGCTATTTCTGTTTTGATTAGGCGTATTTCTATATCTGGTTTTAGGCCAGTTAAAAAAGTTTCCAAAATTTCTTTTTCTGTTCTGTCCTTTTCTACATCTGTGATTTCATCATTATCGCTTAGAGCTTTATAGGTTTCCGTTATTCTATCTCCTGCATCCCTAACACGGTTGGCATATTCGACAACACTTTCAAAATCGAATTGGTGCACACCTATTAGTTCCTGTCTAATTTCTGTAATTGAATTTGCGGGCGCGTAAACTTCTCGCAAGCTTTTTAATAATTCTGCTACCGTTTTAAACGTATTATTCTTTATTGCTCGTCGCGCCTCGCCTCTAAGTCTGCTCTTTATTAATTTAACTAAGTCTTCTTCGGAGTCTTCGGGTAACATGTCTCTTGCTTCCTCGCATCCATCAACGAAAGCATAAAATGTCTTAGGATTTCCATCGTATCTTGGTACACTTTCGATCGCGTGATTAAGGGTTAGTCTATCTCTATTGTTTGCCATGTTTTCGATTGTGTTTTTTTGTACTACTGGATGGTTAGTGTTATCTAAGGTTTTAAATATTTCTTCCTCACTATCTGTGCTTCCTTCTTTCTTTTCGTCTAGATTTGAGATGTTTTTATTAATCTTTACTGGTGTACTAGATTTAAATACAGGTAAGTATCTTGAAAACCAATTTCCGAATTTTTCTTTCTGTTTAAGTTCTTTTTCTGGAGTTCTGCTTATTGGTTCAAAATTGTATACGATATCGCTAAATTCTAGGATTAATTCGTTTAGTTTTTCTGTTACTTTTTCAAACTGTACGTTTTGTGCACATTTTTTTTCTTCGATTGGTTTTAAGTATTTATTAATTTGGTTCGTAGTGTCCTTTAAATCTTCTTTTTGTTTGTTTAAATTTGTTTGTTGATTTAATTTTTGTTTATTGCTCAAACTATATTCCAGGTCTTGTTTTAGGTTATGTTCTATTTTATCTTCTAGGTTATGTTCTAAGTTATGTTCTAAGTTATGTTCTAAGTTATGTTCTAAGTTATGTTCTAAGTTATGTTCTAAGTTATGTTCTAAGTTATGTTCTAAGTTATGTTCTAAGTTATGTTCTAAGTTATGTTCTAAGTTATGTTCTAAGTTATGTTCTAAGTTATGTTCTGAATGTTCGGATTTTTCTTCCTCTATATTTTCGTATTTATTATTTTTTTGTCTCCGGCGATCGTTTAATCCGTCTCCTAATAATTTATTTTTGTCTGCTTCGCTCAAATGTTTCGTTGAGCTTCGGGTTGTTCTTTCTTCTGACATTTAAAATAATAAGAAAAATAGAGGAATACTTATTATTTCCATGTGATAATAGTAAAAACTAATAAATAATATTAATAATTTGAGAGGACTGTATCTTTTCTAAGTGATACCGAAAAAGTATAGAACTTTAGTCAGTGATCACATAAAAGAAAGTTATTTTTTTGTTACAACTTAGCAATAGTTTTTTAAAATATACATTAGCTTTCATAAAAGGCCAGTAAAATGGAGGAGAGGAAAACAACAAAAATGGTTATTGAGAAAAATGACCAATATGTTTTATAGTATATACATATATATATTTTTTTCTTTTCTACAAAATTATGTATTTTTTTTATTTCTATTAAGTTCCTTGTTTGTTTTCTTATGTGATCTATATCGTTTCCGTCTGTCGGCTTTTCCCTTTTTATTTAGGGCATCCTGGTTGAGAGCGGGTGGTTTTTCATTAAATTTTTCTGGTAACGGATTCTCGATGTATTCCGGATAATCTATTTTTATTTTTTTTTTAGAAGTTTTTGTGCATTTTTATTATATATATATATATATATATTTTTTTATTTATTATTATTTTATGGAAATATAAAAATGTTGCCGTTGCCGTTTATAGAGGGTAAAGGAGGGTTGGATGTATAGGAATTTAGAGAGTACTGATGATGCAAATAAATTTATTTAAGTGAAACTTTTCTTTGGAAAATTTCCTTCTCTTTTTTTGTTTTGCTTTAAGAGCACAAGTTTCGATTTGGTATTGTTGCCAATATTTTTGTTAGTGAGTACTAACGGTAACTAAAAAGGAAAAAATTTGAAAAATTGATCAGATTTTTTGTATTATAATTTTTGAGAAAAGCTGTATAAAATATTGTTAAATTATTGAGAGAAAAAATTTTGATATTTTTGAAAAGATTAAATAGAAAGTTATATAATTTAAACAGATTTTTTGTTGAATTGAAAGAAAATTTCTATAAAATTTTGTTAATTTGAAACTTATTGAAAAAATTTTTAATATTTTTGAAAAAATTAAATAAAAAGGTATATAATTTGAACAGATTTTTTGTATATATATAAAAAATTATTTTAAGGGAAATTTATTTGTTTCTCCTTCCCAGATAACTTGAACTGCGCAGGGTTCTGTTTGGTATCGTTATCACTATTTTGTTAGTAAATACTAACGGTGACTAAAAAGGAAAAAAAATTTGAAAAATTGATCAGATTTTTTGTATTGTAATTTTTGAGAAAAGCTGTATAAAATATTGTTAAATTATTGAGAGAACAAATTTTGATATTTTTGAAAAGATTAAATAGAAAGTTATATAATTTAAACAGATTTTTTTGTTAATTTGAAACTTATTGAAAAAAAATTTTAATATTTTTGAAAAAATTAAATATAATTTGAACAGATTTTTTTTTGTATTATCAGTTTTGAGAAAAATTATTTTAGGAAAAAATTATTTGTTACTCTTTCTCAGACAATTTCAGTTGCGCAGGGTTCCGTTCGATATCGCTGTCACCATTTTGTTAGTTAATACTAACGGTGACTAAAAAAGAAAAAAATTTGAAAAATTGATCAGATTTTTTGTATTGTAATTTTTGAGAAAAGCTGTATGAAATATTGTTAAATTATTAAGAGAAAAAATTTTGATATTTTTGAAAAGATTAAATAGAAAGTTATATAATTTAAACAGATTTTTTGTTGAATTGAATAAAATTTCTATAAAATTTTGTTAACTTATTGAAAAAAAATTTTAATATTTTTGAAAAAATTAAATAAAAAGGTATATAATTTGAACAGATTTTTTTGTATATAAAAAATTATTTTAAGGGAAATTTATTTGTTACTCTTTCTCAGACAATTTCAATTGCGCAGGGTTCCGTTCGATATCGCTGTCACCATTTTGTTAGTGAATACTAACGGTGACTAAAAAGGAAAAAAAATTTGAAAAATTGATCAGATTTTTTGTATTGTAATTTTTGAGAAAAGCTGTATAAAATATTGTTAGATTATTGAGAGAAAAATTTTGATATTTTTGAAAAGATTAAATAGAAGGTTATATAATTTAAACAGATTTTTTGTTGAATTGAAAGAAAATTTCTATAAAATTTTGTTAATTTGAAACTTATTGAAAAAAAAAATTTTAATATTTTTGAAAAAATTAAATAAAAAGGTATATAATTTGAACAGATTTTTTTTGTATATAAAAAATTATTTTAAGGGAAATTTATTTGTTACTCTTTCTCAGACAATTTCAATTGCGCAGGGTTCCGTTCGATATCGCTGTCACCATTTTGTTACGCTCGAACCCGGGGTACTTTTACGAGTACTCTGGATTCTTACGCGAAAGGGCGGTCGACCTTAAGGGTCGACTCTGGGTTCTGGTGAACGGAGGTGGCTGCGCTAAGGAAAAAGGGTCTGAGAAACGAAACAAACAACTTTTAAGGTATTGTCATAATAATTTTATTTTTTTTGAGGAAGTAAGGAAATACATGAAGGAATTGAATGGAGGAAAATCAGAGGGGCGGCAACGGCGGCTGGTTGTGATCCCTGGTCAGGAGTCGACACCGGAAAACTGTGTGACTGAAAACGAGAACACCACATAAAAATAGTGACCCTAAATGTTATTGTTAGTAGGGGGTAAGGATGAGGAAAAGATAAGGATAAAAAAACTATACTTATATTAATGAATACCGACCTAATCAAAAAATGACTATTTTATATAAAAAAACAAATAATAATTGCGGGTTGATTTTAATTCCTAACAGCCCTACTGATGCTCGTGGCTTGATCGAGTTTTCATCCAAAGAATGATCTCGATTCAAGTCGCTAGTATCCCTAATAAAAAAAAAATTATCCCTAAGGTGTTAATCTCTTTTTTGGTGTAAAAAAAAAATATTAAAAGAGATTAACACGTTCGTCTCATTAAAAGATAAAAAAAATATAAAAAAATATTAATTCTTTAATTTGTTGCCGTAGCAACTCGTCTCCTTTCGGGCAATAAAAAACAGGGAAGGATATGTTAATTAGGATTTTAATAAAATTAACTCACTTTTTTTTGTTGTTGGCTGATGTTTTCTCAATCCTCTGAACTGTGTCGACTGGACGAACTCCTCCAAAGTAGGCCGGGTTTAAGTCGTGGATTCCTCGTGAGGGAGCTTTGATGATCTCCTTGAATCGGCACTGCGATCCCAACAGGAATGGTGTATGCAGCGACCCGACGTAAAATTCCGAGTCGAAAGTTTACGCGGCGATCCGACGCTGGACTTGGAGTTCAGGGTTTACGCGGCGACCCGACGCTGGACTTAGAGCTCAGGGTTTACGCGGCGACCCGACGTCAAACTTAGAGTTCAGGGTTTACGCGGCGACCCGACGTCAGACTTAGAATTCCCAGCACGGATTGGGAATCAAAAACAGCTTGCCGTTACCTTGATTTGGTCGAGGAAGACTTCGGACGTTCAGACCGAAGGGGAGAAGAGATGAGGAAGATATTCCGACGTTCAGACGGAAATATCAGAAAAGGAATCGTGCGAAGCTGAACAAGTCGCTCTCGTCACGAAATGTGATAAATTTGGAAAAGGAAAAGATATTCGGACGTTCAGACCGAATAACTTGTTTTTTGGGCAAGAGATGGTTTGGTAAAAAGCGAGAAGCTGGACGAACCGCTTGCAATCGCTAAGAAGGGTTTTTTTTTTAGGGAAGGTCGATTTCAGAGGTTTCAGGTAGAGTGATGGCGGTGCTGGAAGGAGCTCTTTTTATACTCGATGCCTTGGTCATAAAAGTGCAGTCGAGTCGGAAAAGTGGGGTGACATTTTTTTATGGCGTGAAAATTGTACAATTTTTGTAAGAAACTTATAAACTATTGTTACGACATGTATGGTTTTTATGTTGACGCAAAATGTGTTATAATACGATGACAATAATTAGTACAAACTTGAACGGAAGTTGTAGCATGAGTTTAACAAAAGTTATTAATAAAAAAGGAATTTTGTATCAACTATTTATATTAATTTTTCTTAAATGTTTTATCCGAGTGAAAAATACTAGGTATAGACGTTAGAAATATATTTTAAGTTATTAAAATATATTTCTAATTTATGTGAACATTTTTA
Source organism: Trichopria drosophilae (assembly GCA_030407085.1). Taxonomy (NCBI): domain Eukaryota; kingdom Metazoa; phylum Arthropoda; class Insecta; order Hymenoptera; family Diapriidae; genus Trichopria; species Trichopria drosophilae. The sequence continues at coordinate 129,580,656 of CM059582.1, read as the reverse complement.
ATTGTTCTTTTTAATGTTAATTATTAGTTTTAATTATTTGTTTCTATAAATATTCATTCAAGTGTTGTACTAATTTTACAGGAAGACAGTTGAGTGTATTTTAATTTTATTGAAATGTCATTCTTTTTAAATAATTTAATAATTTATAAAAATAGCATTGTGCTTTGTTATACCAATATTTGACAGTTTTTTTTAGTAGTTGTAAAGGGAAAGGTGAAGGAGAAAATTATTGTTTGTAACTTTATTTATCAACTTGGTAAAACTTAATATTATTTATCGAATTTGTAATGTAAAATAATGAAAAGCATATGGTAGTCGGTTGGGTTTTTTCCAGTACCACCGTGTATAAGCGGATGTTTATTCTTCCCAATCTAATCTTTTTATATATTTTTATGACTAGGGTCGGACTATCGTGGGCCATGTGCACATTTTCAGAGTTTCTTGTAGAATTTAGAAAAAGGAAAAGTTTTATTAAAAAAAAAATATTATGAAGATTGTTCGGAAAAATATTATTTTAACAAAAATGTATTAAGAATAAAAATAATAAAAATAATAAAAATAGTTTTTTTGTATAATTTTTAGATTTTCTTGATAGTTTGAAGTTTGTTGGTAATGGCGGAATCCTGCTTATTCACCGAGAATAGGGAAAACCTGCTTTTCCGACTTTTACATTTTTTTAGTGGGATCGGATTATCTTGAGAGAAGCTCGAGTTCGGGCGGTTAGGGTTTCCTTATTTGTACCCTTCGAGATCGGTAAGGTAGTGTTCTTTATTACTAAAAACTGTTATCGGTATAACTAAGCAACGTAGCTCCGATTATGTTTTGTGGATTTCTTAAAAGATGGAGTTAAATAAATGGATGGTATTGCCGTTACGTGGGACGTAACATTTATAAGCAATTAGATATTATTTTACACTTTACGCTGCCTATGCATTCTAATAATTATTATTATTTTTTTTCACACTTTGTATACATAATTGTACATGTATTTCTAGTTGTAACTGTTTTATTCCTTTTACTTTCCATTATATCATTATTCAAAATGTTTGACTGTTTTACTTCTTTTCACGTTCAAACACGTTTTCCCTTTATAGCTGTACTTATTCACTATCTCTTTCCACCTCTGAAGCCCATCGCTACTATTTCTTTCTATGTCTATCGGTTACGTTCTTAATCTGTAAGTTCCGTTACAAGTCGCCTCGACTTTTCCCAAATGTTAAATGCCAGCATGCAAGTTTCAACGCGTTTCTTTTTTTTTCGGTCACCAGCCCTTTCCTTAGTTTCTACGTGTATGATATATCACTTGTTTCACAAGCCTATGAATATGAGTGTCAACTCATTTCCATGAAAATCATCTAACAAATTTTCCCACTCCACCGAAATTGGATAACCCCGCCTACTTAATATAGGCAAATAGTCCCAGGAGTAGAGATATAAAAATGTGTCAAATGCATGTATTTTAACTGTTTTCCTCGAGTAACCGGTGTTGCCTCATCTCCTCTTGTGATTGTGCAGAAGTTTAAAAAAAAGAGAGAAAATGGAAGCGACAAAGAAAATTATCTTGACCCTAGAGAAGGTGGTGAAAAACAAGTATCGCACTCTCGAAGATGACGCGTCAATGAATGAATTTTACGAGTTTCTCGCCCAGTGCGATGACGCTGTCGCGGGTATGCGAGGGCAACTACTTACAACGATAGATGTTGGAAGTAAACGGCATGTGGAATCTGCTATCAGTCGCGTAATCACCTGACAGGAGAAGGCAAAAAAGAGACTCTTCGCCAGGGAAGGACGAGGATCGCGAGGTGACATTAGTCACGTTGAAGTCGATTCGGTTTTCAAAAACCGCATAAAGACTGAACTGGTGGTAAATCTAAAATATTTGGATCCGCTAAAGTTTTTCGATGCCGCAAAGGAGAAAACCCTCAAAACTGTCAGTGCTACGATCGCGGAGCATAATTGTGTAAAAGCGTGTACAGTGTTCTGTGGTGAGTTTGCACTCATCGATAAAGAGGAAGACAAATACTTTCAAAATAAATACGAACAATTGTGCGAGACTACCAATTCAAATGAGTTGTATGAGGAAAGAGTAAAGGCACCAATTCTTTCCTCGCTCGATGAATTTGAGATGCGCGACTCTGGATGGGCGCTGACGGGAATTCACAACTTGCAAATTCAAATCTGCAAATATAACCCGATGCGTGCCAGTTCATACATCGATTTGCCGCTTTGGGTTAAGAATAAACAGGCCGTAAGAAATGTGAAGTCGTTTAATAACGATTGCTTCGCCTGGGCAATAATTTCCGCATTATTTCCCGTTAGAAAAAATTCCGATCAATTATATTCATACTCGGATTACAAACTACACCTCAACTTTGACGGAATAAATTTTCCGGTGGCGCTAAAGGACGTAACGAAGTTCGAGAATTTTAATAATATCTCGGTGAATGTGTTTATCATTGCCGACGAGAAGAAAAAAGTGCTACCTGTGCACTTGACTAAAAGTGAAAGAGGTCGTCACGTCAACCTGCTTCACGTGACAGAGAGTCAAAAAGAAGCCTTTCGACCCTCTTCGTCTTTTGTGTTAGACGAAGTCGATGGAGATGATAAAGACTGCAACTATCATTACTGACGTAATAATAATTATCATTACTGCTAAATAAAAAATTTACCAGGATTAGTAGGAAAACAGTGTAGTAAACATCATGGACAGAAACATATCTGCAATCGCTGTCTTCACTATTTTCACAATGAAGAAAAACTCGCCACACATAAACTCGAGTGTGGAAAAATAAATAATTGTGCGGTCAAGCTTCCTGAACAAACAGGTAATCTAAAATTTAAAAATTTCCATTATGCCATTCAAGTGCCTTTCATCGTTTATGCCGACACCGAATGCCTTCTCGGAAAAGTGGAATCTGAGACAGCTCCAAAATCAGCCTACGAAGAGCATAAGGTTTACAGTGCAGGCTACTATTTTCATTGTAACCATGACCCTTCAATGTCCAGATACCGCTGTCACCGGGGGTCCGACGCTGCTTCCTGGTTTGCGGCGGAAATACACGGGATTTCATTAGAAGTTAATGAGGTACGATTTCCGTTATTTTCTCATATAAAACTCTAATACATATTTTATTCAATATTTTTAATCCGTTTAGAAAATTCAAAAATGTTTTAATTTTCATAACACATATTCAAATTCACATTAAATGCTTAAACACTATAATAGATAAATCGTAAAATCTTAATACTGTCGAAAAATGTCATTAAATTTAAATGATTTTGTTTTCAGATCTTGCAAGATGTTAAACCGATGCATTTGAGCGAGGCTGATTGGACAGCTTTCCATAAGACAACCACATGCCATATCTGTGGCGATACATTCACCGCCAACGATGCCAAAGTCCGGGACTATGATTACCTGACCGGTCAATTTCGGGGCGCAGCTCACAATAGCTGGAATTTAAAATATAAATGTAGTTTTAACATACCGATAATATTCCATAATTTAAGCGGCTACGACGCTCATTTTCTGATACGAGACGTTGCTAACGCGTTCGAAGGGTACGTTAAAGTGATTCCATGCAATATGGAAAAATATATTTCTATAATCAAATTTGTCAAGGACACTAAAATTAGATTAACATTTTTGGATTCCCTTAGATTTCTGAACTGCTCCCTCGAGAAGTTGGCATCGTATTTATCAAATGATGGCAAACGAATATTAAAAGCACATTTTCAAAATGAAAATGAATTTCGTTTATTAACTCGTAAGGGCGTTTTCCCTTACAATTATATACATGAAATGAGCGTCTTGGACGAACCATACCTTCCTTCTCGCGGTAATTTTTACAATAAATTGAATGATTGTGAAGTGAGTGTTGATGATTATGTGCATGCAACGAATGTATGGAAAACGTTTAATTGTGAGACGTTGGGCGAGTACTCGGATCTGTACTTAAAAACCGACATTTTATTGCTCGCAGATGTATTTGAAAATTTCCGAACAACACTATTAAAATCGCACGGTTTGGATCCAGCACATTTCTTCACTCTACCGGGATATACGTGGAGTTGTGCCTTATTACATACACGGATGGAATTGGAATTGTTAAAAAATATAGATATGGTCATGTTTATCGAGCGGGGGATAAGAGGGGGTCTTTCACAGTGCTCAAACAGATACGCGAAGGCAAATAATAAGTATATGCCTAATTATGACCCGTCAAAAGAGTCAAAGTATTTAATGTACTTTGATGTTAATAATTTGTATGGTTGGGCAATGTGGGAAGCATTACCAACTGGTGGTTTCCAATGGGTTGACAATGTCGATTTCGAAAATGTATCCGATGACTCGGAAATTGGATACATTCTCGAAGTCGACTTGACCTATCCTGGAGAAATACATAATAAGCAGAATGATCTCCCGCTATGCCCCGAGCGAGCAGTTCCGCCCGGTTCAAAACAGCCGAAATTACTCGCTACATTAAATGACAAGGAACGGTATGTCATACATTATCGGAACTTGAAACAGGCGATCGCCCACGGTATTGTTGTGAATGAGGTACATCGTATTCTGCAATTCAAGCAGTCTCCATGGTTAAAATCATACATTGACTTGAATACCAAACTCCGCACAGTTGCGACAAATGATTTTGAAAAAATTTGTATAAATTGATGAACAATGCGGTATTTGGGAAAACCATGGAGAATGTTCGTAAAAGAGTGGATGTAAGTTTAAAATCGAAATGGGATAGAAGGTATGGCGTTGAAGGGTTCATTTCGAAACCAAATTTTCATCCAATAGTAATATTTGGTCGACTATATTCTCGAAGTCAGTCTTTCTTATCCGCACGCTATCCATGACGAGCAGAAAGATTTACCAATTTGTCCCGAAAGAGTTGTTCCATCTTTTTCTAAACAGACTAAATTATTGGCTACGTTAAATGACAAACATAGATATGTTATTCATTATCGGAACTTGAAACAGGCGATCGCCCACGGTATTGTTGTGAATGAGGTACATCGCATTCTGCAATTCCAACAATCCCCTTGGTTGAAACCATACATCGATTTAAATACCGAATTGCGTACAGCCGCGTCGAATGATTTTACGAAAAATCTCTATAAATTTATGAATAACGCAGTATTCGGAAAGACAATGGAAAATGTACGGAATCGCGTTGATGTAAGCATTAAATCTAAATGGAAAGGAAGATACGGTGTGGAAGCTTTAATATCCAAACCAAATTTTCATCACATAGTGATATTCGGTACAGACTTGATCGCTATAGACTTAAAAAAGTTGGAGGTTGTAAGTGAAAAGCCAATATATGTCGGTATGACTATTTTAGACATATCGAAAACCAAATTATACGAATTTCACTATGATTACGTAATATCTACGTTTAAGGAAAACGCGAAACTATTGTATACCGATACCAATAGTCTTATTTATGAATTTAAATGTAGCGTTAATAAAAAAGTATTGGGGCTAATGAAGGATGAGTGTGCAGGTAAGATAAAGACCGAGTTTGTCGGACTCAGGTCAAAAATGTATGCGATACGTGTGTTAGGTGAGAGTGAGAAGAAAAGAGCGAAAGGGGTGAAAGAGGTAGTTGTCAGGAAAACCATCACTTTTGACGACTACGTACACTGTCTAGAAAATAAATGTGAACAAGAGCGCAAGTAGCAACTGATTCGAGTGAAACATCACAACGTATATACTGTCTGCGAATCCAAAATCGCGCTGAGTCCGCAAGATGATAAACGTTACTTAGCACGCAACTGTACCGACACTTTACCCTGGGGCCATTGCAGTATTATATGGAAATGGATGAATAAGTGTAAATATGAAAATAAATGAAATATGTCAATCAAGGAATGTAAATAAATAAATAAATAAGTTTAATTTCATAAAATAAATTGCCACCGTATTTTATTAATATCTACTCATTTCCAGTCTTTCACTGTACCCGATGCTCTTTATTTGAATAGAATGAATCAAACATTTACGGTGGAGCAATTTGGTTACCAGATTTTGCTTGCATACGTAATCTTTCTAACATCCATATCAATCATCAAATAGTAAATATATAATAAACGAAATTGCTCATGAGTACAATCAGGAAACATTAGTTCTACAGAGTTCGCCTCACTTTCGTTAACTCTCATGTGTCATATGAGAATTGTATCTACATTTCCCCGCTATAATGTCACGTATTTACATGTATATACAGTCATCTTACCATTCGTGCACTTCAAAGGATAAATATATGAAAACTAATTTTGCAGTAAACGCTTTAATTAAATGTTCGTAACAGTATTGACATTTTACGAAAGAGTGTTGACATTTTACGTAAAAGTATTGAGATTTCACAAAAAAGTATTGACATTCCACAAATCTGCAAGGAGTATTCACATTTTACGAAAAATAATTGATATACTACGAAAGAGCATTGACATTTTGCAAAAAGTATTGACATTTCATGAAAAGCATTGACAATTTACAAAAAAAAAAAATTAATTAACATTTTGCGAAGTGCATGGCCATTTTACGAAAAAGCATTGACATTCGACAAAGAGTATTAATATCCCGCAAATCGGCAAGGAGCATTCACATTTTACGAAAAAGTATTGACATATTACGAAAGAGCAATTGACATTTTGCAAAAAAGTATTGACATTTGGCGAACAGCATGGATTTTTTGACAAAGAGTATTCATATTGGAGCACTTTAGTAATATTGATATGAGCCGTAATTAAATATACCATCTACTAAATGCGTAGACTTATATTAAAAACAAATGTTGTATATCATTGACATTGTTAGCCTCTCGAAGAATCTATCTTGCGCTGTAGATTCGATAGACTGATTTTGGAGCATACAACGACTCGAATTTCCACGGGAATACTCGGTGTCTGCATAGATGATATATTTGCCTACATTGCATTGCATTGAAGCAGGTGGAAATGTATTTTCCTGTGGTGTCAAGGTGTAGAAAAGTCGGATCTGACCACTTATTTGCACCCCTGCACCCCTGCGCTTAAAAATATAGAGAAAATATATCCGAAAGATGGCGTGCGAATGAGCAGCTACATATTTACTATCAGTTTCGATCCCCGATCCATTTGGTGTTGCATCGAGCTTCCCACTAAACCATCATTTTTCATAGTCTCGAAGACTGTTCTGCAACGTCTTAAAGACCTGACAGGCACCCTTAAAAGACGGCAAAATGTCAGGATGACATTACGTCGAACTTTGAGACGTCCGACGGTAAGGGTGTATATCACATCTTTAAGACGTCGCTGAACGGACAGTCTTGACGTCGGACATCTCATAGTCCGAAGCAATGTCATCCTGACAGTATATATGACATATGTTTTACCCCCCCCCCCTTCTTTACCCGTTAACATTTAACTCTTTCACCCCGTGACTTTCATATCACCACCCGGGAATCCCCCCCCCCTCCATGAGCCTTCATTCCCCTCACCATTATCTCTCCTGTTACCCTGTCTCATTACACCTACCGGAGATCTTCTTATCACTATTCGCGAATTCCCCCACCTACTTGACCTCTTCAACCTCCGCAAGCTCCTCCCACCAGCATCTAACTACAGCAAGTTCCTCCTCCTTCTAAAAATTCTCTTATCGTCCGCCTCTTTCCACCTACCCCCACCAAACCCGCGAGCATCTTATCCCATTACACTAAAATCTTCCACCCCCTAACGAGTCTTTACCCCTTTCTCCTCGCGATTTTCTTCACATGCACCTCCACCTCATCTACGTGAACTTTCACCTCTGTGGGATCACCCCACCATCATCTCACAACAGCGAGTTCTCTCGCTTTCTCCCACTTTCCAATCTGCATGTGTGTGTATGTGCGCGTGTGTAGCACGCGTAAGGCCGATGGGTCACCCGGACATGTACTAACACATTTACCAGGCCGTTTGCCCATAGAACACCTCCACGTTTGAATCGATTTTCTGTCCCTGTCGAATCCATATGAATAGAAAAATAAATTTCCATAAAATTTTTAATGCTTATGAATTCATTTATATCCAAAAATAATATGTACAAAAAAGAACTTGAATTCATTTGAATGCATATATAATATGTCGTAATAAACATATTAATTATGAATCCATGCGAATGCAAATATGTTCATTACGACATATTATATATGCATTCAAATGAATTCAAGTTCTTTTTTGTACATATTATTTTTGGATATAAATGAATTCATAAGCATTACAAATTTTATGGAAATTTATTTTTCTATTCATATGGATTCGTCAGGGACAGAAAATGGATTGAAACGTATGAAATGAATGCATTTGAATCTTTTCTGAATGCATTTTCGATTACTGGGTAGATGTGGAATCTAAGATCTTGTATACTTGATAAAACATTAGTCAAAACAAGATTTTATATCTAAAATCTTGTAGAAGTTGTCAAAGTTTAATCGAAGGAAGGTTTTGGATGTGAAACTCTATTGATTGTAAAAGGCATGTTGAAAGAAGGTATTAGATCTTAAAACTTTTATTGGTGGTAGAAGTCTTGTCGAAAGAAGGTTTTAGAACCAAAATATTTCATTCGTGTTAAAATTTTGTTCGAAACAAAGTTTTAGACCTTACATCATTTATCGCTGGTACAATTCTCTACGACAAAAGGTTTCGGATCTGATATTGTCTATCGATCTTAAAAATCTTGTCGAAACTAGATGTGGAATCTAAGATCTTGTATACATGGTAAAACATTGGTCATAACAAGCTTTTATATCTAAAATCTTGTAGAAGTTGTGAATATTTAATCGAAGGAAGGTTTGGATGTGAAACTCTATTGATTGTAAAAGGCATGTTGAAAGAAGGTATTAGATATTAAATCTTTTATTGGTGGTAGAAGTCTTGTCGAAAGAAGGTATTAGAACCAAAATATTTCATAGGTGTTAAAATTTTATTCGAAACAAAGTTTTAGATCTTAAATCTTGTATCGCTGGTACAATTCTCTACGAAAGAAGGTTTCGGATCTGAAATTACCTGTCGGTCTTAAAAGTCTTCTCGCAACTAGATTTTGAATCTAAGATCTTGCATATATGGTAAAACATGTGTCGAAGGAAGACTTTAGATAAAAAATATACAAGTTGTCAAAATCTATTACAAAAAATTATTTGCGAAATTTCATTAGAAAATATTTTGAAAAAATTTTGTAGAAAAACTGTATCCCAATTATCAAAGTCAATAGCGAATTTAAAAATGAAAAAATGAATTAAACACTACACATTGTAATGCATTTCTGATTACAGAAATTTATAAGTTAAGGTGACATACGAAGGGCTTAAAAACGTGATTACTATAATACCTTACAGTAAATCAATGTTGAAGAAAATGTACTTAAACAGTTCGTAACAAAAATATTTAAAAACTTATTTCATAGGAAAATATCAGTCAAACAATTCATTATTAGGGACTAAAATGTTAAATTACATCATTACGTAAGGACATTTTCAGATATTAAATCTTTCGACTGAGAAATAGTAGAAATAAAAATGTTTATTCAAAACAAAAATGCAGGAAGTCTTTTTGCACATATTGATCAGCAACTTAGAAATCGTACAATTAAAAACATTTAGTTGAAACAACAATGCTGAAAACTTCCTTCGCATAAAGTGACCAATAACTGAGAAACCGTACAATAAAAGTATTTATTTAAAACAAAAATGCTGGAAAACTTTCTTTGCATTATACTATTTAATTTTAACGCCACTGTTGTAATATACGTAAAATGTCACATTTTTAAATTAACATTTTTTAAATTAAAATCACCCTCAACATGTTATCAAGAGGAGCGGGAGCTCCTCGCGCCAAGTTCTTATCAAATGCCATAACCCATGTAATAACTGTATATCTATATACAGCGCGCGGCGACCGCTACTGTTTACAGCTCACATATCCTTAGTGCATGTGCACTCAACATACTTTTCGTTTCCGTACTTTTCTGAGTAATATTTCCAAAATTTGGTTATGGCCAATATTTTTTATTTTTTTTTTATCTTTAATTTAAGCCTAGTGCGATTAAAAATCGGTTCAGTAGATCCTGAGATATGAATTGTCAGTTTTATCGGTCTCAAGATTTCACGATCGAAAATTGTTCATCGGACGCTCAAATCATGCGACAGCCCTTTTACAGTGTCCACATAAAAAGGATGTCACTTGTGCGCCAACATGTATGTATACAGGGTGGACCTCGGCTAACGGGTCATAGGGCATCCCATGATAATGAAGTAGCCAATGGTGATCGAGTATTTCGGCCAGTCTACCAATCGCGCGTCAGTCTGGCCTTACTACGAGTCAGTCCGGACCCAAGCGAATGCATTTCGGAACACATCCGGACTATCTCGTAGTAAGGCCAGATTGACGCGTGATCGGTTGACTGTCCGAAATACTCGATCGCCATTGGCTACTTCATTAACATGGGATGCCCTATGACCCGTTAGCCGAGGTCCACCCTGTATAGTGTATACTACACACGCCCATATTCCCATGCGTGTGTTGAGGGCTTATGCTATATGGTTGGTATGTATACCGTGTGAGTCTTTTGCTCCCGGTCATAGGGGATCCCATGTTATAGCCTTCAGCCAATGAGAGACGAGCTTGGCCTTTAGGTCGGCCAATGCCGTGTTAGCAATACAGACAAATTAAAATACCTTACGCAGAAGTAAACAAATGCTTAATTATTATCTCTTATAACCGAATGGCAGAAACAAGGAGAAAAATCCGTCACAAAATGTTGCCTGGATTAGATAAGTATTAAGTTTTCAGTTTTTATGTTAGACTAAAAAAGACCTGATCCTTTATGTCATTTTATTCTTTTCAGGATACAAGGATAGAGGATAATCTCATTTGTAGAGTGCACAAGAACCAAGAGCTTCTGAATTTCTATCAAGAAGTATTAGTTGTGCAAAGGTGTACCATTGAATACTTTACAAGCACTATTTGGAGTCAGGTTAGTTTTCAAAATACCTACAAATATATTTATTATTAATTTTGAAAATGATGCTTTGTGATTATTTTTTGTCGTCAGGAGGAAGAGCTGCCGACGAGGATGAGATCCTGATTACCCCAGGATCTTGACAGCACACCACTCCGATTCAAGGCGATTGCATGTAGCAGACGTCCCAATGCGGTGCATCACACACTGGGTTCTATCCTGCAGACAAGGATGAGGGTCGCATCCTTATTTTGTGTGCAGCATAGTGAAATAGTACGGTTATTATGTACGCGGCCCCAGTGTCTCTCGGTTTCCCTCAGTAAAGCTCATTTTACATTTTTAAACGTGATCTGTTCTCCTCGTTAAATTAAATTTGACAAATTAAACTCATTTGCTTTAATTCGCTGAAGCCAATACGACAGTGTCAATGCCGCTCCCTTCATTCGGATAAATTAATTTTCATAAGTTTCATCATGCTCGCTTCCCCTCGGTTAAATAGATTTGACAGATTTAATCTCACTCGCTTTCCCTCGTTAAAAGGAAGTTGTCAATTTTAAACGTGCTCTGCTCTCTCGGTTAAATTGAATTTGACAAATTAGTCTCATTTGCCTTATTCCGTTGAAGCAAATATGACAGTGTTAATGCTGCTCCCTTCACTCGGATAAATTAATTTTCATAAATTTCATCATGCTCGCTTCCCCTCCGTTAAATAGATTTGACAGATTTAATCTTACTCGTTTTCCCCTGTTAAAACAATGTTGGCATTTGTAAACGTGCTCTGCTCTCTCGGTTAAATTAAATTTGACAAATTAAACTCATCGGCTTTAATTCGCTGAAGCCAATATGACAGTGTCAATGCCACTCCCTTCATTCGTATAAATTAATTTTCATAAATTTCATCATGCGCGCTTACCCTTGGTTAAATAGATTTGACAGATTTAATCTCACTCGCTTTCGCTCGTTAAAACGAAGTTGAAAATTTTTAATCATTCCCATTTCTCTTGATTAAATTAGTGGAGCCAAATCCAAAGTTCTCGCAGGTCACTGGAATGGTCCCCATCAATCTATCCACCTATTTGAGTAGATTGGATACCAAAGCAAATCACCTACTTCGCGCACCTGTATCGTAATATACTATTTTTACATTTCGTTTTATTATACCTTATAATATAGTACTACCCAATTGTTAGGCTTCAGCAATGTATCAACTAAATGGATGCAGACAAGCTAGTAGCTTTTGCATTTCCAAGTATTCACACTGTCGATGCGTGTTTTCTTTTATGTACATACCTATACTTGAAAACTGTATTAATTATTAACTTACCGTATTTACCCGAGTATAACTGACCCCCTTTGATTTTTGAGGATCGAATGGCAAAAAAAAGCCTTATTTGAACTTGGGACACTATTTTAAGACCCCACTGGTTTTTTTAAGTAACGAAATGTGAAAAAAGGAGTCTTATATTCGGGTAAATACGGTATATAAATAAATATTAAAATATTATATTGAATAACTTAGTAGTTTAATTTATAACAAATATTTAAAGAAGTTTTGAAGCGTTATCCGAAGAGGTACTTCGACTTTGGCTAATCAAGAACTTTCTATAAACAGCATCGAATAATAACTGCTGTCATTTATAATAATTAAAGTCCGTCACATAGAGAAATTTCTTGAGTATCTAGCATGATTTGCATAATGCTTTAGCTTCACCAGTTTCCTATCCTCTGAATTCATGGAGTTCGAGGTAATACAGGAAGATGTGTGTCAAAAAGTCCAAAAGTCAAAATTCTTGAGAAACAAAATACCTAAAATTATAAATGCCAATACACATTCGCCCTAATGTCAGAATTTCTAAATTTTAGCAATTGTTAAATCAACATTTCGAAATGGTACAATTACCAAATGTCAACATTACCAAATACCAAAATTAAAATGACTAAATCCAAATAATTTGTTAGTTTCGAGTCACCAAAATAAGATTTTAAGGCTTCGTATTTAGTATTTTGATTTGGTAATTTTGATTTTGGTAATTTGGGCGTTTGGTAATTTTCATTTCAGTAATTTTACCATTTCGAAATGTTGATTTATCAAGTACTAAGATTTAGAAATTCTAACATTAGGGCGAATGTATATTGGCATTTATAATTTTATGAAATTTAAATTTGTCGTATTTTGGCTCTTAGGAATTTTAACATTTGGACTTTTGACCTGCACCCGAATCAAATGTAAAATTTAGAAAATTCAAAATAGTGGATTCATCATATCAGACAAATTTTTCCGACATCGATTTGTTTTGTGTGAAACTTGTCATGAATGGTTTTTGAGGTCGCTGAATATGAATACCATGTCCCTTATTAATCACAAAAGTTCAAAAAATAAAACGAACTACAGCGAAAGTCAACGAAGAAAAACAAAAATTCAAAGATCGTTCCATTTAACGTCACAGATCAGCTGGGCATCCTTACCTCATTCCTCACTTTAATGTGTAGTAATATACTACCAACGAAGTGTTTAGGTGTGGTAAGGTAATGAATTTATTTAATGAGTTTACATTATTTATTTAATTTTTTGCTTCACAAACCTAGTGGAACACTACCAACAGTAAACATGTTGCGATACACATTACAAGTGTGGATTCGCGATGGACCAGACCCAGTAGGCAGATCTACGTATCTCCGTCCTTGCCCGTCTGGATATTCGGCCACGACTTCCTGATCGTCTCTGGACTGTTTAGGTTTTAAAAATTAATAATAATAATAATATTAACTTCAAGTAATATTAATAAATTAATAAAAGGTTTACAATACAAACCATATGGTCTTGGTCTATTGTACACGTTTTTTTTTGCGATGGTTAAAAAAAGGGAAAATCTGCACACAGACCATCAGTTGGTATCTTCCCGACCGAGGTCGAGCCGATAACCTACCGGTGAGACAGGTTCCACCAACTGCTTCAGGCCGGGATGGGAGAGGATAAATCCAGACACATCCAGGACATCAGCAGCTGGGGCGACCGCCTAAACCCTCCCATCCATGGCCCAGGGTTACATGCAAAAAGATGCAAGCAACACAAGGACATGGATGAGTAATATCCATCGTTACCAGCGGCAGATGTTGTTGTGGTAAAGCCACCCAGGAACATCCGTAAGGACTCTCATATCCGGGTGGCGCCGCTTTACGACTCCCTCGAGGGGCCTCCGATCTACAACAAACAAACAAAATAAATAAAACCCGATGTTAAAGAGAGGACCTACGACCAGCCCCTCTAGTCCCCGGATTCTTACAGCCCGACATTATTGGGCAGTGCTCTCCGCGATCTTCTTCCGGCGCAAGACTGCTTCTATAAAAGCAGCCACCTGCGCCCACGACCGCTCCGACTGCAGCATCAGGCCGATGATGTTGTCCGGTCCGACACCACCCACGCTTTCTTCCAGCTCTTGACGCAGCCCCCTCCACGTTTCGCATACGAAGAACGTGTGGAGGGCATCGTCCCGGGGGTAGTAATATTAATAAATTAATAAAAGGTTTACAATACAAACCATATGGTCTTGGTTTATTGTACACGTTGTAGTTGTAGTGGTAATTGTAATAATTGGGCCACTCGTCCGGCCACTCATCATTAGCTGGTGGTGGTGGTGCTGGAGGGACACCAGGTCCGTAACGGGATACCGCCGGTAGATTTGCGACTGGTGGAGGTGGTGGAGGAGCACCAGGGTCATTTGCCGGCAGAGGCGGAGGCGGGAGCGGCAGAGGAATGTCCTGTAGGTTTTCCTGTGGTGGAGGAGGTGGCGGTACACCTACAAATTCTTGAGGATCCATTTTTGATTACCCTTTTTATTTTTTAATTTATCGTGTCCGTTGGAGGATATATGCCACAGGTTCAAGCGGGATTCCTGGCGGGAATACCGAATGCAGTGTTCTCAAAACTACATATGTAGCACATATCACGAAATGTCGGGAGGTGGGATGAAGTGTTCAAATGCGCATTTGGGCCGGAGCACAATTCCAGGTGTTACCTCTGAACTAGAACCAGTTTCACCTCGTATCCGAGAAATGTTCGAATCAAAATGATTACTACTATAAAATAACAAAAAATATATAATTGTAATGTATGTAATTGCATTACACTTATGTATGCTTTGTTTTTTTCTAGAATTCATTTTAAAATTCATTCATGATTCATATGACTCAAGATACATACATATACGGGTAAGTCATCTAGGGATTTTTCATCTCGGCCGAGAGTATGACTTGCACTGCATACCGCTCCCTATACGCAAAGGTTCGCCCCAGTAAAGGACCCCTTAAACGTAAAAAATAATTTCGTGGGAACAACCCCTCAGGCATTAAGACGCCTTCACATACAGTCGCTCAGTCGCTCTTGTTAAACATAGGCATTGCCTAGGGATTCTTCTGAGCGACTCTATACTAGCCTAACCTTCAGTTGGCGGAGTGCCGCTTGTAGTTAGAAAAATCGAACTATTTGGCGACAGTCGCTGCGATTGAGAGACTCTGTACTAATAATATTAATAAAATAATAATAAACGCAGCAATACAACGTAAGTTCGATAAATATATATAACATTAAACTAGTTTTAGATAATTTAATTCGTTATAAAAATGTTATGAAGTTTGCGCCCAAATAAAGAAATGTTTAAAAAATAATTTACAATTTTTAGGTTAAAAGATGGAAGGACAATTGGCGACTGCAAAAGAGGAGAGTGTGCAGCAGCCGGATAACAATGTCGACGTTAAAAACAAAGATGGTATGAGAACTATGAGCAAACAATTAGTCGTAATATATATTTTACATATTTTAAATGCTTAAACAACATTTTTTGTTCTAGAAAATAAACCGAAGCGAGGATGTCGAGGTGGCAAGAAGGTCCAAAAAAAAAGAGAAGGCCAAACTTAAGAAAAAAGTTGACTTATTTATTGCTGAAGTGGTGAATAATTGTAAATAGTAAAAAAATAAATTAATATATAAATGTACCAAATAAGTGTAGTTTTTTTCATATTGTATGTGGGTATGTATTGTTTCCCATGTCAGTTTTGCTTTCGACTACATGAGATCCCATGTTATAACTTTTAGCCAATGAGAAATGAGCTTCGTTTCGATCGATCAATGCCAAAAACTGGATATGGCGCTTAACGTCGATTGCAACTAGGAAGCAGACTGGTACACCCGGGGACAAAATATCTGTCGCCGTAATTTACGTCTAGTTGAGAAAATGGTAACAGCGCGTTAGTGATTTACTGAATCCACTACAAACTAAACCCCCTAGGGATCCGATGAGAGCACACATACAGTCAAAAGTTGGATGCATCTCTCTCGCTCTGTCACTCTCTCTCTCTCTCTCTCTCTCTCTCTCTCTCTCTCGCCCATGACTGACTTGACCTGGGACAAGTGATCCGTTTCTTCCCAGGGGACGATCTTCGCCAACTCCATTATCGTCGACAACGATCTTCGCCAACTCCATTATCGTCGACATGATTGTCAGGTTAGTTCTAAAATAAACTTTTTATATCCTGCCATTTTTTATTTATTTATTTATTGAGTATATGCGGGCGATACCGCCCCTAAGCTTCAGACATTTTTGTAAATACACGTAATATATATATGCATATAAGTATGCAAATATGTATCCAATTTTTTTGGCTGTTTGCTTGGTATGTGATTCTTTGTGGGTTATGCTTTCTTTTTCAGGACAGAAGCCATGGGATGTTTGAGGCTGGAGCAAGCAACGAACCACATATATTTTTGTGCAAATTAAAAGAACCCAAGTTCCTCGAGCCGCTGATGCCAGCTATTACAGGATGTTTAGAGCACAGACATTCCTGTGTCAGACGTAATGCTGTTTTGGATATTTTTACAACTTATCGGGAATTTGGAGTTCCTGATTCTGGACGCACCAGAGCTCATTGCGAAATATATGGAAGGCGAGCAGGATATGTCGTGTAGGCGCAACGCCTTTTTGATGCTTTTGTGCGCTGATCAGTGTAGAGCCCTTTCGTATCTGGCGTCATGCTTGGACCAAGTGCAGAGTTTTGGCGATATTGTGCAACTTGTCATTGTTGAGTTGATCTACAAGGTATTTATTTGTTTCTGATTTTATTCATAAATTTAATTTCAGATTATTTGAGTTGTCTTATTAACTTCAGAAAGTAAAAAAACGATTCCTACATTTTTGTGACAACCCAAAAAACGAAAAAGAATAAGATCCAATTCAGAAGTTACGTTTTCAATCCGGTTTCTCGACATTTCGAATTGAGAAACGTCACAACCCAATTCGAAGTTCATCGATTTATTACATTCACGTGGATTTCCGAATATTTGAATTCGGAAAAATTCGTTTTAATGTGTTGGATTTTAGTATTGTTGCAAGACATTGCTTACGTTCACATATATTATTCTTACTTAGTGCCGGTAAAATTTATTACATTTTAGTTCGTGTTTTCATGTAAAAACTGCTAGTCAATGTTTTTAGGTTATGTTTATGTTCTATTCACGCATTATATCGTATTCTAACGTAAAGAATTTCTAAGAAAACGGTCAAGAAACCGAAATAAAACGCATTTAATTGGTTTGAATTCTTTTTCGTTTGTTGGGAACGACTGCAAAATTTACAAAAATAGTTCTGTTTAGCTATCGTTGAATGTTTTAAACAATTAATTTACCCACGAATTTTATAATATAACGTAATCAAAACGAAGGGAATCAGGTAAGAGAGGCCAGGGATATGCGTCCGCTCTTCCTCATGATTACCAAATGGAGCATCAAGTGAGGCGGATCTGGCAGGCTTTAAAGAATAAGTTTATGCTTGCTGCGTTATGTCATTTTTACAGGGCACAAACCTGTCAGACCCGAGTGTGGAGGATGCGAAGGGACAAGACAAATCACAAATTTTAAGTCGATGTGATAGTTGGACAGAGTAATCAACGAGACTTGGCTGGGACTGTTAACATGACAGGACCAGAGCATGAGGTACACGATGCGATATGAGGAATATACGTACTACAGACACTAGAAAATGACCAGAATCACCATCAGAATTTGCTTCAGGTATGAATTGCTGGACGAGCCCGTCCAACATCAAGCACACCTGGAAATATAAAATCCTTATAATAATTGTAATTTTTAATGTTGAAAGGGTCCCTCATTGAAACTCAATAAGTCTATTTTCATAACTGCGCAGTCGCCCCGGTGAAAGAAATTTGTCATTTTTAATGTCGCAAGGGTCCCCCAAGAAACTTAATTTGTCTATTTTCTCAATTTCGCAGTCCCTCGGGCCATAAATATTTATCATTTTTAATATCGCAAAGATCCCCCCAAGAAACTTAATTCGTCTATTTTGTCAATTTCATAGGTGCTCGGGTCATAAATATTTATTATTTTTAATGTCGCAAGGGTCCCCCCAAGAAACTTAATTTATCTATTTTCTCAATTTCACACTCGCTCGGGTCATAAATATTTATTATTTTTAATGTCGCAATGGTCCCTCCAAGAAACTGAATAGGTGTATTTTCATAACTGCGCAGTCGCTCTAGTGTAAGAAATTTGTCATTTTGGATGTTAAATATTACATTTATTTTTAAAATTATCTTAACTTTCTTTGTCCTTAAATTTATGTAAATTTTGTAACTTCCTGGTCGCTTAAAAATGTTCATAATTAAGTCCTCCGGTATGTTGGCAAAAAATGTTGCGGTCATTTTTTAAAGTGTCATAACTGTCATCGTCCTTAAATGTATGTAAATTTTGAAATTTTATGGGCGCTTGAAAATGTTTATTTTGAAATTGTATGCGGGCGTGGTAAAAAATGTTACGGTTAATTTTAAAAGTTTATGAACAGAAATAAATTTGCCTTTTTTTTAATCCTTCGGTGGATTACCGAGAGAACTAAATTTCATTTTTTTACATTTTAATTTCAATTTTAATATTTTTTTGAAGTGTTCTACCTTTGCGACCGCAATTGATAAAAGAAATCATTATACATTGTTATTTAAAACTTGAGAACTACAGTAACACTTATTTCAAATTGTCAACAAGGAGGATTTTTTAATTCCATGGATAGAAAATACGACCGACATAGAGTTTGCAGTAGTGTCTTTATTGTCCCTTAATTCGCCTGTATATGTCACAAAATAAAACACAACATGTACAATATTTACATTATTTACTATATTACAACATGTAATGCAATATTTACAATGTGTACAGTTTACAATATACTGAAAGATTTATAGCTACAATATTTACAATATTTACATCGGAGACACTATTTATTATATACATATATACAATATTTATACATCAATAACACCGGCCCACAAAAAAAAAAGTGACCTGTTCTTTTAACCAGACCTAGTATTCTCTATGTATTTTGACGTTCTGAATCCGAATTTGAAGTCCATTTAGCCCGTACACCCCCCAGTTTCGAGTAAATCGCAAAAAACAGCGAAAAATCGGAAAAAATCGGAAAAAATCGCGAAAAATCACATTAAAGTGTGCGAGAAATTTCGGAAAAAGATCAAGTATGTCTCTTTTGTATTAGAATGACCTGAGTCTGAAAATGAAGTCCGATTACCCAAACCCCCCTAAAAATTTCGAGTAAATCGCAAATAATAGCGAAAAAAATTAGAAAAATCACTTTAATGTGTGCGCGAAAATTCGAAAAAATTTCTGAAAAAAATTTGACAGAATTGCAAAAAAAAAGAAATATGGATGTGAATTATTTCAAAACAAATTTTGTGGATTTGAATTACGCTTGCTTTTATGTTCTTCTTATGTAGTTCTCAAATTTTTAAACTTTGCTGGTTAAAATACTTCTGGTTGCCAAAACAATCTCTGTAAAGAGATTTCAAAATCTTCAATGATTGCTTGTGCCTGTAACCAGGGCACCTCCACGTGGTGACGGCGGGCTTCGGATATACGTGGCAAAGCCCTGGGTTAACGGCGTGGATGCCGTCATGGCAGGTACGAGCAATCAGTACTCTACGATGCAGGGACTCGGAACCCCAGTATCGGCTACATGAGAAATGCTACATAAGAAGAACATAAAAGCAAGCGTAATTCAAATCCACAAAATTTGTTTTGAAATAATTCACATCCATATTTCTTTTTATTTGCAATTCTGTCAAATTTTTTATTAATGGAGCTCAACAGACTTTAGATTGGAATTCTTAAAGTAAACATATATCAGAACAACAGTGAATCTAATCTAGAAAAAATAAAATGTTCGAAAATTTCGCACGCACATGAATATGACTTTCGCCATATTTAGCTATTATGACGCGATTTTGCAATATGTGTATGAGATGGAGCATAACAGATTTCGGATTCGGAATTAGCTCATTATAATATATAAGAAACACATTTGATCCGGGTCAGACAAAATTTTTTCGAATTTTCGCGCACACATTAAAGTGATTTTTTTAATTTTTTTCGCTATTATTTGCGATTTACTCGAAATTTTTAGGGGGGTTTGGGCTAAACGGACTTCATTTTCAGACTCAGGTCATTCTAATACAAAAGAGACATACTTGATCTTTCTCCGAAATTTCTCGCAGAAACAGGAGGTGACATATTAAATTTCAAATTATGAGTTGTAGGTTTTATTTTTGTTTGAAAGGATCATAAAGACAATTTACGACAAGTGATGATGATTAATAATCCATACCAGGTTCCATATTTTAATTTTCGGAATATTGACAACAGACCCAGTAAACGAAAATGGATTGGCGACGGATTGAAATTTATTCATTTTAACATTTCTGAATTCAGCATTTCCTTTTTTCTAAACCTTGTGTTCACACACAGGAGAATACGATTTTCAAATTCTGAATCCATGCATATCCACATATGAGCCGCCGGAAAGTAAAACAACACATATTTTTTTGGAGAAATTCAGTTGGCCCTGTTGGATGCTGAGAAATCAATCTATTCCAGAGGCCAACTGAATTACTCCAAAACATTTTGTGTATTGTTTTACTTTCCCGCGGCTCATATAATGTTGCAAAAAATGAAACCATTCTGAATGCCTTCAAATACAGAATAATGGATTCATCTGTATCAAAAAATAATGTTATAAAAAATGAAACCAATTTTGAATTCCTCGAAATACTAAATTATGGATTCGGCCTCTCTCTTCGAATCCATGTGCATCTAAAAATAATGGGACCAAAAATGAAACCATTTCGAATTCAGGTTCCATTCGGGTTCCAAGGATATTTCCACTAATTTTCAGAAAATGAACACTCTATGTTGCAAAAATATAGCCCTTATTTATAAGAAATAACAGTATTGTTTGAATTATATTATTTTTATAAATAAATAAAGAGTGTTAATTTCTCGAAAATCATTTCATCATATTTTTAGGGGTTTCGAAGATATTTCTACCAATTTTCATAAAAGGAACACCTTCTGTTGCTTAACTATAGTCATTATTTATAAGAAATTATAGTATTTCTTGACTTAAGGGGATATATACACCTAGGAGCAGGAAAAAAAGGACATTTTTATGAATTTTTTTCAGGAAAACTATTTACAATTTTCCATCTGAAAATATACATATTCAAGAGTATTTTCATATTTTTTTTATTAAAAAATGTCAATAATTAATCTAATACAAGTAGTATCTTGTCACCGCCGTAAAAAAAACCGATAGGCGGTACCCACTGCCGCATCTCGAAAAATCATCTGAAACAAAAAAA
Source organism: Trichopria drosophilae (assembly GCA_030407085.1). Lineage (NCBI taxonomy): Eukaryota > Metazoa > Arthropoda > Insecta > Hymenoptera > Diapriidae > Trichopria > Trichopria drosophilae. The sequence goes on along the minus strand of CM059582.1, from coordinate 129,558,959 downwards.
CCAAAAAGATTCTTAATCTATATACTATAATATACTGTATGTCAGCCGATTTTGAAAATATGGATTTTTGACAAAATGGCGGACGTCTGAAAATAGACCTACGATTTTCGACTAAAAATTAGTTTTTATTTTGCCTATAAAAAAAAATAAGCAACCAAAAAAAAAACCCTATGATAAACAGGAGATAATTATGTATAGAATAAGCACCAAAAAAATTCATTGCGATCGGTCTACTAGTTTTCGAGATATTTTGGGTACCGATATCAGAAACGTGGTTTCGAGAAAAACGCGTTTTAAAATTTGGTAATGAATATATCATGAAATTTGCCAACTTACATGGAGTCGTCGATGCCAGCCCCATAAAATATGTCCTCCACACCCGAAGGAATATTCATGGCATCTAAATTTTGTTGCCGACGTCGAATTCTTCCTTCTTTGCTCTGTTCTTGAGCTTGCTTCTCCGCTCTGGCTATACGTTCCTCGTCCTCTTGTGCAGCATACAAATGTGCGCCCGATCCGAGCCGTATTCCAAGCACGCTCATTAAAGCAGCAATGTCTACAATTTTGGCCCCGCTGTTCATATTTTTTGGTGCTATCTTCCAAATTAATTGGTTGCAACTTTCATTGCTGTTCTGCGTATAGCCGCCAACACAGCGTTCCAATAATTTGTCATTGCTGAGATCTTCGTAGATCGGTTTGATGGCATCGAATACCTTTTTTGGCAACGCTACATAATCGTGACGAAAATTGTTCAATGTTTCTTGAACATTCGCTTGTTGCCATTTGCACCACGATTCGGTACCTTTGGGACACAAATGATGCTGAGGAGTACTGTCTGTTGAGCCGTAATGATAAAATGTTGCCCATATCGCATTTTTCATTTTATCCTTCGAGTCACTGTTCCTTCGTATCGCTAAGCCATAGTAAACACTTAGTTTGTCTACGAACTTTGCCGTCAATTTGTTTCTACCGCCGATGCCAGGATTTTTTTTCTTGCATTCACGAAGACGGGTTCCCATTCGTTTTTGAACGTGACCCACGCATTCTTTTTTAATTATTTCAATCTGATCACCATACGGTTTCGAATTAACTAATCCCGTGTACGTCTTAGAGTCGCCATCCCCGATGTAATTGGTATACATAACTCCATGTTTTTCGACAGATCTTGAAAATATTTCCTTCATAGCATCTACTTCCATTTTGCCTGCCGATTCTTCGTGATTCGCCTGGAACTTTTTTTCGTGCTTAGATTTCCAGTCTTTATATTGATCGGTTTCGACGTGTTTATTCCAAAACTTACATTCAGCACAATAAGCGGATTTTACAATAAAATCAACAACTTTTCCTGTAAAGTGGCCGATTACAACCGTAACTCCATATAATGAGGTAAAACAGCCTTTCCGCCATGTACCATCTCCTGAAACGGTCAGTTTTGTATTATCACTCTCCGAATTGTTTTTTGTTATTTCCCGTTGTTCTTCTTGTACAGCTTGTCGTAACACCAGTTTAACAATACTTGAAGCAACAGAATGAATATTGTCAACTATGATATCGTAAGTCGATTGTTGAACTGGAGGCGGTAAATCCATGAGGCCACAAAATTTCACAGCTCCACGCATACCAATTCCTAATAAACGCATAACGAAATAGAATCGTGAATTTATTTCTTAAGCTGTTTTGATGTACGGGCACGAAGGAATGAAAGTCGGGTTGCATGACGAACACGTGACTACAATTTTAAAACCGAGCCCACGAACGCTTTCTGTTGTGAATCGAACATCACTATTACATTTTTTGCATTTTAGACATTCTGATAATGCAGAAAACACTGTAAGAAAATTTAAAATTCGATACCCGATCGTCGGATCTTCTGGTGCGGATACCTCACGATCAGTCTTCAATTTTTTGGCACTTGCACTAATACTCTCGTCGGTAATGCGTACTTGTTCGGCGCTATAGCGATTTTTTGGCGGTAATTTCCTTTTTTTTCGATCTTTACGAAAAGATCCGGATCGATGAGCTTCTTGAGAACCTTTATGTTCATCCATTTCTTCAGAATATTCACAAATGAAAACTTCTTCTAAAGCACAGTTGCGTGAACGGCAAGCGACTGACGAAACGCGTCCTGTTTCTGGCAAATAATAACTGTCGCGTGGAATTTCCGTTATACCTGGACTCGTGCATTCCCGAAAACACAAGAACATCTTCCATTTATTAATTAAATTTTAAAACCCCCCTCCCTGGACTACACCTTCAAATATTAAAAACAAAGAAGGGGTGGGGGGGATCTTTAAAAAATTCGTCACATCATATTTCATCAGAAAAATCATCAATTTCTCAGAAGAAGTAAACTCAATTTTGAGCAATTTTTTTTCGGATTTCAATGTTCAAATTCGACAGTTAAAAAAAATTTTTTTAAATCTGGAAAAATTTCCACGCATATTTTGACCTAAACAGAAGCTTTTAAGAGGGGCACTTTTTTGTTCACTCCACCCTAATATATATATATTATAATATATTTTTTTTGGCCGTTGTAGCGGAGGCCTTTTGTCTTTAATAATTGATCATAACTCTAGTTTCACTCTGCTAAATTCGTCACCTCATTGGCTTTTTTATAAATTAAATATGAATCCGCTAAATTTAATTGTCGGCTCCTTTTATTTCTCTCCTCTCTCCGATTTAGAACCACTGCTCTCCTCCCTATAAATTATTCTAGACTCACTGAATGAACAGTTTCCAGACTGTATTTTCATCTTAGGAGGCGATTTTAACTGTCGAATGGGTCCGTCTGACCCATTAAGTGACGTAGCTCAAATTTTTGAAGAGTCCTCTGTGCGAGTTTGTAGACGATCCTATGACGTGAATCTCAACCAACGCGGAACCATTTTGTCCGATTTTATGTCCATAAACAATTTTGTTTTATTAAACGGTCGAACGTTAAGTGATTTTCCTGCGCATTATACTTTTGACGGACAGAAGCGTTTCAGTGTTGCTAGCCTTGTCTGGATCTCGATACCGCATGTTCATTATATTCACGATCTTATGATAGGCGATGATCTTTATGGCTTTGACCATTTGCCAGTGTCAGTGGAACTCTATCTCTTCGAAGATAACTCTTCTTCGCAGACACCTGCTCAAAGCTCTGTATTGCGTCGTGTGACTCGCTTTCAGAACCCCTCGGATGGGGCAACTAGTGCGTTTACATTAATTATATCATGCGTTTCTCGAGGCCTCGTTTCAAAGCACTGTTTCTGCTGTTTGTAATGATCTCGACGAGTGCTATAACCATTTAACAGTAACGATTCGCAGCTCGGCGCTTTCTTCCGGCCTTTTAAAAGACTATGTTATTAGCAATAACCTCTCGCCGTTAGGATTCAGGAAAAAGTGTCCTTTGACAAGGAACGTCTTTCCGTTAAGAGGTCATTAGCTCGCACCCTGAGACATATGAGGGGGTCTGGATACAGCGCGGCCGTATTGGAAGAATTCAAGGAATCCCGTAGGTGTTACTCAAATTTACTAGCTGCCAAAAAACTCTCTTACGACTCTAATATTGCCGACAGATTCGCGGAAGTCCGTAACTCAGCAGATTTTTGGTCTGCAGTACGCCAATTTCGTTCGAAACCTACACTACGCCGTCTCATGTCAGACGAAAACTGGAATGCGTTCTTCCGCGAGATCTTTCCGGAGATAGAATTGCCGCCCGTGCAGTATTTTGGTACTTTTGATCCCGCGCTGGACTCACCTTTCTCTGTGTCTGAACTTAGGGAAAGTCTAAGGACCCTGAAGGTAGGAAAGGCCATTGGTTCGGATAAAATACCTGCGGAACTGTTTAAGCATATGACGATCAATGGCTTTCTCTCCTTCTTTCGCCCTTTAATAGAATTTTTACGGCGGAAGCCTTCCCGTTAGGATGGGCTGATTCGACGATCTTTACTTTGTATAAGAAGGGCGCCCGTAACGATCCTTCTAACTACCGGTTAATCGCAATAACTAACGCACTGGCGAAAATTTTTTCACAGATCCTATGTACACGCCTGTCCAAGTGGGCTACGCAGAGAAACATCCTACCGGAGGAACAATCCGGCTTTCGTGGTGGGAGAGGGACGGAGGATAATATCTTCTGCCTTCTCGCCTCCGCGCAGGTCGTTTTGAGGCGCCGGAACGCGAAACTTTATAGCCTTTTTGTGGACTTTAAGAGAGCCTTTGATTCCGTCCCTCACGATCTGCTATGGCGAAAGATACTTGGACTAGGTGTTAGCGCAAAATTCGTCACGGTGCTTAGTGCGCTTTATCGCTCTGCGTCAGTGCTGTATAACAAGGAAAACGGGGAAACGTTGCGATTTAACGTAACGGTAGGCGTACCTCAAGGCGAAATTCTGAGTCCGTTGTTGTTTATATTATATTTGTCAGACATAGTTACTTTTTTTCGAGACAATAAGATACGCGGAGTGGATGTTACCAGATCCACGGATCTGCTAATGCTCCTCTATGCCGATGACCTCACCATTCTTGCTTTTTCCCCCTCAGACCTTCGCCGTAATCTTAAAATCCTTTCTGACTACTGCTCGATTAACCGGCTCACTGTAAATGTCGAGAAAACTAAGATAATCTGTTTCAGAAGGGCCGGTCCGCTCGATCCGTTCTCAAGAGGCTTTCTTTTCAATAATATTCCAGTCGAAGTAAAAAGCGTCTACATGTTTTTAGGTATAGTGTTTTCATCATCAACGTCAGGCCTTCAGCCCTCCGAGGATGCCGTTACTCGAACAAGGGCCGCAGCAGCCGCGTCCCTATCCGTAATAAATTCCGCTAAAATCGACGCATGGGACGCATACTGGAAACAGTACAAAGCTATGGTTACATCGGTACTATTATACGCGGCTCCGTGTTGGGCTCTCTGCCACTTGGATAGAATGGAGTCAGTGCAAATCGACTTTTTCAAAAGACTTCTCCATTTGCCAAGAAACACCCCGGCTTATCTAATACGATTAGAACTCGGTATCACTCCGATTGCGGTTGAGATACTAAATCGATCGATAAAATGGGTAATTAAGACCCTCCGACTTCCCGACTCAAGGCTGCCCAAGATTTTACTTATTCGCTCAAGAGAATTATCCGTGATATCTCCAGAAGAGCCCCGTAACTGGCTCACGCAGCTTTTCTCGCTCTTGGACGAAGCGGAGGTTGATGTCCTGCGGGGCAGCTTTAGCGCTGAGTCCTGGGCGAGCGTTGGTCCGCGACTAATTGCTAAATATGCAGATTCTTGCAGAGCTAAAGATTTGGCAAGATATTTTAACTCCGAAAATATTCAGCTACCACTCTACCGTCAGCTCAGCGACTCGTCGTATACGCTGTATCCGCCTCGTCTGCCTCTCCCTTATCTAAGAGTGAGAGCTCAGCTCAGATTAGCGACAGTCTTCACGCGTTCGCTTTCTCTCGCCGGTATGCGTCTCATCTATAATCCCCAATCACCATGCTCGTTATGTAATATGAATGTCCCCGATTCTCTATGTCACATTTTTACGGAATGCCCCCTACTCGCACCAGTGAGACGTGATTTTGTTGCTAATGTATCCGCGTGTTCTCCGAATAACATTTTTTGTACTCTGATCTGTAAACCTGACCTTTTCTCAGCGAAAACTTTATGTAAATTCATAAGAGCAATACTCGTGCGAAGACAATTCTTGTCTGGCGACTAGTTCTAGTTTTATTAAATGTACTGCGCTTTTGCTCTGTTTTATTCTTATTTTTTTCTGTTCTTTATTTAATATCTTATATTCCCTGCGTTTTGCGTTTATTTTGTGGTTTTTATCTTTGTATCTGCGAATTAAGTTTTCGGTCTATTCCGGAACTCACCTTACCTCTCAACAGGTAGTACCCCATAAGAGAGTAATAAAATACAATACAATACAAATATATATACAGGGTGATCGGCCAACCATTACCCAGCGGCTAACTGTAGATTGTACAGATAATTCTGAGCAACTTTTTCCTCTGAAAAAATTTCCGGGAAGGTAGAGTTTTTAAGTTATTCAACACTAAAATTTAGGGGGGAAAAATCACTTTTTTTTAAATATCTCGGCTCTGTACTTTTTATTATTAAAATTAAAATGAGCTCCGGTTCGTTAAGGTACCTTCAAACCGAGGTCGAGATATTTCAACAAATGTGATTTTTTCACCTAAATTTTAGTGTTGAATAACTTAAAAACTCTACCTTCCCGAACATTTTTTTAGAGGAAAAAGTTGTTCAGAATTATCTGTAGAATCTAGAGTTAGCCGCTGGGTAATGGTTGGCCGATCACCCTGTATATATTGTTACAATATTAGAATTTGAACATTGAAATCCGAAACAAAATTGCTCAAAATTGTAACATAAAATAAGCTAGAATTCTAATAAATTTAATTTAGTTTGAATTGATTTTGCATTTTCTAATATCCACTTTTTCAGGATTGTTTTTGTTTTTCTTCCTTTATCTTAGAGTTTTCAGTAGACAACGCAATTTCGAGTAGAGTGTTTCTGGTAGATTATTATTAAACAAAAATTTCAAACTTCGATTCACTAGCAGGCTCTAAAATGCATTAAAAATTTTGTTTTTGCCTATTTTCCGTTTGACAATCTTTACAGGTCTCTGTAAAAAATTAATATTATTTTTCAAAAAAAAGTATGTTTTTTTTTATCAAGAGAGATACCCAAAATTCATAACAATTATAATTAAACAATTTATAACTGAAATTTATTATATTTGATTAATTTATTTTGTAGACCCATAAAGAGTCTTGAACTTAAAATTAAGTAACGAGAAAAGTTTTAATGCATTGTAGAGCCCACTAGTGAATCGCACGTTTGGAATTTTTGTTTAATTATAGTTACAATGAATTTTAGGTACCTTTATTGAAAATCAAAAATATACCTATTTATACAAATAATAGTAAATTATTTTATAGGTCTGTAGAAACAGTCGAACTTAAAATTTTCAAACGACAAAAGTTGTAATTCATTTTGGGACCCGATGGGGAATTCCTAGTTCGAAATTTGTGTTTAATTATAATTTTAGTAAATGTTCCATATATTTATTGAAAATGAAACACAATAATACTAATTTATCTTAGAGCCGAAAATAGTTTCGAAATTAATATTGGGAATAGGATGGTCACCGGTTGGTAAGTTTGTACTGACAGCTGAGGAAAATATAAACAATTTCAAGGATCTAATTAGGAAGATTAAAAGTAATTTGCGGATATAAAATTGGGAAGAATAACATAATTTAATTGTTTTCCATTTTATTTTATTCACAAATTATGTTGAGAATTTGTACACTACAAAAACATACACTCTGAAAAATCAGTAATGAAATTACCCACGTATAATGGTAATTTTACAAGTTCGTTGTAATTTCCCTACACTTAACGTAGTAAATTTACAACAAGTTTGTAAAATTACCATTATACGTGGGTAATTTAATTAGGGATTTTTTACAATGTATGCAGACAGTTGACACGAGATCAGCTGACTTGGATCACACCTCCGATAGATGTCAGTGGTGCGAACCTCTCTCAGAATACACTGCACACGCGCGCCGACGGCGCATACGCTGTGTGGCGTGTCTAACCGCGAAATGATTATGAAAATTTAAAAATACACAATTACATTAAAAATACTACACATGAAATTACTTATGAAATCATGTTCTAAATACCTTCGTCGGTTTAAATGCCATCTTCACGACCGGAGAGAAGATTCCTCGTTTCAATAAAAAAGGGTCTTTGACGAGAAGAAAACAACCACACTTGACATAAATCGCTATTAATCTGAAGTTTGCAATTGAAACAATTATACATGTATTATAAAAAATGTTCTACATTTAAATTAAATATTTTTTTATTTAATTTACATTAACTGTATTTAAAAATTAATAAAATAAAGTTTGGCATTGGAAATTAACAAGTCGGTCATAAATTTGTTAAAAGTACAAAATCGGTTTTCGTTAATATTATTTTCAGACGTTAAGATCTGAACATTCAATTTTTTTAAGGGGAGATGGCTCAAAAGCCATTACTCTAAAACAAACGAATCATTTCCGATATTAACGAGGTCGAGAAAAGCAGCCAAATTTTATTAATAATTGAAATGGAGCTCCATTTGGAATTGGAAATGTGCTACACGACACAATTGAGAAGTGAGTGGCTTGAAAAATATCATTTAAAACAGGAAAGAGATCATCTTTTTCAACCGTTGGCGTCCTATTACAATAATGAAACGGGAGCTCAAGAAACAGGTGAAGTAAAATTATTGAAGAAATATTTATATATAATAGTAATAATAATAATAATAATAATAATAATAAAATATTCCTCATTACAGGCTTTGCATCTCACTATTGCCTCTATCCGTTGCTCTACGGAAATCTCAAGGGTACATGTGTGGACCGCCTGGTGAACGTGTACATAAGATCACCCATCTTTTCTATATGGACGATCTTAAATTATACGCATCAAAGGGAATGATGCGTAACACAATGCGGCTATGCAAAAAGCTGCATCCTAGTCTATCTTTCCAAATGGCCTACTCTCACCTCCACGTGTGCTTATTAAAGCCGGTGGGCCCTGGACTCTTAGCAACCTTGCCAGAGATTGGGTAACCAACCCCAGTGGATGGCGAGGTAAGAGACGAACGAGAGAGGCATAACAACGGGGAGTAGGGCTAACCACCCTACTCCCTGTATTTGCGGTTACTCATCAAATAACGCGCAGGGCTCCTGACCATCGGGCTGCTTCGGATGCAGCCCAGTCCCGAGGTGGAGGAGCCGAAACAGGTGTCCCGGGACGACGACCAGCTGATGTCCACGGACGATTTCAGTGGACGGAGGATCTCAGGCAAGATCTAATGCACTGCTACGAGGAGAGCTGTCCGCAACAGAGAGGTTACATGGCGCGAATGCATAGTCGGTTTGCAGTAATGCATCCCGAACTGGCAGATCGCTTTTCTCAATAACAACTGAGAGATTATGTGGCCTATCTGAGGCGGACGGGTTTCGTTGTTCCCAGCTGTCAACCGGTACCGGATGTGCGGGCAATAACAACTGAGCCCGTACGCGGTGCTGGGAGAGATGCTCCACATTACGAAAGCACGACACTCGTGTTTAGGCAAAATTTGACAACAAAAATTTTGCCTAAACAACGAGAATTAGACAGAGCAAATAGCCTACTTCTGGATGCTCTTCCAGATGACTGCGACCTGTGACAAGTCAATTGTGCCGTTTACGAGGCTGCAAGTGATCTGGTGACTCCGCGAAATCTGACACAGATATCGGGGAGTCGGCAGATTACAAAACGCATGTCTCAATTGAACGGCAAGATTCGACTGACACGGAAGCTCGCTTCCCGAGTTCAGTGTGTGATCGACTATTTAACGTCTGGCCGTTCATTTACGGCAAAAGTCAAGAAGTTTGCACAACAACTGCGGACGTACTTTCACACACTGAACAAGCTGAAGTTGCTCAACATCAAGCAACGTTTGGCGGATAAAATTCGGGTTTTGGCGGATGCCAAAAAGAGGCTGCAAAGACGGGAGGATGGAATTCGACAAAATGCAATATTTTGGACGAATCCTTCCAACCTCTTCAAACTCCGTATCGCAGCCTCAAGCGAGTTTCCGTCGATGGCCGCAGTTGAGGAATTCTGGGGGAGCATCTACGAGAGAACATCTAGGCTTAATGCAGACACTCCAGGTATTGAAATCTTCACCGAGTTGTGCGACGAAGTCACACAACAAAGTGAAGATTGCCCACCCGTCAGTGCTTTAGAGGTGAAAAATGCCATCACAGGAGCGAGGAATTTCTTCTCGCCGGGCTGGGATGGAATTAACAACTATTGGTGGAAGAAGTTCACTTCTGTCCATCAACACCTAGCCCGAATATTCACCTCTTACATAAATGGAGACCAACCCATTCCGCACTGGCCGGTGGAGGGCCGAACGACACTGATCCCAAAATCGGGAGACTTGTCCGATCCGAAAAACCATAGACCGATCACGTGTCTCAATACGTTATACAAATTGTTCACTAACATCTTGAACGAACGTATTGAGAAATCCGTGAAACCGGTGTGGCAACGGATAGTAGAACAACGAGGCTGCAAAATGGGTGTAGCCGGCTGCAAGGACAACTTGCTTATCGACAGGTGTGTTTGTCAGGACGCAGTCCAGTACAAGCGTAACCTGTCGATAGCCTGGCTGGATTACATGAAGGCGTATGACTCAACATCGCACGAGCTTTTAAGCTTGTTGCTCAAACGCCTCCATGTCCACCCAAACATAGTGAGAATTGTAGAAGACCGGATGCCTCTTTGGAAAACACGCTTTGTCATGACATCGGACAAGCGTCGAACCATGTCTAGACTGGTTCAATTCCAAAGAGGTGTCTATCAAGGAGATTCTCTGAGTCCTCTGCTCTTCTGCATCTCACTATTGCCTCTATCCGTTGCTCTCCGGAAATCTCAAGGGTACATGTGTGGACCGCCTGGTGAACGTGTACATAAGATCACCCATCTTTTCTATATGGACGATCTTAAATTATACGCATCAGGCGAAGATCAATTACATCGATCTCTGAACATCGCCCTCACATACTCGAGAGATATCGGCATGGAATTCGGATTGTACAAATGTGCAGTCGTTCATTTGCACAGAGGAAGGTCATGCTCCCATAACAACGATATGGAGCTCGTCAACGGAAATGTCATCCGCCACCTTAGCGCCGAAGAAGCCTACACATACCTGGGCGTACCTCAAAGGCATGTCCAGGATGTGCAGGCTGCTAAAACCACCATCATTAAGAAATACCGGCGCATTCTCCGTCAGATCTGGTCATCAGAATTGACCGGGAGAAATAAGGTGGCAGCCACGAATATGTTGGCCGTATCACCAGTGCTCTATTCTTTTGGAGCACTGAAGTGGAACGTTGACGAGCTAAGGGATCTTGACCGAAGCACACGGAAGATGATTTGTATGCAACGCAGTTTGCATCCAAGATCTTCCGTGGAACGACTGTATTTGCCCCGAAATATGGGAGGTCGTGGCCATTTAAGCCTGGAGTGTATGCATGACCGATTGGTCCTCGAAACAGCTTGCGACGTGATTAATCGAATGGAGGATCCCCTGATAATGCTAGTACATCAGCATGAAATTCAGGGGAAGGGGGCGTTTTTGTACAACGCGGCGGAACGAGCGGCGCGAAACCTCGGTCTGGTTTTCAACGTGGGACGTAGTGGTGCACAGGAGGCTGAATCAGTCATCAATCTGTGCCCAGTGCGTCTCAGGGCTAACATACGGAAGGAACAACTCCGTATGTTAGAGGGAAGGCATATCGACAAGCCGTTGCATGGACAATTCTTTCGAAATGTCCAACAACTTGGCTTGTCGGCAGAGATGACCTTCTCCTTCTTAAGATCAGCCGGCTTGAAATCCGAGACCGAGGGTTTTATCTTCGCATGCCAGGATGGGGTCATCAATACCTTAGCGTATCGACAGAACATCTTACACCAAGCGGTGCAGAGTACGCTTTGTAGATTGTGTAGATGTCATGCTGAGACACTAATGCATCTTTTGGCAGCATGCCCCATATATGCAGTTTCAGCATACATCGAACGTCACAATGCGGCTCTTCGAGTGCTGTATTACCATCTTCGCAGCACTTATGGTATTGATGCAACCCCAGTTTTGCCGTACGTCCCCACTGATATTGAATCCGTTGTCGGGAATGAGTCGTGCCGAATATACTGGAATTACTCATTCCCGACGAGCAGGCAAATATCAGCTAATAAGCCTGACATCGTCCTTGTTGACTTCGATGACAAATCCATCTTGGTCATCGCGTTTTCTGCACCAGCAGAAACAAATATGCGACACCTAATCAGGTTCAGAAGGTGACAGCAGCCTCATTCATAATCACCGACCGATGGAGGACCGAAATCCAAACAAGGAGAGGAATGACGCCACAATAAAGAAGACACAGTAAGCCTCTTTCTCTTCCGTTCCGTATTAAAAATGACAATCTGAATATGTGCGTTAAATTGATCATGATTATGTAATAAAATTTTTATGTATATATGTTAACTTATTTATGTGTATTAATGTATGTGTATGTGTGTGAGAGTTTAATTTGAATGTGTGCTCGCGTTTTCGTTAATTAATTTATTTTGACGCGTAAGTTATTTCGTTGACGATATGACTGATTTTTTATATATTAAGACTTCACGCAGACTTACCAACGACTCGATAATCCCCTTTTATTTATGACTCTTATTGTTTTTATATTTGAATAATTGACCTCGAGTATGTTGGTATGAGTGTGTTTAATAATTTATTTTAATGACGAGTTCAATTGTAAAGTTCAAAGTTTTAAATATATTTTACTAGAATGACCAATGATAATTAGGACTTTTATTTCAGCACCAACGATTCCAATCTATGATTTATTTATTTATTCATAATGCTAATGACTTATAATTTGACATATTTTAATTTTATATGTTTGGACGATTAGAAAGTTTTATTTAAATGACTCCGAATTGTTTCAATGGCGCCCAACAAATGGGGCACGAAAGAAGGTGCATTCTTTCGAGTGACCCACTTTTATTTTATTAATTCATGACTGATATGGAATCGTTTGGTGGTGAAATGAATAATAAATTTTTAAACTTTGAATTTTATAAATGGTTGGACGAAAATAATTTATTAAAATGACGTTAGGTAAGGACGAAAAAGTCCACAATATGTCGCCGCAAACAACAATAGATACGGCGAGCAAAGTTAAAGAATTAAAGCTAATGCTCGCAGAAATGCAAAGCCAAATTGACGAGATGAAAAATCAAATGCGGCGACAAAACGAGGGTAACAGACAGCAGCACAAGGAAACTCGCGAAAATAACGACGAAAATAAAATAAAAACACATGTAAACGAATTAGGTGCGATTTTTATGCAAAATTATAACAAAAACAAAATTGACGTCATCGCACCTAAAGTCGAAAATGAATTTGATACAGATCCGGTGACATTCCTGCAGGAACTGGATCGGTATTTTGATATAAAAAATATAAAAGGAATTAAAAGATTATTGTTCGTAGAGAACACATTAGAGGGAATGGCGAAAATATGGTTTCTCATAAAAAACGTTGAAAGTTATGCCGAGTTTAAGAAGTTATTTATTGAGAGATTCCACTCTACCATAATCCCATTAAAGGCGAAACAAAAATTGGACGAAACAAAAAGTAAAAATATACAATATTCACTTGCCCCCGCGAGCAATATAATAGGCTCGTATGATGACGAGGCAACATATGTCTCCGTCATGAATAAGGGGGATACAGAAAATTTTAAAAATGATGATGTAGGACAAAAGGATGATGATGTAAATGAAATTTTAAATAATGATAGTAATGAAGTAAATAATTTGATGAAAAATAATGAAATAATTAATGATAATATGATAGATAGTAATGATGTTTATGTTAATTGTGATAATGATAATGTTAATAATGATGTTTATGATAATTGTGAAAATAATAATGTTATTTATGTGAATTATAAAAATGATAATATATGTGTTAATGATAATGATATTTATGTAAATGTTGATAATAATATATGTGTAAATGTAATTAATGATATTGATGTAAATGATGTAAATGTTGTAAATGATGTGAATGTTGTAATGATGTGAATGTTGTTGCAATAGAAATTATTTTAGATTTTTCTTCATCAGGTAAGTTTGCAGATCGTGTGATTTTTAAATTGTTTTCTCGACATTTATCGCATAGATCATTTGCAGGTTTCATTGTTGTAATGTAAGGACAATAAGTGTACCAAAGTCTTTTAAAAGTAGTTAATGATATTTCTTTTATATCATCATCATTCTTAGTGTCTTCTTGAAACGTAAACTAAGTGTAATAGTTTATTTTAAAAACGTTCAACCAGACCATCTCTACCGAAAATCCTCAATTTCAATTCAATCATTAGCGGTCAAGAAATCACTTTTTTATTCTACATTTACTTTCAGAAACGTCTAATCTGTAACCTCCATTTGGGTTTATTCCGAAATTCGTAGAATTGAGCAAGTAATCACGAGTTGAAATAAAAAATGATCAAAAATTTCCAAAATTTCACTTTTAGTATAAATCTTACCTTCGATACATTATTTTCATCTTCTATATTACTGTCCTTATTGATATGGTAATTGCAATTAACAATGTTTTCATATTCTTCCTCAAGATTCATAGTGACAAAGCATTTATTTATTTATAATATTGGGATAAAGTCAAGTAAACGCCTTGTACTTTTGCCGATTTATGGCGGTGTCCTTGAATGCGCGTTTCTATAGCAAAACAGACTGCATCTCTCTCTAAAACCCGAACGTCGAGCGTCACATGTATACAGCGAGAGGGGAGCGTGGAAATGTGTGTGTAAGGAGAAAGAGAATCAACTCTCTGCGTGAAACCGTCGTTTTTAAACTGTTATTACATGAAAAATACTCAATGAAAATTATTTTTGATTTCGGATAATTGAAAAGCAATGTTTAGTTTATCTAAAAAAATCATAATCCGAAAATCGATTTTTGGACGCTTAGGTCCCTTTCTTCAGAACGCGTCACATTTATGACCCGAGCGACTGTGAAATTGAAAAAATATACAAATTAAGTTCCTTGGAGGGACCCTTGTGACATTAAAAATGACAAATCTCTTTCACCTGGGCGACTGCGCAGTTATGAAAATAGACCTATTTAGTTTCTTGGAGGTGTTACGTCTCCGTAACTAGCGCGATTACCCTTTTTTTTGTATGTATTGACAAATCCGAAAATTGTCGTAATTGTATGTCGGTATCGGACAAACGAGTTCCTTTTTTTTAATATAGCGTTGAGATCACGTAGACGTAGCATGTTGGAACGAAACCGTTTCAAATTAGACCTTCTTTTAACTTTCATTAGCCATAAATCAGAAGATGGCTCGCGTTGCCTAAGCCGAAAAACTTTTCTTATAACTATCAAGTTACCGGTTTTTGACTTTTCTAAGAATAAAAGAGAAAACGAGTACGTTCTAAATAGCTATCTACGACACCGTATGTTATAACAATAATGTAAAAGCATTAGTTAATGCATGCTTCCTCCTTGGCCTATTTCCAAAACCTGTCCAACACACAAATCCACCATTTTCAAAATAGAAGGGGAAAAACTCAAAGCGGGGATAAAACTATGGCTCACCATAAATACGCTGTCGCGTACAGAAAATCAGACAGAGTGTAGACTAGAGAGAAGACCAGAGTGAAGACTAGAGAGAGGACTAGAGTGTAGACTAGAGAGTACCAGAGAGAGGACGAGTGGACCAGAGAGTGGACTAGAGAGACCAGAGGAAACTAGAGAATAGTAGGAATCATAGTAGAGGATCGTGGGGAGATTTTCCGGACGATGCAGACTACTTCGTCTGCTCTACCACGAGAAGAATTCAAGTTCTTCAGTCACAGAAGTTCATCTGGCCAAGCAACCAATTTCCATAGAACGAGTCCGTCGGAACAACTGATCGCCGTTCAAAAAGGGACCAGCGAAAAGAAATGTCAAACGCCGTCGAGCAGGACAAAAGTGTCAGCGCCCAAACTTGCCAAAGGTCGTTCACCTTATCCTGGAGGAAAATGAGCGACAGACTGCTGAGGAATTTTTCCCCTTAATAGAACCTCCCTTATCCCTCTTTCCCCTCATCCAACAACACCACTTTGTACACCTAAACAAATGTTATCAAACCAGCAATAAATTAATTAATTTCAACCAAATAAAGTGTTTCCTTATTGTACCCTTATTCCCGACTTTCCTGTGTCATCAGTAGCCCTCACTCACCTAAAGAACCCAGTAATTCTACTGAGTTACACGCCCTTGTTGCAATTCAGTTAATATCTCGTTCGAGATGTTCACTGGGTTGTAACAGAGGGACCCTTGCGACATTAAAAATGATAAATATTTATGACCCGAGTGACTGTGAAATTGAAAAAATATACAAATTAAGTTTCTTGGGGGTACCCTTGCGACATTAAAAATGACAAATCTCTTTCACATAGGCGACTGCGCAGTTATGAAAATAGACCTATTAAGTTTCTTGAGGGGATCCTTGCGACATTAAAAATGATAAATATTTATGGCCCGAGGGACTGCGAAATTGAGAAAATAGACAAATTAAGTTTCTTGGGGGACCCTTGCGACATTAAAAATGAATAATTTCTTTCACCGGGGCGACTTCGCAGTTATGAAAATAGATTTATTGAGTTTCAATGAGCGACCCTTTGGGGGGACCCTTTCAACATTAAAAATGACAATTATTATAAGGATTTTATATTTCCAGGTGTGCTTGATGTTGGACGGGCTCGTCAGCAATTCATCCCTGAAGCAAATTCTGATGGTGATTCTGGTCATTTTCTAGTGTCTGTAGTACGTATATTCCTCATATCGCATTGTGTACCTCATGCTCTGGTCCAGCAAGCCTGTCATTCGAATAAGGCATCACCTAGAATCAATTTCCAGCGAATGAAATTTTCGTATTTGTATATGTATACATATCCATTTTTGTATTTTTCTTTTAATATAGATATTTCTACTAACCTGATAGGCATGTCGATGATAATGGAGTTGCAGTTCTGCGGAGATCGTCTAATGGTAAGTAATATTAAAAAATTGGGTGGTTCCTGTCGTGTTAACAGTCCCAGCTAAGTCACGTTGATCACTCTGTCCAACTATCACATCGACTTAAAATTTGTGATTTGTCTTGTCCCTTCGCATCCTCCACACTCGGGTCTGACAGGTTTGTGCCCTGTAAAAATAATA
The DNA here is from genome assembly GCA_030407085.1 of Trichopria drosophilae. Lineage (NCBI taxonomy): Eukaryota > Metazoa > Arthropoda > Insecta > Hymenoptera > Diapriidae > Trichopria > Trichopria drosophilae. The sequence continues at coordinate 129,542,105 of CM059582.1, read as the reverse complement.
TAACGCAGCAAGCATAAACTTACTCTTTAAAGCCTGACAGATCCGCCTCACTTGATGCTCCATTTGGTAATGGAGTTTCCAGAGATCGTCCCCTGGGAAGAAACGGAGCAGTTATCCCAGGTCAAGTCAGCGTAATCATGAGGAAGAGCGGACACAAATCCCTGGCCTCTCTTACCTGATTTCCTTAGTTTTGATTACGTTATATTATAAAATTCGTGGGTAAATTAATTGTTTAAAACATTCAACGATAGCTAAACAGAACTATTTTTGTAAATTTTGCAGTCGTTCCCAACAAACGAAAAAGAATTCAAACCAATTAAATACGTTTTATTTCGGTTTCTTGACCGTTTTCTTAGAAAATCTTTACGTTAGAATACGATATAATACGTGAATAGTACATAAACATAACCTAAAAACATTGACTAGCAGTTTTTACATGAAAACACGAACTAAAATGTAATAAATTTTACCGGCACTATGTAAGAATAATATATGTGAACGTAACCAATGTCTTGCAACAATACTAAAATCCAACACATTAAAACGAATTTTTCCGAATTCAAATATTCGGAAATCCACGTGAATGTAATAAATCGATGAACTTCGAATTGGGTTGTGACGTTTCTCAATTCGAAATGTCGAGAAACCGGATTGAAAACGTAACTTCTGAATTGGATCTTATTCTTTTTCGTTTCTTGGGTTGTCACAAAAATGTAGGAATCGTTTCTTCACTTTCTGAAGTTTGTGAGGATGCAAATTGTTCTTGGAAAATTTGCCTCACAACTATCGGCGAGTATTTATAGTTTTTTTTTATCTTACCTTGTAAAAGCCTGTAATTTTTTTAAACACAAAATAAAACATGCCGGAAAAAACATGAAAATGACATCATCGGTGGAGTTCCTGAAAATAAAAGTAAGAATTAGAGAAAATCAGCATGGACAGAACAGTCTAGAAATGACAGTTACTTACCTTTTCCGAGGAACTTTGCCATTTCTTGGAATGAAGTGACAGTTGACATTTGAACATGTCCAGGTAGGGTATAAATTCGGCCCGGATTTAGCCAAAAGCCACTTCAGTTCCAGTCTTCGAAGAGTTCAGGTGAGTCTCCGTACGAGTGAGGAATGTCCATTCCGAACTCTTCGACATTTTATTAGAGTTCTCGTTTTTTTGTTTTGGTCTCATATACAAGGTATGTCAATACTTTTGTATGAACCACTATTTTTTTTTAGTTTCACTCGCGAACACAGTAAAACCCGGACGAAAACAACTCACTTACGGATATGTCCATAACCGCTGGTGAATTGTTGAACTCCCGGAGATGACCTTTTTCGTCGCTATGTACGGAGAGATGTCCATTTCCCGTATTTAGCACGAAAAGATCAGGGACACGAACCGACCGTAAAAAGATTTGAACAACACTGTATATATATATACAGGGTCATCGAAAAGTATCGGACCCCCCTAATATCTTCAGTTAGAATGCACTTAGGAGAAAATGTCCAATAGCAAAGTTGTATGGTTTCAAGCGGGGAGTAAGATGATGACCTTGACTTTGACCTTGACCATGTCCTTCAAGGTCATTTTAAGGTCAATCTTATTTTTTTAAATAGAACCCCCTATATTTTATTGCATATTCTTATAGCTTATCTCGAGAGCTTTCCAAAACACTATAATAAAATATTTTTTTATTAAGTACTTTTTTGAGTTATAAAGGTTTGAAGTTAACAATTTTTTGACACAAAATGTAGAATATCTTGTAAAATATTATTTAGTTTTCAGTAATCATAACCTTAATACTTTTGTGCGCGGAATAATGAGACCAATTAATTGGTTTAAAGAAAATACATTAATCGGATTCGCACACCACTTAACAAATTGTTAAATTCAAACCTTTATAACTCAAAAAGTACTTAATAAAAAAATATTTTATTATAGTGTTTTGGAAAGCTCTCCAGATAAGCTATAAGAATATGCAAAAAAATAAGATTGACCTTGAAATGACCTTGATGGATATGGTCAAGGTCAAAGTCAAGGTCATCATCTTACTCCCCGCTTGAAACCATACAACTTTGCTATTGGACATTTTCTCCTAAGTGCATTCTAACTGAAGATATTAGGGGGGTCCGATACTTTTCGATGACCCTGTATGTTGATAAAGTGCCGCGATACGACGTATATCGAAAAAGCGCGGGAAGACGTGAAAGAGAGTGTATACATAGTTCGAACGCAGCCACGGAAGGAAAAATCCCTATGCGTGCGTATAGAATCGAACTACGTATTGAGTATAGTTCGCGGAATATCCGTTCCGGTAATAGCGCCACAACATATATGTTACAAAGTGATTAGGTTTTGACGCGTTAATGTATATATGCATGAACTGTGACATCAGTTGTAGAATGTCCATTCCTCGACCGTTGACAGAGACCTTGCTATAAGACGAGAAAACAAAGTGGGAAAAAACATAGAGGGTCGCGAGTGAGAGCGTGTAACGGTACACCGAGAGTACACTGAAATCCCGGGATAGTAAGAGTAGACTCCAAACGTTAATACCTGGCTGGTTTTTTCAGTATAGAGTAAACGGTGAATAAGAGGAACGGAGGAATTGTCCAATTCCGAAGTTCCATAGTTAAAGTTCGAAGTATAGGCGACCCAAGAGTATTATTCCCCCTGAAACAGGTACGACGGAATCCGGAATGCGGAATGTCCATTCTCATTTCGGGTATGAAGTAAAGATAGAAAAATAGAAAAGTGGCAATCGATGGTATAAAGTCCCTAGGCAATAGTTTTTGAGTTTACGGAAGTTACTAGGAGAGCTTTAACACACGGATAAAGTGTCGTATAACCCCGAACACATCAGTATTAGCTTCTATAGCGTTCATAGGTGTCCGATATCGGTTATCCACTAGTTTTATCGTGAAAGTTGTCCCTAGGACAAGAACAAATGATGACATAGATAACTCAGTAATGCTAGTTCGTTAATAGTTATCCAAAAGTCGAGTCACTCAGGAGTAATTCTTGTCATAACTAGTTTTGAAGCCGCCAGATGGCAGGCCTATATAATCAAAGAGAGACTTCATCGTGGGTGACGATTTGATTCGAAGATTCCCATAGAGGTCGCGCAGGTGGACGTGTTCATGGGTGACAATAAAGTGAAGATTCCCTATACGTTCCACATAGAAGATTAAATCGGCAGAGCAACGACGGAAACATAACTTTTATCTATAACTAATAAATAGGAAGAAACAACGTTTTTTTGTGCAGATCTAGGGATATAACGCGTATCGTGTTTTAGATGGTTAGAGCGATTATTGTTGTAAGCTACTAATTTAAGAATATTTTGAATAAAAATAGGTAGAGCATCAGACTGGGTTTTCCATCACACTCTCGTTCCCTACAGACTGAGTTTGTATTCGTGTAAATTCCAAAACTCCAGGAAAGTTCCTTACAAGTTAATAAGACAACTCAAATAATCTGAAATTAAAGGGTACCCCACGGTAAGATAGGCGAAATGCCACTGTCAATGAAACGGAAAAATGACTTTGAATTCGTATAAGTACACTAAAAAAAGAATTTTCTACGATTTTTCCAACCACCTATCCCCCCTCCACTTCCTAGTAGCATCAAAAAGGGACTTTTTGGAAAATAATTTTTTTTCTATGGTTCCTATTTGTTAACATTTTTCGAAAAATTTGAGAATATAGCTTATAAACTGTACTTAACACACAATTTTTTTTAGCTGTAGGCACGTTGAATACCTAACCTAAAAAAATTAAATAAACATTTAAATCGATTTTTTTCTACTTTATTTTATATTTGCAGGGCTAATTATACTATAAAATTGTATATTTTGGTACACACCAGATTTTTTTCAGATTTTTCGGAATGGTGCGCCGTACTCTAAAAGGCAAAAAACCCTATTTTTAGCCACTTTTGCGCTTTTTACGGTCCTCAAGTCATTTGTAGTGTCTCAATTGACTCTAAAATAAACATAATATATTACTTTCGGATATATTGTGTCAACATTTGATACATGCTGATACGTGTAATATATTTTTGAGCATGAAATCAGTCAGCATACAACGAGAAAACCCTATTTTTTATCGAATTCTGGAGTTTTTATTTATTTATCTAAGTTTTTTTTACATATGATTAGTAAATGCGAATATAAATATAATAAATTGTGCCAGATATACGTATATTTCAACGAATTTTCATGAACAAAATTTAATTTGTATGATTACATAATGTATTATGAGAGACATTTTAATCTTCCTCTTCGCTATCTTCTTGGATAACTGCTGTCATTTCTTTGAAGTCAAATAAGTTTGTTAAAATCTCAGCTGGTCGGATGATTCTTGCCAAATATCTTCCATAGGATAAGTAAAAAACTATGGCGGCAATATGGGAACAACATCCTATAGTTCTATTGCCATTAGCGCAGTTACAGCAATAGCGCTTGATTCCCATACTATTGAGCTCATATTGTAAATAACATTTATAAGTTTTGCTATTAATATTCCGTGAACGGACTTCGAATCTGATGAAGTCATGTTGTTCTTTTGCGTAACTTAAATGAACAGTATTTTCTTCGTTTAGCATTTCCGATAAATACGCAACTACTTGGGATAACTGATACGTTCCAGTGAAAAATATTTTCAAATCTTCGACAGTCATCTCAGGAAAATCCAATATTTCTTCTGATGACAGACTCTGAAAGGGTACAGTTTTTCTATTCCATTTTTTATCTTCGACTTCCTGAGCTAAGGTATTTTGCAAATCCTTCAAAACGTTAATCCTGCATTTTTCAGAATACTGTTGTGCAGCTGATGATGGAGCAGTTTGAATTTCTGTCCGATGATACCGTGGACGGCTTCAACGACCCAACGAATTTTCGTTACCAAACGTGATCGATTAGATTCTGTCGTTGTCAACAGATTGCGCTTACCTAAACATTTTTATTGGTACTCACCTTAATTGCAATGAAAAACTATCGAAGATGTACGAAAACGTTGAAAATGGTCTATGTATTTCACTCGAGCTAGAGCGCGGGAATGCTGTCTCGACGCTATATTGGAAGGTTCTGATTTCGTTTTCGGAGAGGTACACGATGACAGTCTCGATCGTTTAACGACGAGATCGTTCAAAATCACAGAGTTTATCATTCAGTCCACACGCATGTGTCCAACACGTGGGAATCCGATAATCGGAAAATGTCTTTAACGCGCTAATGGCTCATGCAATATAACTAAGGTATTACGCCGCAGTAACTCGAGCATATAATGTATATAATAATACTAAACTTCGCACTAACCCGCAAATCCGTAATAATCGAAATCAAAATCCCTACAAAATCATTACCGACTAAACGACCGTTCGTTCCAACCGATGAAGGCAGAGCGTATTGACTCCAGACGGCGAATCTGCGACGGTGAATTGCGCGCCATCCTGCGGCCCGGGACCGGAGCATCAGGTACAGTTTATTTATATATTAGAAATGAATTACAATTTAAAATCAGCACCATGAAAACAATTCTATGTTATAAATCTCTTTTAAACACTTAAAATCAAAAAGTGTTATCCATGCGCAGTTACACATGCAAAGAACCTCGGATAAAATAATCAAAAATCCATAAATCGATAAAAAATAGGCACTTTTATATAAAACAGTAGGGTTTCTCGTTGTATTCTGACTGATTTCATGCTCAAAAGTATATTACACGTATCGGAATGTATCAAATGTTGACAACATATATCCAAAAGTAATATATTATTTTTAATTTACAGTCAATTGAGGCACTATAAATCAATTGAGGCCAGTAAAAGGCGCAAAAGTGGCTAAAAATAGGGGTTTTCGCCTTTTTGAGTACGGCGCACCATTCCGAAAAATCTGAAAAAATTCTGATATATGTAGAGTACCAAAATATACAATTCTATAGTATAATTATCCCTGCAAATATAAAAGAAAGTAGAAAAAATCGATTTAAATGTTTATTTAATTTTTTTAGGTTAGGTATTCAATGCGCCTACAGCTAAAAAAATTGTGTGTTAAGTACATTTTATAAACTGTATTCTCAAATTTTTTCAAAAATTTTAACAAATAGGAACCTTAGAAAAAAAATTATTTTCCCAAAAAGTCGTTTTTTGGTGCTGCTAGGAAGTGGAGGGGGGATAGGTGGTTGGAAAAATCGTAGAAAATTCTTTTTTTAGTGTACTTATACGAATTCAAAGTCATTTTTCCGTTTCATTAACAGTGGCATTTCGCCTATCTTACCGTGGGGTACCCTTTATGAATAAAATCAGAAACAAATAAATACAATGTATTTTAATACAATACAATTATTATAAATACAAAAGTACAAGAATAAATACAATTATTATAAATACAAAAACAAATAAATACCAACTCAACAATGACAAGTTGCACAATATCGCCAAAACTCTGCACTTGGTCCAAGCATGACGCCAGATACGAAAGGGCTCTGCACTGATCAGCGCACAAAAGCATCAAAAAGGCGTTGCGCCTACACGACATATCCTGCTCGCCTTCCATATATTTCGCAATGAGCTCTGGTGCGTCCGGAATGAGGAACTCCAAATTCCGATAAGTTGTAAAAATATCCAAAACATCATTACGTCTGACACAGGAATGTCTGTGCTCTAAACATCCTGTAATAGCTGGCATCAGCGGCTCGAGGAACTCGGGTTCTTTTAGTTTGCACAAAAATATATGTGGTTCGTTGCTTGCTCCAGCCTCAAACATCCCATGGCTTCTGTCCTGAAAAAGAAAACATAACCCGCAAAGAACCACATACCAAGCAAACAGCCAAAAAAATTGGACACATATTTGCATACTTATATGCATATATATATTACGTGAATTTACAAAATTTTCTTAAGCTTAGGGGCGGTATCGTCCGCTTACGTTTAACTTTTGATAATTCGTTTATTTTCGCATTATTTATTATGACATTCGGGAGATTGTTGTATTTTCTCAATTCGCAAACGAATCGCAAACGTTTGAGACCGACTGCAAAAAATCGCAAACGTTTTAAAGGATTTTGTATATCGCGGCGGGCTGGATCCACTAACTTTTGATAATTTGTTTATTTTCGCATTATTTATTATGATATTCGGGACATTGCTATATTTTCTCAATTCGCAAAAGAATCGCAAACGTTTGAGACCGATTGCAAAAAAATCGCAAACCTTTTAAGGGATTGTGTATATCGAGGCGGGCTGGGTCTAGTAACTTTCGATAATTCGTTTATTTTCGCATTATTTATTATGATATTCGAGAGATTGTTATATTTTCTCAATTCGCAAACGAATCGCAAACGTTTGAGACCGATTGCAAAAAAATCGCAAACCTATTAAAGAATTTTGTATATAATGGGACATATAGGATAATTTATTTATTTTTTTTTATTTTACAACTTATCGGAAAAAGCTCTTTTAATTCATAATTCGCAAACGAAGCGCAAACGATCAAGCCTAATTTGGGCGAAATTGGTCGATTGGTTGCCGAGTAATTGCGTTTTCAAAAATTCTAACGTGAAGTTAGCCGGCCATGTCGTTTTTTGCAAATAACCCAAAAACGACGAAGTCGCAAACGAAAAATCGGTATTCGGAATCATTCGCAAACGAATCGCAAACGATTCGCGCTATTTTCGATCGATTTCGTTACAATGGCCGGTTAACTTCACGGAGGTTCTTTATATACCTACCTATACTTTTCTGTGTGAAAAATAAAGACAGTCGAGGGGAATCGAGATGCAAATTAACGACCGTGGGTGTACCCAGATTTTTATTTTGCGATACCGGTGATAAAGGTAGAGTGAAAGTGAATGTGGAACCGGTAACCGGGGTGCTAGTAACTTTTGCCCGATGGCTGTCGGAGTAGGACCCTCTCGATTCAGAAGTCGCTATTTCTACTACTTGCCCTTGCGATCATTTACGACCCGTTGCGACCTTAGGACCGTTTATTTTTTATTATTTAATACTTAAGGAAAGACATATCCCTAGGTTGTACATACATATGCTACTTTGTAGTTTCTCGACGGTTACAGTCTTTTTACTAGGGGGACTCTAGCGACGGGCGACGACAACTTTTCGTTCAAAGCGCATGCGCGCTCCTGCCAGAATATGTTATCTAGAATCCGCATGTGCCTACCACTAGCATTCTATTGTACGTAGGATTCACTACTGCAGAGCATCAGATGTTATATGATCGGCGACAAGCTTAAGTTTTCGTTTATTGTGCAAATCTCGTTATTTGTACTTTTCGATGAACTACGTTTGGATACTGTTGTTCGTTTCTTACGGTAAGTGTACGAAGAAATTTATTTACAGGTTATACATTGAGTAACAGAAACAAAGAAGTTGCTGCTTTTTAAGCGCGGTGTGTTGCGGCTGCATTATCGCGCTGTGCCTTGCGGCTGCATTTTCTGCACTGTGCTGAAAGTATAACCTTTTATTTAAATTAAAAGTACTTATTAAGTAAGACAAAAAAATGGCTTTGACAGCAAAAATGAAAAATGCGATTATACATGGTCAATGTTTAGATGATGCCCACATTGACCTGTTTCAAACAATGCTAAGGCAGAAATCGGGTTATAAACCATGTGAAATGTGGCAAATTCAAATGCTCAATGCAATAACTCCAGTTTCGAAGGATGATAAGCACGTCCAAATTTTATTTGGTAATAGTTCCCCATTCGGAACTGTTGCAAAAACCGAAAGTAGTGATATAGGGCATTGGGTATGTTGCTATTACGATAAGAAGACTATTTACATATATGATTCTTTGAATTTAAAAAAACTTCATCCTCACTATGAACTATGCTTAAGTAAACTATATCCGTGGCATGACTTTCGCAGTAGAGCAGTATGTTTTCCGAATGTTCAGCAACAGAACAATGGTACCAATTGCGGTGTATACGCGGTGGAATTTTGTGTTTCGCTTTTATATAATGTGAAACCAGATACAGTTGTGTACCAAAATGATTTACTTCGACCACACTTGATCGAAATTCTTGAAAGTGGAAATATTGATCAATTTCCAGGTATTTTTAAATGTGGAAAGCCATTACCTTGTGTTACTTTGAAAGAAATAAAAAGAAATAACACGTCGTCCGTTCAGAGGCGCCAAAAGCTCAAAGAACATGTGTTAAAGTCGGGCTCGAGAATGACAAACGAAGTAACTACTCCTTCCTTACAAGAACCTAACAAATTTAATCAAATTGATCAAAACATGCCCGTTCGAGCCTCAAATAAGAACATGTGTACTGATTCGCAAGAAAATGGTACATTACTGACTGTGCAAGATACAACGGTTTCTATGGATACTCGTAAAAATAACCACACATTTGAAAAGAAAGTAGAAAAGACAGCGATACAATCAAGCAGTATAACGGGTAACGATGTCCAAAGCCCAAATTCCGAAGAGGTTCACCAATTACAAAAAAATACATTCGAAAGAAAAAAAGTCATTGCTTCCTTTTATAAAGCTTCAGATATTATATCTTTTAACTCCGATAGTGAAGATTTGAAAGATATAGAAATTGATAAGTTCGGACAAGTCTTTCAGCTCTGTACTGACTTTTTACATCGATCCCTAGTTCATTTAACAAACTTTCACACAATTGCACCAGTTTCACCAACTGATGAACATGTACAGATATTGCCAACTTACGACAAAAAAAAATCGTACATATTGGACGTGCGTTTATTACGATCCACGCACTGCGACAATCGAAATGTACAGTTCCTTGAATTGTGAAAAACTACGGAATGATCAGAAGTTTTATTTGCATCAACTCTTCCCGTATCATGACTTTCAAAGAAATCCTGTTTACTTACGTCAAGTTCAAAGTGGTATAAAATTACAAGACTATGGCGTTTTTGCCGTTGCTTGTGCATTGTCGCTTGCATTCGGACTTAAACCGAACACTTTGAAATATGATTGCACATACATTCGTTTACATTATTCGACAATTCTAAAATCGAGAAATATAACGCATTTTCCACTTTGTAAGTCTTCAGAAATAGAGAAAAAAATTCCATCACTCAAATATATTCAACATAGTAAACGAGAAGCAGCTAATGCTCTTCAGCATTTAAAACGTTCGAATATAAATTTAAATCAATCGCGTAATTTGGGAGCGATTAAAAGTGCTACAACTTCCGACACTGAACATGTATCCAGAAACATCCAAGACACTTCTCTAATAACAGCTCTAACCCCAACGGAAGATTTGTTTCTTCAAAGTGAAATGAAACGATTTTCCGAAACAAACATTCAAGAATGTAAATTGAAAATAAATGTAAGGAAAAGAATGCCAAGTTCTTGTCAATCTTCTTTGATGCCTTCAAAGCGTGGAAAGAAACAAAAAGAACAAAATTGTAATAAAATACTTCCAAGAATGCCAATTTTATCAATGAAGGAACTCAACGACGTATCTTTGGGCCGTCGATTGCAAGATAGTCATATTGATAAATTCTCATGGATATTAAGACAATGTACTGCATATTCACCTCAATCAACACTTCTCTTGCAACGTCCAGAACAGATTTCTCCGGCAAACCCAGACGAAAAACACATTCAAATATTATATAGCTCTGATGCCCGTGCAAATGGGAATTGCATCAATGCGCATTGGGTATGTGCTTATTACAATATTGTTTCTGTAACCATGTGCGATTCATTGAACTCAAAGCAGGTACATGGGGATCATTTACTATACTTACGGCAACTATAGCCCTTCTATCACTTTGATAAAAATCGGATTCAGTTCGTAGAAGTACAACATCAAAATAATGCTAACGATTGTGGAATATTTGCAATCGCATTTGCAGTCTCTCTTGCATTTGGAAAAAAACCCAGAAAATATACAATTTAAACGTAGTTTAATGAGGTCACATTTACGCTACATACTGGAAAATAATGTGTTAAAGGAATTCCCAGTTTTTAATCAAGAAACCCAACACATTGAATTGCAACCACCGGTAAAAACAACTATCGAAAGTAATATTCATAAGCAATCATCTGATGTATGTGAAAGTATACGTATAAATACCCAGAATTCTATTGAGAATAAAATATTTTCCGCGTCCAATTACCTATTAAACCGAAAATTTTCAACAATCTTATCAAATACATCACAAAATTCGCGATTAAATGATTCAAATTCTGTAAAAACTGGATCGGAGTATTCTTATAACGTAGACTCTTTAACAACAAATTCTTCAGATATACGTGTAAAACGACAGCAGAAGAATGCAAGAAATAAGAAATCATATAACAAGCGTAAACTACAAAATGTATCAAGGATGAAAGATTATTATAAAAAAAATAAAGAATTAATTCTCTCCCGCAAAAAAGGACGTTATACAAAAAAAAAAGATCGAAGAACAAAATCGAAGTATACTCTGTGCCAATGGAGTTCGTAAGAAATACAATAAATTTAGAATTAATCAGTTACTTCATAAGCAAATGAATGAAGAGATTACGACAACAATTGCAAGAAAAAATGAAAGTGACGATTCGAAATATTTCAAACGCTTTGAAAAAGAAGTCCCGTGAAACTGCTAGACTAGAAGCAGAAAACATAGTAAAATGGTGCATGCACTCACGAGGTGCATACGTCAGTGAAATTAATAAAGTCTTAACTAACACGAAGGATAAAGTAGATATCTGCTTGACGCAATTACAAAAATGTTCTCATCCAGACAAGTAGATGAATAGGGACAGATCTCACGGAGTTCCCGCCGCCGCCACCAGGCGTCGCCACAGTCGCGGCGCTGTCGCAGCATGCGAGGTGGTAGATTCGTGAACTAATTCGCAGACTGATTCGTGGACTAATTCGTGGTTTGAGTCGCGGACTGACTCGCGGGCTGATTCGCGGATTGATTCGCATTTTTGATTTACTGTTTAGTACGCGGGCTTATAATTCAAGACTCGCGGCGCTGTCGCACCATGCGAGGTGGTAGATTCGTGAACTAATTCGTGGTTTGAGTCTCGGAATGACTCGCGGGCCGATTCGCGGATTGATTCACATTTTTGATTTGCTGTTTAGTACACGGTTTCAAGACTCTCACATTGGGAAATCTGACCGTCGCTAATGAGGTCATTTAGATGACGCAAGACTTCGTGGACGGTCCCATTAAGTTTTCGAAGATTAATGCTGTAGCGTTATGCATATATCTTTCGATCTTTTAAATGTGCCCTGTTGGGGAAATCTCTCTTTCAATATGTCGTTACCTACCTAATTCGGATGTTACATATCTTTTTTGATGAATTGAAAGCGTAGATTTCCATTAGTCTAAATACCAGCTTGAAGCGCAATCTCGTATATCGACGACCTACTTTTTAAATCTCACACAAATTTTAAAAACCTGCAATCAGGGCGTTGACCTCTCCCTTACCATGTTGTAAGTTTGAATTCACCTTTCAGAGTTTTCTCTCGTCGGGGGAAATCTATTCATCAATATGACAGTCGTCTTGACAAGCCGTTAGTGTATCTCAATGATCTCCAACAGTGACGAAACCGCTGAGCCCCTTCACACAAAACCGCTAAGACCATTTTAAAATTAATTTAGAAAAGCCTCTAAGCAAGTCTCAACAGGTTCAAAAGACCTAACACGTCGACCCCCTGATGCGCGGGACCCGGCAAGTCTATTTTTCCCACATCTCTTATTCGAAAGCGCTCGGTCGTGATTCCAATCATTGGGAAAACACATGTAACTTCCTTGGGAAAACACATGTAAATTCCAAGTATATTAGATAATATGTCGGGATCTATGTCTCTCAAAGATGGTATACGAGTTGAGATGCGTGTAAAACCCATTAGTGATTACTTCTATGATGTATTCTTTTATAGACTGAGTGAATAGACATTTTTCCTGGTACCCTAAATAGTAGTGTAAAATAAATGTGTCTTATTCTCAGGACATTTATCACACCCATCTTGATCGATTTTTCTACGCAATGAAAATTACAGCGTTGCCAGATTTTGATGATAAACTGTTAATTTGTCTTAATGTTGTATTTGTATATGGCAACGGCGGATCAATTCAGTGACGTATAAATTAAGCATACTCGGACTACCGGGGAATAGTCTCCTATACTCCACACGTTCTTCTACTTGTAACATTTTTTCAAGATGGTCGATATCAAGAGAACTTTTTCATCGTGGGAGGAATCCTTGAAGGGGGTTTACGAAACCCTCGGCGAAGATGCTACTCCGGGTCAATTCCAGGACTTCATCGAGAAGTGTACCGGGAATATTCGAAATATTAATTCCTACATTTCATCAAATCCTCATATTCCAAATGGGGTGAAGGCATCGGTGGAGGCGATTATGTATCGCATAACGACTCTAAGTGCTAAAGCTGTCGAGCGATTGGCTCAAAGAGAAGAAGATAATAGGCCTGAAGAAAATTTTATTGTGCAGAAGAATGTCGAATCGGCATTTAAAAATCGGTTAAGAACGGCACTGGTAGTTAATTTAAAACATTCGGACCCCGTAAAATTCATGTCTGAGATAAAACCTAGCGTCGTTGAATATGTGCGTGGTATAATAAACGAGTACAACTGTGTCAAGGTATGTACTGTTTTTTCGGGTGAGTTTACCGCGGGGCAGCTGCAGGATGTAAAATATTTTGCCAACAAATATGGGCAATTATGTGCGACCACGGATTTAAACGAGTGGTTCGCCGAAAAAGTTCAAGCGCCTATTCTTTCTTCTCTCGAAGAATTTCAGGAGAATGGCTCGGGATGGGCTTTATCATGCATACATTCGCTGGCTATACAAACAGCGAAGTATAATCCCATGCGTGCCGGCCGATGGATCGACTTGCCCAAGTGGATTAAAAACAAAAAAGCAGTCATTAATGTAAAAATTCCGGGTAATGACTGCTTTGCGTGGGCGATTATGTCGGCATTATTTCCCGCAAATGCCAGTTCAGATGAACAATCATCATATCCACATTATCGAAGGCATCTTAATTTCGAAGGCATTGATTTCCCCGTCGCGTTAAAGGATATTCCAAGGTTCGAAAATTTGAACGACATTTCAGTCAATGTATTTATAGTAGCCGAGAAAAAAGAAGAAGAAGTGCTACCTGTACATTTGACTGCAAATGAGAAGGATCGACATATTAACCTCCTCCTCGTGTCTGAAGAAGAACGGAGGAGACCCCCACGCCCCTCCTCATCTTTTGTTTTGGACGACGTCGAAGTCGAAGAAGATGACAGGATCAATCATCATTACTGCTGGATTAAAAATTTATCACGACTAGTGGGCAAGCAGTGCAGCAAACGTGATGGAAAAAAGCATATTTGCAACAGGTGTCTTCACTATTTCCGTAGTGAAGAAAATCTTGTCATGCACAAGATAGAATGTGGAAAGAAAAATGATTGTGCGGTAAAACTCCCCGAAACAAAAACAAGCATTTTGAAATTTAATAGTTTGGGTCGAGCCATGCCGGTACCCTTCATTGTTTACGCTGATACCGAGTGCCTGCTGGGAAAAGTCGAGACGGATGCACCTCCAAAAACGGCTTACGAACAACATAAGATTTACAGTGCAGGCTACTACGTACACTGTCAACACGACCCCTCGCTGTGTCGTTACCGTTCTCACCGGAGGTCCGACTCTGCTACCTGGTTTGCCAACGAGCTGAAGGAATTGGCCGATGAAGTTAATCAGGTAAAATTAATTAATTAAAATTACAAAATATATTCATATAAAATTTATTATTAATTAATTACAATAAAGTCAAATAAGTAATATTATGTGTCTGCTTTCAGATCCTAAGTGATACGAAGCCAATGCATATGAGTCCGAATGAGTGGAGGGAATTTTATACAGCGACAATGTGTCACATCTGCGGGGGGTCCTTCTCAAATGAGGACGTCAAAGTTCGCGACCACGATCACTTGACCGGTCAATTTCGGGGTGCAGCTCACAACTTGTGCAATCTTAAGTATAAATATCGTTTTAATGTACCAGTTATCTTCCACAATTTGAGCGGTTACGATGCTCATTTCATTATTCGCGACATTGCCAATGCTTTTGACGGAGATATTCATATCATCCCATGTAATATGGAAAAGTACATTTCAATGATTAAGTATGTTAAAGGAACTAAAATTAGATTAACGTTTTTAGATTCAATTAGATTTTTGAATTGCTCCCTCGAAAACTTGGCATATTATTTAAGTGATGAAAAAAAAAACAAATTTTAAAGTCACACTTTCCAAATGAGGAAAAATTTAATTTATTAATACGCAAAGGGGTTTTCCCTTATGATTACATAAGCGAAATGAGCATCCTAGATCAATCATATCTTCCTTCACGAGACCAATTTTTTAATCAACTGTACGAGTGTGATGTCAGTGAGAATGATTATGTGCATGCGATGAAAGTGTGGAATGTATTTAAGTGTAATACTCTGGGCGAGTATTCAGATTTATATTTAAAAACAGATGTCCTTCTACTTGCGGATATCTTTGAAAATTTTCGTGCAACTATGTTAAAATCGCACGGGTTAGATCCGGCACATTATTACACTCTACCCGGATATACTTGGGACTGCGCTCTCAAGCATACTCGAGTAGAGTTGGAATTACTTACCGATATAGACATGATAATGTTTATCGAGAGCGGTATAAGGGGAGGTCTTTCTCAATGCTCAAATCGGTACGCAAAGGCCAATAACAAATACATGCCCGATTATGACCCGTCTAAAGAGTCAAAGTACCTAATGTACTTCGATATAAACAATCTGTATGGGTGGGCAATGAGTCAATCACTGCCTACCGGAAGTTTCGAATGGGTGGAAAACGTTGCCTTGGAAAATGTCCCCGATGACTCGGAAATTGGATATATTCTCGAAGTCGACTTGACCTATCCTGGAGAAATACATAATAAGCAGAAAGATCTCCCGTTATGCCCCGAGCGAGCAGTTCCACCCGGTTCAAAACAACCGAAATTACTCGCTACATTAAATGACAAGGAACGGTATGTCATACATTACCGAAATTTAAAGCAAGCGCTCACCCACGGTATTATTTTAAATAAAATTCATAGGATACTAAAATTCAAGCAGACTCCATGGTTAAAGTCGTACATTGACTTAAATACCAAACTCCGCACAGTTGCGACAAATGATTTTGAAAAAAATTTGTATAAATTGTTGAACAATGCGGTATTTGGGAAAACCATGGAGAATGTTCGGAATCGCGTTGATGTTCGTATCAAATCGAAATGGGAAGGAAGGTTTGGTGTGGAAGCTTTAATATCGAAACCAAATTTTCATCGAAGAAAGATATTTGATGAAGACTTGGTCGCGATAGAATTAAAAAAATTAGAAGTTACCATTAATAAGCCAATATACGTCGGAATGGCTATATTGGATATTTCTAAAACAAAATTGTATGAGTTTCATTACGATTATGTTTTAGAAAAATTTAATGAAAATGCAAAACTATTGTATACAGATACTGATAGTCTTATTTATCAATTTAAGTGTCATGATGTATATGATTGTATGAAACGCGATATTAATATGTACGATACGAGCGATTATTCCAAAAATAATGAGTACGGTATGCCACTAGTCAATAAAAAAGTTTTAGGACTAATGAAGGACGAATGTAGTGGAAAAATAATGACAGAGTTTGTCGGACTCAGGTCAAAAATGTATGCGTTGCGTGTGTTAGGTGAAGGTGAGAAGAAGAGAGCGAAAGGTGTGAAAGAAGTCGTCGTCCGAAAAAGAATCACTTTCGAGGACTATCTGAACTGTCTTCAAAATACGTCTACAGTTACGCGCGAGCAAAGATGTATTCGTTCAAAATTACACAACGTATACACCGTATGTGAGAAAAAAATTGCTCTAAGTCCCCACGATGATAAGCGATACTTAATGGCTGGTAGTACAGACACTCTACCGTGGGGACATAAGGATATTATGGACATCGACGAATAATGTGTGTATTATATGTAACTATATACAGCATCAAATAAATTTTAAAATATGTGAATGTTATAATTGTGAAATTACTATTTAAATTTATGGAATGTATAAAAATATCATGTACATGCAGACAGTTTTTAATAAAGTTATATTATATTTCAAGTTTATTTACTTATTTAGATAGATATTAAGCGTTTCTATAATTGACATGTATTTCGAAATGTATTTGACATTGATGCATTTTGAGAGACCCACGTTTCGTATTGACCTGCTTTCACTTTCCCCCAAATTTAAACGATTCAAGTTCAAACGCGTTTGGATCTAAATTAAGCATTCTCTTTTTACATTACGAAACTTTGAAACTGTACTTTTCTATTCGTCTAATATTTTCTTTCCCAATTCCTAATTCGTATAAGGTGCTGGTGGGGTTTCTACTATAAATGCTGATGCAGTCGAGTATTTTTCATCAGTAACGTGGTTCGATATATGTCTTCAAGAGATCTAAAAGTTAAAACTCGTGAATTAAAAAATAGAGTCGACATTTTTTTAAAAAATATACAAGTATTAAAAGACGATTTGAAACTTAGGTCTGAAATTAAAGTACTAGCAAGCCAAATCGAAAATTTATATATTACAAATGGCATCATCATCAGCAGCAGCAGCAGCAGCTACAGCGACAGCGCTAGTCAAAACACTAAATTCAACAACGAAATTTTTACCGACTATGAAACTGGCAGAACTGGACCCAGAAAAAGTATATACCGTTTCAAAAATTCGGAGAGTATCAACAAAATTTGGAGAACGAATAAGCGTAGAGTTGAACAACGAAATCTCCTGTTTTCTTCCACCTCGGTATACAACACTTTTCCGAGATGCGATGGAGAGTTACCAAAGCATCGTTGAAAATAATCAGCTATGCATGAAGTACATCGGAACAAAATTCAACAACATCGAATTTTTAACCGAACCCCACTAACAATGACGATGTCGAACGAAATTAAGAAATAGAAGGTATTATATATGGTAAGAAATATGTTTTACTAATTACATATTGTTTAATTTATATTTTATTAATGCATTATAATTTACATCTATTACTATTATTATATCATTACAGCTTTCCGCTTGAAGCGAAACCGATGCACTCGAATCCGGATGATTAGCGGATATTTCATACAGCGGCAATGTGACATCTTCGGGGGGAGACCATTCTCGAATCATAATTGGTGACTGGTCAAATCAAAGGCGTATGCTGCAATATCAGTCATCTTGATGAAGAATGGAACCTGCAACAAAAATCAAATATATAAATGAATACTAAATATATAAATGTATAAATAAATTGTGTATAAATAAATTAAATGAAATGAAATTTAGAAACTCACCTTTGAATTATTTTTCTCATTTTCTTCTCTTTCGCCAGACGTGATGTGCGCAGACGCCAACGACATCGTTCTCGTCGCAAAATTCCCTCGTAGAACCGCTTCCTCAATTTGGCTTCGACGTTGATAGTCAGGTCGTATGCTCTGGGAATATCGACGTATAACTGCGACATGTCGAAATAGTTGATATAATAATTGTAAAATTTCTGTTTGAAATTGTAGCATTCATCTTCCGCTTCATTTATTTGGCGTTGAAGATCTTGCAGTGCATTATCCGCAGTATCCCCTTGCACATCTGCGTATAGCTGTTGCAGTTGCCCATCCCTCCTCTGCAAATAATTATGCAGCCGTCGCAACTCGTCCACTCTTCTATTCCTCCGATTAATTTCGCGACGAATTCCGTGGCACGTTGCGTTAAATTCGTGGAGACTTGCGGGTGCCCCCATCCACTCGTACACAATCGCAAGCACAAATCTTAATTTGGCGTACATTTTTTTTTTTCTATTTAGGAAAATCTTAGCATTTTCAGTGATTCCTCACTTTTAACTAATATCTATTCGGCTCGAACCCGTATATATACAAGAAAATATGCTAAGGAATGCAACAAAAATCTAATTTATCTTAAGTAAATCCTGCTTCCATCTATTCAACCATCATCTGTCCACCATATTAGTCTTAATGTATTATATCCTCCTTGTCGATCCAGGTGTTATGCTTTTCTTCAAAGCCCAACCATTTAACAAACGCTTTAGAACCTTTTTGACGTAGAATTTTTTCAATCAGATAAACATCAGGATTTTTAGTCCGTTGCAGTTCAAATTCGTAGAACCCACCTGATATTGCGTTTCCTGCATTGTCTTCTAGTAAATATGTTTCTGGACTCGTTTTCTTAACTTTTATTATTTTAAAAACTTCAGTCGTCCAATTCGGTGTATATCCCTTTTCAAATATATGTTTGAATTTACTAATACGAACCTGTTGACCTACTTTAAACTTTGGATGAATATTTTCGTTCACAATTACATTATACACACGTTCCAATAGTTCTTTTTCATTGTCTTTATTCACATCTTGCGGCTTCATTTTAATAGTACGATGTGTGCTATTGTTATAATCATTAACCAAGTCTGGTAAGATATGGAGCCATTGATAATTACCATGAAGGCTAAACTGTGGCCACATTTTATTTTTCAAAGTACGATTAAAGCGTTCGCAAATTGATGCTTTTAGATTACTGTATGTAGAATATAAATTGATATCATGTGTTTTCATTAAATTTGAAAATTTTGAATTATAAAATTCTTTTCCACGGTCGGTATGTAGATTCTTTGGAATTCGACCCATTTTAAATATCGATTTCATGGCAGCTGTGACGTCATCGCCAGTCTTTCTTTTTACTGGGCGGGCCCATGCATACTTAGAGAATACATCGATGACAGTTAACAAATATTTGTAACCCTTATTTTCATCTGCATATGGAATCATTTCTACAAGATCAGCTTGCCAAGTTTCATCTAATCCGCGAATATCTACTCGCCGTCTTGTATAATTTTTTCTTGCTGGTTTATGAAGCTCCTTCACGACTTCTCTCTTCTCTTTAGAAGTCATTGTTGTTAAACAGATAAGGCAACGTCTTGATTAAAACTGTTGGGTAGATTGTTGCAGATGGTTAATTTATTCACATTTTTCAGACTAATTAATTCTCCCGTAAACAACATCAGTTATTCCATTAATCTTCTTTATGGCTTCACTGTTTTTATTGACATTTTGTTCTAGGAGAAAAATTAATTTCTCAGCATCGTGAGCTACAGTACTACTCTCCCTTATGTCATAGGTATGTTTTTTCAAGTCTCCTTCTATATTAGCAATATCTACCGTAAGACTATCAATCAAACCATTATTTTTATTCAAATCATCTTTATTTTTCTTTACTTCCTGCTCTAAGTCAGTGATATTATTCGTAAGATTGCTAAGAGTGTAATTATTTTTATTTAAATTATTTTTATGTTTAGTTATTTCCTGATGTAATTCAATAATATAATTTCCAAAATCTGAAGATATAATCCGCCTCTTTTCTATTTCATTGTAATTTTTATTGATATCTTGTTGCATTTTATTTATACTTTCTTCAAAATATTCAATCTTCTCATTATTTTTAATTACACCTTTACACAGCTCATCTAGTTGCTGTTTAATATCGCGAATAGATGTGTGGAACATTCTCAAAGTAATGGCATCATCCGAATCCGTCGGATTTCCGATATTGCATAACTTTCTTTTCTTAAAATCATAAGAACCGTCTGTAGAAATTTCAACACTTTGAAATACTTGCTTCCGTGCTCGTTGAGACGAACGTCCAAATACATCGATGCTCATTATGATACTGACGTAATTATCGCTAAATTAATAGATTATATTAGCTTCGCGCAACTCCTCAATGATCGATAAAATTTCATTCGAAAGACTCGAATTACCCGCAGCTTGCGATGCTATTAGAAGGCGCAAACGATCGACAAGTTCATTTGGATCATCCCAATGCACGTAGTCAATTTTGTGGTTTTGTTCAACAATCATGTATTCAGGCAAATTACCACCCTTTTTCGGAACATCTTTGAACATTTCCTTGATATAGTTTCGATACTTGTGGGAAGCATTATACCGAATAGGGTTTTCCTGATTCCAATCTTTCCTATGTGCATTAGTTAAGGTTAGTATACTTTTGTAATTGTTTAAATCAGACTGTTGGATTATAGCTATATCAGCTTTTTTCTTAAATAATAACTCTAGCAAACCTTCAGTAATAGCAAATTTGTTATCCTTAACAATGACATTTTTATTCTTAAATTCTATTGTCGAATCACCGATTCTTGTAGTACCACCTTCTATGCGAACACCATAAATTGTATCAATAATATCACTTTTCTCATGAATATTTCTCACCAGTAAAGATAGAAACTTATTTGATAACCTTTCTTCAGTATGATATGTAGGAGTTTTAATATCACTGCTAAATGTCTGCTCTAAAGGGGTATTATATCCATCAAGCATATCATCATCATCATCAAAATCGTTAACATCATTAATTTCTATGCTATCTGTTACTTTATTCTGTACGTTTATATCATCAATCGCATTTTTGTTAATTGACATTGTTGTAGCGTCTGCTATTTTTTCCAATGGACTTATCAGACGTTTGAGCGTTTCACTTATCGCAAGATCATGCGTTTCTTTACCCATTTTTAATAATCGATGTTTTCGGCGAATAGATTCGCTAGCTTTGACAATTTGACGTAAAACGTCTTGCTGCTGTTTAAGAGGAGAAGACATGTTAATGCATGCAAGTCTCACTCTGCACTGACTTGTTACAGCACTTTTTGTTTGTTCTTAAAATCATTTATACTTATAAAACAATCAAAACCTTTTCGATACCTTCCCTCTTCCATTTCACTATCTTTATCGATTACAATAAATCCATGCTTTTCTGTCCAACATTGTGTGCATATATCTTTAAAAGTGTTGTATGGCATATCTGTATTTACATGATCATTATAGACGTGCTTAAGATTCATTTCATCCTGTCTAAAGAGAATCAAAAAGTTTACGTTATCTCGAATAAGATGCTTGGGAACACGAGCATACGTTTGACTGAGATAAAAGCAATCGACGCAATTATGTCTACCCATACAAAAGAAGGATCTAATGTTATCTTGCTTCTCGCACGCAACATCATCAAATATAATAATAGAGTTTGGTCTGGCCTCGGCGGGTGGTACTACCTGTTCATTATCGTGAAAAGGAAAGTATCCTATGCCCTCCACAGAGTCGAGTAAGTTTTGTAAAAATTGATATTTCGGTTGATTTAACGATTTCGAATATACATATATATTTTCAAACTTTAATCCATTCTGATCGATGATTAGACTGAGTAGTGTATTTGTTTTTCCGCAATTAGACGGGCCACAGAAAAGTGCACGTATGCTATTTGGCAGCAACTCCCCATGTCGTTTATGATTAGTTGCATTATTTTGTTGAGACGATGTTAAATCATCAAAATTGATGATTGGGATTTTTGTTGGTTGTTTATGAAATCGCATTTTGATAATCACTGATCATAAAAGTATAAGTAGCGCCTTTATATGTAATGTCAGTCATTAACTGTTTGTTACTTGAATGATGCACATCTTAAAATGATTACATATGTGGGTAAAAACAAGAAGCAAAGACGTATAAAGAGTGGGGGAGGATTGGTCAATTCTTTAATTAATAAATTACCGGTAGAACTTCATATACCCGGTTATCAGTACTGCGGGCCTGGTACAAAATTAAAGCAACGATTAGCAAGAGGGGACTCAGGGATAAATCCGTTAGATAAGGCTTGCAAGGAACACGACATTGCTTATTCCAAAACTCGTGAAAATCTCACCGGTAGAAACGAGGCCGATCGAATATTAGCTGAGCAGGCTTGGAAGCGAGTTTTAGCAAAAGACGCAAGCATTGCAGAAAAGGCGGCAGCTTGGGGTGTTGCAAACACAATGAAACTAAAAAGCAAATTAGGCATGGGACTGAAAAAGAAGAAGAAAAAAGTGTCAAAAAAGAAAACAACAACATCATTGAACAGCATTATTGCGGCTGCTAAAATGTCAATGTCACCAAGTAATAATGTTCAAAGTGTTATATCGAGCGCTTTGAAAGGGGCACGTAAAGCCGTAAAAGAAGCAGGTGGCAAACGATTCATTCAAAAAACTCGACAGCTATCGATACCTTCAAAGGTCGGAGGATTCTTACCTTTCCTAGCACCCATATTTGCTGGATTAAGTGCTGCAGGTGCATTAGCCGGTGGCGCAGCGGGTATAACCAAGGCTGTTAATGATGCAAAAGCTGCTCAAAAGCAGTTACATGAAAGTGAGAGGCATAATCGTGCTATGGAGACAATAGCTATAGGTAAAGGGTTATATCTTAAACCTTATAAAAATGGTCTAGGTTTGAAATTAAAACCATATAAAACGGGTTTAGGTGTTAAATGTAGAAAAAATCGAAAAAACTTGTAAAGCTACCGCATCGAGCACTCACCGATGTAGATATATTGAGATATTCGAAAGAAGCTAGAATTCCGAATTTTAGAGGTGTCTTTATGCGTAATAATTTACCAAAGAATCCCCAAGTTAATGAATGTGCAGTCATAAATTTAGACGATGCAAGCGGTTCGGGGACACATTGGGTAGCATATCGAAAACGTGGTTCTAAAGTCGTTTATTTTGACAGCTTTGGAAACCTTAGCCCACCTGCTGAGTTGGGAAAATATCTCGGTGTAGGTAGCATTATGTATAATCGTGAAAAATTTCAAGACTATGCCACTTTTGATTGTGGACATTTATGTCTCAAATTTTTATGCAATCAGCTGTTTTGTCCAAACAAGTATCAGTTGTATAAATATATCGCATAAAATATTATGATATTCAGTGTAATTTGAACAATCAGTATGAATGATTCTTTTACGTTGACGCTCTCGGGGCAGTCTTCAGTATTGGAAGCGCAATACTTTCCACCTATTGAACTTTCACCACAGAAGAATTATGAATTGGGTTTGATAGAACTTTTAACGTTTAATTCAATCCCAAATGTTGACGTTAATAATAAATTTCATATTGGTAACCATGAAATTATTGTGCCGATCGGTAGCTATGAAATTGAGGATATAGCAGAATATATTAGAAACAAGCTGTCGGAGTATAGTGATATTACGCTAGATATAAAACCGAATAATAATACACTACGTAGTGAAATCAGATCTAATCGAGACATTGATTTTACACCAATCGATTCGATTGGGCGAACATTGGGCTTCAATAGACGAATTTTGGAAGCAAACAAGTTGCACATTTCAGATTTGCCAGTAACCATAATTAAAGTTAATGCACTTCGCGTGGAATGCAATATAACTACAGGCGCTTATATTAATAGCAGTAGAGCGCACACGATTCACGAATTTTTTCCTACTGTGGCACCCGGATATAAGATTGTGGAAGTGCCGAATCACGTCATTTACCTACCTGTTGCCGTCAGATTAATAGATCATATTCAATTGCGTATTGTTGATCAGAACGGTGATTTGGTGAATTTTCGTGGTGAAACAATTACGATACGACTCCATCTTAAATCTACGTAACAATGGGTATTATGTACAATGGTCAGAACCTTAATAGTTACTATAATAATAACCCATCATGGAGAAAACATATCAGTCGTCGTCAAATTCGCAAGACGTTAACACGTCGGAACGCTCTATTTCTGAAAAGCTTGGGACTCAAGTTACATTATTATCACATTATCAAACAGTGAATAATAATAATAAAAATTGTTATTGCCGTTGTTGTATTTGCATACTTATAGCACGTTATCATAATAGCAATAATGGAGGATCCAATACTCAGCATTCAAAACCCAGTCGTTTTCGACGAATCTGTCGCTCATTACGAGCTGCATTCACATCAATCTTACAATACAAGTTCTTTTGGTAAAAATGATGAAATTCGTATTGCTGTGCAAAATCAAGATTTATGTATTTTACCGTGTAAAAGTTTGATACATGTTAGTGGAAGGTTGACGAAAACCGACGGAACTAAAGCAAATAATACTAATCTAACGTCTAACGCAATCTGTCATTTATTTGATGAGGCGCGATATGAATTGAATGGTGTTGAAATTGATCGAAATAGAAATGTTGGTATTACTAGCTTGATGAAGGGGTATCCTTCTTACACGCCAAATGATGAACCCGTTTTAATCAATGCAGGTTGGATATCTAGTTCAAATATAAAGATAACAAATGATAATGGTTATTTTGATGTAATCATGCCTCTGAGTATGATTCTCGGATTTGCGGAAGATTATCGTAAGATAATTGTAAACGCGAAGCACGAACTTGTTTTAACAAGATCTAAACATGATGATAATGCAATTATACAAAATGCAGAAGAACATTACAAAATTGAGATGAATAAAATAGAATGGTTAGTTCCATATGTGACGTTGGCTGATAGGGAAAGGATACAGCTGTTACGTTTCATTGAAAAAGACCCTTGCATATCTTTAAGTTTCCGTACATGGGAACTTTATGAATATCCTCTATTACCGGTAACATCATCCCACGTGTGGTCCGTGAAAACAGCGACACAACTAGAAAAGCCACGATATATTATTATCGGCTTCCAAACAGCACGAAAAAATGACAAGGCGAAAAATGCTAGCCTGTTTGATCACTGTAACATTAGTAATGTTAAAGTATTTCTGAATTCAAAATATTATCCGTATGGTAATTTAAACCTTGATATTGCAAATAATCAATTTTCTTTATTATACGATATGTATATCAATTTTCAAGCTAGTTACTATAATAAAAATTTTAATGGTAAACCTATATTGAATAAATCAATATTTTTAGAGAAAGCTCCATTAATCATTATTGATTGCTCTAAGCAGAATGAAGCTTTAAAACACGCACCTGTTGATGTGCGGCTCGAATTTGAATCAAAAGAAAATTTTCCTGCAAACACTTCTGCTTATTGTTTAATTTTACATGATCGTATTGTAGAATATAATCCCATAAGTGGAAATGTAAAGAAGTTGGTTTGAGAGGGGGTTAGCCATTATTGCGCATGCGCTAATTAATTAATAAAATATAGTCATACTTTAATTGCTAGTGAATCAGTATCATACGAAATGGAATACATTGTAGACGTGCAGGGATTCCGCGGGCCTGGTAATCGCTTCATACCGAAGGAAATGTCTATAATGAATATTTTCGCCGGTGAAATTGAGACTTGTGTGTTTAAAGCGCCATATCAATGGGTGTGGTTACCGTTACACTATAAAAGAGTCAATAACTGGTTAATACATAATTACCACGGCTTACCATGGCAATCTGGCGACGTTCCCTTTGATGCTATAAACGAGACTTTGGAGGATATCATTAAATGTGCCAACAAAATTTACGTAAAAGGAGTCGATAAAAAATGTTGGTTGGAGGATATATTAAACGCTGAAAATGTTATTGATCTCGACGTTTTGGACTGCCCATCTCTGAAAAAACTGAAGCAAGAGCAGCAATATGAATTTTCGGAGAAGTGTGAAAATCATTCGCTTAATGGAACTTGCACCAAAGAAAATGTGCAAATACTTAAAAATTGGGTATTGGGAAATCTACTTGAACAGCCTGCATCTCTTCAACGTTCATTAAGGATTTATTACGAGGTGAAACGTCTCGCATTGATGGAAACAAAAGATATAGAATGTCTACCGATCGATTTCATCTGCATGTTTGCTGAACGACAAATTGAAGAAGCATGGACCTGCCTGCCACCTGCTATGCAAATGCATCCTGAAATACGTGAATGTCGTCGATGCTATAAACATTTCGAATCAAGCTATGATACGATAGATGGTGAACCGCCTATGATTAAAGACTGCATCAGTTGTCAAATTAAAAGCGATGCATTAGTTGACGATATTGAAAATATAAATTTTTTGTAATAGCTATTTTATATTCTTATGTATAACAATATTGTGAACAAAAAAAAAATTTATGTAATGTATGAATATGAATGTGAAAAATAAAATTTATTAAATACATCTTCTGTATTTTCTTCATCTTCCTTCCTGCATGATATTGTACCAAAATAGAAAATGAGTTATTATTTAACAATGGGTTCAAGAGTGAACCTTCTTAGGAACGCGTTGAGACTTGCATGGCGTCTTTTATGCACCTGTCATAGCTGTCAGGCCCCGAGCGTTAGTAGGTCATCGTCACGTCTCGGGCGTCGGCCCTGGTCGTAAATCTTAAAAGCATGGTTAGAATGAGATCATGGGGGACGTAATCACTAATAGGTTTTACACGCATCTCAACTCGTATACCATCTTTGAGAGACATAGATCCCGACATATTATCTAATATACTTGGAATTTACATGTGTTTTCCCAAGGAAGTTACATGTGTTTTCCCAATGATTGGAATCACGACCGAGCGCTTTCGAATAAGAGATGTGGGAAAAATAGACTTGCCGGGTCCCGCGCATCAGGGGGTCGACGTGTTAGGTCTTTTGAACCTGTTGAGACTTGCTTAGAGGCTTTTCTAAATTAATTTTAAAATGGTCTTAGCGGTTTTGTGTGAAGGGGCTCAGCGGTTTCGTCACTGTTGGAGATCATTGAGATACACTAACGGCTTGTCAAGACGACTGTCATATTGATGAATAGATTTCCCCCGACGAGAGAAAACTCTGAAAGGTGAATTCAAACTTACAACATGGTAAGGGAGAGGTCAACGCCCTGATTGCAGGTTTTTAAAATTTGTGTGAGATTTAAAAAGTAGGTCGTCGATATACGAGATTGCGCTTCAAGCTGGTATTTAGACTAATGGAAATCTACGCTTTCAATTCATCAAAAAAGATATGTAACATCCGAATTAGGTAGGTAACGACATATTGAAAGAGAGATTTCCCCAACAGGGCACATTTAAAAGATCGAAAGATATATGCATAACGCTACAGCATTAATCTTCGAAAACTTAATGGGACCGTCCACGAAGTCTTGCGTCATCTAAATGACCTCATTAGCGACGGTCAGATTTCCCAATGTGAGAGTCTTGAAACCGTGTACTAAACAGCAAATCAAAAATGTGAATCAATCCGCGAATCGGCCCGCGAGTCATTCCGAGACTCAAACCACGAATTAGTTCACGAATCTACCACCTCGCATGGTGCGACAGCGCCGCGAGTCTTGAATTATAAGCCCGCGTACTAAACAGTAAATCAAAAATGCGAATCAATCCGCGAATCAGCCCGCGAGTCAGTCCGCGACTCAAACCACGAATTAGTCCACGAATCAGTCTGCGAATTAGTTCACGAATCTACCACCTCGCATGCTGCGACAGCGCCGCGACTGTGGCGACGCCTGGTGGCGGCGGCGGGAACTCCGTGAGATCTGTCCCTATTCATCTACTCAGACACTATGAATAAGTATGAAATTCTTTGCGGAACTTCGAAACACACAGCTTCAACTGAATCTTACTTTGCAGATTCTACATATGATACATATTCGCTTCGAAATATGCCAATTATCATGAACAGTTTAGGTCAAGCTACAAATATTTTGCCTTTAATAAAACAGAAAAAAAATTCAAAACTCGTATGGGAATGCGAAGGTATATGTAAAATCGACGACACTTACATTATTAGTACCTATGAGCAACTATTGGAGAAACTGAGCGGTTTAACTTTAAAAGGTTTACCACATTTCTTGCAACAAATGGATATATGTCCATCAAAACATTTCTTACATGACGTCCGCCAAGAAACAGGTGATGAATACAGACAAAAATTGGGACATTTGCACAGTTGCTACATTGAACCTCAAAAATGTGGTTCCTTATTTCTATCCGTTCAAATCCTATCACCTCATTACCCATCAGTGAGGATTCTTAAAAATGCACTGTATCAATTAAGAAAATTGAATCGAAAATTAATAACATTAAATTCTGCGTTGAAAAATGCAGATGTATCACTTCTGCAGGACATTGCAAATGACATTAAAACCAAAGGTACTGCTTTCGATCTTACGGAACACGACATTAATCTCAACGAAGATGATATACAAGCATTGTACCATGCATCTTTTGTCGCATTAAGAAAAAGAGAATCGGATACACCGAAATTCATTTGTAGATCTTGCAACAAACTCGGCTACAAAAGAGATGTTACAAATATAAAAAAAATGACCAAGCCCATAACGAATCAATATTGGAAAGATTTAATCGCACATGCAGAAAATGATTCAGCACAAACTGACTTCGTTTGTCATTATTGTTTACAAAAGTTTCGTGCTAATAGTTTGCCTTCCACATGCATATTAAATAATCTAAAAGTACTTGAAGTACCTGAGGTAATATCCACATTGAATGATTATGAAAAAATATTAATTCAAAGAGCAAAAGCTTTTCAAACTATTCAAAGAATGGGTACAGTTGCAAAAAAAATATACCCTTCAGAGAACAGGCTCAAAAATTAAAAGGCAGGAGATTTCATCTGCCTTTACCAATGCAGCAAACTTTAAAAAAACTTTGTTCTTCGACATCGCCAATCAATTTAAATCATGAATTGTATATTTTGGTTCGATGCGTTGAGACAAAGTCAAAAGTAATATGGGAAGATCTGGTTGATCTCAAGAAGATATTTAACGCATTGATTTGGTTGAAAGCCAACAATCCGTTGTATTATGAGATTAATATACCAGAATCTTATGATGATTTTCGGTGTGCGACTCTGCAAGACTTAGAAAATTATCAATGTCAGGTCGACGAATTGGAGTCAACAGAAAATCGCATTACTGACAATAATGAAAATATTATTTTATCACCTGTTAATGACGAAATGGTACAAAGTAAACAAGATCTCGATAGTGCTAAGGCTGGCGCTGCTTTACTAACTCAAGCTTCACAATCTGATGATTGTTATGAACATGTTACAATTTATCCCATGTACGATAAAAGAATGAACAAAACTGCAACTGAATTGTATCAAATGCTAAAAGTTAATGATATACCACTAGATAATCGAGACAAACAATTAGATCTTAAGTGTTTCCCAGATTTGTATCCGTACGGCGTAAATGGACAGTACGAAGATAGACCGGTTCGCCTTCATGATTCGGAGTATATTAAATTAAAATTAATGTCTGCGAATGCACAATTTCGATTAAATATACAATATATATTTTATTTATTAAGTGAAACAAATATTCGTCAATTAAACGGTGGTATTTTTACTAAAATGAATGTCGTTAACCCGCGTAACCTATCACAGCAGCGGAATACCTTAGAAAGTTATGTAATAATGAATTAGAATATAATTTGAGTACCATCTTCTCTAGACTGCGCAATACTGAACAATACTGGAGAAAGCCTAGGGCAAATCTACCCTGTATGATACATCATTATGGACCAGCGACTTGGTTCCTTACATTGAGTCCCGCGGAGTGGCACTGGGATGATTTAGTGCAGTACATTCGAGATATTAATGGACACGCTTTTGAAAAAATGTCTCCAAGTCAAGTCATAGCTAATGATCCAGTATCTGCATCTCGTTTCATTGATAATAAATTTAAAGGTATGCTTGACTTCTTAAAGTCTGAAGATCATCCAATTGGAAAAATAACACATTATTTCTGGAGAAGAGAATATCAAAATAGAGGCCTGCAACATTTTCATTTGTTACTGTGGGTAGAAAATGCCCCCACACTTGGAATATCCACAAATGAGGAAGTTGCCGCATTTATTCAAAGATATGTTACCTGCAAAATACCTGATAAAAATATCTCACCTGTTCTATATCGAAGGGTAACAACTCATCAGCGGCATAATCATAATAGTTACTGTTTACGTAGTAAAAAATCAAAGAAAGGTTCGACCTGCGTATGTCGATTTGGATTTCCCCGTCCAGTTACGGATACTTTTGTTCTCAGAGATGCGGCAACTTCAGTATGTGGTAGACGTAAGTTAAAAAGTAATAGTAGATTGTACGATTTACCCCGCGGAGAAAATGAAAAGGTCATCAATGACTATAATCCTGTAATTCGTAGTGCGTGGGAAGGCAATATGGACTTACAGTTTATTGGTGAGAAATCTAGTTTACTGAACTGGTATTGTACCAAGTACGTATCGAAACATGAAAAAGGAAACGTAAATCTTACGTTTGAAAATATCAATAGCACAAAATCTCTTTGCAGTCGCTTGTGGAATGCAGGGTTAAGCGCATTGAATCACAGAGAATGTGGAGCTTTCGAAGCTGCTGATACACTCCTAGGTCACCCACTATATGGTAGTGATCCTGACACAACAATTAGGTGGTTAGATGTCAATATGACAAGGAATCGCAAAGTAAAATCAAAGAAAGAAATACAAAATTTAGAAGGCGAGTCAGTTGATATTTTTTGCCCCTCTTTAATTGATACATATTATCCTAAAAGACCTACTGAATTAGAAAATGTAAATTTATATGATTTCGCTAAGTGGTATGATATTACGAAAATAAAACCAAAAAATGATTTTGTAGAATACTACGAAATAGCCTACTCTGTATATTTGAAGAAAAGATCACGCGGTTATCTTATCAATCACTTTCAATACCACGTGGCTACGAATCCTGAAAATTATTTCTTTTCTTTATTATTATTATTTCAACCATGGAGAGATACGAGTGAACTTAGAAATGGATGTAACACATACGCGGAATCTTTTGAAAATATAAAATCTTCGCTTATTGAAGCGTTGCACTATCACGAGAAAATAACTGATATTCAAGAAGATTATGAACATGCGAAGATGTTGGTTGAGGAAAAGATGAATGAACATGATAATAATGACGCTGAAGATAATGTTAGTAATATACCAGTAGATTGTGCACCAATTGAAGTCCAAGGAGCTATGAAAGATTTCAGGGATGTAGCTGAAAACGCAACAGAACAACATGTATCACAAATGATATCCGAACTTAACACTGATCAAAAACGCATATTTGATAAAGTTATTGCAGCCGTCCATTCAGAAAATGATATTCTACGCCTTTATGTTAGTGGAGAAGGGGGGACTGAAAAAAGCTTTCTTATTGATACAGTCAGAAGTTATATCAAGCAAGTTGTTCAGAAACAGACAGCAGTGACAGCGCCTACAGGTATTGCAGAATTTAACATAAATGGTTTAACAGTACACAGGCTATTTCAGTTGTCAGTTGAACACGGTTCAACTCCGAAATATACTCAACTTTCAAACGCGTCATTGAAAATCATACGTGATCAATTGAAGGATGTAATTTTAATTGTTATCGACGAAGTTTCAATGATATCAAATATAACGTTAAATTTTATCAATTTGAGATTATTAGAAATATTTGATACCTCAGAGGATTCTGATGGTTGGTTCGGAAAGAAGCACATACTTCTTTTCGGCGATTTACTACAGCTTCCACCTGTGCATGAAGACCCTCCATTTGTACGATTGTCAAAGGATAAGATGGAAAAATATTTCGGTTGCCTAGGAACTGCAGATTTGGGGGCTAACTTATTTTCATACGATGAATTGACAATAAATATGCGCCAGCGTAATGATGAATCGTACAAAAATATTTTATCTAAAATACGTATTGGGTTACTCTTAAAGTCTGATATTCAAACCCTTAATTCTAGAAAAATTTCGTTTACAGCAACTAATTTCAATGAACGACTTCGACAACTATGTGAATACATAAAAAAGTTACCTTCTGACACTGTCTGTTTGCTTGCAACATGTCACTTATGCGATGTCCTAAATCAGGCGATGCTTAGCGACATTTCATCAGAAGAAATTAAGCTAGTTGCTCAAGACGCAGTTGATTGTGCTAGTTATGTTAAGAAGAAAATATCTAAACTGTGGGATGCAAAGGACGCAGATAGTTCTCGAACTGGTGGCCTTGCTAAAATTATTATGGTAAAAATTGGGGCAACCGTAATGGTTAGACGAAATATTGATGTGACATTAGGACTTGTGAATGGAACAATTGGAACAGTAGTTTCAATATCATATTCGCCAAATGGCACTGATATCGATTCGATGACAATTAAATTATCAAGTGGAATAGAACATGCCATTGAAAGAGTTAGTGTCAAATTTGAAGTCATGACCAAAGCGTTTGTTATTAGAAAACAGTTTCCATTATGTCTCAGTTATGGTGTAACCGTTCATAAAAGCCAAGGTCTTAGTTTGAAAAATGCAGTTGTAGATAATGGAAATACAATTTTCAGTTGCGGGCAAATTTACGTTGCTCTTTCCCGAGTGACTGCATTGCAAGGTTTGCATTTGATAAACTTTGATCCGCAGTCCGTTAAAGCAATGATTCAGCTATATTAGAATACAACAGACTTAGGAAAAAATATCGGCCAGATTTGCTGCCTATAAAAGTATCAACAGCCGGAGCTGCTAAAGTAAAAGATTTCATTTGGGCGTTACCTAAAGATGTTAATGAATGTCAAGTGGGAAATCAAGCCAAAAAATGCCTGCAAAAAATTCAATATTTGTTCACGGTTTATTAAATAATGATGGTGTATCGTGTTATGCGAATGCCTCACTACAGTGTTTATTACATTGCCAATCGATTGCTGTTCAGTGTTTTGACGCGAACGAAATCATGATAAATTTTATTGATTCATATGTGAAGAAAAAAGAAACAAATTACTTACCTGTTAGACAATTGGTAGGGGATACATTTGCAGAAAGCATTCAACAAGACGCGTGTGAATTTATTTTGGCTCTAATGGACAAATGTTACACTATAGGCAGCATTTACGAACATGAGCTAACTATAACGCGACGATGTACGTCTTGCAATTATACTCAAAGTACTGCAGATAAAAATTATATTCTTATATTATCTGCACCCCCGGATAAAGCTAAGACTTTAACATTGCAACAGATTATTGAAGGCAATCTGTCTCGTTGGATCCACGTCGAAGGGCAATGTAGTAATTGTACTTCAAATAACTTTTTACTTCAGAAAGTAGAAATAACATCAATTAAAAAAGACTTGATATTGCAACTTGCATTATTTCAGAATACTAATGGGCACATTCGGAAAATTTCTAATTATCACATAAAATCAATACCATCATTTAAAATGAAATGGTGTGGGAAAACATTCAATGTTGCTAGTGCTATCTTTCACCACGGAAACAATTATGAAGATGGGCACTACACGAGTATGTTACGGAATGGGAAGTCGTGGATTCATGCAAACGACAACATTATAACAAATAAAATGTGGCCAAGAAATGCTAAAGATTTGTACGTTCTTAGTTTACACGAAGTTTAAATTCTCAAAAATGGCAATTACAGATTCTTTTATTTTATAGACTATTGTATATTCGCAAAAATTAGTGAAATCCCCAAAAAAACACTTCTTGTAAAAAAACTCGCCAAGTTCTTATCAGCAAAACAAACTACTGCAAAAATATATTAGCAGACATTATGGATATGTTGATATTCTACAAAAAAGCACTGAAATCATGTAATAAGGCCAAGTTCTTTCTAATGAAAGAAGCTATTACTTAATGCAATATACAGTAATTGGGAAGGTAAATTTTATGTATACCCTTAACTCCATCAAATCTTTTCAAAAAATCATGTACATTCAAAGTAATTAATACAAAGTAATTCTAAACATTTCTTTAATAAAAGTACGATTTAATGACAAAATATTATTAGGACCATTTAATGATGTTTACATATTAATACGTCAACATCTATAATATATGTAAAGGCCCTCATTCCAAGCATCCTTCCAACTGACTTGTCAAAAACTTGGCTGCCCTTTTTCAAAACTTTTTCGGAGAATCTTGATCAGGTGACTTTTAATGTCACAGTCCATATTTCAATCCATATTTAAATTAACGAAGTGACATACTAATATTATAATACATGCATTAATTCGTCGATACACTCTATTCATGTATGAATTTGCAATTCCTTATATTGCATTAATTACACAGGCTTCGGTGACCAACGATTTACAAACACTAACAATTCGTCATAAGTAAGAATTATTGAAAGCATTGCAGAACAGACATTGTCATAGTAATAGAGACTATAATTAATTCAGCAAAACATATTTAGTGTTATTTGCTCAGTAAAAATTTTCTTTGCTATAACCACCCAAATTGTAGTATCTTAACATTGAAATTAAAAACCCGTGTATGCCTCACTATTTAGGACAAATGTAGGTTGCTTTGAAATAGTATTACGTGATTAGAAAAGGAAAAGAATTCATATATCTAATAAAATAAAATTGACATTCGGTTTCGTGCCTGCGGTGGTAGCATATGTGACATCGGAGATATAGCTTGTCACTTCCATTCCCACCCTGGCAGAATCATTTGTAACTGTGTTCAAGCAGCAACACACAAATTATGTAACATCAAACATCGGTTATTTACTTTTAAATATTGTTCGTCTACTCAAAATGGGCTCATAATCGCTGCGTTATTTATCTGCAGTTTTGAATATTTCTAGCCAATTTGAGTACGGCAAGAACCTTCAGCTTAAGGATATATTTCTCCGTTGAATGATAAACTGCATGTTTCTATGTGAACTCCACTTTCAATTTAAATTTATTAATTACCACCATAAACAGATTCTACAAGATTGTAATTTTTTTCTTAACTCCAAAAACTTTTCAGAAAGGGCAGCCAAGTTTTTGATAAGTCAGTTGGAAGGATGCTTGGAATGAGGGCCTTTACATATATTATAGATGTTGTCGTATTAATATGTAAACATCATTAAATGGTCCTAATAATATTTTGTCATTAAATCGTACTTTTATTAAAGAAATGTTTAGAATTACTTTGTATTAATTACTTTGAATGTACATGATTTTTTGAAAAGATTTGGTGGAGTTAAGAGTATACATAAAATTTACCTTCCCGATTACTGTATATTGCATTAAGTAATAGCTTCTTTCATTAGAAAGAACTTGGCCTTATTACATGATTTCAGTGCTTTTTTGTAGAATATCAACATATCCATAATGTTTGCTAATATATTTTTGCAGTAGTATGTTTTGCTGATAAGAACTTGGCGAGTTTTTTTACAAGAAGTGTTTTTTGGGGATTACAATTTACTTCAAGGATTTCAATGCATTCCTTCAGTAAACAGAACATTTTATTACGAATAATAATTTTATCATAAAATAACTTTAAAAATGTAAAATATTAATAAAATAAACTTTATAACAAACCCATTTCATAAGGTGACATATATGTATGCTACTGTGACGTAGAGGTTTAATTTATTGTTGGCAGAGCATTACACACATGAATTAAAGTTCAAAGTAATATGCACAGCCAAAAAAGACATCGATTGTTAGGTGATTTTTCTGATTCTTTGGTAAAAAAAAAAATTAAAAACAGTAATTTTCGTGGACAAGTGCAATTAATTTAAGACATATAACCATACATCAATACAACGATGCATCAACAAACTTGTACATATATTTACCACTTACTTCTGTTTGTTTACTCATATCTGTCGTGTACAATTTTACTAAAACACAATTTTTTCGGAATATCCAATTTAATATTTTGAATTTTTAAATCGTCTGGCGGCGACTTGTTACGACTTAAAGGTCAGTATACGTGTACATACATGGATTGGTTCGGTTCGATACACTTATATAAGTATTTTTTCATATGTCTTTTGGAACACGCTACTTCCGGTACTTGAGCCGCTCAGGTAAGCTTCGGGTTGAGCGGCGACTATTACTTCGGACCTTAAGGTTCAACCACAGTTCCTATTGTTTATTGGTTACATTTTCGTAGTTGCAAGTATAGTACTTGTTGAAATCAATTAGTCAGGTATATATACTTTTTCAGGCATACTATTTTTCTTACTTTCGGCGTATACATTAACTTACCGTTTGATACCTTGATTTTCTTGAAAGTGGAGAATTTTGAAGCCGAGGTTTGTGTATTCGAACATAACTCTATTTATAAGAAGATGACAAAGTTTGTGGAAGTTTTTTTTATTCAGTTCTTTTCAAATTTCCGTGATCTTTTCTTATAATTTATTAGAAATAACTTTTTCAAAATCATAAATAATTCATGGCTCCTGAAAATTAAAAAAAAATTTATCATTTGTAACGGGTGACAAGGAATATTCAAAATACAATTAACAATCAATAATGATTTATTAATTTAAAAAATATAAATCACAAGTAAAAATGAATTACGAATTGAACTGAAAATAGTCATAATTGAAAATGAATTAAGGATTGAACTAAAAATAGTCAAAATAAAAAATGAATTTTGAATTCAAGTAAAAAATAGTCATAATTAAAAATGAATTATGAATTGAAATAAAAATAATCATAATTGAAAATGAATTATTAATTGAAATTCAAAAAATCGAAAGTAACGAAATGACTACGAATTTAAAATGAATATTCGAGAAACTATCTGTATAACAGCAACCACGACTTTGGTCCTGCAGTCGCCAATCGTGCGGGCTAGATGACACACTCCGTAATGTTTTATGATTTCATCTGAAATATTTGTATGTTTTTATACAGAGATGGGCATTATTTTACGAGTAATACAGAAATTAAAAAATTTCAGCACGCTTGAAACTTACGGTAATTCTTATCCGTATTGACAAAAATTTATGGTGAACATTTAAGCATAAAAGTGTGGAATTTTCAAGAAAATTTAATTAATTTATTTTTATAAAATCTACGGCAATTTTGTTAATAATGAAGAATTTTTTTAATTTCAAACGATTTTTAAAGGGTACAAAATTGACTCTAAGGTTTAACAAACAAAAATTAATAGTCTACATCAGGTAAAAAAATGGCACGAGAAACAAACATCTTTTAACGTTCTTTTATTTTTATCGTTAAATACTTGTAGAATGCGTTGAACTTAAATACTTTGAAGAATGTCATATTCAATCGCCAGCTACATTTAACATTTTCTCCTCTCCGTCCTGCTTGATCTGAAACGGATTAGATCTGAATAATATGAACTTCAAAACAATGCGAACATTTTAGTTTGAAGCACCGTGCTATACATCCGTTTGGAATTGCGCCAACATTGACAATTAATATTTTCAATATTTGATACATTTGTATGAAATATGCTTACCAGCGAAGGTGAACTCTAAAATCGAGGTTTTAAAGAGTTGTAAGATGAATGAACTTCAAATTTGAAGAATGTTCACTTCAAGTAAATATTTATTTAAAAACTGTATTTGACTATATTTATTTACAGTATTTTCAAGGATTAAGAAACTATTAATAATACTCATACTTTTAAAGTCCGTCTCGTTATATTTTCTTATTTTAAAAATTCGCAAGTCTCCGAGCAACAATTGAATTCGAAATCTATCCAGACGAAAACTTCCAAAATTTGTAAATTTATTATTGAACCATTCAATCGGTCTTTATTTAGCTATAAATTTTGTGAAACGCATCTATTATTTCCGTCCTTTTAGCGATGTATCCATTAAGAACATTTTCGTGGTTTACTTACATGATTACAAAAGAAAACACATTGACTAGTCAATATTAAAGTGAATTCGAATTTTACGCAATTGCAAAATTGTTCCTTCACCACGGTAAAGATTGCATATTAATTTAAACCAAAGCGAATAATTCTTATTAATTATGAATTCTAGTAAAAAACAGTCTTAATTATAAACGAATTATGAATTCAAGTAAAAATAATCGTAATTGAAAATGAATTATTAATTGAAATTAAAAAAATTGAAAGTAACGAAATTACTACGAATTTAAAATGAATATTCACGAAATTATCTGTATAACAACACACACGACGTTGGTCCTGCAGTCGCCAATCATGGGGTCGAGATGACACACTCCGTAATGTTTCATGATTTTATCTAAAATATTTTTATCAACAAATGGGTATTCTTAGATTTCACGCCCTTAGAGTCTTAGAGTAGAGGGACTATGGGGAGTGTGGCACCCCCCACCCTGCCACCCATCGATGATAGTGTGGTGGAAGAATTGCTCAAGTGGGCCGTAAGAAGATCAGGAGTGAAAGGAGGTTATTATAAACAATTTCATGTATTGTTATTATAAATTTCGAAAGCTGTGAAGGTCGAAAAACAGAGGTAATTTATTGAGTTACGTTGTATAATGAAAAGAGAAGGTAAAGGCCAACAAATATTTATTATTTCATTAGATATTGTTATTAATAAAATGTTTTTACATTATCGTTGAAAATGACGTCTTTCTAATGCTTGATCTTACAAAATTCAATCAGAGAGATTGAAAAGTGTTGGCCGTTACACATTAGTCCATGTGGCGAAAAACAAATTTCAAAAGTCGCATTCATTGAAGCTCAGATAGTGCTACAAAATGACCTTTAATTTAGAAAAGCCTCTAAGCAAGTCTCAACGCGTTCAAAAGATCTAACGTCGACCCCCTGATGCGCGGGAACGTTTTTCCTCGTGCGTCCTACAACCATCTCTCTCGCTCTCGCATACTCTTTGTTAGTTCCATCTAGCATCTATATTTTCCATCGATTATTCATCGATCACATATTCACCGTACATTTGTTTTCCCGAAATTTTCGAAAATGTATACAGGTCCAGAATCATTCCAATGTAGTATTGCCATGTGTAGACTGTCGAAAAGCAAATTTTAAAAGTCGCCTTCGAAAGTAAAATGACCTTTTCGTCGTGCGTCCTACTACCATCTCTTTCGCTCTCGCATACTCTTTGTTAGTTCCATTAACATTAACAGTATAGCGTTTTCACGGTCTTTGATTATCCATCGATCACTTTGTAACACGGCAAATAGCGTGTTAGTGTGCGTGAGTGTACGCAAGTATGAGAGTCCGCGAAAATCGCGAGAAGCGACGTCTGCTCCACGGGCAATTCCGAAGAAGCGACCGGTATTTAATTCTAATGCGCGAAAGCGACTTATATGTTTCAGGTGAGAGAGACAAGGAAGAAATTGGCGAACGTTGCGACGAAATGGTAGCGATCGCGCGAAGCGCGAAAGAAAGAAGGAGAGCACGCATAAGTGCCGAATGTTAAGAAAAGATAGGTAGCCTTGTACATATCGAATTTTGATTGACGGGGCATCATGTCCTATCCTTGGTTGATCCGCGGCACGGCACTCGACCCTCCGAAAAGTCTGTCTGGGTCTAGCAGCAGACGTGCCCGAGCCGTCGTGGCATCGAAATGAAAAAAATCTAATAAGGTCGGTCGAAATGCGTGCGCGCGTCCCAGGATCGCCAAGTCAAAGTGTGGTTGGGAGAAACAGCCCGATAAGTACCAGAAAGACCGGAGGCTGACGCCTGATCTGTATCGAATCCGTGTAGGAGGTTGCAGCCTGATTATTGTAAGTAGGCAATTATTTACTCTGCGAGATCCGTTTCGAAAGAGTTTTCCGGATTTTTTGAAAACCGTACCGAAAGAGATCGCGCCGTTTTACGAAGCGCGACGTTCGCCAAGATACCTTCGTGATAGTGAAGTTATTCCGATTCCGAAATAAGTTCTTTTTTTAAAGTGACCGGTAAATAACGGTCCACGAGGAATCGCGAAAATTAGATGTAGATTCCGATCGTTTCGCGGAGATATGAATTGTTCATCGAATTATATTTTATATTTTTCTTTTTAATAAACCTTTGTCATTTCATATAGATATCGTGTAACCTTTTTTAAGAACCCAGCCCCTCTCCGCGGTCAATTCGAACGATTGTTCGAATTGTTTAAAAATTGAGCCGGTCAGCCAAGAAGTTTGGTTCCCGGGTTTCAGCTCGGAAGTTATAACGGGTGTGGTTGCAACCGAATTCAGTTCGGTTGGATGTAGTCATCGTTGTAATAAAAATCACAGTTACAGAACGTAAAAATGTCCTTATAAAATCTGGCGATATAACTTATTCACCGTACATTTGTTTTCCCGACACTTTCGAAATTCTATACAGGTCGAGACGCGTTTAAAAGGTCATTGCACAATTTCTTCAAAACATCTTCTCTTTACGAAATTTAGTTAATCCGTGACGTAACAGAAAGAAGGCAGTCTAATTCAAATATTCCAATGTCATGATTTCCATGATTTTGTTCTCAATTATCTCTTGATTTCATTTTACTGCGATTTGGTGGGATTTTTATTTAGTTTAACGTTTCGAAATCCTTCTTGACATACATATTTTAAACACAGATTTTCATTCATAAAGTGGAAAGTCTCGTTTTCGTCTCTCCTCCCATTGAAAACCGTTACCATTAACACCATCGCAACGCCTCGACTGTAAAACCCATTAATCATTACGTCGATCATCGATTCTTTCTTAAATATTTTTTTTTTTTTTTTGGTACAATATCATGCAGGAAGGAAGATGAAAAAAATACAGAAGATGTATTTAATATATTTTATTTTTCACATTCATATTCATATATTACATTAATTTGTTTTGTTCACAATATTGTTATACATAAGAATATAAAATAGCTATTACATAAAATTTATATTTTCAATATCGTTAACTAATGCATCGCTTTTAATTTGACAACTGATGCAGTCATTAATCATAGGCAGCCCACCATCTATCGTATCATAGCTTGATTCGAATGTTTATAACATCGTCGACATTCACGTATTTCAGGATGCATTTGCATAGCAGGTGGCAAACAGGTCCATGCTTCTTCAATTTGTCGTTCAGCAAACATGCAGATGAAATCGATCGGTAGACATTCTAGATCTACTGTTTCCATGAATGCGAGATGTTTCACTTCGTAATAAATCCGTAATGAACGTTGAAGAGATGCAGGCTGTTCAAGTAGATTTCCCAATACCCAATTTTTAAGTATTTGTACATTTTCTTTAGTGCAAGTTCCATTAAGCGAATGATTTTCACACTTCTCCAACAATTCATATTGCTGCTGTTGCATCAGTTTTGTCAGAGATGGACAGTCCAAAACGTCCAGATCAATAACATTTTCAGCGTTTCATATATCCTCCAACCAACATTTTTTATCGACTCCTTTTACATAAATTTTGTTGGCACATTTAAAGATATCCTCCAAAGTCTCCTTTATAGCATCAAAGGGAACGTTTGCATGGTAAGCCGTGGTAATTATGCATTAAACAATTATTGAATCTTTTATAGTGTAACGGTAACTACACCCATTGATATGGTGGTTTAAGCACACATGTCTCATTTTCACCGACGAAAATATTCAATATAGACATTTCCTTCGGTATGAAGCGATTACCAGGCCCGCGGAATCCCTGAACGTCTACAATATATTCCATTTCGTATGAAACTGATTCACTAGCGATTAAAGTATAAACGCATTTTATTCATTTATTGACGCATGCGCAATAATGACTATCATAAAGGTCAGCTATTGCTACATCATAGTCGCTTCTCGGTGCCTGTGTGGAAATACATCGTAGACTAGGAACCGTATTGTGAAAGTGAACGTAAAATTCTAATAATGATCATTTCCACCATATATTTTCCATGTATACAGGTTCAGACGCGTTTAAAGGCATTGCGCAGTTTCAACAAAACTTTTCAGACAACCTCCGCCATAATAGAAAAGAGATGACCTCAGTTGCGTATTTTATCTAAGATTAACCTGGCGGGCCACCTGTAGGCCAACTTACCCCTTCGTTAACAAAGGTAGCATTAATAAATAAATAAATAAATAATTCATTATAATAATATTTAAATAGTAATAAATCTCACATAATCAGAATAGCGTGTATTAAAATGTATAATATAGAAATGATGGAAGAAGCTAGCAGTAA
Organism: Trichopria drosophilae; assembly: GCA_030407085.1. Taxonomy (NCBI): domain Eukaryota; kingdom Metazoa; phylum Arthropoda; class Insecta; order Hymenoptera; family Diapriidae; genus Trichopria; species Trichopria drosophilae. The sequence continues at coordinate 129,499,396 of CM059582.1, read as the reverse complement.
TTAGAAAGAGAGGATGACAGCTTATTCCCAATGTATTTATCTATTCACGGTATTTACGTGTTTTCATGACGTTCGAACTATAGCTATACGAGTTTGGACACGTGGATAATGTAATTAATCAGGTTCCTGACCGTTTTTTAATGTGTGTGTGTGTACAATTTACCACATCTTAAACATCGTCATACAAGTTTCGACCTGTTAATTATCCGTAGACTTTACTTCTAATATAATTAATTAACCTTCATTTAATATTTCCCACTTTTAAAATTTCTGAGAATAAGAAGATCGAAATGACGATGTAAAAATCTAAGAGAAGCGTGTAAAATTCAACAGTTTCTTTCTATCTTTACGTAGAGTTTTATGTCTTTTAAGTAAAAAGTTAAAGGAAATGATAATGCAACCATCATACACTTGCTGATATGAGTGGATATGGAGCGATTACAATTGAATATGAGGTTCTCGAAAATTGAATCTAGTTGACAATTAACCTTATTATCGCCATGCAAAAGAATATGAAAGTGAAATTGTTAAATATTACCGCGCATCTACTGCAAAGCGAAAGCAATTTCGCTATTTTTAAAATACCTTTATTGCCATTACTAGACATCCCTCTGAAATTAACACTTTGCATAGTCATTAATCATCGGCGATTGCCTATCTACGGTATCATCACTCGTTTCAAAATGTTTATCGACGACATTCACGTAAATCTGAATTCATTTGCATTGTGAGAGGTAGACACAATCATGCTTCTTCAATTTCACGTTCTGCAAACTTTGAGATGATATCTATAGGTAGACACTCGATGTATTTTGTTTCCATTAATGCAAGACGCTTCACTTCATAGGAAATTTATCATTGACCTTTGAAGAGATGATGGCCTTGAAGATTTTCCAGTATCCAATTTTTAAGCATTTTATCCTATGAGTTTCGGTAGAGATGGACGGGCCAATATATCTAGGTCAACAGCATTGCCAGCATCTAAAATTTCCTGCAACTTATATCTTTTCTTTTTTTTTTTGTCTGCGCCTTTTATGTGTATCTTGTGAGCACATGTAACGATGTCTTCCAACGTTTCGTTGATTGCATCAAAGGGTATATCGCCTGATTCCAATAGTAGACCATGATAATTGTGCATTAACCAATTGTTTTACGTTCAAAACGTACTTTACAACATCACTAACGGAAATATCCATAAAGCACATTTCCTGGGATATAAACTGATTACCAGATCCGGGGAATCCTTGCACGTCGGCAATATACTACATTTCTAGTACCCAATACTGATTTGCTTGTCCCATTCATTAATTGACGCTTCATTCTCCTTCTCTCTCTCTCTCTCTCTCTCTCTCTCTCTCTCTCTCTCTCTCTCTCTATCTCTGTATCGCTCCTTCTCACACACTCTTTGCCACTTCCACATATGGCGTGGTACCTTTAACTTATGGGTATACGTCGTACCCTTCTCTCTAGATCGTAGCATCTCTTCGTAAAACCCTATGAATCGGAAATCAAATCAGAGTGTAACAAAAACAGATAGTTTTCACGGTCAATAGATCGCTCTCGGTATCATTCGATGTTCCTCTTGAGATTAGGATAGACGGTCCCATACGTATCCATTGTCGATAGTTTGCGAGTTACGATACTCAGATGATGAAGAAGAAGTTAAACGCAATATTAAACCGTTTCAAGTACTAGCACCAGTATGATGGTCACCACACTTTTGCAATTGATGAAATCTTTTCTACGATATTCGATCTCGTTGAAATGTACATAGACGTATGAATACAAGTTTCGATCCATTTATAATACAATTGAGCGAGCCAAAGATGTCTAAATTTTAAATAAAAAATGTTCAATCAGTAAGTTGACATCGTTTAAACAATTAATTTTTGTATGTATATTGAATCACGATGTACTGCACTCTAAAAACAAATACTTGAAATCATCACATCTTAAAGTCAGTCCATGCATAAATCTTACATGATCTTAGTAATTTTATCTACACTACATCGTTCTTTCTGTCAATGTAAAAACAAAACGAAAGTCGACAAAGTATTTATCATTATGATAATAACAAATTTGTTCACATTAGAACCGTGTATAATAGCCCACATAAGATGGCCTTATTCATAGCAAATGTGACTTTTGAACTTTATTCTTTAATATTGTCGACCATTCTCTCTCTCTCTCTCTCTCTCTCTCTCTCTCTCTCTCTCTCTCTCTCATTAGCTACGCATTTCTTAAATCTATACGAATACCCATGCATAAAATCGAGTCGTGTGCACATTCTTGTGATGCAACATTCACACGTCTATGGAATGAAATTCATTCTGAAAACCCAACAAGTACAAGCGTAAATGTATTTTACTACTAACTAACAGTATACGTCTTGATTCGAAATTGTATGTAGCCTAACCGACATGACTATTTAATTCGGTTTACAATAATGATTGGAATAATCACACTGCACGAAACGTTGTTATATTTGACAGATTTTTGTTACTTCCACATTGTAATCGTAATTAGTTAACCAAGTCATTCACGTACAAATACTATTGTTATAGCGATTTTGTTAAATGTATTGGCAAAAGGAGACTTTACTCCTATCCATCACACCTAGTGTAATAGAAAAAGACACAAGTCATTATATCAATAAATAATTTCCACAGTAATAAATTAACCTTTAAGAACTTATATTTTCACATCATGCACTAAAATTTCATATTATTATTATTGTTCGCGTATAGGCAACATTGCTGCGTCGAAAGGGTACTTCGCGCGCCATCTATTGGTCGCCACATGAAGCTCTGTGCCGATCCAAAAATTGTTAACGTCGCAAGCGTTTCGCATTAATTCATTTCGGAAATTAGTTCAGTTCCGTGTTGGAAATCCTTTCGCATGGTCGTCGTACCGAACGTCGTAGTTTGTTTGAAAAACGCGTATCCGAACATAAAATCTTTCATTTTTATACATCTGCGTTTATGCAACATAGACCTTTTCTTTTGTTGTTTCGTCGGTGCAGTGGTAATAGTATATTTCGTAACAAGTGCGGAAACTGCGATTTCCCGCACGCGTAATGATCACACTGATACGAGTGCCTGACGAAGCCAGGCACGAGTGCTGTGTGAATCATACGAGTGGAGGAAACGTCCGCACGTGTAACGAACGATTTTTTTTTGTAATAAGTGTGCGGAAAATGTGGCCACTACACGTAACATTTAAAATTTGTTATAGCATGCGTAAAGTTCGTTCTTATGAATGATGGGGAGAAAAGGGGGTGGGGGGAGTCGTGGCGGGAAAGGGGGGGTTCGGGGGGGGGGCGGAGCCCGATATAAACATATATATGATTTTACAGATACAAAAACTTTCTTATATTTTTTATAATATCATATCGTTTTCCTATATCAGTGTACATTGTGATTTCCCAAACCGGGATGTGGAAAATTTAATTTTTATATTTTCCACATCCCGGTTTCGGGAAATCGCATTTTCCACACTAAAATCTGTTCGGAAGACACACATTTTCCGAAACCGTATTACAAAAAAGTATTTTTCTGCGCAATCTAAATTTTGTTGCAATTTCGAGCGGTGCGTGTTCCACTCACGTGTTCGTGCGCGAATCTCCTGCACGTGCATATTAGCAATTCAATGATGTATTTGGATTTGTGGAGTGGAAATAAATTGTAAAATTCAACCTATACACTATTCACTATATTTGATCTCTAATCCTGAAACCGCAGTTTCCTTTTTTTTCGCAAGTCAGGCGAATGCTCCGAATTGCAAATTATCGGCCATTCCATAGACGAACATTTTTGGCGATCCTGCCAGGATCAGAAGGATAAAAGGACAAATTTAGTGAATTACACAGTGAAATTTAGTGCGAATTCAGTGAATTTAGTGCCATTATTAAAGTCCATAAGAAAGTCCCTGGCAATCATTCGGACATTTTCGGTAATGTTCGGTACGCATACGACCGTTTAGACACTGGTGACGTCACGACAGGCTCGGACTCCCCGCTCGCCTCTCGTTCGTCCAGTCTATTCGCATTTCGGCCGCATTCGGCCATTTTCGCGAAAAATTCGCATTTCGCTTCGTTACTGTGAGTAACGTCAGCAAGGAGTAAGGACACGTCCGCGGCCCCTACTCCCGCGTTTTGGTACTTCGGTACCCCTTCGGTGGCACGAGCCAGTCAAGGCTATATGCGCCATCGGCCACGCATTTCAATTTGGATATAACTTAGTACAAATTTTGTAGTGCGTTATTCTTGATACGCATCTGATACAGAGTGCATCATAAGACAGTTGTTGCGTCCAATCTCGCTCGAATAATTCGTCTGAGTTCATCGCAATTCAGTGACATTTCACGTGTATTTAGTGCACAACGCATAACCGATTACGATGGTTAAAAAAAGAAGTCGCAATGAATCAATGGACGAGTATCAGGGGTTCGTACAATTGGAAGCGCAACAACAGAATGCATTTACATCAATTGTATTATAAATGGATCGAAACTTGTATTCATACGTCTATGTACATTTCAACGAGATCGAATATCGTAGAAAAGATTTCATCAATTGCAAAAGTGTGGTGACCATCATACTGGTGCTAGTACTTGAAACGGTTTAACATTGCGTTTAACTTCTTCTTCATCATCTGAGTATCGTAACTCGCAAACTATCGACAATGGATACGTATGGGACCGTCTATCCTAATCTCAAGAGGAACATCGAATGATACCGAGAGCGATCTATTGACCGTGAAAACTATCTGTTTTTGTTACACTCTGATTTGATTTCCGATTCATAGGATTTTACGAAGAGATGCTACGATCTAGAGAGAAGGGTACGACGTATAACCATAAATTAAAGGTACCACGCCATATGTGGAAGTGGCAAAGAGTGTGTGAGAAGGAGCGATACAGAGATAGAGAGAGAGAGAGAGAGAGAGAGAGAGAGAGAGAGAGAGAGAAGGAGAATGAAGCGTCAATTAATGAATGGGACAAGCAAATCAGTATTGGGTACTAGAAATGTAGTATATTGCCGACATGCAAGAATTCCCCGGATCTGGTAATCAGATCATATCCAAGGAAATGTGCATTATGGATATTTCCGACAGTGCTGTTGTAAAGTACGTTTTGAACGTAAAACAATTGGTTAATGCACAATTATCATGGTCTACTATTGGAATCGGGCGATATACCCTTTGATGCAATCAACGAAACGTTGGAAGACATCGTTACATGTGCTCACAAGATATACATAAAAGGCGCAAAGAAAAAAAAAAAGAAAAGATATAAGTTGCAGGAAATTTTAGATTCTGACAATGCTATTGACCTAGATATATTGGCCCGTCCATCTCTACCGAAACTCATAGGATAAAATGCTTAAAATTTAAATACTGGAAAATCTTCAAGGCCATCCTGCATCTCTTCAAAGGTCAGTGATAAATTTCCTATGAAGTGAAGCGTCTTGCATAAATGGAAACAAAAGACAACGAGTGTCTACCTATAGATTTCATCTCAACGTTTGCAGAACGTGAAATTGAAGAAGCATGATCATGTCTACCTCTCACAATGCAAATGAATTCAGATTTACGTGAATGTCGTCGATAAACATTTTGAAACGAGTGATGATACCGTAGATAGGCAACCGCCGATGATTAAAGACTATGGAAAGTGTTAATTTCAGAGGGATGTCTAGTAATGGCAATATAGGTATTTTAAAAATAGCGAGATTGCTTTCGCTTTGCAGTAGTTGCGCGGTAATATTTAACAATTTCACTTTCATATTCTTTTGCATGGCGATAATAAGGTTAATTGTCAACTAGATTCAATTTTCAAGAAACTCATATTCAATTGTAATCGCTCCATAGCCACTCATATCAGCAAGTGCATGATGGCAGCCTACGATGAATCTATGCATTTCAGATGCACCCGCATATTTCATTCTGCGACACGCAGATTCTGCAATCTCTTTAAACATACCAAAAGATGGCAGCATTATTATTTCCTTTAACTTTTTACTTAATATTAAATGAAGGTTAAATAATTATATTAGAAGCAAGTCGATACTCGTATGTGTTCGTCACTTGTGGGAAGTCACATTCATTGTTACCGTATAGTAAAGTCTACGGATAATTAACAGGTCGAAACTTGTATGGCGATGTTTAAGATGTGGTAAATTGTACACACACACATTAAAAAACGGTCAGGAACCTGATTAATTACATTATCCACGTGTCCAAACTCGTATAGCTATAGTTCGAACGTCAAGAAAACACGTAAATACCGTGAATAGATAAATACATTGGGAATAAGCTGTCATCCTCTCTTTCTAATTACTGCTAGTTTCTTCCATCATTTCTATATTATACATTTGAATACACGCTATTCTGATTATGTGAGATTTATTAGTATTTAAATATTATTATTATGAATTATTTATTTATTAATGCTACCTTTGTTTACGAAGGGGTGAGTTGGCCTACAGGTGGCCCGCCAGGTTAATCCTAGATAAAATACGGAACTGAGGTCATCTCCTTTCTATTATGGCGGAGGTTGTCTAAATTTGGGAGAGAGAAAATGTGTCACTTAGTATATGTTTTGATGAAATTGCGCAATGACTTTAAACGCGTCTGAACCTGTATACATGGAAAATATATGGTGAAAATGATCATTATTAGAATTTTACGTTCACTTTCACAATACGGTTCCTAGTCTACGATGTATTTCCACACAGACACCGAGAAGCGACTATGATGTAGCAATAGCTGACCTTTATGGTAGTCATTATTGCGCATGCGTAAATAAATGAATAAAATGCGTTTATACTTTAATCGCTAGTGAATCAGTTTCATACGAAATGGAATATATTGTAGACGTTCAGGGATTCCGCGGGCCTGGTAATCGCTTCATACCGAAGGAAATGTCTATAATGAATATTTTCGTCTGTGAAAATGAGACATGTGTGCTTAAACCACCATATCAATGGGTGTGGTTACCGTTACATTATGAAAGAGTCAATAATTGTTTAATGCATAATTACCACGGCTTACCATGGCAATCTGGCGACGTTCCCTTTGATGCTATAAACGAGACTTTGGAGGATATCGTTAAATGTGCCAACAAAATTTATGTAAAAGGAGTAGATAAAAAATGTTAGTTGCAGGATATATGAAACGCTGAAAATGTTATTAATCTCGACGTTTTGGACTGTCCATCTCTGACAAAACTGAAGCAACAGCAGCAATATGAATTGTCGTATAAATGTAAAAGCCATACGATTAATGGAACTTGCACTATACAAAATGTACAAATACTTAAAAATTGGGTATTGGGAAATCTACTTGAACAGCCTGCATCTCTTCAACGTTCATTACGGATTTATTACGAAGTGAAACATCTCGCATTGATGGAAACAGTAGATCTAGAATGTCTACCGATCGATTTCATCTGCATGTTTGCTGAACGACAAATTGAAGAAGCATGGACCTGCTTGCCACCTGCTATGCATCCGAATACGTGAATGTCGACGATGTTATAAACATTTCGAATCAAGCTATGATACGATAAATGGTGGGCTGCCTATGATTAATGACTGCATCAGTTGTCAAATTAAAAGCGATGCATTAGTTAACGATATTGAAAATATAAATTTTATGTAATAGCTATTTTATATTCTTATGTATAACAATATTGTGAACAAAACAAATTAATGTAATATATGAATATGAATGTGAAAAATAAAATATATTAAATACATCTTCTGTATTTTCTTCATCTTCCTTCCTGCATGATATTGTACCAAAAAAAAATGAATATTTAATAAAGAGTCGATGATCGACGTAATGATTAATGGGTTTTACAGTCGAGGCGTTGCGATGGTAATAATGGTAACGATTTTCAATAGGAGGAGAGTCGAAAACGAGACTTTCCACCTTATCTATGAAAATCTGTGTTTAAAATATGTAGGTCAAGAAGGATTTCGGAACGTCATGTCACGAAACGAGAAAATGAAAATATAGATGCTAGATGGAACAAATTTTGTAATTGATAGGTAGGATAAACGGACCTGTCGTAGCCGGCAGGTCCCGCGCATCAGGGGGTCGACGTCAGGTTTTTTGAACGCATTGACACTTGATTAGAGGCTTTTCTAAATTAATTTCAAAATGGTCTTAGCAGTTTTGTGTGAAGGGACTCAACGATTTCGTCACTATTGGAGATCATTGAGTTACGCTAACGGCTTGTCAAGACGACTGTCATATTGATGGATAGATTTCCCCGACGAGAGAAAACTCTGAAAGGTGAATTCGAACTTACAACATGGCAAGGGAGAAGTCAACGCCCTGATTGTAGGTTTTTAAAATTTGTGTGAGATTTAAAAAGTAGGTCGTCGATATACGAGATTGGGCCAGACACCTTCAAGCTGGTATTTAGACTAATGGAAATCTACGCTTTCAATTCATCAAAAAAGATATGTAACATCCGAATTAGGTCGGTAACGGTGTGCCATATTGAAAGAAAGATTTCCCAACAGGGCACATTTAAAAGATCGAAAGATATATGCATAACGCTACAGCATTAATCTTCGAAAACTCAATGGGACCGTTCACGAAGTCCTTGCGTCATCTTAATGACCTCATTAGTGACGGTCAGATTTCCCAATGAGAGAGTCTTGAATTATAAGCCCGCGTACTAATCAGCAAATAAAAAATGCTAATCAATCCGCGAATCGGCCCGCGAGTCAGTCCGCGACTCAATCCGCGAATTAGTCCACGAATTAGTCTGCGAATTTGTTCACGAATCTTCCACCTCACATGCTGCGACAGCGCCGCGACTGTGGCGACGCTTGGTGGCGGCGGCGGGAACTCCGTGGGGACCGCTCTACATACACTACTATGCAAACCTTATTATGGAAGTTTTTATAGTAACTGGATGAAATCAAATGCGTAAAAATATTAAATAAATGCCGACACATTTAAATCAATAATGCATTTACGTGCTGACAAACCGGAATGTTAAATTGAAAATGATGGATGACGTCATGGAATACATATAAAATTGAAGTTTCATTTGAATGCGGTACTAGGGAATATAAAAGAAGAGGATAGCATCGATTGCTGTACTCTCAGAGTCGAAAGAAAACACGTAGAGTAATCTCTCGAGAATAAATGTGTTCAAACATATGGGTTGAAAATTATACAAATTCCTCGTTTAAAATATCGGTTATCTAATGTTTCCGATATAAGGTAAGTAAGATGGAGAACATATAAAACTTGTAAGAGAAGTTTAGACTGAGAGAAATATTTCAAGAATAATAAAAAATTTGAAATGAAAATATTACCTCCATTATTTGCTAGATGTTTTTGGTATTCGAAGAATATTAGTGTGGGTATAAGGTGGATAGTCAAATAATCAATGTATACGAAATTATGTCTTTTGATTTTCAGTAATAATTATTAGTAAGGTGTTCGTAAATATCTGGAGTATCTACAATTTATCTTTAAAATATGACTGCATTATAGAGAGTGCGAGCAGATATATTACAAGACGCAATATAGCAAAAATAAAACACGACGCTTTGAAGGGTATATATTGAATATTGTTAGGAATTAAATGTAAGATAAGGAATTAGATACTTACCGATCTATACTAAATAATATGTTTATTATGAATCTACTCGACAGCAAACTTATGACTTATAAAAAAAGCATATTAATAACTGTGAATGCTTTTGCCAATAATTTACGAAATCTCCTTGATAGGTGTGGGTAAGAAATTTCAGACACTAGCAATAGTACTGATCTCAATTTGTTGCGTTCGCACCTTTGGTCCAGATGAAATTAAAGAAGCATTATTATCATCAGTAACGAAAATGCATTCAGATTTAAGAAAATATACAACATATTGTACAGGTGTTTCAAAGCTCCGGTCTAGATGCCTATAATTAATGACGGACAAGAGTCAATTTTGACGCACATTTTAGTCTAAACGTGATAATGAAAATACTGACATACAGTCTGCAAATATTGTAAAATTTACGTGTTATAATATGCAAAAATTATGTAATTGAAATTAATGGTAGAGATACGTGTGTTAAATGTTCAATGATTATTGAAAGTGTGTTTCGACTGTCGAAAAGAAACATGAAGTAAGATAGAACTAGATAAGCTTTACAGACAGATCATTGAGAATTTTTCACTTTTCCTTTCAAAATGCATGTCTTCATGTTGAATTTTTGTTTTGTCTTTTATTTCATATACGGTGTCAGTCTTTTTAAGTGATAATGTATGGAAACATCAGTTCTATAAACGATTCAATATTAATAATAATAATAATATCAAATTTTAGTCTGTGATGTGAAAACATAAGAAGTTTTTAAAGGTTAATTTATTACCATGAAAATTATTTATTGATATAATGACTTGTGTCTTTTTCTATTACACTAGGTGTGATGGATAGGAGTAAAGACTCCTTCACGGTTCCTGGGAAGTGACGACAGGTTGAACTAAAATGACGACAAAAACTTGAAGCACAGTTATGTTTTGTGATGTTTTCAGGTAAAAAATGCGTTGGATTTAAAACCCTAGCTGATCCTATTTTCGAATTATCTTGAAATTACCGAAAAAGAGTGCCATAGTACTGTTAACCTTCCTCTTTTTCACTGAAGAAGATAATGATACTTATGTAATTGACAAACGCATTATCCCGGAATTGCAATAATGCAAGGGTTTGTGAATCATTTGTTCTCGTACGGCTTGGTTCCCTTATTAGGAGAAGGCTTTATGCTGCACAGAAAAAAAGTCTTAAAATTGTTACATCTGTGGCGACTGCCGTCGAACTCCTTTCTCGCAAGTGACTGCAGTAGCACAACTTTCGTATATAAGCCCGCAATTTCCACTATTCCTCCGGATCGTATAAGGCAGGGCTCCACTACGTCGTCTTACTGATGAGTCCAGTAGTGGGGACTGGGACGAAACGATCGACACAGTGGTCTGCATTATCCGCCACTGTCGGTATGGTAGATTTCCGCCATACCGGAAGGAGGTAATGCTACCTTACCTCTTCATTGGTGACCCTGGTAACCCAACTCCATTGCTTCCCTTACCGCATCTGTAGCTGCTCACACACGAGTCCAATTCCTCTTTCCGCTGGAGCCTAGCTGCTCACACACGAGTCCGATTCCTCGTTCCGCTGGAGCCCTGAAAGGTTGCTGTCGGCAATGAGTTGGGGTGAACTCGTTCCTTCTGAACTATCATTGTATCGTTCCGTCCTAGTCCTACGTCCTGCAACGTCACTGGAGGGGGAGTATTGTGGCGACTGCCGTCGAACTCCTTTCTCGCAAGTGACTGCAGTAGCACAACTTTCGTATATAAGCCCGCAATTTCCACTATTCCTCCGGATCGTATAAGGCAGGGCCCCACTACGTCGCCTTACTGATGAGTCTAGTAGTGGGGACCTGGACGAAACGATCGACACAGTGGTCTGCATTATCCGCCACTGTCGTTATGGTAGATTTCCGCCATACCGGAAGGAGGTAATGCTACCTTACCTCTTCATATCTCAATTTAAGCACTGTAAAAGACTAAAATTGAGCTAATTTTCTTAAATTAAGTCAATATTTGCGCTTAAAGTCTTATTTTCAGACAGCAAAGTTTAATTTTAGTCGAGATTTATACTTAAAGAAAAATGTTTCGAGCTTGTCACACCTAAGTTAGAGAATTCTTCTTTCGAACCTGAATATTGACTAAAAGTAAGTTTCCGAAACTAAAAACAAGGTTTTGAGCGCAAATATTGACTTAATTTTAGGCTTAAATTAAGCCTTTTACAGTGCTTAACGAGATACATAACACAGTTGGGTATTTTGCTATTGTACCTTATATAGTAGCATTTACAGCAATTGATAAAATTGTCAATAATCATTTTTCTGTGAAGAATAAGGAAAATGATTTGGATAAAAATATGGAAGAACTTGCAAACACTTTACAAAGTATTGATGTTTCTGAAACATTAAAAATCCATGCTGACGAAACACTTGAAGCAATGCCTTGATGTCTTAGGCAATGATAGTTTAGGTCTATGGTCTGAACAAGCTGGAGAGTCTGTACATAGAGTATTTATAGGAACCACTATAAACTCAACTCACTTGCGGATTCTGCTTATGTAACAAAGTTAAAAAAAGCTGTCGTTGAGTTTTCTTCACGGAATACATAAAATGAATGTTGAGAGAAGATTCAATTGTGTTCAATTGTTACTCTGTATATTGTTAGATTTATAAATAAAAATTATGTACATATTATTAAATATTGTATTTTATTTAATAATCCCCTTAAACCCTTAATTTAAAGATAATTCGAAAATAGGATCAGCTAGGATTTTAAATCCAACGGATTTTTGACCTTAAAACATCAACAAATACAACCCTTAACTATGCTTCACGTTTTTGTCGTCATTTTAGTTCAATCTGTCGTCACTTCCCAGGAAACGTGCCTTATGCTAATAAATTTAACAAAATACTTAGAACAATAGTATTCGTACGTAATGACTTAGATAACTAATTACGATTACAATGTGGAAGTAACAAAAATCTGTCAAATATGACAACGTTTCGTGCAGTGTGATTAGTCAAATCATTAGTGTAAACGTAATTAAGTAGGCATGTCGGTTAGGCTACATACAATTTCGAATCAAGAGGTATACCGTTAGTTAGTACTAAAATACATTTATGCTTGTATTTGTTGGGTTTTCAGAATGCATTTCATTCCGTAGACGTGTTAATGTTACATCACAAGACTGTGCACACAACTCGATTGTATGCACGGGTATTCGTATGGATGTAAGAAATGGGTAGCTAATGAAAGAGAAAGAGAGAGAGAGAGAGAGAATGGTCGACAATATTAAAGAAGACAGTTCAAAAGTCACATTCGCTATGAATAAGGAGATCTTATGTGGACTATTATACACGGTTCTATTGTGAACAAATTTGTTATTATCTTAATGATAAATACATTGTCGTCTTTCGTTTTGTTTTTACATTGCCAGAAAGAAAGATGTAGTGTAGATAAGACGACTTAGACCATGTAAGATTTATGCATGGACTGACTTTAAGATGTGATGATTTCAAGTATTTGTTTTTAGAATGCACTACATCGCGATTTAATATACATAAAAAAATTAATTGTTTAAACGATGTCAACTTAATGACTGAACATTTTTTATTTAAAATTTAGAGATCTTTGGCAAGCTCAATTGTATTATAAATGGATCGAAACTTGTATTCATACGTCTATCTACATCTCAATGAGATCGAATAACGTAGACAAGATTTCTTCAATTGTAAAAGTGCGGTGACCATCATAATGGTGCTAGTACTAGAAACGATTTAATATTGCGTTTAACTTCTTCTTCATCATCCGAGTATCGCAACTTGCAAACTATTGACAATTGAGACGTATGGGACCGTCTATCCTAATCTCAAGAGGAACATCGGATGATACCGAGAGGGATCTAGTGACCGTGCAAACTATATGTTTTTGTTACATTCTGATTTGATTTCCGATTCATAGGATTTGACGAGGAGACTCTACGATCTAGAGAGAAAGGTACGACGCGACGTATACCCATATGTTACAGGTCCCACGCCATACGTGGCAGTAGTAAAGAGTGTGTGAGAAGGAGAGATACAGAGATAGTGAGAGTGAGAGAGAGAGAGAGAGAGAGAGAGAGAGAGAGAGAATGTTTCGTCAATTAATGGAGAGGACAAGCAAATCAGTTACTATTTGGTATTGGTATTGGTATTTTCTTCATCAGGCTCGGGTGAACCCCAGAAATCAGCACACTTTGCCTTTGTATGCTATTCAGGGTTCTGTTGGATAGCCAGCTGCTTTGCAGAATCTCAGAAGTTGTCCGAGATTCCGCTCCCTGACTTCCTCCTTGCTTACAAATGGAGAGTCCAGGTATCTCCTTCGAGTCTCCATCAGTGCAGGGCACTCGCATAAGAAGTGAATTGATGATTCCTCCTTGTTTTCATCACATCTAATGCACATAGGTGAAGGTTTCCTTCCTACGATGTGACTGTGCTTGTTTAAATTTCCATATCCAGTTAGGATTTCGATGGAGATTCTTATTTCTTTTCTGTTTAATTCGAGCAGTTTTTCAGCCCATCGGTCCGTCTGCAGCTCTCCTGCAAGACTTTTGGTTGTGCTGCATTTTTTGTTTTTGATCCACTCTCTAACCTGTTGGGATTTCATTTGTCTCTCCAGTAGGTTGAGTCCTTCTTGAAATGGCAGAGCCACCCTCCCAGTCAAGTCAGTTCCATTAACTATTCCCGACTTAGCAAGGGTGTCCGCTCTTTCATTTCCTTTCCAGCCCATATGGCCTGGTATCCAGGTCAGGCTGAGTTTGTTTCTTTTGGCCAGGTTACGTAGGCAGGTCTTTGTATCTCTGACTATAGCTGATTTGACGACTGGATTGTCTATCACTCTCAATGCGGCTTGGCTATCCGAGCATATCCATATCGTTTTATTTGTCACTTCTTTCTCCATGAGGGTCTCGGCACACATGAGCATTGCCGCCACCTCTCCTTGGAAATCAGTGTTAAATTTGTTGAGCTTGAGGGAAAAGTTCTCCCGCAGCTTCGGTCCGCGGTATCCTGCGCCTACACCCTGGTTGGTTTTGGACCCATCTGTGAACCAGATGATGCCATTCCAGGGTATTGCCGATTTATTTTTCCAGTCCTCCCTGTTGGGGAAACAAACCTTAAAGTTGTTTTCCCCCATGTGGTGTGTCTGGATCTTGTCTTGTGGTTGGTACCACATGTCTCTCAGATTTCCTTGAAAAAGATTGTTGAACCAATCTTGCTTACCTGTCAAGTTTCCCAAGCACTTGAGTCTATACACGGTTCTCATGGCTTCGCATTGCCTGAGCCGTGGAGCCATGGACGGTACGCCCAAAAGAGACCTCATTGCGGCTATGGGTGTACTCTTCCTTACTGAGCAAATGCCCCTAAGGAACATAGCCTGCACCCTATTCAATTTTTATTGAACTTGGGTCTTTTCTGTCCTCTGCCACCAAATTGGCGAGGCATAGGTAATCCTTGGTAACACAATCTGTTGGTAGATCCAGAGCAGCTGTTTCGGTCCTAGACCCCAACTGTTACCAAGAGCTCTCCTACAATGCCAGAAAGTAGCAATTGCTTTGTGACATTTGTTTTCCAGGTGACCATTCCAGTTTAATTTTTTATCCAGGGTTACTCCAAGATATTTGGTTTCGCTGGCATATGGCACCTGCTTCCCGCCAATCACCATTTCCCTTAGTTTTTTGATCTTATATCTTCTAGAGAAAACGATGACGGCAATTTTTTCCGGTTGTATCGATAGCGCTTTTTCATTGCACCATTTTTCCACAACCCTCAGGGCTTCTTGTACAAGCTCCTGGAAAACTTCCTCGTAGTTGCCTCTAGCGAGGATAGCAATATCGTCCGCATATCCAATCGCATAGATTCCGCTATCGTTGAGTTTCCTGATCAAGCTATCAGCTACCAGGTTCCAAAGAAGTGGGGACAACACTCCACCTTGAGGACAACCCTCAGAGATCATCCCCTCCACTAGGCTACCCTGCCATTCCGTATAAATATACCTATTTCTAAGGGTGTTCACAATCCAACTTATGAATTCCTTGAGCACCCCATGTTCTTCCGCTCCTTTTCGTATTACTTCCACGGAGGTGCGGTTAAAAGCACTATCTAGGAAAGCACCGATGCACGTTCCCTTCGTACTGAGTTGCTTCTCTATAAAGCCCGCGGCTGACATAAGTGCCAACTCAGCAAAATTGCCAGCCTGGTAGTCATACTGTTCCCCATGAAGAGGTAAGCGTACCAAAGGACCTTCTATAAGATGACTCTCAACCAATCTTTCCAACAATTTTAATAGGAAGGATGTTAGGCTGATCGGTCTGTAGTCCTTTGCCTCCACGTAGTTCCTGTTTCCAACTTTGGGTATAAACGAAACTCGTGATTTCTTCCATTCTGTAGGTGTGTAACCAAGCGCCATGCACCCCCCAAGAAGTCCAGTCAATGGTCTCAGGATAGCCCCCAGGCCTTCCTGAAGGAGGGCCGGGTATATGCCATCCGGTCCCGGTGACTTGAACGCCTCAACGGCCATTATTGCTCTTACAACCTTGTTTGGATTTACAACTTGGGCAGCGATCCCCGAGTGCCTCCCTTTACTCGTAGTAAGCTCCTCGGGGGCACCGTTCGATCCCAGTTTAATACTTGGAAAATTGCTTGTCAGCAACCTTTCCAGTGTTTCCTTCGGAGATTTGGCAAACTCGCCATTTTCTCCTTTATTAATCGTAGTTTACCATCATTTCCTTTGGATAGTATTCTCGCTAATTTTGCAGTAGAGGGTATACTCTCCGTTTCCGAACAGAACTCCCTCCATGCATTTATCTGAGACTCTCTAATCTGCCTGTTATAGGCTTTCAACCTATCCTTGTAAGCCGTCCAGACTTCTGCTGTATCAGCTTTCTTTGCTCGATTAAATAATCTCCGCGCCTCCTTTCGGCTCCGCTCCAAAGCTGGTCCCCAATTAAGCCTTCCCCCTTTGGGGTTTACTTTCTTGAGTGGGCAATTGGCTTCGAACGATCTCATCACAGCTCCCCTAAGAAAGACCTGTGTTTACTCAAGATCGTTTTTCGCTGCATACTTGCCTTTGAAGCTCTTCATCCTGGCTTGCTGACTTTCTCTGAACCCTTGCCAGTTCGTGCTTCTTGGATTTCTGGACCATTTCTCTGCAGGGTTAAACTGTTCCAGTTTGGCCCGAATCGGTTTGTGATCCGAGAGCGAGGGTTCATCAATAACCCTTCACTCCTGGACAGCCTTACGCATGCCTCGGCTGCATAGAGTGAGATCAAGGACCTCTCTTCTGTTTGCCGTTACAAACGTTGGCTCTACTCCCTCGTTCAAAATTTCGAGGTTAGTGGATATCAGGTATTCCATGAGGGCCTCCCCTCTCTCATTTGTGTCGGTGCTCCCCCACAGAGTACTGTGAGCATTTGCATCACAACCAATGAGGAGATCAAGGCCAGCATTTGCGCAGTACCTGACTAACCTTGTTTGCTCCTCCGGGGGAGTTTCCCTATCGTGCGCAAAGTAGGCTGATGCAATCACCAAGCTCCTTTCCCCTATTCCCTGAGAGACTTTGACCGAAGCTAGGTCCCTAGTAGAGAATTCCTGTAGCAGGGCAGCGTCCACGTTTTTAAGAACTACGCATGCCCTCTGCATTTCATGAAGTCCACTGGCGTAGTCTGTGCCAATCCTACTCAGGCCCCGAGACTGACCTTTGTAGCACCACGGCTCCTGTATTAGTGCCATGGCTGGTTTTGTATGCGTCACTTGCAGATCCCTCATAAGTTGAGCTGAGGCACCTTTGCAGTTATGCAAATTAATCTGGAAATTTCCGCACGACCGTTAGCCATTAGAGCTAACTCGCGCTGGAAGTATCGGGTTTTTAGAGGTTGGCCTGAACACAACCTCTCCTGTCCCCAGATAAGCTCGGTAGCCGCGAGACTCGAGACGCTTGGCCGAGTCTTCGTCCACGCCGAGAACCAGAAGGGTGCCATGCGGCAACTCCTCCCTACGGTGGACAACTCACGTCCCGACCCTCAACCCAGCATTCTGCCTGTCCAGAATCTTAAGCAGGATGCTAGTCTCCTTCTTGGATAGTGGCGCGAGTACCATCATTTTAACTCTATTGACGAGTTCCTCAGGGAGTACAAGCCTCACCTTTCGGCCCCCATCAAGGGTTATCTGCGGAATTGCTTCCCGCAGCCAACAGGCACGCTCGTCATCCACACAAGCTAAAGTGGCAATTCCTCCACTCAGGTGAGACTCCACGAACCTGGGGATGAACCCCCCTTCCGGGATGTCCACAACCCGGTCAATGATGACCCCCCTGAGTTGGTTAAAGATGCCCATTTCGACCCGCTCCCCTACGTCCTCGCCAAAGGCAATCAATACCCTTGGGAGTCCAGCAGCGGCCGTCGAGTATGACATCCTTGTTGCGGATGCTTGCCCCTGACTCTTCGCCTTCTTCTCTCGGGGTTTGGCCGTGGGATCCGAAATACTCCTCTCGGCCTTCCTTTTATCCCCAGAGGGAGGACCAATGGACTCTGTAGCGGTTGAGGTCGATCCGGGATGCTCTTCCAGACGGGTTCTAGCCCCAGCCACGAAAGATACTGCCTTTTTCTTCCTCGAACCGCTTACTCTCGGTGGAGGACACTCGGGAAGGGGGAGACCTGCAGCCTTCGCCCTTCTCTTCGCCTCCTCGTACGCTACCCACTTGGCCTTTCGACTCTGTGCGCCGTTCGTTCGGATCGGGCTTGGACGAGTGTCTTCCGCCGTACCGGTCTCCATCAGAGTGTCCTCAGCGACATCCGACGTTATCTCCTCGGTGCAAGGCACCTGAGGCTCTTGTTTTATGTTTGTTTGCATTTGTGTATCCATTTGAGTCTCACGAGAAGCTAGGGAAATAAAGGTCACACCTCGCAGAGCCCCGCGATACGAGGTGAAGCCTATGTATAATGGGAGGTCGCCCGGTATCCCAAGGGCATCGTTTGCGGTACAGCTTCCCCTGTACCATGCATCCCTAGGCACGATAGCTCCCACCTGTGGATTGGGGGATCCATTCTTGATCACGGCACCTCAGAGGTCCTTTGCCCCACCCCCCTCCAGCTCGAAGGTCGAGGTGGGGCTTGAGTTTCTAGCCTCACTCATACCCACAGTCATCGGAGAAGCCCGGTTATAAAGCCCCGAGCCATTTATCGGAGAGCCCGGTTTATAGGGATCCGCATTCTCTCACCACTCACACTGCTATCGACTCAGGACCTCCTGTATGGTGTTTGTTAAGCCCCCCACCACGACAAGGTGATAGGATCCAAACGGGGGGGGATTAGGTACTAGAAATGTAGTATGGTGCCGTCGTGTAAGGATTCCCCCGATCTGGTAATCGGTTTATACCGAAGGAAATGTGCATTATGGATATTTCTGACAGTGATGTTGTAAAGTACGTTTTGAACGTTAAACAATTGGTTAATGCACAATTATCATGGATATACCCTTTGATGCAATCACCGAAACGTTGGAAGACATCGATACATGTGCTCACAAGATATACATAAAAGGCGCAGACAAAAAAAAAGATATAGGTTGCAGGAAATTTTGGATGCTGACAATGATGTTGCCCTAGATATATTGGACCGTCTATCTCTACCGAAACTCATAGGCTAAAATGGTTAAAAATTGGATACTGGTAAATCTTCAAGACCATCCTGCATCTCTTCAAAGGTCAATGAGAATTTTCTATGAAGTGAAACGTCTTGCATTAATGGAAACAAAAGACATCGAATGACTACCTATAGATTTCATCTCAACGTTTGCAGAACGTGAAATTGAAGAAGCATGATCATGCCTACTTCTCACAATGCTAATGCATTCAGATTTACGTGAATGTCGTCGATAAATATTTTGAAACGAGTGATGATACTGTAGATAGACAACCGCCGATGATTAAAGACTATGCAAAGTGTTAATTTCAGAGGGATGTCTAGTAATGGCAATATAGGTATTTTCAAATAGCGAGATTGCTTTCGCTTTGCAGTAGATGCTCGGTAATATTTAACAATTTCACTTTCATATTCTTTTGCATGGCGATAATAAGGTTAATTGTCCTTATGTGTAATGAAGCTCATATTCAATTGTAATCGCTCCATAACCACTCATATCAACAAGTGTATAATGGCAGCCTACGATGAATCCATGCATTTCAAATGCACCCGCATATTTCATTCTGCGGCACACAGATTCTGCAATCTCTTTAAACATACCAAAAGATGACACCATTATCATTTCCTTTAACTTCTTTCTTAAAAAACACAAAACTGTGTGTAAAGATAGAAACTGTTGAATTTTACACGCTTCTCTTAGATTTCTACATCATCATTTCGATCTTCTTATTCTCAGAAATTTTAAAAGTGAGAAATATTAAATGAAGGTTAATTAATTATATTAAATGCAAGTCGATACTCGTACGTGTTCGTCACTTGTGGGAAGTCAGATTCATTGTTACCGTGTAGTTAAGTCTGCGGATAATTAACAGGTCGAAACCTGTATGGCGATGTTTAAGATGTGGTAAATTGTACACACATTAAAAAACGGCCAGGAACCTGATTAATTACATTATCCACGTGTCCAAACTCGTATAGCTATAGTTCGAACGTCAAGAAAACACGTAAATACCGTGAATAGATAAATACATTGGGAATAAGCTGTCATCCTCTCTTTCTAATTACTGCTAGTTTCTTCCATCATTTCTATATTATACATTTTAATACACGCTATTCTGATTTTGTGAGATTTATTACTTTTTAAATTTTATTATTATGAATTATTTATTTATTTATTTATTAATGCTACCTTTGTTAACGAAGGCGTGAGTTGGCCTACAGGTGGCCCGCCAGGTTAATCCTAGATAAAATAAGGAACTAAGGTCATCTCCTTTCTATTATGGCGGAGGTTGTCTAAATTTGGGAGAGAGAAAATGTGTCACTTAGTATATGTTTTTATGAAATTGCGCAATGACTTTAAACGCGTCTGAACCTGTATACAGTAGACTCCCGCGTTAGTGGCGTGCTCGGTTCCGAGCCCTCCCCTCAATCCCTGTGTTAGTGGCGGAAGTAGGCGAAACATCACTTCCCCCGCTAGACTGCAGTCCTGCAGTCACGTGACGTAATTCAAATCACGCGCCTGGGGCCCGTACCTTATTAAGCCACACCCCTCAGGCGGCTGGCGACATGGTGGGGATGGAAATATTCCGAGAAGTGCCACTAACACGGGGTTCCATCGCGTCACTAACGCGGGACGCCACTAATGCGGGACGCCACTAACGCGGGAGTCTACTGTACATGGAAAAATATATGGTGACAATGATCGGCGGGTAATCGGCGATGACGACGACCGCGAAAACGGTATAATATAACGGTAAAGAGTATGCGATAGGAAGGGAGATGCTAGTAGAGCACAAGAGGAAAAGATCATTTTACGTTCACTTTCACAATACGGTTCTTAATCTACGATGTATTTCCACATAGGCACGGAGGAGAGACTATGATGTAGCAATAGCTGACCTTTATGGTAGTCATTATTGCGCATGCGTCAATAAATGAATAAAATGCGTTTATACTTTAATCACCAGTGAATCAGTTTCATACGAAATGGAATATATTGTAGACGTTCAGGGATTCCGCGGGCCTGGTAATCGCTTCATACCGATGGAAATGTCTATACATTGAAAAACAAAAGGTAGCTCTACCATACCTGTCGGTAGTACCACCGGCTTCAACGGGTTACGCTTACTTTACCGACCGTTTGGTGCTGCTATCGGTCCCGAAAGGGAGCACACTCTTCCCTTCGGACTGCAGTCGGACTGCAGGCTTTCGAAAAGGGACGTCTTCCGTACCTTTTCAAAGTACGATTCATTTCTTATGTAAACAATATTCTGATGTGGAAACACGGACATGTTCAATGTGATTCTTAAAGGAGGAGGGCCCCTAAGGCCTATATTTCGCCACCTTGGGATTTTGATTTAAACGGTTGAAAACTTTTTCTTAAGGTAGAAAAAGTAAGTTTTTATTGATTTTAGGTGAAACGGGGGTGTTTTGGTCAAATTAACCTTTAGATTTTAGGGGTATTTTTCAAAAAGAGTGTCAAAAATATATGCAAAAAGCGTTGTTAAATTGTTGGGCAATTGGCTTGAAAATCGTTACTCGGGAGGTTTTCGGGGTCGCTGATTACGAATCCGATGATAGTTTTTCAAAATTCAAAATGGCGGATCCAATATGGCGTACGACTTTTTAAAAATCTTATGCAGTTGGCTTGAAAATCGTTACTCGGGGGTTTTCGGGGTCGCTGATTGCGAATCCGATGATAGTTTTTCAAAATTCAAAATGACGGATCCAATATGGCGTACGACTTTTTAAAAATCTTATGCAGTTGGCTTGAAAATTGTTACTCGGGGGTTTTCGGGGTCGCTGATTGCGAATCCGATGATAGTTTTTCAAAATTCAAAATGACGGATCCAATATGGCGTACGACTTTTTAAAAATCTTATGCAGTTGGCTTGAAAATCGTTACTCGGGGGTTTTCGGGGTCGCTGATTGCGAATCCGATGATAGTTTTTCAAAATTTAAAATGACGGATCCAATATGGCGTACGACTTTTTAAAAATCTTATGCAGTTGGCTTGAAAATCGTTACTCGGGGGTTTTCGGGGTCGCTGATTGCGAATCCGATGATAGTTTTTCAAAATTCAAAATGACGGATCCAATATGGCGTACGACTTTTTAAAAATCTTATGCAGTTGGCTTGAAAATCGTTACTCGGGGATTTTCGGGGTTGCTGATTACGAATCTGTGATCAGATTTTGACAATTCAGTTCCAAAACTTGTTAAAGTGTCTTTTAAGAATTATTGTTAAAGATTTGGTTATCTACTCTTAGCGTTACCCAGGAACAAGGACGTGGACGTGGCAGATTCTGTTCCCTTCGGGGTGCTTGTTTAAAGTGAGTCCCCTTGCATCTCATGTAACAGGAATAATCTTCTCAACCTTCGATCTTTTGTACATTTCAAAAGCCACACTTCGTTTAACCAGCAATTGATTCGTTTTCTTCACTTTCCGAGTCATCCGTTTCGGACCATGTGCATACAGCGTCCTTTTCATGAAAAACAAATAATTAACGTTACGCGGCAACAGCAGTCATTTGTGTAAGACAAATGACAGCAGGTGCAAAATTATTTGTGTAAAACAAATGAGAACGCTAAGGAGCACGCTAAGAGTAGATAACCAAATCTTTACCGATAATTCTTAAAAGACACTTTAATAAGATTTGGAACTTAATTTTCAAAATCTGATCACAGATTCGTAATCAGCAACCCCGAAAACCCCCGGGTAACGATTTTCAAGCCAACTGCATAAGATTTTAAAAAAGTCGTCCGGCATATTGGATCCGCCATTTCGAATTTTGAAAAACTATCATCGGATTCGTAATCAGCCACCCCGAAAACCTCCGAGTAACGATTTTCAAGCCAATTGCCCAACAATTTAACAACGTTTTTTGCATATATTTTTGACACTTTTTTTGAAAAATACCCCTAAAATCTAATTTGACCAAAACACCCCCGTTTCACCTAAAATCAATAAAAACTTACTTTTTCTACCTTAAGAAAAAGTTTTCGACCGTTTAAATCAAAATCCCAAGGGGGCGAAATATAGGCCTTAGGGCCTATCCTCCTTTTAACCCACTTCATTAACCTGCATTGTTTGTATGAACATGTACATATTTGTCATAAAAAAACGAAATCATCTCTTAAAAAAAACCCGAGTAATAATTTTCAAGGAAAATTTTTTATTTTCAACGTGATTTGAAATTCTTAGTGTTTTTAGTCTTTAGTTTTTCAGTGTAATGAATATTTTCGTCGGTGAAATTGAGACTTATGTGTTTAAACCACCATATCAATGGGTGTGGTTACCTGTGCACAATAAAAGAGTCAATAACTGGTTAATGCATAATTACCACGGCTTACCATGGCAATCTGGCGACGTTCCCTTTGATGCTATAAACGAGACTTTGGAGGATATCGTTAAATATGCCAACAAAATTTATGTAAAAGGAGTCGATAAAAAATGTTGGTTGGATATATTAAACGCTGAAAATGTTATTGATCTTGACGTTTTGGACTGCCTATCTCTGACAAAACTGAAGCACCAGCAGGAATATAAATTGTCGTATAAATGTAAAAGCCATACGATTAATGGAACTTGCACTATACAAAATGTACAAATACTTAAAAATTGGGTATTAGGAAATCTACTTGAACAGCCTGCATCTCTTCAACGTTCATTACGGATTTATTACGAAGTGAAACGTCTCGCATTGATGGCAACAAAACATATGGTGTCTACCCATCGTTTTCATCTGCATATTTGCTGAACGACAAATTGAAGAAGCATGGACCTGCTTGCCACCTGCTATGCAAATGCATCCTGAAATGCGTGAATGTCGACGATGTTATAAACATTTTGAATCAAGCTATGATATGATAGATGGTGGGCCGCCTATGATTAACGACTGCATCAGTTGCCAAATTAAAAGCGATGCATTAGTCGACGATATTGAAAATATAAAATTTATGTAATAGCTATTTGATATTCTTATGTATAACAATATTGTGAACAAAACGAATTAATGTAATGTATGAATATGAATGTGAAAAATAAAATTTATTAAAAACATCTTCTGTATTTTCTTCATCTACGTTCCTGCATGATATTGTAAAAAAAAGAAAATATTTATGAAAGGGTCGATGATAAACGTAATGATCAATGGGTTTTACAGTCGAGGCTTTGCGATGGTGTTAATGGTAACGTTTTTCAATAGGAGGACAGACGAAAACGAGACTTTCCACCTTATGAATTAAAATCTGTGTTTAAAATATGTAGGTCAAGAAGGATTTCAAAACGTTAAACTAAACAAAAATCCCACCAAATCGCAGTAAAATGAAATCAAGAGATAATTGAGAACAAAATCACAGAAATTATGACATTGGAATATTTGAAATAGACTGCCTCCTTTCTATTACGTCACGGATTGCCTAAATTTCGTGAAGAGAAAATGTTTTGAAGAAATTGTGCAATGACCTTTTAAACGCGTTTCGACCTGTATACAATTTTGAAAGTTTCGGGAAAACAAATGTATAGTGAATAAGTGTTCGATGGATAATCAACGACCGTGAAAACGGTATACTGCTAATGTTAATGGAACTAAAAAAGAGTATGCGAGAGCGAAAGAGATGGTAGTAGGACGCACGAGGAAAAGGCCATTTGACTTTCACTCTCAATACGATTCCTAGCTTACGATACATTTCCATAAGCGACTATAATGTAGCACTATCTGACCTTCAATGAATGCGACTTTTGACATTTGTTTTTCGACACATGGCAATACTAATGTGAAACGGCCAACACTTTTCAATCTCTCTGATTGAATTTTGTAAGATCAAGCATTAGAAAGATGTCATTTTCAACGATAATGTAAAAGCATTTTATTGATAACAATATCTAATGAAATAATAAATATTGGTTGACCTTTACCTTCTCTTTTCATTATACAACGTAACGCAATAAATTACCTATGCTTTTCGACCTTCACAGCTTTCGAAATTAATAATAACAATACATGAAATTGTTTATAATAACCTCCTTTCACTCCCGATCTTCTTACGGCCCACTAGCGCAATTCTTCCATCACACTATCATCGATGGGAGATAGGGTGGGGGAGCCACATTCCCCCTAGTCCCTCTACTTCTTAGTATGCGGATTTTGAATTATGCATTTCTTTCAGCCAAAGGGGGTATAATCTCGCGTGTTTAAAAAGGCTTCAAATAATCGTTAGATTTTTTAAATAAATGATCTACTGTGATATTTTCCGATTTCACGTCCCTAGAGGCTCAGCACGTGAATTTTTAAGTTTACATTTCTCCTAGCAGATAAAATTTATAATCTTGCATGTTCAAAATGTTTTATGTGAAAAATCTAATGAATACTTGGAGCGGTTTCGAACACGTGAGATTATACACTCTTCTGCTAAAAGAAAAGCAAAATTCAATATCCACATACTGAGCCTCTAAGGGCGTCAAAGCGAAAAATATTGCCGTAGATCATTTTTTTAAAATGTAACGAATAATTGAACCATTTTCGAACACTCGAGATTATACCTCCTTCTGCTAGGAGAAACGCAAACTTAAAAATTCAAATACTGAGACTCTAGAGGCGTGATATATCACAGTTGATCATTTATACATGAAAAATTTAATGAAGACAAGAGGTCGGTTATTAAAAACAAGAAAAATATTGTACTCTTTTTCTTTTCAAATGTCCACATTTCAAAGCAATTTTTGACTTTTTTACGTTATCCAATATTATTATTTTATTACAACATTTAAAATCGTCTTACAATTCTTAATACATTGATTTCCGAGTTCACCTACATTACTAAGTATATTTCATAGAAATAATGAAATATTGAAAATATTAATTGTTAATTTTCTGTTATTTTAGTTGTTCATCATATTCTTAAACTGAAATGAAAATATTAATTGTCAATGTTTGCGCAATAACAAAAACATGTACATTGGAGCATTCTTTTTCAAACTAAAATGTCATAGGCCATTGAATGTTTCTCTTTAAACAATGTAAAAGGATATGTATTCCGTAATAATTTTGTGAACACTCAAATCAGATGTTCAAAATTATGAATTAATTGAAAATTTAAAAAAATTGTAGGCATAAATCTCACATGATAAGGTACATTCAAAATTCAATTCCTAATCAGTAATGCTTATGAATTTTAAAAAGATAAATCACAATACACATGAATGATGAATTCATGTAAAAATAGTGAGAATGAAAAATGAATTATGAATTCAAGTAAGAGACAGTCATAATAAAAATTCGTCGTGAAAAATAAGTTATGAATTTATGTCTTTTTAAATTCATAATTCATTATTGATTTTTAATTGTATTTTGAATATTCCTTGCCCTGCCTGAAATGATTCTTTTTTTTTTTAATGTTCCGGATCCATTGATAGTTTTTGAATTTCTGTATTACTAGTCAAATTATGCTCATCTCTGGATAAAAACATTAAAATATTTCAGATAAAATCATGAAACATTACGGAGAGTGTCATCTAGGCCACATGATTGGCGACAGCAGTATCAACACCGTGTGTACTGTTATACAGATAATTTCTTGAATATTTATTTTAAATTTGTAATCATTTCGTGACTTTCGATTTTTTTAATTTCGATTAAGAATTCATTTTTGATTATGATTATTCTTACTTGAATTCCTAATTCATTTACAAATGTGATTATTTCCCTTGAATTTATAATTTATTTTTATTGTGATTTATCTTTATTAAATTCATAAGTCATTATTGATTGTGAATTGTATTTTACATATTCCTTGTCACGCGTAATTTTTTTTTAATATTCAGGAGCCATGCATGATTTTTGTACTTTTACTAAGATTTTGACCATTTCTGTCTTTACTAAAATTAGTAATTCAATTTTTTTTAAAATAAAGAAAATGTTATATTTTTTTCGCGTGCCATTTTTTTACCCGATAAAGACAATTAATTTTCGTTTGCTGAATCTCGTTCACGGCAAAAAAAAGTTATTTGGAATAACCAACTGTTGGTTAGATCAACCATTTAGTTGGTTATACCAAATTTTATATCCGTGTAGGCGATGTTTTTCGTTTAAAAATTTAAAATTTCTCGAAAATTCCACACGTTTTTGCTCAAATATTTACCATAAATTTATCTCAATATGGAGAATAATTTTCCAAATTCGCAATAATACAAAGCATGCGAAACAGGCCGAAAATTGTTAATTTATTTAATTTTTAATAATTTAAACCCAAGCGCTTACAAAAAATTTTTCGTTTATACTATTTTGCATGTTTTTAAAACCGACAATGTTTCATTTTTTATGCGCGGCAATTTAATACTTAATAGCGCTTCAGTATCCTGTGCGCCGAAAAGAGTAAGGTTAGTACATAAATTAATAAAGTCATAAATAGCAATCATCGTTCTTTATTTGCTTCATTACGCCATTCTAGAAGCCGTTCCTTTCTACGAATGGACTTGGTAATATTGGTTAGAAATCGCGTGCCATCAGTTGTCAGTTCGAACCTGCCTTCCCGGGAATTTTGATTTTGATTTTCAATTGGCAACGAATCCCGCGAACGAATTAAAACAGAGCACAAAGGTCGATCGTACTTTATCTCAATTGTTTTTCTGAGGCAATCCCCCCGAAATAAATACGTTTTTAACGTTTAATTAAAAAAAAAAACCTACATTCCACAGAATTATTTCCAACGCCATTCGATTCCGAAAAAAAACCTACCTACCCTACCCGGGTGTAGGTCAATTCCGGTCTTTTATATACACCCTGTATAAAAGATAATTTTAGAGTGAAATGGTGATAAAATGAATGGCCTTCGTACGTCCATTCATATTCACATATACGTACACCTTACTAACATCAATAATATACATAATTTTTAGAATAAGGTTTATTTTTTCGAGATATTGGTGTTTTGAAGAGGTTAGGTTGATTCGGGGCAAAACAAAAAAATTCTGATTTGAAGTTCATATATTTTGTGCAATTTTGGTTGCAGAAAGGCACCGATCCGGCAACATTATTCATACGAAAAAAAAAATAACAAAAAAAGAAACACACGAAATTTTGTTCATTTTTTTTAAATGCGCTATATTGGATTTTAAAGCAATTTAAATGAAATTTTGACCACGGCAATCGAATGAGCATACTCGAAAATGGCAGGGTTGGTTACTTTCAAATCAATATTAATCTTATTTCCTGTTGAGAATGAAAGTCGAAAATCAACGTAAATATGTGCGTCTCCCGTCCTTAATGGGTTAATTAGCATTTCTGTAAGTATATCTTGTGATTGATATTCTTCAATTTTGCGACAGTTTTCGCTTACGAATTCTAGTGCATTCTGTAAAATTTTGTCGGTTTAAAAATTTATGTATTGAGATGGTCATTATCATTTTCCAGTAATTACTTATGATTCTTACAGTCCCGATCTGTTCCGAAAATAATCCGGGATTGTTGTGTAAATCAGTTATTTCGATTGCTTCTCCTATGTTGATATTTGAGACTCCTCTGTAACATAAACGTTCTATATGTGATCAAAATTTTCCCATGTTATTAAGTATCATTTGACAACTATCGCGACAATATCTATATATATATATATATATATATATGTTAGATAGAGTTCCTTCTATTTTTTCTC
This sequence comes from Trichopria drosophilae, assembly GCA_030407085.1. Lineage (NCBI taxonomy): Eukaryota > Metazoa > Arthropoda > Insecta > Hymenoptera > Diapriidae > Trichopria > Trichopria drosophilae. The sequence continues at coordinate 129,470,465 of CM059582.1, read as the reverse complement.
GATGATACCTGTGAAGCCTATCGCTCCGATGATTCATATCATTAATAATTTACCTATTTTAGCAGATAACACTAATATTAAGATTTTCACAGCTTCTCCAGATAACCTTGCTTTTGAATCTATAAGAAAAGCAACAATTAAAATATTAAATACAACAATTGACTTAGATGTAATTATAGCAGATATTCAATGTGATTGTTTATTAGGTCAAGATTTTCTTAAAAAAATAGGTTGAACATCTAAAATTGAAATTTTAATTGATAATTCTTTAAATAATATAAATTTAAATTCTATAAATTCTAATTTAAATAAAAACAATGATAATAGTAATGATAGTAATAATGATGATAGTAATATTAATACAAATATTCCTAACAATATTCCTAACATTTTCTCGAATGGTTTTAATGAAATTATAGATTCTAATTCAAAATTATTAAGTGATAACGAAAAAGATATTTTTAAAATATTATATTTAATAATAGTAATGCTTTTGCTAAAGATACAGATACATTAGGCAATTGTAAATTAATTTCTCATAAGATTAATACAGGAAATTCAAAACCAATAAAGCAAGCCTCACGTAGGATTCCTTTTTATTATAAAACTAAAGCGTACGAAACTTTAGAGAAAATGAAAATTCAAAACGTTATTGAACCTAGCTCTAGTCCTTGGTCTCCCCCAGTGGTTCTCATTCCAAAAAAAAGATGGTTCTATTCGTTTTTGTGTAGATTATAGACAGTTAAATAATGTTAATGTAAGAAAAAAAGATTCTATCCCAATACCAAGAATTGATGATCTTTTGATACCTTGTCTAATTTTACTTGGTTTTCTACTTTAGACCTTCAAAGCGGATATTGTCAAATTAAACTTGATGATAACGATAAAGAAGAAATCAGCATTTTGTATAGGTTTAGAACTTTGGCAATTTAATGTTCTTCCTTTCGGTTTATGCAATGCACCTGCCACTTTTGTCCGATTAATGAATAACATTTTAAATGACTTAATTAAACAAAAAGTTTGTTTAGTTTATCTTGACGATATAATTATTTTTAGTAAAACTTTTGATCAACATTTGGATAATATAAATTTAGTTATTCATAAATTATTAAATGCAAATCTTAAAATCAATTTAAAAAAATGTTCTTTCTTCCAAAAAGAAGTTTTATTCTTAGGACATATTATTTCTAAAGATGGAATTAGAAGTGATCCAAAAAAAATTGCATCAATTCAAAATTGGCAAATTCCTCATAATAAAAAAAATTTACGTTCATTCTTAGGACTATGTTCATATTATCGTAAATTTATTAAAGACTTTGCTACAATTACTAAACCTTTATATTATCTTACAAATGATAAAGTTAAATTTGATTGGAATACTAAAACTGAAAATTTATTTACTCACTTAAACTCATTGTTAACAATCACCCCAATTTTATCGTATCCAAATTTTGATCTCCCATTCATTCTAGATACTAATGCCTCCAATTTTGAAATTGGAGCAGTTCTTTCGCAAATTCAGTCCATAAGTAATAATGATCCTGAATCTCATAAAGAAAATGTTATTGCTTATTTCAGTAAAACTTTGAATAACGCTGAAAAGAATCATTGTGTTACTAGGAAAGAACTTTTAGCTGTTATTAAATCAAATAATCTTTATAAAAATCTTGGTATAACGGTCCTTGTACAAATGTAAATAAACAAAAAGGTAAATATTGCGTAACTGTGATATCAGTTAACGTGGAAGATCTTAACTATTGTTAGAAATTATATAGCATTGAAAAATGTATTTAACTATTGGGGAATAAATGAAAAAATATCCCTCTGGTATGTATATATAAATCTATGAAAAAAGTACGTTTCGCACGAACGGTCATGTGTGCTCTTCGGCAAGGTCATTACCGTCTTCCCTGGAAGTAATTATTTAATAACATAATGAAAAAAATGAACTTTTCTCTTTTTAAGAGTTTCGGGATAAAAATTCTAAAAATTTAAAAAAAAATTCAATAGAACGACGAGCCATAAAACAAAAAAATTGTTCCAGCTCTACGTTTCCCTTTTTTTCATTATATTATTAAATAATTACGTCCAGGGAAGACGGTAATGACCTTGCCGAAGAGCACACATGACCGTTCGTGCGAAACGTACTTTTTTCATAGATTTATATATACATACCAGAGGGATATTTTTTCATTTATTCCCCAATAGTTAAATACATTTTTCAATGCTATATAATTTCCAACAATAGTTAAGATCTTCCGCGTTAACTGATATCACAGTTACGCAATATTTACCTTTTTGTTTATTTACATTTGTACAAGGACCGTTATACCAAGATTTGTATAAAGATTATTTAATTAAAGCGGTCAACAAAATTTATTACAACTGTATTTTTATAATGCAGTTGAAACTCCTTTAAAAAATGTTATTAAATCAGTTGAACATTTTAAGTGTTATCTTTTAGGTAGACAGTTTACAATTAGACCTGATCAGGTAGCAAGATGGTTAGAAATTCTTTTTCAATATAATTTTTCTATTGAACACCGTTCTGGTTTTCAACACACTAATGCAGACAGTCTTTCTAGACGCACTTGCGATTGCACTAAATGTATTAAATTTAATCAGAAAGAATTAAATTCTACAATATTAGTTTGTCAAACAATTTGTTCTACTAATGATACGTATGATTGGATATAATTACAAAATAATGACCCCGTAATTAAAAATTTAATTTATTATAAAAGGAAAAATTCCATTCCTGACTGGAATTCAATTGCTCATTTAGATCCAAAATTAAAATCTTATCTATTGTATTCGGGACTCGCTATAAATCCATAATGATGTTCTTTATAAAAAATGGGAATCTCCAAACTTTGTTAAAACAATTTTCCAAATTATTATTCCTGATCATTTAATATATACAATTCTATTAGAAGCTCATAATTCACCAACTGGCGGTCATTTTGGTGTAAATAAAACCTTAGCTAAAATTATACAATGATTTTATTGGATTTCTTGTAAACCAGATGTTGAAAATTGGTGCAGGAAATGTCCAATTTGTTTTTCAAAAAATTGACCTCATTGCAAAAGTTTAGCTGAATTAAAAGTGTTCAATGTCAATCAACCATTTGAAAGAATTACTGTGGATATTCTTGGTCCTTTACCAAAAACTCTTTCTGGTAATAGATATATTGTAGTCATTACCGATTATTCTACGAAATGGCCCGAAGCGATTCCCCTTATTAATCGCCAATCTCCTACCATAATAGAAGCTTTGATTTCTCAAGTATTTTCTCGTTTCGGAATACCCTTAGAAATACATTCCGATCAAGGTCGAGGATTTTAATCTGAAATTTTCCAAGAAACTCTAAAATTGTTAGGTATTTCTAAAACTCGAACCACTCCTCCTCGACCTCAATCCAATGGTCTAGTCGGACGCCTAAACAGAACTATTTTAGAATATCTTTCTAAGTTTGTGTCATTCCATCAAAAAGATTGGGATAAATGGATCCCTTTATTCTTATTAGCCTATAGATCATCACAACATACCACCACTGGTTTCACCCCATCACTATTAAATTTAGGTAGAGAATTGAAACTTCCCATAGATTTAATGCGAACCAAAACTCCTAATGATAGTTCATCTATTTTCTTACCCGAATATGTTAACCATCTTAAAAATAAACTTAATTCGATTTATAAAACTACGAGGAATACGTTAGTATCTAAGTCATATAAATTTGCCGTGAACGAAAACGGAGTCTAATTAACAACGGTACTCGGCGTAGGTTTTCCCCACAATCGTGGTTTTCCCTACGCCATTGCACACACGAATGGGGGTACCGTCAGAATTGACTGCGGCTAAGCGAGACGGGAAAGTAATAGGCTACGATTGTAAAGGTTCAAATGGCGACGATATTGCGATAATGATAATTAAATTTGCATTAATTGATATCGTATATTGTATCGTGAGGAGCACCGAGAAGGATGCGGATTTATTTGACATGACTAGGTATAATGCCGAATAGACAAGGATGAAGTACGATCTGAGAGAGAGAGGGAGAGAGAGAGAGAGAGAGAGAGAGAGAGAGAGAGATTAGATTAGATTAGATTTATTCATTTACACCCTGGGACTGACCCAAAGGGTAGATATACAAAAGAAAATACATTGTGACTTATATACTAAAAATTAAAACAAAAACTAAAACCGAAAACCTTAGTAAGTTGTATAAATATTTAAACTGCATTAATGACAAATAGCTAAATTCTCTCTCAGTGTGCGTAATATGTATATATTTGAGTGTTTTACAATCTAGCGCGTGGTGTAAGCGTTGTCGCGGATATGTCATTGGAATACAGATAAGTATATAATTTATTTCTAAAAATCGCTAGTGAAGTAGCAGAAGTTATCACATACGGCAAATTATTCCAAAAATACGCTGCAGAAACCGAAAACGAGTTTTTAGGTGCCATCGTCCGACATAGTGGAACAACGAATGTGTCTCGAGATGTGCAACGAGCCGATCGACGTAATTCGGGCAGGTCAGATATATATGTAAATCGGTCTAAAATGTATTGTGGAGCTAATCCATGAACCACCTTATAGATAAATATTCCTAAGAAATAATTACGTCTGCTTCTAACAGTTAGCCAATTTAACTTTAGCCGGTATGGTGATATGTGTTCTGATCTGCGTAGATCGAATATAAACCGAATGCTGTTATTTATAGCTCGTTGCAATATAACATTTAACTCATCAGTTAGATCATTATAAATTAAGCATCCATAATCAATATATGGGAGTATGAGCATTTGAACAAGTTGAGTTCGAAGCTTGCATGATAAACTCAGAGAGAGAGAGAGAGAGAGAGAGAGAGAGAGAGAGAGGGGAGGAAAAGGACACGAGACGTCCGTTATTAGTTTATGACATCGCTAATTTTGGAGAAATCGCGAAAACTCGCGGTGCTCCAAAAACGACGTTGTCCGAATGCTACATGCGTGTTGCCGTGGTAAGTCGGAGTGGTAGGGGGTCCTCGAATCCATGCATCGCCGCGTTGCGGGGCGGCGAAGTTGTTCAGTTGTTTTACGAATCGCGAGCGAGCAGGAAGGTATCGTCGCCACCGTCACGATGCCAAAAGCAAATAAACGAATTTTAAAACGAATAGCTTGTTCCTTTTTTCCGCCCTGTTGCTGACATTTTTTGGTGCGGAAACCCGGGAGCTGTTACGGGAAACGGGGCGGAAATTAAGACGCCTTTCGCGACTGATTCGAGAACCTGTGTTTGGCTTAACAAATGAAGGCTGCCGGGACGAGAAAGCGCGGTAGAGTTCCGCGTGGCCGAGCAATTCCTGCGAAAAGAAAATGCGCTGAAAATGACAAAGAGACGCAATCGTCGAATGAAGGGAAGAAGCTGACGAGACGCAGAGGACAAAGAACAAGTGCGTTAATATAGCCGGGATGAGACACCGTAATCAACGGCGAAATGAAGAACTTGTGCGGGAAATTGATTTTCGCGGCATTAATTCGCAGCAGGAATCGAGGCGCCGCGTTAGATTCGAACGTTTAAACAAAGACGAATCTTCGTCTGCGATTACACACGCCATCTTGGCATCATCGTCGGTTTGCCAAGGCAGCTTTGTCCGTGTTCCGCGAGAGGGAGCCGTGAGTCGGAGTGTCGAATTCGAATATTTTCGCGGAAATGAACCGTCGCCGTCGCTCGCGAGTGAGTCCGCCATCTTGTTATGTCAGTCAGCTTGTCCAAGTGGGTCACGCGGCGTTTCATTGGAACGAGAAACGGAGCGTGGCAGGGAATTCGAAGGTTCTCTGGATAACGACTTTCCGAGCGCGACCGAGTCTGGGGTCTTAGGGTCTACTTCTATTCCTCCGGTACACTGTCGCCGCGTTCCGCGACAACAAGAGTCAGATGTCGACAGAGGAAACGAACACTCGTTGGAAAATCGAACGTCACATTCGATCTCGTTGGACGAAGAAAAGCCTAGGAGAAATCCGTCTATAGAAACGAATGCATTTCAGAATCAAAGTATGTTTGAGCATCTTGCGAACACAATTGCTAACGCGATTCGGCAGGCGACGACGAACAATGCGACATTGAGTCAGATAGTCAACAGGCTGGCTGCAAGTCCGTTACCGCGTTTCAATGGCGACCCTGCATCGTGGTTAAGATTCAAATGGGCATCTGCACTTTCTTTAGAGTCGGGCGGATTCACGGAACGCGAGAATGTAGCACGCCTCTACGACGCTCTCACGGGAAGCGCGCGCGAAGTAGTAGAGGGGATTATGATTGGCGAGTGCTGCGCGGATACGATTCTTAAATTATTGGAAATGCGTTTCGGGAATGCGGACGCGGTTGCCGGAAAGGTCGCCGCCGAGTTACGGAAACTTCTTAGAATTAGTGCATCTGGCAAAGATGTTGTGTCATATGCGACTAAATTAAAGGGTGGCGTCGCGGCAATACAGTCGATGAAACATTTAGGTTTTTTAAATAGCCCTGAACTTATGCGTGATGTATTAAAAAAATTGCCGCCGACTATTACCTTTGCGTTCGAATCTCATTTGGAAAGTACCGATGGTTCCGAACCGAAACTTGTAGCTCTTTCCAACTTTATGTTTAAACGCGCTGAATTAGCTTGCCGGGCGGGTACAAACGTAAATATGAGTGTTCAGGGAGAAGGAGCTCTGCGTGTAAGTTTGAGGAGACCTGAGTACTCAGCGGGTATGGTGTATACGGCTAATATAAAACCGGCTCCCATGCGAAGCGGTCGCGTCAAAACAAATGAAATAAAAGGGTGCCACTATTGTCTACGTATCAGTCATGATGTTTCGAGTTGCCGTGAATTTCGGTCACTCCCAGTAAAGCGTCGTTGGGATTGGGCGAAGGCGAATCGTCGATGCTTCTGCTGTTTATCTGAAACGCATCTAGCCGATGCTTGCCGAACCGCCCGAAAATGTACTGAACAAAACTGTGAGAAGTTTCATCATGCAACCCTGCACTATAGCGCCGCAGGCGTGAGAAAAGAAACCCCAGAAATTCCAAAAAGGCGGCGAGGTGTTCCGAAAATTGTGTCGGTCGCGGACGTCTCCAACGGTAATAAATCAGGATCGAGTTTATGACTACATTCGAGTCAAGTTTTATTCAAAATAGTTAGCGTAACGCTCTCTGGTCCTAATTCGAAAATGAACACGTTCGCCCTGCTGGATGACGGATCGACTGTTACCCTCTTAGACTCTGATGTAGCGCGGGCATTAGGTGCGTCCGGTCCTCGGGTTGCGATTAGTTTGTCCGGTATAGCGCCGGATTTGCCGCTAAAAATTAACAGCGAAAGGGTTACGGTCGAAATATCGGGGAAACTTATCCCTCCCCCAACAATCGTTAAGAGAAGACCTAGTCGATCGCTTTCCGGGTGAAATCTGTATACAGCCGTATGAAAATGCAAGGCCGACAATATTAATAGGGCAGGATCACGCCCATTTACTGGCTTCCATCGAAACGTTAAGTACAGTTGTTGGTTTGCCATTCGTTTCTCGGACACTATTGGGATGGGTCATGTACGGAAGCGGGAATCGCGGTAGCAATTCGAGAATTAGAACGCCGAGGTACAATTCCGCGACTTGGGAAACATATGAAATGGATTCGACATCGAACCGTAAGGATGACAAAATGCATCGTCTTGTTAAAGATTTTTCCAAACCGACAACACAGGCGTATGCTGTTCGGAACGTATTACCCCAAATGAGCGTCGAGCGCAAGCGATCTTAGAAGCGACGACGAAAAACGTAGAAAATGCGTAGGAAACAGGTTTATTGTGGCGATATGACAACGTCCGATTTCCGAACAACAAACTCGGAGCGACGAAGCGCCTTAAAGCTATTGAATCCAGACTCGACCGTGATCCCTATTTCGCGAAATTGTATTATGCGGAAATGTCTCGCTTTATTACCCTGGGTTACACGATAAAAATACAGAAAGATACGGAAACGAATAACCGCGTATGGTACTTACCGCATTTCGGTGTTACAAATCCGAATAAACCTGATAAAGTACGACTAGTGTTTGATGCCGCTGCCAAATTCGACGGGATCAATTTAAATGATATGTTTTTATCGGGCTTGAACTTACTGCAATCATTGTTGGGCGTTCTGATGCGCTTTCGGTGTGGCAAAATATAAAGCGGATATATGGGACATGTTCCTCAATATTAGACTGAAACCTGAAGATCAGGACGCACAGCGGTTTCTTTGGCGAGGACGAAATCGACGAAAGGAACCCGATGATTACAGAATGGTTACGCTCTTATTCGGATCAAAGGCATCACCCTGCAGTGTCTTGTTTGAAAAAAATAAAAACGCGGAATCATTCTCAGCGATAAACCCAGGCGCAGCCATAAAAATAAAAACACAAATGTATATGGATGACCTCTTTGACAGCTGCGATGATTTAAACGTAGCGAAAGCGACAATCACAAGTATTCGCGAGATTAATCTAAAGGGTGGATTGAAGATGCATGACTGGGCGTGTAATGATCCACGAGCATTGAAGGTTATCCCATGTATTGAAAAAGGTAAATCGCAAGGAAATTTGAGGTTCTTCTGAAAAAACGACAAAGAGGAGGTGCTTGGCCTCCGGTGGGGTACCGATACTGATGAATTTCACTTCAACATAAGCGAGCGTTTGGTACCTGGTGATATAAGAGACAATAAACGCAAGCCGACAAAAAGAGAAGTACTTCGAAACGTGATGTCAGTTTCGATCCTCTTCGATTCCTGGCGCCACTTATAGTTAGGTCGAAAATATTGTTACAAAAAATTTGGCTGAGCGGAATTGGGTGTGATGAGAATATACGCGAAGAGGAACAAATTACTTGGACAAAGTGGATGGGAGAGCTAGAGAACTAAAAAATTGTAGCTATTCCCCGCTGTTATTCCCAGTTGCGAGAAACTAGAACCCTCATAGAGCATCATGTATTTTGCGACTCTAGCACAGAAGCATACGCAGCTGTGGCGTATTGGCGGAAATTCTGGATTACAAAAATACGCGTTCGATTGAAGTCGATTGTAGCTAATTGCGGAATGTGCAAGATATTACGTTCACGGCCTAATCCACCGATTATGGTCGTCTTTACCTTCCGCGAGAACCGGTCATCACTCGCGCCCATTTACTCACTGCGCAGTTGATTATTTCGGACCCATGCAAGTAAGGGTTGGTAGACGTCGGGAAAAACGATGGGGCGTGTTATTTACTTGCCTTGTTGTACGAGCGGTTCACATTGAATTAGCTTCGTCCCTTCCGTCAGATTCAGCCAATTTAGCCATTCGCAGAATGGCGGCGCGACGCGGACAACCGACTGATCTTTACTCGGACAACGGGACGAACTTTCGTGGCGCTAACGCTGAACTAAGGGAAGCCGTTTTATCGTTAGATCGCGAAGCATTGAAGAGATATGGACAAATGAACGAACTAGATGGCATTTTATCCCACCCGCTTCTCCTCATATGGGGAGAGTTTGGGAGCGTCTCATACATACAGTGAAATCCTCGCTAAACGCGTTTTTAAAGGAACACGCACCGCGAGAGGAGACGCTTTTAACTGTCTTAGTTGAGATCGAACATGTCATAAATTGACGTCCACTCACGTACGTCTCCCCGGACCCGCCAGACGGTCAAGCCTTCACACCTAATCACTTCTTGTTTGGTACGTCCTCCGGCCATCTCGCTTTACCCAGATTCGATATTGAAAAAAGGTGCATAAGAAAGCAATGGGAATTTGCGCAGTTCATGGCCGACTCATTTTGGAAGCGATAGATTCGGGAGTATCTGCCAACACTTTTACAGAGAGAAAAGTGGCTCAGGGATTGTGCGAATCTAGCGACTGGAGATATCGTGCTGATAGTAGATAACCTAGCTCCTCGTAACGCATGGACTAAACGGGTAGAAATTCGAACGGTGAAAGGAACCCTGTTAAAATCAGCGGACAAGGTAATTTGGTTTGCTAAGACAGAAAAAAACTTGTAACTTGCAAACGTAGTGCAGGACGGCTTGGTCCGTGAGTTGTTGACTTGCGAGCATTAGTGATACTAGTAATGCGTATATAAGTTAGTATGTCCGACCTGTCCGACTGTTTAGTGAGATGGTTATTGTTACATATTCATGTTATAAAACGATCCGTTATACAGCGTACTAATCGACGACTACGTTTGTTTTGGAGTCGGATCGTCATTCCAATGCGCGGAGTGATTATTGCGCTTTCTTTTTTATTTTGATTCACGAGAAATGTTGTTAAACATAGCTTGATTATATCGCGTAAAAATACATGTAATATATTGATTTGCGAGAATTCCGTTTGTATGTTCCGTTCTGTGCGGTCCGTTTGTGATCCGTTTTGCGTGCTTCATTCTGTAAGCTCGTTTGTATGTTCCATTCTGAGCGCTCCGTTTTATGCGCTCCGTTTGTGATCCGTTTTGCATGCTTCTTTTTGTAAGCTCGTTTGTATGTTCCGTTCCGAGCATTCCGTTTTATGTGCTCCTTTTTATGTGCTCCGTTGGTGCGCTCCGTTGAAGAGCTCCGTTTTGAGTGATACCATTGTACTTCGAGAATATACGATTATCGATGAGAATTTTTGAGTTCTAAAATCGGCTAGTAGAAATCAGATTGTAAGTTGAACAGTTATATATGATTGAAATGAAAGTAGAGACAATTGGGCTCATTAATTGCAGGCCCGAGATATGTTTAATGCGAAGTCGATCGATACATCGATGCTGAAATTTAGTGTACAACTGGAGATTGTACAGGGGGGAGAATATCGTGAACGAAAACGGAGTCTAATTAAACGGTACTCGGCGTAGGTTTTCCCCATAATCGTGGTTTTCCCTACGCCATTGCACACCCGAATGGGGGTACCGTCAGGATTGGCTGTGGCTAAGCGAGGCGAGAACGTAATAGGCTACGATTGTAAAGGTTCAAATGGCGAGGATATTGCGATAATGATAATTAAATTTGCATTAATTGATATCGTATATTGTATCGTGAGGAGCACCGAGAAGGATGCGGATTTGCTTGACATGACTAGGTATAATGACGAATAGACAAGCATGAAGTACGATCTGTTCGAACGTTGTATGAACTCGCTTCCAAACGTATAGCGTCCATTGGTTCCGAGCATGTGGGATTGGAGCGAGGCTCCGATTTGGCGGCTGTGCTGGCCTTCGGATTAGCGTAAGGTTTGGAAGTTTGGAGCACTTGAATTATAGTAAACTCGCTTTCGAATCTGCAACAACCTAGCCTGTTGGTTCCGAGCTCGGGGGATCGGGGGACGCCCCGTTCTGGCGCCGATGCTGGCTTTCAGGTGGGGGGCTCGAGAGTTCGCAGTACAGAGAGAGGTAAAGAGATATATAGAGAGAGAAGGGTCAACAGAAACAGTGAGAGAACGAGAGAGAGAGCGAGAGAGAGAGAGAGAGTGTGTGAGTGAATGAGTGAGTGAGAGTGAGAGGAGGAAAAGGACACGAGAGATCCGTTATTAGTTTATGACATTGCTAATTTTGAAGAAATCGCGGAAACTCTCGGTGCTCCAAAAGCGACGTTGTCCGAATGCTACATGCGTATTGCCGTGGTAAGTCGGTAGGGGATCCCCGCGCCGCGGGGCAGCGAAGTTGTTCAGTTGCTTTACGAACCGCGAGCGAGCAGGAAGGTATCGTTGCCACAGTCACGATTCCAAAAGCAAATAAACGAATTTTAAAACGAATAGCTTGTTTCTTTTTTCCACCCTGTTGCTGACAAAATTAAAATCAAGATTTGATTTACAATCAGTAAAGCATTCTTATGTAGTAGGACAGAAATTTTGGCTCTTTCTCCCCAAAGGAGTCAAAGGTAAATCTCCAAAGCTACAATGTGATTGGGATAGACCATATATAATTAAGACAAAACTAAATGATGTTGTTTTTGGAATTAAAAAGGAAAATATAAGGTCGTTCATATTAATTGTTTAACAAATTTTCTAGAATAATTTTATTTATTTTATTATATTTTATAAAAAGAGTTAATCCACTAATGAATACTAAATTAAAATATAAATATTCACTAACATTCACTTTGATATTATTTGATGATTAATCATTATTTTCGTATCTTTGATTTCTTGGAGGGTTCAAGTATAACCTTAGAAATCTGGTTACATTTTGAATTTTAGATCGTTCTGGAGGGTTGATGGAACCTTGGACATCTAATGAAGTTCAAATGAAGTGATGAATTGAATCATTTTAAATATAACAAAGAGAATAATTTAACACCAATTTATTATTTATTTATTTTTATTCATTTGAATGATTGAAACCATAAACATTACTTAAATACTAATTTATATATTTAAATATTATCAATCGTTTTAATTATTTTCGACTTTCTCAATTAGAAATAATTATATTTATATAGCAATTGTAAGACATTTTACTTTGTATAGTTGCTGCCTCTGTTTTCTTTTTGTTTAGACGTACTGTAACGTGGGACGTTTTTAGTTCTAACAAAAATTAGTTTTCCCAGAGTTTCATCTTTCTCTAGCTTGCACAGCTGTTACTAATAAAATTAAAAAAAAAGGAAATGTACTATTTTCCAACATTCGACAACCAGAAGATAAGCTTCTTGCAACATGTGGCCGAGAGATACATGTCGAGCATCATCGTAGTAGAAATGCCGCGAACCCTCTCGAGTTTCGTGTAAATTTATGATTGTTCGTAGATCAGTTTCTGATCACACGATCCGCCGTAGCTAACGGCCGGAGCATTATCCCATAATAAACTTAAAAATATCTTATACCGATAGAACACTTCCTGTTGTCGAATACATGTGGAAAACTAAAAAAACTAAATAATTTTTGTCCCGAATGATGTCACGTCCTCGTTGTTTTTCTTTTAGTAATACCAACAATTACCATTGCAAATATTATAATCAATTAACCATTAATTATAGAAGCGTTACTAATAAAATTCATTGTCAGCGTACAATTAGATTTATGTCAATAAGTTTAGAAGTATATCTTATTGAATTTAATACCTTTTTAACGGTATTAATTTAATAACAGTTATGATTATAAGTAATAAATAATCGGAGTATTGCGCGATGCATATATCATCAATTGCGAATACGTAATCCACGTAATTATTGCGTTTAGATATAAGTTTATAATATTATATTGTAAGGGAAGATAGTATACATCATATCCACTTTTCCCCACTTTTCCGGGCATAAGCCCTGCCCCTTTTTCTCTATCGTCCAATCTTGACATAGACAATTTTGGACTCTCATCCCATGAGCATAGAGAGGGAGAAGTCCTAGATCTCTAACCGAGGTGACGATTTAGGAAAACCTATTTTCAAAAATCAGTCCGAGAGTCGACAGTCCGAAAGTCGACAGTTACGGAGTCGACAGTTTAAAAGTCAATTTGAGGAGTCGAAGCTAGGTTGGACCCAAATAATCTCTGGAATCATTTGCGACTAGTAAGCAATTTGTAAGGTTCGGTTTATTTTAATTTCTTTCATACATTTATACAATTTTCTTTACAATTTTTGATTTCCAGGATAATTCCTTTTTCTTTTTCCTCTTTTCCTTATTTCATAAAACAATACAAATTAATTTAAAAGCTTGAGGTTGGATGCTTCTAGTTAAGGTACCAACTTCGAGGTATTGAATTCATTATTTGAACAAAATTCTTTCATCTAAATTCAAAGGCTTGAGGTTGGACGCTTCGTCGTCAAGGTACCAACCTCGAGGTATTGAGTTAAAGACTTGTTGCTAAATTCATTTGATTTTTAAAATAATCCTATTTCAAAGGTTTGAGGTTGGACGCTTCTTCGTCAAGGTACCAACCTCGAGGTATTGAAACAAAAGGCATCTTCTTTTCTTATTCCTTTTTTTTTTGGATTAGAAACAAATGCTTGAAGTTGGATGCTTCCTCGTTAAGGTACCAACTTTAAGGTATCAATCTAACCACGTTTTTTTTTGTTAATTGAACCCCAAATCAATTATTCCCTAGTATCCTTTCCAAAAATCATACTATCTTCCATTATTTTGTAATGTACCTAAAATATAAATTATAATAATGATAATAATAATTGTATATTTTATTTCACCATTTCTCCACTATCCCGGTCGTCCCAAGGTAAGAGGGACGAATAATAAATTTTAAAAACTTCTTTCTTTTATTATTTGTACTCCGTTGTGTTCGACGCTGGACTGGTAACAGTACTACGATGGATACATTAAATTGGTAACCAAAGAGAAGATCATCAAATTTGAAAATTTAAGTTTGGATCTTAGAATGTAATGCCGTCGGTTAGGGTTGTTACGTGCCAGCGATTTTCCCTAACTATTTTCTTTTTGTTTTCGGCGGTAAGTTGAGAAACTGGCGAAGATGACATATATTGGATAAGTTCAATAATTCTAATTGTGTCAACTTCAATCTCAACAGTTAAATATCAATGAATTAAAATTACATTTTTTTGTGAGAGAGAGGGTAATGTTATAAATTCGTAATTTAGAATTCCGCGCTTTCAATCAAACCTCTCTCATCTTTTATTTATATAACTTTGAGTTGCGTGAACATCGACGTAGATTTGTTATTGTTTTATAGAACCTAAGATTTTGACAGTTTATGATTAAACGTTCATAAAATATTATCTCCTGCATTTTATTTAAAATGGATTAAAACAATATAATTAGTGGTTTAAGACAGGCTTGATTCTTGAATAAATATAAATTCTAAGGGCTATGCCTACCAAAGCTGACGATCTTTTTAAAACTTTAAAAACTCACTTTATTAAAAAATAATAAAAAATTAAAATTATACAAAATTTGTAAAATTTAAAACTGATTTATAATCTCGACTCGGCGTTTCGGACCTCTCGGGTCCATCTTCAAGAGTCTGTCTGATTGTAAGATTGAAACAATATTACAAATTTTTACTTCTTGGAGACATATAGAAGTGAATCGTAACACTTCTTTAGTTTGTCTGTGTGTACAATTTTTGTTTTTTGTGCTTCTATACTGAACTTAACGTTATGCGTCCCCATAATTTCCAATATTTCGTATGGTCGGACATATTCGTCGTCCATTTTCCCATGTCTGGGTTCCTTTAGTAAGAATACCCTTTCTCCTACATAAAAGTGTGTTACATTCAATTTGCGATCATAATATTGTTTTGATCTGTATTTTGCTTGAACCAAATTCATAGCACCCAGTTTTTGAACCTCGGAAATAATTTTTATGATCTCTACGAGGTAATCATCATATGTCACAAGTTTTTCTCTGGCATGATAAGATGATGGTAGTCGTGCTGTTTTACCATATACAAGCTCATGTGGCGAATAATTTGTGCCTTCGTTAACGCTTGTATTATAGGACAGCATGGCATATGGCAGCAATTTGTCCCAATTATCCCGTGCTTTTATAACATTTTTTAAATAATCTGTTAAAACTTGATGACTCCTTTCCAGGCTCCCATTACTCTGTGGGTGATAGGCTGAAGTTGTAAATGTTTTTATGTTGAAAAGTTTAGCGAATTATTTTAAAGTTTTTGCGATAAAGCATTTACCTTGATCTGTAAGGATGGACAAGGGAGCTCCGTAAAGACAAATAAAATTCCTTGCAAACGCCGCCGTGCAGCACTACTTGCTTATGTCCTCCAGCCACTGAGTCGTGAAATTCTTTAATTATTTCAAACCGTTTTTTAGTATCTGGTACAGGATGATTATTTTTATAAAAAGTAACGTTTAGGTTCTATTCACTAAATATTAATAAGAATGTTTCTTGTATTTCGTGCCATTTTGGTTTTTGGAAAATATCGTAATCATATCCATTTAATAAAGAGGTCATTTTAAATTTATTTAATAACAATCTTAACACTTTTAAACAACGTGTGATGTTAAATTTTAGTGCGTTATCATCAATTGTGCGTTTAACAATTAATAAAAAAAAATAATTCTTACCCGTTTTATAAGCGATTATCTCACCAATTCTGAAGTATTTTAATTGTGTATCGTGTTTGTCTAAGTATTTCCTTTCTACCATTGCCATAGCGAATTCATCAACTAAAAGTCCATCTGCTGTAGAGAAGTAAATAATAAGGGGCGAGATGGTTACGATGGTTAAGGCGTCCGCCTTGTTTCGTAACTTGAACGTCTCCGAAGGTTCTGGGTTCGAGTCCCCGTGTAGACAATTTTCTGCGGGTTGAATTGAACTCAGTACCGACACTGCAATCACCTACCACATGGTTTGAGGCGTGGTTGCAGTGACATTTCACGCTAATCTGGTAGATATTTGAGCAAACAAATTTCTCATTTTTCGGATAGATTGAGCGACATAAGAAACCAATAAGTTATTATTAAAATAATAATAATAACAATAACAACAACAATAACAATATTATAATAATGTCTTTAGGGGTCCAAAGTGAATGATGCGTAACACAATGCGGCTATGCAAAACGCTGCATCTTAGCCTATCTTCCCAAATGGCCTAGTCTCACCTCTACGTGTGCTTATGAAAGCCCTGGACTCTTAGCAACCTTGCCAGAGATCGGGTAACTAACCCCAGTGGATGGCGAGGTAAGAGACAAACGAGAGAGGCATAACAACGCGGAGTAGGGCCAACCACCCTACTCCCTTTAAATGCGGTTATAAATAGTATAATGCGCAGGGCTCCTGACCATCGGGCTGCTTCGGATGCAGTCCAGCCCCGAGGTGGTGGGGCCGAAACGGGTGCCCCGGGAACACAACCCACGAATGCCCACGGACGATTTCAGTGGACGGAGGATCTCAGGCAATATCTAATGCGCTGCTACGAGAAGAGCTGTCCGCAACAGAGAGGCTACATGGCGCGAATGCATAGTCGGTGCAGTCGGTTGCAGTCCCGCGAAAAAAAAATTCAAGATCAAGCGATATCTTTTCAGATCCGATTCGATCTAATGAGATGATATTTGATCTGGGTTATGACCACATCTGCAGCGATCTGTAATTTTTATATCAAATTAGATCTAATCAGATATCACAATATCTCATGTTAGATATTGTCTGATCTTGTCAATGATCTGATGTGATCTGAAGAAGATCTGATGAGATCTGAATAAGATCTTATTTGATCCAGTAATATCTGTGCAGATGTGGCCATAACTCAGATCTGATTTGATCTGAACTTTTTTTTCTCGGGGTAATGCATCCCAAACTGGAAGATCGCTTTTCTCAACAACTGAGAGATTATGTGGTCTATCTGAGGCGGATAGGTTTCGTTTTTCCCAGCTGTCAACCGGTACCGGATGTACGGGCAATAACAACTGAGCCCGTACGTAGTGATGGGAGAGAGGCTCCATATTATGAAAGCACGACACTCGTGTTTAGGCGAAATCTGACAACGAAAATTTTGCCTTGAACAACGAGAAATAGACAGAGCAAATAGCCTACTTCTGGATGCTCTACCGGATGACTGCGACCTGTGGAAAGTAAATTGTGCCGTTTACGAGGCTGCGAGTGATCTGGTGACTCCGCGAAATCTGACACAGTTATAGGGGAGTCGGCAGATTACAAAATGCATGTCTCAATTGAACGGCAAAATTGGACTAACAAGGAAACTCGCTTCCCACTCAGTGTGTGATCGACTATTCAACATCTGGCCGTTCATTTACGGCTAAAGTCAAGAAGTTCACTCAACAACTGCGGATGTACTATCACACACTGAACAAGCTGAAGTTGCTCAACATCAAGCAACGTTTGGCCGATAAAATTTGGGTTTTGGCGGATACCAAAAAGAGGCTGCAAAGACGGGAGGATGGAATTCGTCAAAATGCAACATCTTGGTAGAATCCTTCCAACCTCTTCAAACATCGTATCGCAGCCTCACGCGAGTTTCCGTCGATGGCCTCGGTTGAGGAATTGTGGGGGAGCATCTAAGAGAAAACATCGAGGCTTAATGCATACACACCAGGTATTGAAATCTTTACCGAGTTGTGTGACGAACTCGCACAACATAGTGAAGATTGCCTACCCGTCAGTGCATTAAAGGTGAAAAATGGGATGGAATTAATAACTACTGGAGGAAAAAGTTGTTGGGAACTCGATACTAAATCTGAGCTAGTTAGCGGGAATCTTGATATGGTTGCAACGCATGGAAAACGATGACCAATGCGGATGAGAGACGATGGAGCAATCAGGAGACTTGTTGGGTTCGCGGATATTCGGTTTATTGAAGCAAAACTCTCTTGTAGGTGAATTTGCATGAAATCTCAGCAGAGATTTCATAGCACATCCGAGAGAGAAAAATCGAATTCTATTAGAGATTGTGCGCCGCCGAATTCCCCGCAGGGCACTCCGCTCTGCTCGTTGTCCCTCACGCTGGTGCTCTGAAAAGAGCGGATTTTAATGTTATCCTTAAAAGGATAATGAGGGAAAGCAAGAAAGGGAAATGTTTATTTTTTCGATCTTTTTTTGTGGTCCGTGAAGGAATGGATGCAAGCCGCGGTTGCCAGTGGCTATCTACCTCCTGATTGCGTGACAGCTCACTAATCAGAGGCGAGTTTAGAGGTTATGGTCGTTCCACGTTAATCTTGCCCTTATCCTGGGAGTATCTTGATGCTACGGTGTAGGTGGTAAGCAAAAGTTCGGAATTTTATAAAAATTTGTTATTTCTCTTCAACCTGTTCCGTTGACCAATTTTCGGAAGAGTCTAATGCTCTGAGATCTTCATCGTCTGGGTGGTGAAGTCGGAATCAATCAATCGCTACCGCGTTTATCTAATATGTGGCCTGATCGTGCGACGGCGCACCAACCAAAATCGAGCAGCTTTTGTGTTTTGTTTAAGTCGAAATGAAAATGTTTAGAAGTTTTAAGATCACTTCTTGTTGAGCGCAGTAAATGTTCGGTGCGCTATGATTGGTGGAGGTTTCGAGCGCGGCGATCGGTCGACGTTTCGAGAGATGTGCTCGGTCGGGACGATCTTACAAACGGAAAACTTTCGAAGTTTTACGATAATTTTCTCTCTAAGCGCGGTGAATGTTCGGCGTGCGATAATTGGTTGACGCGGTGGTTGGTCGAGGGATCGTTTTTTTTTGTAATCGCAAACGAGAGCTTAGGAGTTTTAACAAAGTTCACTTCTGTCCATCAGCACCTAGCCCGAATATTCACCTCTTATATAAATGGAGACCAACCCATTCCGCACCGGCTGGTGGAGGGAGGGCCAAACGACACTAATCCCAAAATCGGGAGACTTGTCCTATCCGAGAAACCATAAACCGATCACGTGTCTCAATACGTTATACAAATGGTTCACTAACATCTTGAACCAACGTATTGAGAAATCCGTGAAACCGGTGTGGCAACGGATAGTAGAACAACGAGACCGCAAAATGGGTGTATCCGGCTGCAAGGACAACTTATTTATTGACAGGTGTGCTTGTCAGGACTCTGTCCAGTACAAGCGAAACATGTCGATAGCCTGGCTGGATTACATGAAGGCGTATGACTCAACATCGCACGAGCTTTTAAGCTTGTTGCTCAAACGCCTCCATGTTCACCCAAACATAATGGGAATTGTAGAAGACCTGATGCCTCTTTGGAAAACACGCTTTGTCATGACATCGGGCAAGCGTCGAACCACGTCTAGACTAGTTCAATTCAAAAAAGGTGTCTATCATGGAGATTCTCTGAGTCCTCTGCTCTTCTGCATCTCACTATTGCCTCTATCCGTTGCTCTCTGGAAATCTCAAGGGTACATGTGTGGACCGCCTGGTGAACGTGTACGTAAGATCATGCATCTTTTCTATATGGATGATCTTAAATTATACGCATCGGGCGAGGATCAATGACATCGATCTCTGAACATCGCCCTCACATACTCGAGAGACATAGGTCTTTTGGAGACTGCAGAACTTTAATTTTTGTTGGTGGAGTGACTATGGCATGTTTTCACGCCGAAGGAATAGTTCCCGAATATATTATAAAATTTATTATGTGCAAAAATTGAGGCAAGCAAAACTCATGTACGTGCGCAAGCATTTCAATTGGAATCTATAATTTTCAAAAAGAGATATCTCAGGAGATACCATCTGAACTTGCAGCAGAACATTTAAGATTTATAATTACTTTTTGAAAATTATAGATTCCAATTTCACTAAATGCAAAACTAACTAGAGTAAGCAACTTCATTGATCGCCCTCCATCAAATTTATTATAAGTATCCTGACTGAGCACTGTATTAGGCCGATCCGAAAAAAAATTATTGATGCTGTTCGGGTCAGTGAAAGACTGAGGCAGCTCACTAATTCTATTATTACTTAGACCTAGTAACTTTATATTCCACCAGAACTCATTATACTTGAGAGCGTTTAGTCTCTCAAAATAAGCCTTACGTTCACTTCTTAAAATATAAGTCGTTTGATTACGCAGTAATTTATAATAAGATATATCGTTATCTGATCTATCCCAGTTACCACAAGTTGCAAATGTACGTAAAAATGACGTCGATTCCGAGACGGCTTTAAGTCATGTCATAAGGCTGGCAAAAAGGCGTTTGCAAGTGAGACGTCCCGAAAGGAACGACTTTTAGCCACTGTTTTTGATACAATTTTCCAACTTCGCCAAAGTGATGACAAAGTGACGTCATTTTTTAGCCAACCGAAAAACACGAAACTTACAACGTCATTATTACGATCCTCTAAATGACGTCTCTTCAATGTTATCTTTATGATATCATATTATTGTTGAATTTTGTACGTCTTTGAAGAGACTCCATAAATCGGATTTGCAAATCTGCTGTTGTAAAATTGTTAAAGAGTCGTTGAAAACAATTTTACATCTAAATCTGTTAAATTATACTTACCATAACAGTTATACTAAAGTAATAAATATTTTAATATCATACTAACTTCTTGTTTAATTTGCATTATTAAAATATATAATGACTGTCAGGCTTGAAAGCAGTCGAAATGGGAAGGTAATTAAAATGTAGGTTATGTATTGGTCTAACGCACTACATATTACGGCATATTCATTAATCTGTACGGTCCAGGTGTAGTGCACATGTTTGTTAATCTCCGACCCTGGCCTTGGGGTACCAGAGACTAACCAATAAATGTACTACACCGAGACCACGGGGCTGCTGCTGACGAATATTTAGTTGCCGCATATTGTCTCCAGTAAAACTAATCCGCACGGCGCCGCCACTAGTACTTCCCTCAGCCGAACGCTCACGAAAGTTTGCGAAAAATTCCGATCGTTCGCTGACAACCGCAAATAAACCCGTATCATTCGGAAGTATTTTGCGCGTTTTATATAAAAATTGTCACTTTTTGAGCAGTTGGCTGTGTTGTGTTATTGTTATTGTTTTTCAAGTTATTGTTATTGTTGTTAATCTTGTTGTGCATAAGAAGTCTAATTTGAACAGAACAGAACCAACAGAACTTGCACCCTTTGGTGAGGTTAGGAAAGTGCAGTGTTTTTTTGGTTTTTGTACAGCTTTCTAAAAAAGTCTTGCTGATTTCCCAGAAATTCTATTGTGTATTTCGTAATTATTATTATTACGAAATATGCCATTCTGCGCAGTAAAGGGTTGCCAATCTTGGCATAAAATAGAAAAAGTGCACTTGTTTAGTGTGCCAATGGAGGACTCGATGAGACTGCAATGGCAAAACGCTATGCGAACAAACAGAGAATTAACGTCGAAGCACAGAGTTTGTTCAAAACATTTCTCTCCAGAGGACATCCAGTGGAGAAAAGAACTGAAGGACTCCGTTGGGAATGTTCTTGGTGTCGTAAGTATTATATTATTATTGTATATAGCTACCATGTAATTGCAAGCACCCAATTTTCTAAAAATTTCTAAATACCTTTGCAAAGACTTACAAAGACAAATTGCGTCTTCTTGCCATTCTAAGAATTCAAATATTTCAATCTAATTTTGCGTGCATGCAAGTTATTACTTATTGTGCAAAGCTTACAGCAATGTAAAACATCTGTAATTGTTCTTCAGTCTGCCTTGTTTAAAAACCCACGGTTGAAGCCAGGCATATTTCCATCGATATTCCAATGGACTGAAACCGACACTACTAACTGTCAAACAATTGAGCAGACAGTTGTGGAGGAAACCTCTGCAGGTTTTTTGAATCCAAGTGATCTAACCGATTCAACTGTCCACCTAACACCGCAGGAATCTCCAGATGTAGTGCACAACGTGGAAAACGGCGGAAGCGACTTGCTTATTTGTGAAACGCCAGCGTCTTCGCAGATTGAATTGAATCAATCGATTAAACATGATTTGATGGATTCACAGGATCAAGCAATACTTACGGTACACTACTCTCATTGTTTTATTATAATTTTCGGTTAAAGAAAATGTGTAATTCATTCAACTCCATATTTGCACCGTGAGAAGACTTTACAAAGTAATTATTTATTAGGTCTTATTATTTTCATATCACAGCAGGCAGCGCAGGGACATTTCTCCCTGAAAAGCATAACGCAGAATTTAATTCGTCTGCCAGAGTCATAGAGCATGAGTATGGGACTCTTGGATGGGATTGAGATGGTACATTTCTCGAAGCAAAGTCTGTCGAAGGACAAATTAGGTGAAATTGACGTGGTCACGTCCAGAGGAGTAGTCCTCCACCAAGAAGCTACAGGAATAATCACTGCACATATTTGCATTGCTGGATGTAGGTTGGACACAACAGCTGCCGAGTTCGACATTGGCAATATTCATGACGCTCAGGACATCGAAAATTTGGTGTTAAAAATCGAAGAGGCCAAAATTTGTAGTGGTTTTAATAGTCAGCCTCTTATTCATTTTTTGAATACGAAAATGGCTTTACAAGATCACATGGGTACCTGGAGACATAAAAAGTGCCAAATAATAATGAAGAAAAAAGTTTGCCAATTTTGCTTGCGCATGAAAAAGACGTACGCTACCCTATTGAAAAAATCGATGTCGTAAATTGCATCGTATCCGTCATCGTAAACTACATCGTTTACGATAGCATAAACTATATTAAAAACCACTACGTTAACGTCATGGTAAACTTAATGATAAACGATGTAATATTTTGGGATAGTATTTACTATAGTTTACGATGTTATAAACGATGTCGTAAACGATTCAACGCTTACAGACAGCCGTCGGATATCGTAAACTGCATAGTTCCGGACATCGTAAACTACGTCATTTCTGACATCATTAAGGTGGTCGTTTACTACATAATGTACAACACACCCTCTGTAAAAAAATCTCAGACATCGTAAAGCAAGTCGTACTGGACATGGTTAACGACGTCGTAAACGACATCGTAAAATTTTCAACATTTGAAGAGAGCTGTCGGATATCGTAAACTGCGTCGTTTCGGACATCGTAAACTACGTCGTGTCGGACATCATTAACGTCGTCGTTTCCTACATAATGTACAACACAACCTCTATACAAAAATCTCAGACATCGTAAAGCAAGTCGTACTGGACATAGTTAACGACGTCGTATGGAAAGAAGCAGTGTAAATTAAAAATATATTTATTCATCGCATTACCTTTAAGAACCTGCGAATACTCACGATGCTGGTGACAAGTCCGGGCGTATCAGTGCAAAACTTTTTAAATCTATTTAGCTCGCCTGGCCTTCGTATATTATCTTAGGTTTTCATCTCTTAACTCTTTATTGTGATGGGAATGGGTGCTAATTATTCAAGTAATTTTTGGAATAACTAAAAAAGAGCACTTCTTAAAAACAGTTGGACATTATTATGGAACATTTTTTTGGCTGTTTCAGCATTTTCTCTCTCTCTCTCTCTCTCTCTCTCTCTCTCTCTCTCTCTCTCTCTCGATCGACAATAATATGTATTTTATTAACAGAAATGATCACCGACAACAGCTCGCAAATGACAGCAATTGTATGATAATTTGACAGTTCTTTGAATGCTGGAAATTTGGACCTTTGGAAGTACATGGATTTGTTATTGTTTGTTATGTTTCCTGTGCAAATTTGGATCCTTCTATTTCAGCCACTTTCTTCGCGATTCTCTGTGTTCCAGTTTTAAAAGAAAGACCATGCCAAAATCGCTACCCAATCATCAGCAAATGAACAACCTCCGAAGACAACTTACGACAATAATGATTTTGGGAAAAAATGTCTTGAGATTAATTACAATGAATATGAAGTCCGGCCAGTGTCATTGATAAATGTCATAAAGTGTCTGATGTATTCCTGATGAGATTGCTGATCTATTCTAATGTGATTGTAAAATACGATAAAATATCACGTTATGTATTTATTGATGATATATTACATAATAAAGAAATGTTGATTTTGTACTTCAATTTACATACATCTATGCATATGTTAAGTTAGTTCACCCAATTTTATCGATTTCTTAAAAAAAAATTCTAATTGGCCTATAATGTAGTTGAAGTTTCAATGGATATTTTGAGATATTTTGTTTCCCGCAGGAAAGGGTGCTAATATTCAAGATATCCGAGTCCAAAATTCAAGCTTTTAATATGGGAGTATATGAAAACCGCCTTTCAAACGACACATTTTTTTTAATTATGCAATGAGTTTTCTTAAAAATGTCTTCAAAAACTAGTATGTTCTACTCTTAGATACACAACATAATATGCATTTTTGAAAAATATAGCAAACGGTACTATTTTTTGAGAACTAGTAATGCTAAGTTCATAATTTCATGCAATTTGACGTATTTTCGATTGTGTCTATTTTGAGGTTAAATATCTCGCTTTACTGGGCATTCTGAAATTTTGCCTATTGGCAACTAGAGTATACATAAATGTCTAACAAAATATTCGCCAATTTTCTAAGAAAAAAAAATAAATTATAATATATAGTCCCGAAAAAGAGAACTACCTTAAGTCAAATTATTCCAAAATATTCGTATCATTTATGATTCAATTAAAATTTTCTAGAAATTTATTCATTTATAATTTCTATTTTACGGTACACTTCCCTCAGTGTAAATTTACCAGGTAGCCTATCGGCTGATAAAACGTCTGGCAATTCCGGCCGGTAAAATCGGCCGGTATTTATAAATAAAAGTTTCGACATAAACAATGAAAAAATAATAAAATTTATTAATATTTTATAATTGTTTTCGTCGAAAAATCTGTATTCGAATACCGTCCGGTTTTACTAGCCGGATTTACTAACCGATTTTGCCAGCCAGTATGACCAGACCGTTTTACCACTCGACACTACCTGGTAAATTAGCATGGTGTACCGTTTCGAAACACCATCTGAATATTCAGGTGGTATTACTAGCCGGTAAAATGGGCCAAATTTTTTCACTAGGGTCGTAAATAAAAATTATTACGTCATACAAGAGACTTATTATAGCTGGCGATGTTACAGTTGAATATGTCCGTTAAGACGAAGTATACGATGTCTGGTACTTTTTACGGTTGTTTTTTTTATGATTCAGTTTTATTATTTAAGACGTATAACATTTATTTGACAAGGAATTGTTATTAATTATATAATTGTTATATATTACACAATCATTAAATCTTGCGGAGAACCTCAGTATCCTCCTCAATTTGTTTCTTCATTTGGGACACATTGAGCCTTATTTGCGGTTTAAGTAGCCCACATTTACAGTTGTAATCTCAAAACTTTCAAAATTATTAACATCAACCATTAATGGCACTGAAAACGCTCCATATGGAGAAAATTAAGGCTCGAGGTACCCCGAAAGAATTAATGATCGTGGGTGTCGTTTACGTCGTCGTTAACCATGTCCAGTACGACTTGGTTTACGATGTATGCAATTATTGTACGGGGGATGTGTTGTAAATTATGTAGTAAACTACGACGTTAACGATGTGTGAAACGACGTAGTTTACGATGTCCGAAACGACGCAGTTTACGATATCCGACAGCTCTCTTCAAATGTTGAAAATTTTACGATGGCGTTTACGACGTCATTAACCATGTCCAGTACGACTTACTTTACGATGTCTGAGATTTTTGTACGGAGGGTGTGTTGTCGATTATGTAGTAAACTACGACGTTAACCATGTCTGAAACGACGTAGTTTACGATGTCCGAAACGACGCAGTTTACGATTTCCGACAGCTCTCTACAAAAGTTGAAACTTTTACGATGTCGTTTACGACGTCGTTAACCATGTCCAGTACGACTTGCTTTACGATGTCTGAGATTTTTTTGCAGAGGGTGTGTTGTACATTATGTAGTAAACGACCACGTTAATGATGTCAGAAATGACGTAGTTTACGATGTCCGGAACTATGCAGTTTACGATATCCGACGGCTGTCTGTAAGCGTTGAATCGTTTACGATGTCGTTTACGACGTCGTTTATAACGTCGTAAACTATAGTAAATACTGTCCCAAAATATTACATCGTTTATCATTAAGTTTACCATGTCGTTTACGTAGTGGTTTTTAATATAGTCTATGCTATCGTAAACGATGTAGTTTACGATGACGGATACGATGCAATTTACCACATCGATTTTTTCAATAGGGTAAGCGCGCAGCTCGATTCAAAAAGGAAGCAAAATGTAAGAAAATTCGCTTAAGTGTATCCCCTCAACAAAACGCAAGGTTACACAACTGAGAAAGGAAAAGAGAGGTGCCGAAAAAAGCAAAACACGAGCTTTGCGATGCATTATAAATTGGAGAGCTCTCCTAAAAAGCAAAGAAGAAGAAATCGCAAATCTAAGCGCAAAGAAAATTGACGATTTGCTTTTGGAAAAGAACGTTCCCGACAATGAATGTACCGTCGTTCGAGAGATTCTGCAGTCCACAAAGTGCAAATGTCTGAAGGGGAGACGCTATTCGGAATATTGGATGCTCCTTAGCATGTTAATGCACATGCGGTCCCCTAAAGCGTTCCGATTTCTCCACGAAAACAATATATTGCCGCTGCCGGATGTCCGCACAATCAGAAGGTACGTACATCATTAATGCCAGTTCGATTGCAATTAAATTACTCATTTTGTATATCTCATACATATGTATAAGTATAAAACCAACCCAGAAAACAACATTGGGTTTAAAAACTAGGGTCATTCGAATTCAACAATAATATATGTTATTTAAAAATTAAGAATTTCTGAAGAATCCATGTTGCTAAAAAGTTGCTATGTATAGAATTGATTTAAAAATTTGAAAAATGTAATATATTACACTTTGATAATTTTAATTCAAAATTGTACATACGAATTGTCAATTTGAAATATTCACATGAATCAATGCATATTATTGTTTGTATTCAAGTAAGACGCGATTAATGTTGTTTCATTAATGTGTTTCGATTATTTTCTAATTCTCAATGAATTTCTATATATTGTCCTGACTTAATATCTTGAATTTTATTGAATTTCAATAAATTACAGTTTTAAATTAATCAATAAATTAATCACATTAAACTGTCGTTTACTGGGAAGATATATTTTCATACTCACCGACGCTTTGGAGAACAATGTTCCAAGTGAAATTTATCTTCATATGCGAAGTACAACAGCTTTTTGTTCCGTTTCTAATGTGTTTGTTTCTATCATGAACATATGTCTTTCCGTTGTCGATACCAAGTGTGGGTTCGATGCCAACTTTATGGAGTTGTTTACCACCTTCATGGGTAAGCAGCCCGGACATCTCAGACACGGAGCTCTCCTCGTGGACGAAATGTCGACAAGAACAAGCGTTACTTTTAATAGTCAAAATTTAACCTATAAAGGAATTGTGGACTTTGGCGAAGGCGAAAAACAGGGCACGCTTGATGAACCAGCGGATCATGGTCTGGTCATCATGTTCCAAACCTTTGCTGGAACTTACGTTCAGCCCATTGCCGTTTGCATGCCGTAATCATGGAGGGTGCAGCGACAAATCGCACTTTCTGGTCAGAAGTCGGTGTAAACATGAGAACCAGTGTCTATTTTGTGAGATAATAACTTACAATTACCTATATCTAGTGAATTTTTTGCAAAAACATTTTGGAAATCAAATAAATATTTTTTAATTAATAGTTGTTGTGTTTCATTGAAAGAGTGAGAAAAAGAATTAAAAACTTGAGATAAAAAATCTAGAAGGGTATTTTGATTATTTTGTGAATTATTATTACAATGTAAAGAATTTTCAAAAATTTTAAACTTTGAAACGATTCGGAGTCAAGTGGATAAAAACTTTATAGAATCGTACAAACATAGAAATTTAATACGTCAAATTATTGGTCATTATCATAATTAAAAGTCGGCGTGATGGTCGTGCGGGCTAAGGCGTCAGTCTTAGTCCGCCCGAACTGAACGTCGCGAAGGTCCCGAGTTCGAATCCCCGTCTGTGCAATTTTCTCTGCTTATGTCCAGTGTGGAATAACCGGGGAACTTTGCTGGGCGAAGGTACGAATTTGGGACCGCTGCTGACCCCCGTCGGCAGTTATCCGTGCCGTCAGCGTCTTATTCGCGTGGGTCTTATCTCAGATAAAGATGGGATAAGCCCCGCGTCGTACTCGCTAAGGCACAGACCGCCGAATCTGCTGGTGGTACCGATATTGGGGAGGGGGACTGGCTCTGGGTGGGTGTTGTGTTGTCTTGTTCCGTCATGTATAATGTCTATGTGTTGTCCATCCTATACCTCTCCACCCGAGAGCCGACCCGCGAATAGGCATCTAAGTCATTAAAGCGGGGAAAAATTCCAAATCCTTTATCCTTATTATCCTTATTATCATAATTAAAATAATAGAAAGGAATCGTTGGTGCTGAAATAACGAGTCATTGATATCATTGGTCATTTAATTAACAATATATTTGAATTTTGAATTCCATAAATAATTAAACTCGTCAATAAAATCAAATCACACACATACAACATCCTCGTTCGAATGCGAATATAATAAGAGTCATTAAAATAAAATTAGTCATCGAGTCGTTGGTAAAGTATGTGAAGTCATTATATGTAAAATTGTCATGTCGTCAACGATGGAATAACTTACGCGGTAAAATAAATTAGAACGACGCGGTAAAATAAATTAGAACGACGCGGACACACATTCAATGCACACTCTCACACGCATACACAAATAAACATATATCATAAATATTTGGCGCAATCACATTACAATAATTATGTACATAAATCTCATTTTTAAACGGAATGGAAGAGAAAGAGGCTTACTTAAACTTTTGTCCTTTTGATGCTCGTCGTTCCTCTTGTTTGGGTCCTCCATCCGTCTTGTGATTATGGATTAGGCTGCTGTCACCTGGTGAACCTCAGATGGGTGTCGTACTTCCTCGCGACCACGAGGGAGAGGACCAGCAGCCTCTTGTGTACTGGACGAATGGAGTTGCCGTCGTCAGTCCATCGATATATCCTTCTGGTGTTGAATCCTCGCCGCCTCCATGAATGATGAGATTTGGTGCTGGCTGTTAATCTTTGTGTGGGCCCACTTTGATTTCGGAGCAGCCAGGGTCTCCGTAGTTGAGGCAGCGAGTCCTCCAGGCGTAGCTACCAGAAGGAAGTCCAGAAGAAGAGAGAGTCCAGTGGAAGAGAGGCTGCTGGTCCTCTCCCTCGTGGTCGCGTGTGTGATTTGATTTTATTGACGAGTTCAATTATTTATGGAATTCAAAATTTAAATATATTGTTAATTGATAATGACCAATAATTTGACGTATTAAATTTCTATGTTTGGACGATTCTATAAAGTTTTTATCCACGTTGGGCGCCATTGTAACAATTTTTTTATTTACACAAATACACACAGAAATATCGAGAAGAAGGAATTTACAAGCATATTATGGAGTTTACTTATTTTTTTTCATTTATTCTTTAGTGCATGGATATTTTAACACTGAACGCACTGGAATCGGGTAATTCGCATTCAAATTTCCGTTATTTCACCCGTTAGCGAAGATAGACGGCGATTGACGAAGCACGCTCCGATCGATGACGAGGCGTGCCGAAGGAATGCGAATGACGTAGCCAGTCGGAATTCGGGCGCGCACCAAATTTAAATCAGGTGGGCGGCCTGTCAATCAAATCGCACGAATGACGTTTAAAATTGTGACAGTTCGGCCCGAATTCCGAGTAAAAAAGCTGAAAAGTGACTGGCATATTGGACGTCCCTTGAGGGTATAAATACGACGTGTCAACTGAAAAACTCTCTCTGGCACTTCATTGATCCACATCGATATCGAGGAGAGATCCAGTGCCGGGAAACTTATAAAAACGCTTGGTTTCTTCGTTGACTTCGATCCACGGATCGAAGTCCAAGGTGAGCGCCTCTTACCATCTTCAATCGACTTAAATTTCGCTTTTATCTTCCCCCGTTCGTTACAGCGAAGGACCGGAACGAAAAGGACGACAGGAAATAGGGTACCCGGCGAACACGCTCACCGTCCATCGAATTTTGAATCCGTGGAAATCGTCATACGAAGAAACTACCAGGAGAAGCCAGGGCCGGCCCAAGATTTTGAGGAGCCCAAGGACCACGATTTGCAGCTGCGTAAGCAAGATACCCTTCTGTCCCAAAAAAACGTGGTGCCGTCTAATAAATTGTATGTAAGTGTTATGCAATAGAACTCTAATCGATTGTAATGTAAATGATGTGTTCCGCGTATATTATTGCGAGTTTAGGTCTGGTTTGGAATTTTTATTTTTTGTGTCTTTGTTGACAGTACATCTTTGAACTATTTCCATTAAGGTACAATTTTCTCTGTCGATATTTTTTGTCAGTATAAGATGTATTCTGACTGGTTTGTTTTTATAATTTTCTTCTTTTCATTTAATTCATTTCATCATCGTTTTCTATTTCTGATAAGTTAATTGGGTTTCTCGATAAGGCATCGGCATTTACATTCCATTTTACTTCCTTGTATGTTACATCATAATCATAATCTTCTAACTTCATTCTGAACCGTTGTAATCTTAATGTCATATTTTTCATTTTCTTGAAAAATTTTAATGGCTGATGGTCTGTGACAAGGGTGAATTTCCTGCCGTACAAGTAAGGTCGAAATTGCTCGACACCGAATACCGCTGCCAAAGCCTCTTTGCTGATGGACTGTATTGAGTTTCTGCACCCTTTAAAGTTCGCGAGGCGTACGCAATGCGCAAATCTTGTCCGATTGTTCCTTGCGATAAGATAGAATTTTGAAGTGTATGCAAAATTTTAACTTCATTAGGAATATCCTACCCAAATTCTCAGTAATCGTTATAAGGAATGATTATTTAAACAATGATTGCATCACGAAATGTTTCAAAACTATATTTTCCTTATTTCAAACAGTATTTTTAAAGAGCATACAAAATTTTAACTGTATAAAGTAAATTATGCACAAGTTATACGCATTTTACAGCAATCGCTATAAACAATAATTATTAAGCAATGATTCCGTCGCCAATTGTTTCAAAATGATTTTTTCGATATTTCAAGCAGTGTTTTTGAAGTGTTTGGAAAATTGGAACTTTATAAAGCATATTCTGGACAAGTTATCAGAAATCGTTTTAAACAATGATTCCGCCGCGAATTGTTGCAAGACGATATTTTCCTTATTTCCAAACAGTATTTTTGAAGTGTATGCAAAATTGTTGCTTTATAAAGAATTCCCTGCAGAAATTATACGCATTTAACAGAAATCGTTATAAACAATAATTATTTATACAATGATTATGTCTCGAATTGTTTCAAAATGATATTTTCGATATTTCAAACAGTGTTTTTGAAGTGTTTGGAAAATTGGAACTTTATAAAGAATATTCTGCACAAGTTATCAGAAATCGTTTTAAACAATGATTTCGCCGAAAATTGTTTCAATACGTTATTTTCCTTATTTCAAACAGTATTTTTGAAACGTATGCAAAATTTTTACTTTATAAAGAATTACCAGGAGAAATTATAGGCATTTAAAAGAAATCGTTATAAACAATAATTATTTATACAATGATTCTGTCTCGAATTGCTTCAAAATGATATTTTCGATATTTCCAGCAGTGTTTTTGAAGTGTTTGAAAAGTGGAACTTTATAAAGA
Source organism: Trichopria drosophilae (assembly GCA_030407085.1). Taxonomy (NCBI): domain Eukaryota; kingdom Metazoa; phylum Arthropoda; class Insecta; order Hymenoptera; family Diapriidae; genus Trichopria; species Trichopria drosophilae. The sequence goes on along the minus strand of CM059582.1, from coordinate 129,438,438 downwards.
ATATTCTGCACAAGTTATCAGAAATCGTTTTAAACAATGATTCCGCCGCGAATTGTTTCAAGATGTTATTTTCCTTATTTCAAACAGTATTTTTGAAGCGTATGCAAAATTTTTACTTTATGAAGAATTCCCTGCAGAAATTATACGCATTTAACAGAAATCGTTATAAACAATAATTATTTATACAATGATTCTGTCTCGAATTGTTTCAAAATGATATTTTCGATAGTTCATTTTATAGCAATCGCTATAAACAATAATTATCAAGCAATGCTTCCGTCGCCAATTGTTTCAAAATTATTTTTTAGATATTTCAAACCGTATTTTTGAAGTGTATGCAAAATTTTAATTTCATGATGCATATCCTACTCAAGTTATCAGTAATCGTTATAAGGAATGATTATTTAATCTATGATTCCATCGCGAAATGTTTCAAAACTACATTTTCCTTATTTCAAACAGTATTTTTGAAGTGTTTGGAAAATTTGTACTTTATAAAGAATTCCGTGCAGAAATTATACGCATATAACAGAAATCGCTCTAAACAATTATTATTTATGCAATGATTCTGTCTCGAATTGTTTCAAAATGATATTTTCGATAGTTCAAGCAGTGTTTTTAAAGAACATGCAAAATTTTAAATTAAAAAGTAATTTCTGCACAAGTTATACGCATTTTACAACAATCGCTATAAACAATAATTATTAAGAATTGCTTCCGGCGCCAATTGTTTCAAAATTATTTTTTAGTTATTTCAAACAGTATTTTTGAAGTGTATGCAAAATTTTAACTTCATGAAGCATATCCTACCCAAGTTATCAGTAATGGTTATAAAGAATGATTATTTAAACAATGATTCCGTCGCGAATTGTTTCAAAACTATATTTTCCTTATTTCATACAATATTTTTTAAGTGTATGCAAAAATTTAACTTTATGAAGAATATGCTACCCAAGTTATCAGTAATCGTTTAAAGAATGATTATTTAAACAATGATTCCGTCGTGAATAGTTTCAAAACTATATTTTACTTACTTCAAACAGTATTTTTAAAGAGCATGCAAAATTTTAACTGTATAAAGTAAATTATGAACAAGTTACACGCATTTTACAGCAATCGCTATAAACAATAATTATTAAGCAATGATTCCGTCGCCAATTGTTTCAAAATGATTTTTGCGATATTTAAAACAGTATTTTTGAAGTGTATGCAAAATTTTATCTTCATGAAGAATATCCTACCCAAGTTCTCAGTAATCGTTATAAGGAATGATTATTTAAACTATGATTCCATCGCGAAATGTTTCAAAACTATATTTTCCTTATTTCAAACAGTATTTTTGAAGTGTTTGGAAAATTTGTACTTTATAAAGAATTCCGTGCAGAAATTATACGCATTTAACAGAAATCGCTCTAAACAATTATTATTTATGCAATGATTCTGTCTCGAATTGTTTCAAAATGATATTTTCGATAGTTCAAACAGTGTTTTTAAAGAACATGCAAAATTTTAAATTTAGAAAGTAATTTCTGCACATGTTATACGCATTTTACAGCAATCGCTATAAACAATAATTATTAAGAAATGCTTCCGGCGCCAATTGTTTCAAAATTATTTTTTAGTTATTTCAAACAGTATTTTTGAAGTGTATGCAAAATTTTAAATTCATGAAGCATATCCTACCCAAGTTATCAGTGATCGTTATAAAGAATGATTATTTGAACAATGATTCCGTCGCATATTGTTTCAAAACTATATTTTACTTATTTCAAACAGTATTTTTAAAGAGCATGCAAAATTTTAACTGTATAAAGTAAATTATGCACAAGTTATACGCGTTTTACAGCAATCGCTATAAACAATAATTATTAAACAATGATTCCGTCGCGAATTGTTTCAAAACTATATTTTCCATATTTCATACAGTATTTTTTAAGTGTATGCAAAATTTTAACTTTATGAAGAATATGCTACCCAAGTTATCAGTAATCGTTTAAAGAATGATTATTTAAACAATGATTACGTCGTGAATGGTTTCAAAACTATATTATACTTATCACAAACAATATTTTTGAAGAGCATGCAAAATGTTAACTGTATAAAGTAAATTATGCACAAGTTATACGCATTTTACAGCAATCGCTATAAACAATAATTATTAAGAAATGCTTCCGGCGCCAATTGTTTCAAAATTATTTTTTAGTTATTTCAAACAGTATTTTTGAAGTGTATGAAAAATTTTAACTTCATGAAGCATATCCTACCCAAGTTATCAGTAATCGTTATAAAGAATGATTATTTAAACATTGATTCCGTCGCGAATTGTTTCAAAACGATATTTTCCTTATTTCAAACAGTATTTTTGAAGCGTATGCAAAATTTTTACTTTATGAAGAATTCCCTGCAGAAATTATACGCATTTTACAGAAATCGTTATAAACAATAAATATTTATGCAATGATTCTGTCTCGAATTGTTTCAAAATGATATTTTCCTTATTTCATACAGTATTTTTTAAGTGTCTGCAAAATTTTAACTTCATGAAGAATATCCTACCCAAGTTCTCAGTAATCGTTATAAGGAATGATTATTTAAACTATGATTCCATCGCGAAATGTTTCAAAACTATATTTTCCATATTTCATACAGTATTTTTTAAGTGTATGCAAAATTTTAACTTTATGAAGAATATGCTACCCAAGTTATCAGTAATCGTTTAAAGAATGATTATTTAAACAATGATTACGTCGTGAATGGTTTCAAAACTATATTATACTTATCACAAACAATATTTTTGAAGAGCATGCAAAATGTTAACTGTATAAAGTAAATTATGCACAAGTTATACGCATTTTACAGCAATCGCTATAAACAATAATTATTAAGAAATGCTTCCGGCGCCAATTGTTTCAAAACTATATTTTCCTTATTTCAAACAGTATTTTTGAAGTGTTTGTAAAATTTGTGCTTTGTAAGAATTCCCTGCAGAAATTATACGCATTTAACACAAATCGTTATAAACAATAATTATTTATACAATAATTCTGTCTCGAATTGTTTCAAAATGATATTTTCGATATGTGAAGCAGTGTATTTGAAGTGTTTGGAAAATTCGAACTTTTTAAAGAATATTCTGCACAAGTTATCGGAAATCGTTTTAAACAATGATTTCGCCAGGAATTGTTTCAATACGTTATTTTCCTTATTTCAAACAGTATTTTTGAAACGTATGCAAAATTTTTACTTTATAAAGAATTCCCTGCAGAAATTATACGCATTTAACAGAAATCGTTATAAACAATAATTATTTATACAATGATTATGTCTCGAATTGTTTCAAAATGATATTTTCGATATTTCAAACAGTGTTTTTGAAGTGTTTGGAAAATTGGAACTTTATAAAGAATATTCTGCACAAGTTATCAGAAATCGTTTTAAACAATGATTTCGCCAGGAATTGTTTCAATACGTTATTTTCCTTATTTCAAACAGTATTTTTGAAACGTATGCAAAATTTTTACTTTATAAAGAATTCGCTGCAGAAATTATAGCATTTTACAGAAATCGTTATAAACAATAATTATTAATGCAATGATTCAGTCTCGAATTGTTTCAAAATGATATTTTCGATAGTTCATTTTATAGCAATCGTTATAAACAATAATTATCAAGCAATGCTTCCGTCGCAAATTGTTTCAAAATTATTTTTTAGATATTTCAAACCGTATTTTTGAAGTGTATGCAAAATTTTAACTTCATGATGCATATCCTACCCAAGTTATCAGTAATCGTTATAAGGAATGATTATTTAAACTATGATTCCAACGCGAAATGTTTCAAAACTATATTTTCCTTATTTCAATCAGTATTTTTGAAGTGTTTGGAAAATTTGTACTTTACAAAGAATTCCGTGCAGAAATTATACGCATTTAACAGAAATCGCTCTAAACAATTATTATTTATGCAATGATTCTGTCTCGAATTGTTTCAAAATGATATTTTCGATAGTTCAAGCAGTGTTTTTAAAGAACATGCAAAATTTTAAATTTAGAAAGTAATTTCTGCACAAGTTATACGCATTTTACAGCAATCGCTATAAACAATAATTATTAAGAATTGCTTCCGGCGCCAATTGTTTCAAAATTATTTTTTCCTTATTTCATACAGTATTTTTTAAGTGTATGCAAAATTTTAACTTTATGAAGAATATCCTACCCAAGTTATCAGTAATCGTTTAAAGAATGATTATTTAAACAATGATTCCGTCGTGAATGGTTTCAAAACTATATTTTACTTACTTCAAACAGTATTTTTAAAGAGCATGCAAAATTTTAACTGTATAAAGTAAATTATGAACAAGTTATACGCATTTTACTGCAATCGCTATAAACAATAATTATTAAGCAATGATTCCGTCGCCAATTGTTTCAAAATGATTTTTGCGATATTTAAAACAGTATTTTTGAAGTGTATGCAAAATTTTAACTTCATGAAGAATATCCTACCCAAGTTCTCAGTAATCGTTATAAGGAATGATTATTTAAACTATGATTCCATCGCGAAATGTTTCAAAACTATATTTTCCATATTTCATACAGTATTTTTTAAGTGTATGCAAAATTTTAACTTTATGAAGAATATGCTACCCAAGTTATCAGTAATCGTTTAAAGAATGATTATTTAAACAATGATTACGTCGTGAATGGTTTCAAAACTACATTATACTTATCACAAACAATATTTTTGAAGAGCATGCAAAATGTTAACTGTATAAAGTAAATTATGCACAAGTTATACGCATTTTACAGCAATCGCTATAAACAATAATTATTAAGAAATGCTTCCGGGGCCAATTGTTTCAAAATTATTTTTTAGTTATTTCAAACAGTATTTTTGAAGTGTATGAAAAATTTTAAATTCATGAAGCATATCCTACCCAAGTTATCAGTAATCGTTATAAAGAATGATTATTTAAACAATGATTCGGCCGCGAATTGTTTCAAGATGTTATTTTCCTTATTTCAAACAGTATTTTTGAAGCGTATGCAAAATTTTTACTTTATGAAGAATTCCCTGCAGAAATTATACGCATTTAACAGAAGTCGTTATAAACAATAATTATTTATACAATGATTCTGTCTCGAATTGTTTCAAAATGATATTTTCGATATGTCAAGCAGAGTTTTTGAATAGTATCAAAAATTTTAACTTTATAAAGAATATTCTGCACAAGTTATCAGTAATCTTTATAAACAATGGTTCCATCGGGAATTATAAAAATGATATTTTCTTCAGTTCCAGCAGTATTTTTAAAAAGTATCAACAATTTTACCTTTATAAAAAATTTCCTGCACAAGTTATCAGAAATCGTTATAATGAATGATTTTTCATGCAATGATTACGTCGCGAATTGTTTCAAAAGTATATTTTCCTTATTTCAAACAGTATTTTTGAAGTGTATGCATAATTTTAACTTTGTAAAGTAATTTATGCATAAGTTATGCACATTTTATAGCAATCGTTATAAACAATAATTATTTAAGCAGTGATCACTTGTTTCAAAATGATTTTTTCGATATTTCAAACAGTATTTTTCAAGTGTATGCAAAATTTTAACTTCATGAAGAATATCCTACCCAAGTTATCAGTAATCGTTATAATGAATGGTTATTTAAACAATGATTCCATAGCGAATAGTTCCAAAACGATATTTTCCTTATTTCAAATAGTATTTTTGAAGTAAATGCAAAATTTTTACTTTGTAAAGAATTCCCTGCACAAATTATACGCATTTTAGAGAAGTCGTTATAAACAATAATTATTTAAACAATGATTCTGTCTCGAATTGTTTCAAAACGATATTTACGATATTTCAAGCAGTGTTTTTGAAGTGTTTGGAAAATTTGAACTTTATAAAGAATATTCTGCACAAGTTATCGGAAATCGTTTTAAACAATGATTCCGCCTCGAATTGTTTCAAGACGTTATTTTCCTTATTTCAAACAGTACTTTTTCAGTGTTTCGAAAACTTGAAATTTATAAAGAGTTTCCAGCACAAGTTATCAGTAATCGTTGTTACGTACGGAGCGGTCGTGCGTAACAGGCGCGAAGGGGAAGAAGGGGGGTGTGAATGACACAAAAGATGTCCCAATAGTATATGTTTTATTAGGCGGTACAGCACCCGCGCAGTTTTACGAAATGACACTGCCATTCCGCGTTTCTGTCGTTGCTGCCGGAACCACTTTCTTCCACGTAGGCATTTCTAATAGGCGATTACGAGTAAGATGGCTAATATGCAAGAGGGCCCGACGTATATTGTGGCTCCCTCTACTAACGTTACTCGCTCCTTCATTCGTCTAGTCTTGGAGATCAGCCGAGCTCTGCTGACGAGGTCGCTGAACTTGATACTGGTCTCAAAGTCATTGCTAGTGCGGGTGTCACCTGATATTGCGTCCTCTTTGGTGATGATTTCACCTACGTCTGCTAGCGTTACCAGACTTCCGTCAAGTAGTTTGGTGAGGTTAAGGCGTCCGTAATCCATTTTGATTTCGGATTCTATTACGCGCGAGGCCACGAGCGTGATTTTTTCTGTCTGTGCCTTGCAGCCCGACGCTAACTCAAGCAGACCTGTTCCGTTGACAGAAACCTTGGCTATAATATTTCCTCCTCACATTATCCTTAACGGTTCTTGGGTAGGGACTGAGTACTGCCACCGGTTCGAAATGCAGAGTTTGAGCCAAAATGCGGTTTTCTGTTTGAGCAATCTTAGGTCGCAATTGTTGAAGTCGCTGAATTTCAATTCTGTGATCATGCGAACTTCGCAGTCGCTGTCCAGATCTCGTTCGTGCAGCGGTAGCTCCCCGTGGCAAACGTAAGTATCTCTGCTTTTGCGACATTGGCGGAACGCGTCCGCTGATTGTCGGACATACTTGTCTTGATCGTTCGCTCTGCCCGAGTATTGGGTGGAGGGTACGATGAATGCTGATCGAGACTGATTTCCGAAGTGCTGAGGGACCGGCACGGAGTTGTGCTCGTAAATGGTGAACCGCGTATACGATACCAAGGGTATGTACAGGATGTAGATGAGGGACGTCTTCCAGTATGCAATCTTGATCGTTGATACTTCCAGCAGTGAGTCCAATGTGATCTGTGCCAAAGGAATCGGGAATTCGCATTCTGGGGTGAATTCGGCGATTTCTTTGATGTAGGTGGTCAGGTTGCTGAGTGATACAAATTCGGGGTGAATCTGTCCGGCCTTTGCGAAGAGGACAGCGTTCATCAGCTGGTCGGCTTCCATGACGTAGCGTTGCACCTCGGCGCTAGCCATCGCCATGATGTGCGATAATTTCTCGGTTCGAGAAGAATGCTCTATCGTTGATTCTGTTATGATATGCTCTTTCCACAGGTGGTTTAGTGAGATGTTAATAGTTTTCATTTCTTAATGCAAACCCGAAAATTCCAACGCTATCACCTTGGTTTGATCAGCGATTAGTGTCGCCGTATTGTCCAGTTGATCATTTAGCACGTTTATTTGATCTTGTAATACGTCGATCTCTTCCTCTTCGGCCGTACCGAACAGTATCTTGCTCAGCTTCCCGATTGCTCCGAAGATGGCACGCTTCTTCTGGGGCTCTTGACCTGATAATATTTCCAGTAGATTATCATACTTGCGGGCTATCTCGCGAAGCGTCATTCTTGCGTCTTGAATGCGGGCGTATGGGGTGCATGTCTTCGATTCGCGACATTGTTCCTCTATTCTCGATAGGCAGGCCTGAAAATCGCTCATTTTGTCAAAGTATCCCTGCAGCGGGACCTTTGATATCAGCCGCCATTCAGTATGCGAGAGCCGCATAGGTCTAATCTTTTCGGAGTACAGACCTGGAATATCGTTGATGTTGACGATTACAAACTTTTCTCGGTTATCCCTGCAAGCAGAATTTGAATGTACGTTATTTTCTATTTTTCGCCTACTGGGTTCGTCACTACCGCCCTACCAATGGCTTTCCCTCGATCGCCCTTACATAATTATCGAGAATAAATTATTCTGTTTTCTACCCGACTGCATCTTTTCGAATACGCACGGAATAGATAACGCGATGCTTACGCAAGGTAGTATTATTTTTTGATTCACGATTTTTGTTTACGGCGGCGTGGGTCGTGGATTTGTAAAAGAGAATGCGCCGAGTCGCATGGCGAACATAAAATTCATTTAGTTAAGGGTTGGAGGTGGCTCCTTTCCAGGTGGCGATCTCTCGCAGCTTCCCTTCCGCTTCGATTCTTATTCCGGTCAAACCTTCCTCTCGCGATCCCGTGGATGGTCCAGGTCGCCCTTACAGCCCCGCAAGAGGTAAGAAGCAGGAAGAGAGGGATCTAGCGACGAGGGTGGAGAGGCGAGGGGATCCCCTACCCTCTACGTCGTTCATTCCAGGTTTCATTACGAGCTGTCCCTTCCCTCTTCGCGCGGAAGAGGGGGAAGCTCATCGCGCAGTCCTTCGTCAGCTACGGTGCGAGGCTAGTCCCATGTATGGGACTGTATTGTTTATGCGTAGCACGAGGGTGGGGACGCCGCGTCATCGAGGCGGCTGCCTACGAAGCACCGCACAAAACGGAGGCCGATAATTTCTGAGTGTTCACCTCCTTGCGCTTATTCTCGTTACCGATTTCCCCTTTTTTTAAAATTCTTCGAACGACGAACTTCGTTTATCGTACGAGTTCTCTTCGCCGTCGAATATAAGGGGTCGTATCCCTTTTTCAGTTTATCGACATGTACTACTTTTGTATGAGACTTGTTTATTTCTAGGCGTACGTTACGCGGTTCTAGAACTTCGAGTATCTCATAGGGACCTACGAACGTGTCGTCCCACTTTCCATGGCTTGGTTCTTTAGCCAGCATTACCATCTCGCCTACGTGGAAGTGATGTACGTTTAACTTCCGATCGTAGTAGGCTTTAGACCGATATTTTGCCTGTGTGAGATTCAGCGCGGCTAATGTTCGAATTTCCTCGAGAGTTGCTGCGAGCTCTCCGACGTAACCTGAATACGTTGGTCGTGAATCTCTCGGCGACGTGCCTGACGGACATCGGGCAATTTTGCCAAATACCATCTCGTGCGGGCTGTAATTAGTACATTCGTGTACGCTGGTATTATACGCCAGCATCGCATATGGAATGTATTCGTCCCATCTTTCGCGCTTCTTAACGTAGCACCTAAGGTACTCGGCAAGCACATGGTGACTCCTTTCAATACTTCCATTTGACTGCGGATGATATGCTGTCGTTCTCAGTTTCGATATCCTGAACAGACGTGTAAGCTCGCAAATGACGTTAGACATAAGATTTTTGCCCTGATCAGTAAGGAGTGCTCGCGGAGGGCCAGATTTGCAGATGAGATGTTTGGCGATTCCCTTTGCTATTGTCTCGGCTGTAATATCGGGGAGGGGTACTGCCAATGAGTATTTGGTCAGTCAGTCCTGCATTGTAAGGACGAACCTGTTTCCCAATTCCGATACTGTTGTTGGATCCCAGATGTCTATTGATACCTTGTATCAAATGACATGACTGAAATGCATCTGCTGGTGTATCCGTTATGATCATAGGTAGTCCAGTCTTGTTTCGTACCGTCTTTTTGCCTTGACAGATGACACACCTGTTGATTACTTCGGTCACGTCGGCTCTCATATTCCTCCAATAATGGGTGCGTGAAAGTCGGTGGTATGTTTTCTTAATTACTTTATGGCCACCACTCGCAGAGCAATGATGTTCTCTAACTAACAGATATCGCTCGCGGTCAGCTGGTACAGCCAATGAATCTTTGAAGAATACGATTGTTATTCTGTATTTTATCCATTTTCGGAAAAGCTCAATAATAGTCGGCCAGCTTTGTTTGGGAATCATGTCAAAGTCATACCCGACATGTATGGCGCTGATTTGTGCTGTCAAAATGTGCCTGTTTAGCGCTTTAATACACGATGTTATTGCGGACATCGATGCTCTTTCGTCAATGTATTGCTTGATTAGATGCGCGAACATCGTGTATTTTCCAACTTTGGTTACTATTATTTCGCCAATTTTTGGAGCGTATTGAGCAAAGAATTGCTCGATGCTTACGTGCCGTTTTTCGCGAAGCAGCTTTCCGACTTCGCTGTCTAACTGACGGTCGGCCGTCGTAAAATAGGGGACGTTGCTCTTTTCACTCGTCAGATGACGATTTGAAAATTTCACGATCGGTTCGCCTTTTTCGAGCGCATTCTGCTGTTCGTTTAGTGAGTCACTGATACTGGTTGCCTCTGCCTCAGTGGACGATGTCGGCAATGGATGATTTTTCGGTGCTTCTGGTGAATCGGATGTATTATTTGCCTCTGTCTCGATTGCAGACGATGTGGGCAGTGGCTGATTCTCCGGTGCGCTTCCGTTGGAATTATCATCGTCTCTTTCCGATGGCTCCGAGTGCGTGTTTTTGGACGAGTCTACCCCTTGATCCGGAGATCCTCGAGACTGATGGAAGTGCTCTGAGCCACTCTGTTTCAGGTACGGCGTATAGTGCTGTCTCTCGAGATGCAGGTGATGCCATCTCGCTTTATCGGAGACTCGCACGTGGAAATATCTGGTTTGTTCATCTCGATGATCATAATGAACGCAGATATTTACACCGTAGAGATGCGCGAATAGGCTGATATGATTGTCATCGCCGTATTCATACTGCGCGAGTAAGACGTTGCGCGCTCGACCGGGTTCAGCCATAATGTAAAAATTGCCTCGCAGCAGGAGAAGCCTTCTCAGATCGTCCGGTGACATTGTCAGCTGCTGAACCTTGATGAGTGAGTCGAATAGGCAGTTGCCGTCAGTTACGACCCTTCGTCTCTCATCAGAATTTCATATGGTTCAGCACAGTGCTCCGACTGCTGATAGTTTAACAACGGAGCTTTTTCTGACGTCACGTCTCTCTGGCATTGCGTTTCGTGCACGGAGAGTGGAGGAGAGGGGTGCGCGTGAGGTTGAGTTCGTTTCGAACTGCTAGAACCGTCGCGCGTCTTAATGTGGCTCTCTTCGTTGACCGGAGTGGAGGGCAATTGAACGTCAGTCCCACTCGATCGGCCGTGGGATGCATTAGCATCCATTGACGTGAAGTTCCTCTCGCTGCTCGACTCGTATGTTGCTGGGGTAGCGCTATCCTTCTCGCGCGTTTGTTCGCGCTCTCTGACTAATTGGCGCTGAAAAGGGGTCAGTGTGGCTCGGACGATGATGCGACCGGCCCCTAGCATCTTTGCTGTAGCGAGTGCTCTCACTCGCTCCGTACCTCTCTCTCTCGCTTTCGCTGTCCCTGTTAATCGGCGTGGACAGTGATTTCTCTCTGTGCCTCGTGCCACTGCGTTCGCGGAGATTTTCCGTTTCCGCTGCACTTGGCATGGATTCCTGAATTTCGTCGACTTCTGACGGTGCTCTGCGACGAATTTCGCTGTTTAATGCGACGTTTTGTTTTTCGCGCTCTTTGCGCCGTCGCTCGGGCGTCCGTGATTTTTTCTTACGACGCTTTCTCCAGTTCTCGTTGATTTTTGAGCTCTCTGAATTTCCTTCGTCATCGTCCAAGGGTTGAATGTTGATTTTTCCCCATACGCGATGACTATAATTTCCGTTCGAAATGGTTTTTTCCTGTTTTCTAGGAGATTCACCTCGTATGTTATTTTCCGGGGTGGAAAGTTTTTTGTCCTCCATTCTACTGACATGATCGGTATCGAACGAAAATTCCCCCGTTTCGGGTATGATCATTTCGACCGGTAAAGTACCCATCCGATCTTCCCACCGAGTACGATAATCTTTAGTTCGATTATCTATGAATTTGTCGATATCTGACACTAATTTCGGAGAACTGGCGGAATGTTCGGCAATGGAATCCGTGTCCACGATTGCCGTCGAATCTACGTGTGATTCGTTTGCCTTGTTCGGCGTAGAGGGGTGGTTTTTCGCGAGTATTCGCTCTTCGGTCCGTTGCGTATGCGACGCCGATGGTGTAGTCGATTTTTTATATGCTTTATCCGACCGCGTTCTCCAGGGTTCACTGACCGTCTGTGGAGATGATCGCGCGGCGGGATCAACTAATTGCCAACCCCAATATTTGCTTACGGACGACCCTTTCGGCTTCCGTTGCAAATTTTTCTTGTTTTCCGACTTGTCAGTTATCTCATCAACCTCGGTACTCGTGGCAATAGTGTTGTCGTTGTTCCGATGTAGATTCTTGTCTGCAGGATTTCCCGAACTCGAATCCCATTGTTTTCGAGTGTTGTATTGGTGGAATTCCTTCTTTCTCTTGAACCCTCGTTCTACGGATTTTTTTCTTCCGTAGGGGTAGTACAGTCTTTACGACAGGGTGTTCCACGTCCTCCTTCTGATCGCTACTATCGATATAAACACCATGTGCGTCCGCATTTGCATTTTCCTTTCCGGGCTTATACTTGGCTACGTAATCGTAGTCTTCCAGTTTATTGCGTAAACGATGAAGCCGAATTGTGAGGTTCTTCATCGTTTTGAGGTATTTTGAAAGTTCGTGATCACTATAGATCGTGAACTGGCGACCGTATAGATATGGTCAGAATTGTTCTATACCTAAAACTACGGCGAGCATTTCCTTATCGCACGTGGGGTATCGAACCTCTGCACCTCGCAAAGTTCTGGAAGCATAAGCTATCGGTCTCTCCTTTCCCTCTTCACCTTGTGACAGGACTGCACCTAGTGCGTACCCGGAGGCGTCCGTGTTCATAACGAAGGGCTGCTCGAAATTTGGCAGTTGGAGGATCGGAGCCGAACACAGCCTTTCTTTTAATAATTCGAAGGCCGTGGTTTGTTCGTCCGTCCAATCAAAAGGAACCGTTTTTCTCAGGAGGAAAACTAACGGACTCGCGATCTTCGAGAAATCTTCCACGAATCGCCTGTAGTATCCGGCGAGACCCAAAAACTGTTTGATTTGTTTTGGATTTTTGGGCTGTGGAAAGTTTTTAACGGCAACGATCTTTTTTGGATCAGGTTTCACGGTGTTCTCGGAGATTATGTGTCCGAGATAGCTGCTCTCTTTCTGTAAGAATTTGCACTTTTAAGGCTCTAGCAAAAGATTCGCTGCAGCTAGCCGTTTTATTAGTCTATCGAATTTCTTGAGATGTTCAAGTAAATTCTTTGCATAGATGAAAAGATCGTCTAGATAGACTAGCATTTCAGTGCCTTGCAGACCGGTTAAAAACAAATTCATAAGCCTCTGAAATGATCCAGGGCCATTTTTAATGCCCATGGGCATTCGAACGTATTCGAAATGCCCGTTTATCGTAACGAATGCCGTTTTGTGGTCATCTCTCTTGTCCATCATTATTTGATGGAATCCCGACTTCATATCAAGCGTAGTAAAGTATTTCGCTTGGCTCAGCTGATCGAAAATATCAGCGATATTCGGGATTGGGTAGGCATCGCCGATCGTCTTTTCGTTTAAATCACGAAAGTCGATCACGAGCCTCCACTTTTTCTCGCCATTCGGACCTGCAAAAATCGTTTCGCACGCACCGGAATATCGTCGACGGTGTGTATTCTGTGCGAAAAGATTGACGTCGCCTTTAGCGGTTCACCCGGTAAATGGAAACGTCCCGCGTGCTTTGTATCAAGCGAGCGCACGAGCTCTTGTTCTTCCCGCGATAAGTCACTTAAATCCGTGAGCGCCAACACCTTCTCAGCTCGGGTGTTGTCGGGCTCTCGATGCTGCTTCGTTGCGCGGACTTTCGCGCGTCGCGGCATCGCTCGTTCCTGCTCGATTTCGGAACTCTGCTCGCTCTCGAAGTCGCACGGCTCGAGATTTACTACGGGGATTTTTACGCGTACTGATTCCTCATGGGTATTTACCGCTACTGCAATTGACGACGGCTCTGCCTAAATAAACTCCATCGATCGTGTCGATTTTGGCAGCACTCCCGTCTTTACGTCGTTACCGATTTTCACGCTGATTACTTTCCTTGTGCGCGGGGGCAACACAACAAATTGCATGTCCGCGAAAGACATTTTTCGATTGCCCAAATGGAACATTTCGTCCGCGTAATCGATTTTCACGGCGTTTTGTCGCAAAAACGGATCGCCTAGAATCCCGTTCTCGGAGATGGGAAAATCATCTGTAACGATTTGAGGTTCGTTGACTAAATCATTGAAACTTATTTTTGCGCATCCGATAGTGCGCATTATCCCCTCCCCGATTCCGCTCAATTCGTAATGAACGTCTAGGTCGGGAAATATGTCGCGTCTTAACATAGATAATTTAATAATATTAATTTCCGCGCCGGTATCTACTAAGAACGTCGCGTCGGCAAAGTGTAAGTCCGGGCTGGAGATTTTTAGTCTCGGACATGGAGCGTAGTCAGCAGTCCCGAGACGGACCGCTGCTCGCTTCCTCTCAGAATATGCGCCTTTCTGGGTGGATTCTGAGACTGGACATCCTTAACGCTCCGAACGCCAGTCGTGGCCCGAGCGCTTTTCGAGTTTAAATGTCCTCTAGAGCTGCTGATTCGATTTCGGTTTTTCCCTTGACGCGCGCTATTCTCGGGCTGACGAGTATTATGGTCGGACACTCTTTTTTCAAATTGGGGCGTATTTCGATTCGCTGGCGCCTTTTTCCTGGGTCTTTCCCGAGTCCTACTGTGCGAGTAATTTTCATTACGCCTCGGAGGAACTTAGGTGCACGGCTGGGTCTTTTGAAGATCTTGCCGTAATGTGATACAGCGCTCGCGCGTGTGACCGATTCGCTTACAATGAGTGCACTGTGTCTCATTGTATAATCGCGCCGGGCAGTCGTTTTCGTCGTGGACCGACCTTTCGCAGTACGGACACGAGTCCGTATTAGAATCGCAAAAACTGCACTCGTCTAGATAGCGAATCTCGTCGCACGCAGTAACGACGTGTGCGAATGCGCGTCTCGGCGGTTCGGTACGGTGGTTGGGCTGGGTTTCGGTTGTCGTGGCATCTTTTGCGGAGAACTGGTGATCAAAGCTAATCGCGAGCTCCGTGGCCTCTCCTAGCGTTTTCGGTCGCGCATTTTGGACTCTAAATCGCGATCTCTTGCGCGAGGGAATCACGACACTCCGCGGAAAAGTTAGTTGCGGCTTTCGCGGCCGCGATTCCGGCCGCACACAGATCCGTTACGCGATTTCCGAAATCTTCGACAGATACCGCGGGTTTCTGGATCAAACCGGGGATTCTGCCGAGGAAAATGTGGGGCTTTCGTGTCCCCCGTAGGTTTTGTTCAATTGGACCAAAAGCTCCTCGACGCTTCCAAGCTCGTCGAGTATTGGAACATATCGTTCCATGCGGCCCATTAACTTTCCTGTTAGAAGGAAATTGAAAAGCGGCTTGCTAGCGTCGGTTAACAAAGCCAGCGCCCCTTTGCACGCACTTGCAAATTTCGCGTATGTTTCACGATTTCCGTAGAAATCGGGAATTGTATAAATTACGTCCTTTGCCGACGGACAAGTGTAAGTGTCGACGTCGGCGTCGACTCCAGCCCCGCGTTCGCGCCCGCTTCCGCCATGACGAATTTTCGATCTGGGTACTCAGTCCAATCTTCGGGAGAACCCGATCGGTTCGCGTTCGACAAGCCGGACGTGTTTGCTTCGTTTTCGTACGCGGCAGGGTTGCGATTCCTGATTTTATTAGCCACGGGTGACCCGAGTACGTTGCGAGCCTTGCTCATTCAATCGCGTGAGATTTCTCGACTCGCGAAGATGCAGTGTACGCGGACAAAGTTATAGCGCATAAATGCAATAAAATATACATATGTAGGGCGAACGATAAGTATGCACGGAATGAAGAAAGAATATTCTGCAAAAGTTATCAGTAATCTTTATAACCAATGATTATTTAAACAATGCTTCCATCGGGAATTATTTCAAATAATATTTTCTTTAGTTCCACCAGTATTTTTAAAGAGTATCAAAAATTTTAACTTTATAAAAAATTTCCTGCACAAGTTATCTGAAATCGTTATAATGAATGATTATTCAAGCAATGATTATTCTCGAATTGTTTCAAAACTATAGTTTCCTTATTTCAAAGAGTATTTTCGAAGTGTATGCAAAATTTTAACTTTACAAAGTAATTTCTGCACAAGTTATACGCATTTTACAGCAACCGTTATAAAGAATGATTATTTAAACAATGATTCCGTCGCGAATTATATCAAAACGATATTTTCGATATTTCAAACAGTATTTTTGAAGTGTATGCAAAATTTTTACTCTATAAAGAATTCCCTGCAGAAATTATACCCATTTTACAGAAATCTTATAAACAATAATTATTTAAGCAATGATTCCATCGCTAATTGTTTCAAAACTATATGTTCCTTATTTCAAACAGTATTTTTGAAGTGTATGCAAAATTTTAAATTCATGACGAATATCCTAACCAAGTTATCAGTAATCGTTATAAAGAATGGTTATTTGAACAATGATTCCGCAGCGAATTGTTCCAAAACGATATTTTCCTTATTTCAAATAGCATTTTTGAAATGAATGCAAAATTTTTACTTTATAAATAATTTCCTGCACATGTTATCAGTAATCGTTATAAAGAATGTTTATTTAAACAATGATTGCACCATGAATTTTTTCAAAACTTTATTTTCCTTATTTCAAACAGTATTTTTAAAGAGCATGCAAAATTTTTACTTTATAAAGAATTCCCTGCAGAAATTATACGCATTTTACAGAAATCGTTATAATCAATGATTATTTAAACAATGATTCCGTAGCGAATTATTTCAGAACGATATTTTCCTTATTTTAAACAGTATTTTTGCAGTGTATCCACAATTTTTACTTTATAAAGAATTCCCTGCAGAAATTATACGCATTTTACAGAAATCGTTATATACAATGTTTATTTAAACAATGATTCCGTCGTGAATGGTTTCAAAACGATATTTTCCTTTTTTCAAACATTATTTTTTGAAGAGTATGCAAAATTTTAAATGTATAAAGTAATTTCTGCACCAGTTATACGCATTTTACAGCAATCGTTATAAACAATAATTATTTAACCAATGATTCCGTCGCAAATTATTTCAAAACGATATTTTCGATATTTCAAACAGTATTTTTGAAGTGTATAAAAAATTTTAACTTCATGAAGAATATCCTACCAATGTTGTCAGTAATCGTTATAAACAATTTTTATTTAAAAAATGATTCCCTCTTGAATGGTTTCAAAACGATATTTTTCTTATTTCAAACAGTATTTTTTGAAGAGTATGCAAAATTTTAACTTTATAAAGTAATTTCTACACAAGTTATACGCATTTTACAGCAATCGTTATAAACAGTAATTATTTAAGCAATGATGCCGTCCCCAATTGTTTCAAAATGATATTGTCCTTATTCCAAACAGTATTTTTAAAGAGCATGCATAATTTTAACTTTATAAAGTAATTTCTGCACAAGTTATACGCATTTTACAGCATTCGTTATAAACAATAATTATTTAACTAATGATTCCGTCGCGAATTATATCAAAACGATATTTTCGATATTTCAAACAGTATTTTTGAAGTGTATGCAAAATTTTTACTCTATAAAGAATTCCCTGCAGAAATTATACCCATTTTACAGAAATCTTATAAACAATAATTATTTAAGCAATGATTCCATCGCTAATTGTTTCAAAACGGTATTTTCGATATTTCAAAAAGTATTTTTGAAGTGTTTGGAGAATGTTTATTTTATAAACAATTCCCTGCAAAAATTATACGCATTTTACGGAAATCGTTATAAACAATGTTTATTTAAACAATGAATCCATCGCCAAAATCTTCAAAACGATATTTTCGACATTTCACACAGTATTTTTAAAGCATTTGAAAATTTTTACTGAATAAAGAATTCCCTCCAGCAATTATACGCATTTTACAGAAATCGTTATAAACAATAATTATTTATGCAATGATTCTGTCTCGAATTGTTTCAAATTGATATTTTGATTGATTTGATTTGATTTGATTTATTTAAACTCATTTGACCCCACAGTCACGAGGACCACTAGGGGGCCGAGTATAAACATGGTTACAAATTATACAATAATACTATTTAAGTCCTAAATTTAATCTAATTTGTGAGGGTGCTCACTATTTGAGAAAATACTGCCGGAACGCGGAAAGGATCAGATTAATGTCGGTGGAGAACAAATCAACCTGCGCAGTCGTGGCTAATGCAAAACGATTAAAGACAGTAAACATTTTGTTAACACTCCCCAGTGAAGACTATAGTTGGTACGAGGCCGAGCCAGTGCAAGAACCTGTAGTGAACGAAGATCACGCAGTGACCACGCAAATTGATTTGCTCGAAAAGTTCTGCGCAATCGAAGAACCCTTGAGCGAGTTTGCATAAAAATAAAAATGCACATATCTGACGGCGGTCAGCGAGTGACGCAAAACCTGTCGATTGGAGTAGAGCCGGGTGGTTGGTTCCACGAGGTGGATAAAACCCCGACCGCCTAAAAATGAGAAGCTTGAGAAGACGACGTTGCACAGCCTCAAGCTGGTCGATATAAGACAATTGGTATGGTGACCAGACCACGCTACTGTACTCCAAGCGACTACGGAACAAAAGCTCGATATAGTGTGACGATGGTCCGTACGTCACTGAAGGACCTGGAGAGGTGAACAATAAAGTAATACGAGCGAAGTGCCACCTTGATGGTATTAATAATGTGGTCCTTGAACCGTAATTTTGGGTCAAACGTGACTCCTAGATCAACTTTTGTAAACGGTCTAGCCAGACGTTGATCCTCGATGACATAATCCATATAGTACGGATGCCGCTTATTTGTAAACGAGACCACGGCACATTTCGAAACATTTAAACCCAGGCTATTGGCTGCACACCAATCCGAAAGCTGAACAAGGCAATGTTGTAGAAATAGACAATCGGCAAAGGAATCGATTCTTGTAAACAGTTTCGTATCAGCGGCAAAGAGTAGTGCACGACAGTCCACAGCAGAGGGCAAGTCATTGATATAAATAAGAAATAAAAGTGGCCCCAGGACAGAGCCTTGGGGTACACCAGAAGTTTGGGAATAAGAAAATGAGACGTGTCCTTCACAGTGGACCGAGTGCTCCCGCCCCTGAATATAAGAGAAAATCAAGTCGCGCAGTGCAGGTTCGATTGGTGCAGCCAAAAGCTTAGTACGCAAAACCGAGTGAATCAGGCGGTCGAAAGCCTTAGTGAAATCGGTATACACAACGTCCACCTGTCCTCCACCATCAAGAACAGATCCAACAAATTGTACCAGACATAACAGATTGGTGACCGTGGACCTTCTAGGCATAAAACCGTGCTGGACCGGAGCGATGGTATCCTTGACGGCAGAGAACAGGAGGGCGTGCAGCTGACGCTCAAACACTTTCGCAAAAACCGATAAGAGAGCGATCGGACGGTAGTTACGAATATCACGGGGATCCCCGCTTTTTAGAATCGGATGAATACGAGCTTTTTTCCAACACTGCGGGTAACAACCAAGGCGCATAGATAAGTTAAAAATCCAGGTCAAGGGTTCCGCAAAGACCGGTGCACAGTCATGTGCAAGAAAGCTCGGTATGCCATCCGGACCCGAGGAGAATTTGCTAGGGAGTCTACTAAGGGAATGGGATACTTCTAGGACCGAAAATGTAGTTGAGGATGGAATACGGCTGACAGGTGAGGAAAACGGATCGGCAGGATCAGGAACAAAAACAGATTTAAAATGCGTAGCAAAGGCGTCGACGATCAATTGGGGAGAGTCCAAGGTTACACCATTATAAAACATTGACTTCGGTATACGCGCGGCTGATTTACATTGACGAACATAAGCCCAAAATTTCGAGGGATCCAAATTGATACGATTTTCTATTAAGCGGAAATAGTTCGCACGAGCAACACGCGTGGCATTATGTACCGTTTTACGGAGACGATTGTATCTTGAACGATGCAGATATTTTCGATATTTTCGATATTTTAAGCAGTGTTTTTGAAGTGTTTGGAAAATTGGAACTTTATAGAGAATATTCTGCACAAGTTATCAGTAATCGTTATAAACAATGATTATTTAAACAATGATTCCGTCGTGAATGGTTTCAAAACGATATTTTCCTTATTTCAAACAGTATTTTTAAAGAGCATGCAAAATTAGAACTTTATAAAGAATATTCTGCACAATTTATACGCATTTTACAGCAATCGATATAAACAATGATTACTTAAGCAATGATTCCGTCGCCAATTTTTTGAAAACGACATTTGCGAAATTTCAAGCAGTATTTTTGAAGAGTATGGAAAATTTTCACTTTATAAAGAATTCCCTGCATAAGTTATACGCATTTTACAGAAATCGTTATAAACAATAATTATTTAAACGATGATTCCGTCGCCAGTTGCTTTAAAATGATATTTTTGATATTTCAAGCAGTATTTTTGAAGCATTTGGAAAATTGGAACTTTATAAAGAATTCCCTGCAGAAATGATAGGCATTTTACTGAAATCGTTAGAAATAATAATTATTTATGCAATGATTCTGTCTCGAATTGTTTCAAAATTATATTTTCGATATTTGAAGCTGTGTTTTTGAAAAAGTATCAAAAATTTTAACTTTATAAAGAATTTCCTGCACAAGTTATCAGTATTGGTTATAAAGAATGTTTATTTAAACAATGATTGTATCGCGAATTTTTTCAAAACTATATTTTCCTTATTTCAAACAGTATTTTTAAAGAGCATGCAAAATTTTTAATTTATAAAGAATTCCCTGGGGATAGTAGTTATGGGATAGGAAGTACCGGGGAATACGCGTTATGGAGGTTCGAGCCTCCCCGCCGTCGCTCCGATAGTCAGTCGCCGTCGGGAGTTCCTTTCCCACATATGGAGACGAGTGACGCCGGGAATTCTCTCTCCTTCTCTCCGAAGGCAGAAGCCGAGACGATCGACGCGATCCCTTATCTCTCTCTCTCTCTCTCTAGCGGTGAGTACACGCAGTCACGTTTTGTTGAGCTCCGCAAAATTTCTCTAAATTGCACTCTAAACCCCGTTTTGTGGGAGTTAAAATTTTGTACAGACGTTCCTGAGCAGACTCGGATCACGATCACTAATTGGGATATTTATCTCCGAGTCTACTTCAGGCGAGAAAAGTTAAAAAAGTCATTTTGGAATTAACCGTTTCTGCTTTTCCACCGAGACATCTGCGCACGCCCGAAACGTCATCGCCTACGTCACACTACGCAAAATGGCGTTGCCCACTAGCTGTCAGTGACTTCGACACTTTGTCGCATGACACCGATCAACGAGTGTTTGTCACCTTTGACTTCGCTTTCTTTCCACTGGTAGGTTGGTGAAATGTGGAGATGCGAGACCTGTGGATGCCTATAATTGTTAAATTAATATTCATTATCCAAATGGTTTTCTGCCTGACATTTGCCTTGTAATCACGCATGCATTGTCGTGATTGATTAGTTCAACCACTCGTATTGTGATCATCTGCCTTATTTCTAAACTATACATTTAGCTGACGGCTTATCGGCGGCCCCTCTCTTCACGTGCTGCGCGGTGCACGAGACGCGTACGGTTCACGCGCCCCTTCCAAGCGGGTTTACCACACGCTTGTATAGCCTTCTCTCTCTAATGCACGTACGGCTATATTTCGGGCTCTTATTATCTTTTTATCTCGTGCACGCTTCTCAAATGGAGAATTGCAATAAATGCAATGCCGAACTCGTTGGCGACGACAAAATAAAATGTGTTGTTTGCGCACTTGCATTTCACGAAGATTGCAAACCTGACAATGCGGCCACGACTGCATCGGGTGTATTTGTTTGCTGCGTTAATATACCTGCCGCTAAGAGCAAAAAAAGGAAGCTGAATTCAACTCTGCTCGCTCCGCCTCGTCTTCTCCGTTCCAATAGCGCTACTTCTGTAGAATCGGATAAGTCCGATACGTGTGCCATACCTCCTGCGCTACAACTATATCTTGATAGACAAGAACAATTTAACGCGCAACAGAATGCGCGCTTTGAAGAAATAGTTGGAAAGATGGATCGAATATTGAAGCTGGAGGAGCGAGTAGAAAACATAGAAGTTAGTGTAAAATCACTCCAAACTGATGTACAGTCCTTAAAGGCAGATCGAGCGACAATGGGCTATGACATTCGGAACTGCGATTTAATAATCACAGGGATTCCTCCGAAAGGCATGGAAGATTTGCGACAAATTTCACTCAAAATTGCCGATGTATTGAATGTGACGCTTCACATAGAAGACATTCTTTCTGCTTATCGGCTACAACGCGCAATGGCACCGACTCATCTGCTTCCATGCTTGCGTCTTCGTCAACATCCCATAGGCACCCAGCAATACCGGTAAAACTCTCCAATCCCGACCTACGATTTGCCTTCATCAAAGGCATGAGAGCTAAGAAAATGCTATTTACCACCGACATTGATAACTCTTATGAGAAAAACCGCGTTTTTATCAATGAGCACTTACCATCTGCGACGCTTAACTTACTCAGAAAAGCACGTGCGTTAGTGAAGGACCATCCGCATAAGTATGTTTACACTTATCACGGCATTGTACGCTTTCGACCAACTAGCGGCGCTAACGCGATCGTCATTACTTGCGAGGAAGATCTTCGAAGAATTAGCGATTGACGTTTGGCATGTGGCACTCTTAGTGTTCGCGAAAATAGTGAAACGGCTGCATCGACTTCCGGAAGCAACCAGGCTTTAATTAATTCAATAATTCCAGTAAACGCTAACTATATTAATCTAAAAGTATGTCATATTAATGTTCAATCTCTCGGCTCTGCTAATAAATTTTCTTTTTTTAAATCTTATTTCACCGAAAATTTCTACCATATTATTATTCTTTCTGAAACCTGGTTTAATACTAAAACTGTTGACTCCTATTTTTCTTTGCCTAACTATCACTTGATTTGCAATGACCGCAAGTATAAGCTCGGTGGAGGTGTCGCTATATATATTCATACCGCTCTAAATTATAAAATCTTAGAAAAATCTGAATGCTCTTCCGTTAACCCCCTCGAGTTTATGCATGTTGAAGTCGGTCCCAGCGCTACTACGAACCTCAGAGTGCTACTTGCGGTTATTTATCGACCACCGAAGAAAGCTCTGCTCGAAGTATTTGAATCTGTACTGCAAAAACATAGCTGTAATTATGATCGAATCATTATTATGGGTGATTTCAATGTTGACTTAAATCGGGCTAATTTTGAATCTACATATTTGCAGCAGTTTGCCGTAGCCAATGCTCTTCAAATCGTGCCGTATCAGCCTACTAATCATACAAACCGAACTGATACATGGATTGACCACTACCTTGTCGATAGCCTTACAAATGTCCTAGGACATAGCCAAGCCAATCTACCTTTTATCTGTGGCCATGATCTGATAGATATCGAATGTAAGATTGGAACACCGAAAGCAAAGCCGATACAAATCACATGTAGAGACTATCGCTCGTTCGATGTATCGAGTTTGCATAGGGACCTGAGTAGCTATGATTGGAATATTTTTAATTCTGTTTCTCCACTGAATAACGTGAACTTACTCACCAATACGCTTAGTCATCGTCTATTGCAAACTTTTGATAAGCACGCCCCTAGGACACCTTTACACCGACTCACAAGCCTTCCCCTTGGATTTCACCTCAGCTACTTAGACTTAATTACGAGAGAAATAGCCTTTTATGTGCTTATCGCAGGACCAGGGACCCCTCCTTAAGAATTAGACTCATTTCTGCTAATAAGGCTAATAAGCAGGCATGGGTATTAGCGAGGGCAAACTACTATCGAAACAAACTTACTAATATTCGGGATGCTAAGACCATGTGGAGGGAGTTGCGCAACCTTGATCTGGTGGCTTCCAATAAAGCTGTTAAACCGTTGTGTTGCACTTTGGATGAACTCAATTCCTTTCACACAGCTTCTGTTTCTCCTTACACTGATCTTTTTGACCTAAATTTCGATGAAGACTTTTATCACGGAGATTTTAACGATAGTAGATTTTTCTTCGCTAATGTCACCATCGAGGACGTAGCTGCTCGTTTGTCGGAAGCAAAGTCGGAGGCATGTGGCTCTGATTCGATACCTATTAGTTTTTACATCAATTCATTCCCTGTCATTGCCCCTCACATAGTTCATCTCTTCAATGAATCGCTTAATTTATCCATCTTTCCTGCTGACTGGAAAAAATCATTGATGATACCCATTAGCAAAATTACTAACCCTGTTTCTCCTGGTCATTACCGACTTATCGCTATTGTTCCTGCACTCTCTAAAATACTAGAACGTATTGTTTTCAATCAGCTACTTGGGTTCCTGAATAACAGTAATTGGTTTGATTCTCACCAATCGGGTTTCCGTAAAGACTACAGCATGCAAACAGCACTATTATATGTATCTGAATATTGCAGGCAAGCAATAGACAATCGCATGATAACTATTGTTATCCTCTTTGACTTTAGCCGTGCGTTCGATACTATTAGTCATAGGCTTTTGCTGCAGAAACTAAAAATTGCTAATTTACCGGATACCGCTATTCGGTGGTTTGCGTCTTACCTCTCGTGTCGATCACAGGCTGTCACAGGGGTGGATGGCACTAGATCGTCGTGGCTTCCAGTGGGTGCTGTAGTGCCCCAAGGTTCTGTGTTAGGACCTTTGTTGTTTTCAGTATTTATTAACGATCTACCTGGGGTTCTCCATCATAGTGATCATATGATTTTCGCTGACGACACTCAAATTTTTCTTAAATGTCGTGTTTCAGAACTTGACATCGCCATTGCAAAGGTAACATCCGATATCACTCGCTTCTGTCAATGGGCGAATAGAAATGACCTCGTCCTTAACTTTGAAAAAACTAAGGCATTACTGGTCGGCAGTGCTTTTTATCTGAACACCTTTAATACTGATTCGATCACACCGATTGTTATTAATAATTCGGTCATACCATGGGTTAAATCGGTGAGGAACTTGGGTCTCGTGTTTGATGGAACGCTCTCGTGGATGTACCATCTTATACAAATGTCCAAAAAAGTCTTCTCCACTCTACGTCAACTACGTAATAACCGTGCTCAACTACCAACTGATGTTAAAAACCCTTGTTTCCTCGTTGATTTTACCCCACTTCGATTACTGCTGCGCAGTTTACAACGACATCAATGTAACTAAAAAAATCAGGGTGGAAAGAATGTTTAATGCGGGCATTCGTTTCATCTTCGATCTACGGCGCGATGAGCACATTACCCCATATCGTAATAAGCTTGGCTGGCTCAACACCAAATCGCGTAGGTTATACTATATTGGTATCGTCACCTATAAGATTATTAAGACCCACGTACCCCACTATCTTTATGAACATTATCAGTGGCGTGAAGAATCTACATCCAGGGCTCTTCGACCAGGCTCTATGCAAGAACTTCGAGTACCGACACATCGGCTAGAATCCTATTCCAACTCTTTTATTGTCATATCTACCCGGTTATGGAATGAACTCCCAGTCGAAATTCGCGCAAGTGAAAATGTGCATTCGTTTAAAGTAAAATTAAAAAAATTCCTATTAAGTCGGACTTCAGTGTAATTATTTTGTATTTTATATTTTAGTATTAGCATTATTAATATTAGTATTAGTATTTTTAGTATTTAACATTAGTATTTTAGTCCACTTTTACTTCTGGTATGCGTGTACCCTACCCTACGTTGTAATCGCTCGACTATTATTATTATATATCTATTTTATATCTACTTTGTTATAGAACTAGTATTGCGCTTTTATATGCATCTGTTAGTATGTCTTGTTATATTAAGCTTAGTTTTAGTATTAGTTATCTGTATGTATGCTCTATATTGGTTGGCCTAAGAGGTAATACCTCAAGCCATAATAAAGACAATCAATCAATCAATCAATCAATCAATCTCTCTCCGAAGGAGAAGCCGAGACGAGCGGGCAGCATGACCACCACGCGTTCTTCCTCCTTCCACGGATCGCTCCAACATCGGGCCCCGAGGTGGCGCCACTGCAGAATCGTCGACGAGACGAACGATCGCGCTTCAGCCAGTCGAGAAAAGCCCTTTGCTCAGTCCAGTAAAACCCTTTGCTCAGTCGAAGACAGCTTATTCCCCGAGATATACCACGCACACGAGAACAGTGAACCATTCGGTAGTGCATAGCTTGGTGTTCGACATTCGTGCCAAGTGCCGCTGCAGCGTGTCGAGGAGGACCCGTTCTGGACCCGTTCCGGACCCGTTCTGGACCCGTTCTGGACCAGTTCTGGACCCCGATTCCTGGTCATCACCTTGCGAGTTAACCAGCAACCGCGAGTACCCGGTGTTTCGGGAATTGTAATTGCGCAGCCGCGCCTGCCTCCCCCCCCCCCACCTTATTTTGGTGTTTCGCTTCGCCCTTTTGGTTATTCTCGCGCCTCCGCGATAAGTTTTCTACGGTCATTTCATTTTAGTAACGATCCCATTCGCGAGATTAGGACCCGCGCCGTAGGTGACCTGTAAAATATTGTATAAGTATTCGGAAAATACATCGATATTAAAGTAATCACTGTTGTAAATTTATTGCGATCCTTCTTTTAGGGTTATAAAATGGCATTTCTGGTGGGGAAATCTAAGTAGATTTCCCAAAAATTGTGAAATTTGTGTCGGGAAAGTTCGCCGGAGAAAGCTTTTTTTTTTGTCGTTTGAGTTTCGCGTTTTTTCAGCTCCGACAGTACCGTTCGCGCCCCCCTTTTTTCCCTTGGCGTAACCATTAGTATTAAGCATATAGTTATTGAGAAAAGAGGATATGTATATTTAATGTGTCTCCTTTTCCGTCCTTTGAATTTCCTTCGCTACTCCTCTTTCTCTATGAATAAATGTTGCGATACCATAAGCTGGCCTGGAGATAGCGTGAGGTCATACGACGTATGCATTGTTGTCCCGAACCAGACTCCTACTTACTAGTATTATTGAATACTAATTATTGAATACTATTACTAGATTATTAAGTTTCGGGAGATTATAAAATCTATTTTTTTTTTGTGTTTTGATTTCAAATCGTTTTTCATGTTCAAAAAATTAGTATAAATAATTTTTTAGTTTGAATTTGCACCGTTTGAAAGTAATTAATTGCTATTTCGAAATTGTATATCATAAAGATAATCACCTTAAAGAAATTGAAAACAATTTCGAAAATAAATAGAGTTAATCTCCAGTAATTTATGTGCGAGTTTTGGAAACAATAACAAAGCCATAAATTTCGTCAGTAAACAATAGATTCCTTTCGGCGTACTCCGAGAAGTTATCGGAACGACCTTGTTTACGTTTCTTCCCAACCGATCTCCCTGAATATTGCGATGTGGATTTATGATTGTAATAGTTCGTTGCATGAATAATACGAATGTATACTTGTGTTTACCTTTTCAGCATTTATTATTCTTTCTATGGTCTTCTCCCCCCGTATCGCCCTACGGCCGACAACCACGTTGGCCTGAGAAAGTGTTGTTGTCCCTGGAGTAACTAAAGTTTGAAAATACCGGGATATAAATGAGGTACTTTTCCAGTTATTTTTCAACGCTCATTTATAATATTTAGTAATTTGAAACTTAACTATAAATTTGCTAATTAGAGTCGGATACGGAATTGAGAACTCTTTTTATCAAAATAAATTTTCCTTTTAATTCCGATCTAATTTTCCAGATTCAATTTAATTTTAGAAAATCCCCGAAAAATTTTAATTTGTCTCACAATAGTGAGGAACGAAGTTTAAGTTCAATTAATTTTGAGGTTGTGTCCCATTTTCGATTAAATAGCAAATCTCCCGGAAGAGTTAAGTTAGGTTGTTACATTCAATTTAAAACGTTTTGACGACTTTCGCGATTTCAGGTACCGGATTCCCCCTCTCCTTGCACAAACCATAGAGAGAGACGCAGCTCCTGCGATTGAGTGGAAATAAATGTCGATTAATTTAATATGTAATGAGATAATTGATATTATTAGTATATATTGTATGTACCAGTGCGGCAACTCGGAAAATTTTTTAGCACACCTGTCCTGTCGCGACGCGCGATCCCCCTACCCTTCGCGGTTTGTACTATTGCAACCGTTGTTTAGATGTCGGCTGTGACAGATAACTGTCGCGCGCCGCTGTAAATAAAAAGCTTTAGCATCTGGGGAAACCCCCCCCCCCCCATTCTTTTTTTTTAATTTTTTTTTGCTTTTGTTCTTGCTCTTATTCTGCGCCTATTTTGAAAGCTTTTGGCTATCGGTCCGCGGAGGCCGAAATTGCATTTTCTTTCCTTTATTTCTTTTTTGTAACGTGAGTAACATGTTCCCATAGCGCCAGATATCCGGTTTTGAACCCATATCAGCGAAGCCGAGTTTTTTTTGAGCTTCGTATTCGTTTGTGCACAAGTCGGACCGCAGGTCATTCGATTTACGAATCCGGCAGCTCGACGTAGAATCTCGAGCTGCGCGGTGACCTTGAGGAGCGTCCGAACTTTTTCTTCTTTTTTCTCTTCTTTTTCTGGTTCATTTCGGGACAATGGATACATCCTTATCCACTCCCACTAGTTCTCCCACAACGGTGGTGCCCACGCTAACGGTGATATCCCCCACCACTACCTCGCGGCACCCATCTATTACCACGACACCCGTGGCATTCTCGGCTACCGCGACTAACGTCACCCCCTTTCGCGCGGCGGGGCGACAAATCGCCAGCATTTCCCAAATCTCGGCAATACGGGCGGAGATTGACAGAATAGTCAATCTACGCGAACTTATCGGCCAATGCGATAAGGCCGATCTCCGGATCAGTAGAGGTAATCCGGGATCGACTGGTGCGGTACACCATTTTGCGAAGATTCCCGGATACCCCGGTCGAGTGGGACGCCAGTGCCGATGGGCGCGGTGACCAACCCCCCTACACGTTGTCCGAAGCTGTCGGTTGCCCCATAATAGGGACCGTATTGGGTGAGTCCATGAATGCGACCTACCCGGGTCACGCGGAACCTCAGCCGACGTCTCGCCTAGGGGCTTTCGCGTTCTCCACCCACGGATTACCGTCGAACCGATCACGCGCCTACTATCGGGACCCGATCTCGTTCGGAGAGGAGGAGAGTTTTCGGTTTCCGATGGCGGACACCTCCATGCACCCAGACGGTAGAACCAATCACGCGCCCGTACACGGAGAGAACTGTGAAAGGCTGAAACTGTAGGTATACCTTCGCCACTGTACTAAGATTTTGGAGCTAGTTCTGCACCATGTGTCGCGTCATATCAATCTAAGAAACCTACAGTATCAGACTGTGAAAACGCTTAGGATGAGACAGCAAAACTGCGATGCTTTCATAGAGGCTTCCTCCCGCCTAAGTTTTACTTTTTAGACTAGGGCTCTCGCGGATTTTTTGTAGGAAATGTCCTCCTCTACAAAAAAGGTTTAGTAAATTTTTGCTCTATCTTGTACCATTTTCGATACGGAAGCGATAGAAGGAAGAACATCGAGTTTTTAAAACAAAAGATAAACATGGCGTCGGACGCTGAATACGTTGTTTTTCATTCTATTGCTTCCGTATCGAAAACGGTGCAAGATAGAGCAAAAATTTACAAAACCTTTTTTGTAGAGGAGGACATTTCCTACAAAAAAGTCCGCGAGAGCCCTAGTCTAAAAAGTAAATCTTAGGCGGGAGAAAGCCTCGAAGAAAGCATCGCAGTTTTGCTGTCTCATCCTAAGCGTTTTCACAGTCTCAGACTGTGGGTTTCTTAGATTGATATCACGCGACACATGGTGCAGAACCAGCTCGGAAATCTTAGTACAGTGGCGAAGGAATACCTACAGTTTCATCCTTTCACAGTTCTCTCCGTGTAGTCCCCCCTCGCGACGACCGCCGCGAAGACGACCCTCAACCAGGAGATCGTGCCGTGAACGGCTATCACCCTTCGAATCTGTTAATCGGGAATGACCCTGCACAAGGTGGGTCACGAGGCCCGACCCAGTCGGCCCCTGAGTCTTTCGGACCGAGTGCTGTCTCGTGTGGAACACAGGATGTACCGCCGCCCTCACAGGCGGGTATTTTCGGTCCACCATCTCGTGATAATTTCGACTCGCGTCAAGTAAACCCCTTTCGTCCGATGGCAACGCGCCAACCCCCCCCCCCCTCGTCGCTCAACCACGGGTTCGTCGAGCGTGCACTTCCCAGCAGATCTGACTTACGATCTATCGCCTCACCAACCTCGTTATAATAGCACTCGGGTCGGCCACCCCCACTCCTCTCATCGCGCCGATGGCCATGCGTCACAGGCCGGAGAATAATTCAACCCCGGCTTGTCGATGTCCGGTGTTCGATGGCACAAAACCGCGATCGAACACTGGAGGACGCATGTCAGAGGCCACGCTATTCAGGGAATGAGGGGGAGGATGCCGAGGAATTCCTCGTCAAATTAGGCGAATATGTCACCAGTCGGGATTTGACAGAGGAAGGCCTCCTGCGCGCCTTACCCGAAGCGTTCAGAGGACCGGCCCTTAACTAGTACCTGGTGGAAAAAGCCAGTTGGAGTACCTACTCCGGGTTCGTCCGATATTTCCGCGACGCCTTTGGCCAACGCCACCTGGAAGCCAGCATCAAAAGGGAGATTACCCTGCGCACCCAAGGGCCCGAGGAGCCCATTCGGGAATATTTAGTCTCCCTACGCAGTCTCTTTAATTTACTTACGTTCCCCCCGGCTCTAGAGGAACAGTTGGACATCGCGGTACAAAACCTGCGCCCCGGTCTCGAACGAAAAATCAAGCGTGACTCCGTGTACGATTTTTCTGACCTATTGAGAGTTGGCCGACAAGTGGAAGGGGCTGCAAATCAGGACTGGGTATACCGGCCCCCTCCCACGGCTAGTCAATCGGCCTTCCCCGCTTTTGCGTATACGCCGAAGACGAAGCGGGTGAAGGAAAAGCTGGCCTTTGCTACCCCTACCGTTAAGCCGGCCCTGAAGCAAGCCGCCGCCCCCGCGCCCTTACCGCCCCCTCCCCCATGGGAGAGGAAGCCGCGCCGGTAATGCGGGCCGCGAGAAAACGAGTTTCCAAACAACCCCCTTCGGTACAACCCCCCTCACCGCGTCAACCTTCCGGACTTCTCGTACGCCTCCGTTTTAAAGGCTACCTCGTCTGATGGATGTGGCGCCGAGGGAACCTCCACCTCCGGTGACCACGTCACCTCCGGCACGTAATCCCGTCCGTTGCTATAATTGCAAGCAGTCGGGTCACGTGTATCGCGAGTGCCCTCACCCATTTGGATACTTCTGTCGCATCTGCGGCTACCCAGGCCGGGATGCAAATAATTGTCCGGCGTGTGCGCGTAAAAGGTCGGGAAACTGCTAAAGGGGGGGACGGAGTCCCCGAGACCCCCCCTAGCACATCGGTCTTCACGCCCCACTCGGACGCGTGATACGGCTAGCAAAGCTGCCGATAAGAAGACCGCGCGTACGGGTTATTCGGCTGCCGTACAGCGGTTTTCCACCCTTCGTACTCCCATAGTATCAAGTAAAAGATTTGCGTCAATTGGTTCCTGTGAAAATAATCTTGGGATTGTAGACTCAGATCCGCGTCCCCACTTACGTCTTGCCTTAAACGGAAATGTTATAAGGGCTCTTGTAGATACGGGAGCTTCGGGATAATATTTGGGGATTGCATGTCACGAGATCGTCTCCCAGTTCCTGAGACCCAGCGAAGAGCAAGTTAAGGTCGCGAATGGGGCGGTAGTCCCCCTAAACGGTATCGTTACCCTCGTGATGACCCTCGATGGTCAAACCAAGAATTTTGACATGCGGGTTGCCCCTATCCACTATGCATGTGTATTGGGCATGGATTTAATGCGGCTATTCGGTCTCAAGTTAGATACCGATAGCAATTTGTGGAGTAGTCGGGTAGGCACCCCCCACTCGCTAGCGGACGCCAGTATTCCGTTAGTAGCCCACGCTGCAAACGTGTGCGCTGGCTTGGTTTCTCCTCCAAAGAAGCCGCTCCCCGGCTAAGGAGGCTGCTCAACCGTTATTAATCCGCGAATAGGACCCCTACTATCGGTGTAACGCGCCTCACGCAGCACACTATTGATGTACAGGGCCATCCCCCTATTCGCTAGAATGCTGGTCTATTTTCCCCCTACATGTTGAAGGTGGCCCAGGACGCAGTCGATGAGATGCTGAGCGGCGGCATCATCGAGCGTTCTGCGAG
Organism: Trichopria drosophilae; assembly: GCA_030407085.1. Lineage (NCBI taxonomy): Eukaryota > Metazoa > Arthropoda > Insecta > Hymenoptera > Diapriidae > Trichopria > Trichopria drosophilae. The sequence goes on along the minus strand of CM059582.1, from coordinate 129,406,181 downwards.
CTCCTGGATGAGCAATCCCGTTATAGTCCGAAAGTTGAATGGGACGTTTCGATTTTGCGTCGACTTCCTGGACGTTAATACATACCCTCTTCCCTCGATGGACAGAATTCTGTCAGGGTTGAGTCGTGCCCAGTGCATCACCACGCTCGATCTCAGCCAGGCCTATTTTCAAGTACCGGTAGAGCCTGGCAGTCGGCCCGTCACCGCTTTCGCCGTCCCCGGTCGCGGGTTGTTCCAGTTTAGGCGCATGCCGTTCGAACTCACCAACGCACCTGCGACGTTTCAGCGATTGGTGGACCGCCTCATCGATCCCGCGCGGGAGCCCCACGTATTCGCGTATCTCGATGATATTATCATCGCCACGGACGATGAGGAGGATCACTTCCGCTACTTAGAACTTGTGCCTACCCAGTCTGCGGAACGCCGGTCTAGAATTAAATTTGGAAAAGAGCGAATTCTTCCGGGAGGAGGTGAAGTACCTCGGTTTTGTACTGAACCGCGACGGATTAAAGACCGATCCGGACAAGGTCGCCCCCGTGCTTGAATTTCCGCCCCCCACTAATCTCAAACAGCTACAACGCTTTCTGGGCGTGGTGGGGTGGTACTCTCGGTTCCTCCCAGACTTTTCGCGGGATCGTATCCCTCTAACTAAACTCCTGACGAAGAACACTCCCTGGGTGTGGGGTCCGGAGCAGCAGTCTGCTTTTGAGTCCCTCCGTGACTCTCTCACCCACACTCAAATCCTCACCCGCCCAAATTTCGACTCCCCCTTCACGATCCAGACGGACGCGAGTGAATTCGCGATCGGCGCGGTCATCACCCAAGAGGTGGGCGGTAATGAGCACCCGATCAGCTTCGCCAGTCGTGTGCTCACCAAAGCCGAACGAAAATATACGGTCACCGAAAAAGAGTGCCTCGCCGTCCACTGGGCCGTGAAGAAATACAGACTCTATATAGAGGGAACACGCTTTAGACTTATAACAGATCATAACAGCCTGCAATGGCTGAGGAACCTGCGTGACCCGACCGGCAGACTAGCGCGGTGGGCTCTGGCCATGCAGGCCTATGATATGAAAATAGAGCATAGAAAGGGTACCCTCAACGTGGTGCCCGATGCTCTTTCGCGGATGTACGAAAACATTGATAAAGCCCTTTGCGCCCTTGGAGATACAAAGGATCCGTGGTATACTCAGAAAATGGAGAATATTCGGAAGTTCCCTTCGAAGTATCCCGATTGGCGCATTGAAGACGACCGAATATATTTCCACCGACCACACCCTATTATTGAGTCCGCCTTGAGCGATCTCGACGCCTGGGAGCTAGTCCTTCCCGCGGACTCGCGTGCCCGTGCCCTGAGTAACGCACACGATTGTCCGCAAGCCGGCCACTTAGGAGTGGATAAGACATATCACCGTCTTATCCAGGACTTCTACTGGCCCGGCGTCTTCCAGGACGTCGCGAGGTTCGTCGCCCGTTGTCCCGAGTGTCAGAGACAAAAAGCCTCCCAGCAGGCCCCTACGGGACTTATGTGCGAGAGAACGATCGAATGTCCATGGATGACAGACAGTTCCGATGTCATCGGACCATTCCCCTCCAGTAAGCGTCAAAATCAATTCGTGGTAGTTTTCCAGGATATGTTCACGAAATATATAGAAGTGAAACCCCTCCGTGCCGCCACTGGATCGGCCATAATGGCCGCTTTCGATAGTCTCGTGATAAATAGATGGGGTTGCCCAAAATATTTTCTATCGGATAACACGAAACTATACGATAACTCGCACGTAAAGACATATTTGAGTCAATTGGGTATTGTTTCTGCTCGAACTCCCCCTACCACGCACAGACGAACCCAGTCGAGAGGGGTAATAGAACCCTCAAAACGATGATGTGTACTTTCGTGTCGCATGATCATCGCGACTGGGACGCGCACCTTGAGGAATTGACATTCGCCCTGAATACCGCGGTCCAGTCATCGACTAAGATGACTACCGCGTTTCTTAATTACGGTCGCAACCCGGTAGCGATTAGGAATTTGCGTACTACCTTCCCCCTCCTCCGCTCACGCTACCTAAGGATCCGGAGTTCTGGCGTGATCGGATAAGGAGGTTACCGTTAATCCATGATTGGGTACATTGTAATCTTGAGCGCGCGACGCGCCAAGCCGAGTATTATAACCGCTCCCACCGAGAAGTAACATACCAGGTGGGTGACCTAGTACTACGTCGCATCCGGTTCCTTTCGTCGGGGATCCAAAAATTTCGCGGCCAAACTCGCGCCCAAATTCAGCGGCCCCCACCGCATCCTTCGGGTAATCTCTCCTGTTGTCTTTGAGCTCGACGACCCGGAGAGTCGTCGGAACCCTAGGGCCCATATTAAAGATTTGAAACCGCATCACGCCCCCGACGAGGGGAGTAATTCTACAAACGACCGGACCGAGTCGCCTAATACGCACGAAAACCCTTCTGGCCCTCGGTCGAAACCAATTATTCGGAACCCGGTGAGTGCCGACGCGGTGCCGCGTCGCCGCGGTCGACCTCCGAAACCAGCCAGTGAAATCCCCCGCTGTCCGAGCGAAATACCACGTGCGCCACGCCGCAGCGAGGCCCACCTAACGGCAAGGCCGCCGGAGACAGTCGAACCGACTTTCACTCGCAGCCGCCCCGGTCGTCCGCGCAGAGTGTCGACCCGGTGCGCGCCTCCCCCACCCACACCATTATTGAAACGACGTTATGGTCCACGATCCCGTAGAACCTAACTCCCGCACGGGCACCCCGATGCTTTGCAAAAGTGCTCCCGAAAATAATAAACTGGTTTAGGTAGCATGAATTTACAATTCGCGTAGGAAGGACCAGATGACATTACGATGCTTTGTGATACCCTTATCAATATAGCGGCTGTCCTTGTTTTGTTCCAGGTTGCAGCCCAAGGATGCCGAGGAAGCGTGTGAAGACGCGAGCCTGCCTGCGAGGAGGGTACCTGGCCCGGTCGCCACCACCCCAAGCACCAGCAGCGACCCCGCAACCGCTTCCGCCCCTCAGTGGCACCGATTTCCCTCCACTCCCGGTCCTGACGGATCCGTAACCGCTGGCTAGAGTGCAGGTAGTGCGATATGCGGTCCCGACCGCGTTGAACCGGGTACCGCCGTGCCACAGCTGTTTGCGGCCGGTGCAATTGGGGATGGCCGTGCAGCTTGAGCCACCGCGTCTGCGACGCCCTCATCCGAAAACGCCGCCCGTGCCACCGGGCCTGTCGGGGATGGCTCCCCCCCTCAATCGTACGTTCCGGACAGCGTAGCCTTCACTGCGGTGGCCGGCGCCGAGTGCCGGAATTCCGACGTCCTCGAAGTAGGACCCCACCGGGAGGCGAGGAAATTCGCCCTGGTGCATCCCTCTTCCGCCCCTTATCCGCGGACCATAGGGGAATCTTGCGAGTGGGTCTGGCAGGAAGAACGGGAGGGTCGGCGAGGACGATTCCTGATGGGATCCGCGAAGGTGCCGAATCCTCGTCCGTGGGCCCCGCCCCCACCCGTGACGACGATTCCCTGGCACCCCTCGCGACCGCGCCCACTGTCGCCACTTCAATTTGTGAGGGCCGGCCCCCCGGCTTTAATGTCCATCCGACTGCCGGCCAATTTCTCACCCCCTGCACCTCGGACCCCGGCCGTTACCCCGCGCGGTAGCTAGCGCTCGGGTACCGGTCCCTGTCCTGCGAGGCCCACCAACGTGGTGGAGGCCCGTCCGGTTGGTGCGAACCATCAGGTGCGCGTTGCACCCGGGTCACGAACTGCCACCCGTCGTCGTCGGAGAGGACCGCGGCGTGCCGGACAAACTCGCCGGGGTCGTGAGGTCGCTCACCCTGCCCGAGAGGTCGCATGCACGGGCCGCGAGGTCGCTCACTGAATAGTAGCGCCCACTCCTGACCCAACGACCCCGCAACATCCACCATTCCCGTTGGTGGTAGAAATAGCGCCGAACCTAGCGATCCTGATCCGCGCGGCGCCGGAACCCGTAAGGAAGGCGGCCGCGATCACGCTGCTCGGCGTGGCCGTAGCACCGTCGCGTCGGTCCCAGCATCTGCCCCTCGGGGGCGCCTTCCGGTCCCGGCCGCCCCAGGGCCAATACGCGTCTCCGCCGCTGAACGCCGGTGCTGGAACTGTGGCCTACGAGGCCACTCGGCGCATCGTTGCAACCGGCGACTGCCGGTGGGAAGGAGACCACGGGAGGGCGACGCTAGTGCGCAGCCGCACTAATTAAGGTGCACCCGGTTGGTGCTCGCGAAGGTCGTCTCCTTCCCCCCACAGCGCATAAGACGCTGTCCTTTGCGTTTCTGTTGGCCCTTTGCGATATACATTGCGATGTACATTGCGATGTATATTGCGATATACATTGCGATGTATATTGCGATGTACATTGCGATATACACTGCGATTTTTTGTATTTACGTATTATTTTATATTATTATATACGTTATATTATTATTTCGTTTTTGTTTGAATTATTTCCAATGACTTGCTTTATATCGCGTTTACCCCCCACATCTGCTGTCTCTCGCCCCGCGAAGCGGTGATGACGCGATGATTACCACCCCCTTCTTCCACACGATTGTGTTTGGTTGCCCCTTGCGTTTGAGTTGTCCCTTATTACAGGAATCCATATATCTGTGTGCACGGATGCATAAATGTAGAATCGACAGCTCCTAGAGTTGAGCATTCATCACATGTAAGTCGCTTAATTCGGTCGTGAGGAACGTAACCGCGTTTTCAGTTTTCATTTGCGATTTGTGTCAGTCCATCGCGTTCAAATATTAATCATAGATCATCTATTTTTTTTTGTTACGACATGTCGTCGTCAATCGCGTTGAGATTGCTTCTGATAGCCATATTGCTGTGTGTTTCAACTTTTGCACGTTATTAGCCGATCTAATAAAATTCCCGATTATGATACGTTACGGTTTGATACACAATGCTATAATTTTTTTTTGGTGTCGTGGCTCAGTTCCCGACAACACAGAATGAGTTCCTGTTGCGTGCCCCAGTGGCCGCAAAGGATGCAAGAAGAGTTAGTTCAGTTGCGCTAAATCATATGGTTGAGTTTGATTTCGTGAAATCGCAACCGTCTCTTGAAAATTCTTTTTTTTGTGGTTAGCACTTACTCACACTAAGTATTCGAGTATCTTTGATTCGCGTGAACCCGCGGTTCTGTTTAATAATTTGGATGTCGCTAAATCATGACCAGTACTTAGTTTATTCGGGACCTACGCTAACTCGCGTAAGGACCGAGTTGGAGATTGGCTCACGCCTACTCGTGCAAATTCTTATTTAATATTTGTGTCTTTGCGATACGTCTTTAAATGTCGTCGTCCCATTGCGTTTTCGTTGGACCATCAGCAGCTCTAACGAACGGACTTTCATTAGACATATTCAATGTCCGATAGTGCTGAGATGCGCTCATACTGGTGGTAGTAGAGCATTGCGTCGAAAACCGGCTTGGAATTCGCGTAGTTTGAGTTATGCACTCGGTTTGCTTGAGTTTGTATTACGTCTAGTCACGCCACCTATGCGTTATCGTGATATTGCACTAAATCGCGCATTTAGATAACCTACGTTGGTTTTACGCTAAACAGCGCGACTTCATCAGTCCATGGGTACGTCTAGGACGTCGCACGCATTTGATAATTTCAAGCTTAATTCGCGCTGATTCTCGCATGCAAAATATGCTAATGATACTGTGCTAAACCACGTGTTCGAGTCATTAAATTTCTTCGCCGCGATAAAACGCGATCTTATCGAGTCAATTTAGTATCAGTCGCTATAAGAATATACCCACCATAGAGGTATTTGCTATCCCCTCGCATTTTGTTGGCCCTGGAAAATATCGTGCCGTTGCATACTATGCTATTGCAGATGCGCTTCGCAGTTACGTAATCTGTCTAGTGTAACACGATATGCCCCCCCCCCTAGTCTATCGTATGGCCGCCTAAAGTGAGTCGGAACCTCGATAGCTCGACGTGACATCATCGCCTACGAATCTACGAGTATAGAGTTTGCCCAGACATACTTCCAGAAATGGCTAATGTTTCAATTTCAGGTAGACCTCCTAAGGCTATTCTCATTGCTTCATGCTCGTAAAGGATAGCCACTCGTGCTGTGATGTAGTACACCGTGCAAATTCGGTAGTAGAGGTCGTTGGGTTGTTCACGGCGGAACTTAGTATTTTAGGAAATCAAGCGAGTTGACATCTCCTCGCCGCTGTCCCGTTACATTCTATGGGCCCAACGGCGAAAATAGCCGTCCTACCCCATCGTGAGCATATATCGATCGCATCAGAATATATTACCTCAAATCCTTTGTTTTCGTTGGGTACTGTACTGTACCCTTTTCTTTGTCACGCGGATTCCTCTTCATTCCATCCTTCTCTCCATCCTCCACGACGTCGTAGCTGGTATGGTGATTCTAAAGGTATGGAACTGGAAGAGGCGAATCCCAACCGTGCGATAAAAATTAAGGCCTAGCTATAAGTCACACTGTATCAGCCAGATGGCGATTTTACTATCCCGGGTGAACAGGGAAGTAACCCGTAGAACCTGTCACTTTTTTTATGTATCGCCTAGTTGCGATTTTTTATTTTTCTTGTATTTGCGACTCTAATCTTAGTAACGAGTATGATTGCGATATTTCGTTTTGTTTTCGCGGTTATGGATTGTGGCGATGGTATGTCTTTGCGATGCCTTGTTCTTGGGCTCATACTTGTGTGACATTTCTCTGTAGTATGGATTTGAGTGATGTTCGATGTGCGAACATGATCATTGCCATATGCGGGCATGATCCTGAGTTTGTGTGATTCTGCATAGCGTTCGAACGTGCGTCAGTGAATCTGCGTATTCACCATTTTAGTTTTTTTCGATCTCATTGCGAGCGCCCCCTCTTTCCCTTGAGATTTTGCGTTTGGTGCCTCTAATGGCTAGTTAGCTACTTCACTGTATAGGCCTAAGGGCAATTCTTTCCCAGTAGCGAAGGAGACGCCTCTGTTGATTTTGTTAAGTGTTTTAGATTTAAGTGAAATGTTCCCCAGTGACATTCAGCGAGATGGACCAAACCGAGTGAAGTAAGATGGATGGACCAAACCAGTGACATTTATCGAGATGGACAGATCAAGTGAAGTGCCTCTCAGTGACGTTTAGCGTGACACTCGTACATTCCTCTATCGAGGATGTACTCGAGTCAGGCCCGGGGGTTTGTGACGCAGTCACAGATCGAAACCAGCAACTCTGATCAAGGAGAGCGTTCCGGGGGAAACCCTTCTTCCCATTCGTCGCTGCTCTTGCCCGCCGTACCGGGGAATACGCGTTATGCAGGTTCGTGCCTCCCCGCCGCACTATGGGGTATTTTGAAAAATGTCAAAAATGTTTTGTCTCAAAATCGTAGAACTCGAGAGCCAAATAGGATAGGCCAATAGGGTTTTCACGAGCTTACAGCTTGATGTTTGTAGAATAGACGAAAAATAATTAGAAGATGGAAAATTCAATTGTTTATTAGTGCATTTCAGATGAATGTGAAAGTAATAAAAATGAAAAGTTACAATATTTATTTCGAAATCGTATATTTTTTTTACCAAATAAGACAATGAAGTAAAATTTTCTGGAAAGTAGAACTAGATCCTGACAGAGTAACAAAATAATAAATATAAAGCAGAAATATTACAAAGAAGTACCAATTAGTGGCCGTGTACCTTTTAATGAACTACTATTTATCGATAATTCTTTGTAGTGATAATTTATAGACGCAAAAAACTGGCAGTAATACAATGAGTAATTTGTAAACTGAATTACAGCATGTATCAAAAGCTAAACAGGTACCTATTAGTGTCCATGTACCAATTAATGAACTACCAATTGCGAAAAAATGTTCGTAGTAATTGTTCATAGAAGTAAGACATCATAATCAGGAATACAATAAGCAATTTCAGAACTGAATTTCTACACGCACTAAAAACTGGATAGATACCTATTAATACTCGTGTACCAATTAATGAACAACCATTTTTGGGCATTCCGTTACAGTTACTTATAGATGCATGACTCTGTCAGAAATACAATAAGAAATTTAAAAACTGAATTACAGCATGCACCAAAAACTAAATAGGTACCTATGAGTGACCGTGTACCAATTAATGAACTACCATTTTTTTTGGGATTTCTTTGTAGTTATTTATAGACGCAAGAAAATGGCAGCACTACAATAAGCAATTTCTAAACTGAATTACAGCATGTACCTAAAACTGGATTGGTTCCTAGTGGTGGCCGTGTACCAATTAATCAAATAGTATCTGCAGAAAATTTTTTGTCATAATTATTTATAGAGGCAATACACTGTTACAACTGTAATAAGCAATTTCTGCACTTAATTGTAGCATGTGCGAAAAATTGAATAGTCATCTATTATTGACCATGTACCTATTGAATGAACAATTATTTTTAGTAATTATTTATAGAGGCAAGACACTGTTAGGAATATAATAAGAAATTGCAGTACTTAGTTACAACGTGTACCAAATACTAAATAGGTACCATTAGTGGTCGTGTACCTATTAATGAACTATAATTTGTGAATCCTTCGTTGTACTCATATGCAGACGCATGACTGACAGGAATGTAATTTAAATGTAATTTCTAAAATTATTTAAATTGGTACCTATAAGTCATCGTGTTCCTATTGGCAAACTATCACGTGTGAAAAATTCTTCCTTATACTATATTATAACCATATTGAAACTTTGATATAGACTCGAGACACTGCCATGACTGTAAGTGAGCATTTCCTAAACTTATTTTAAGCGATTATCAAAAAGTAGATTATTATCTAGCAGTGCACGTAATTATGAACTACTTTTCCATCAACTTCTTGGCTTGTACATTTACGGTCGCAAAACACACTCACAAATATAATACAATTGTTGCACTTAACTATAGCATGTGGCAAAAACTGAACGGATACCTATCAATGAACTACCGTTTGTGCAATTTCTAAACTTATTTTTAGCAATAGCAAACAAGTGAATTGGTACCTATTACTGACCGTATACCTATTGAAGAACTACCGCTTATGGTAAATTTTTTCTTGTGCTTGGTTATTGCCTTCTATCAATTTCTAATCTGATTTTAAGCAATTTTTAAAAAGTAAATTACCATTTATTAGTGTCCGTGTAGCAGATACTGAACTACTCTCCGCTAATAGTGTACCTATTGTACTCATTTAAGGTCTGAAGAAACTTTCAGAAATGTAGTAAACAATTTCTGAACTTCGTTATAACCCATTTCATCCCAAAATGAGAAAAGTAGGTATGTCAACTTCAGCTCAGTTTCTCCAGTAAAAAGATTATTTTTTAATGTTTGACAGATACCTGTCCCACTATTATCAAGTATGCTCGGTCAATTTCCGTCAAAAGATTGCAAAACAACGAATATATACGCGAAAACTCCGCAAAATTAATGAAAATGCTCTGATTTGTCGATGGTTTTTTAAAATTTTTCACTATTTTCTCCATCGAAACGGGTTATAATTAACAAAATGCATACATAAAAAGTAATCCCGATTATTGATCATAAATAATATGCTAGTAGAACATTTTTCACAAACATGCCCGATGAACAAATGACCGATTCAAAATGGCCACGTAACGAAACAAATATATTAAAAATGATGAATTCCTTGAAATAAAGTTTATAGAAAGTTTTTTTTTTGTTTTATAATGATGATATAAATATTGACTGATGGTTATATACGAAGATGTAATAATATTGAAATGGCCACTGAATGTAAATTATATCTCGTTGTTGCATGAATCTGTTTAAATATGGTGGTCATATGATTGAATTTATCATTGAATTTATAAACTTAAAATAATTATAATATTCACACATAACAAGTTGATATTTATATCATAATATATCATATATCATCATAAAACTGAAAAGCGTCTACGATATTTATTTCAAATAATTAATAATTTTGAAAAAACTTGTTTCGTTCCGTGGCCATTTTGAATCGGCCAATGCTTATAAAATATATTCTACTACCATGTTAATTACGTTCAACAATCGGGATCACTTTTTATATATACAATTTATTGATTATAGCACGTTTCGGTGAAGAAACTCGTGATAAATTAAAAAAAGACTTACAATTCATGGCATATTCATTATACCTATTTTGCAAAACTTTTGCGTACATAATCGTTTTTTTTTTTGCAGTTTTTTGTGGAGTCCCTATCGAGCGCACTTGATAATAATGGAACATCTATCTTGCAAACAGTTTTCAAAATTCTATTTACTGGAGAAACTTCGCTGAAGTTGATACCTGCTTTTCTCATTTCGGGATATTGGAACCCTCTACATCTGAATTAGCCAGAAATTTTTGATGAAAGTGTGAAAAGTCGTTTATTAATTGAATTAATAATGATTTTTACTAATAAAGAAAAAAATTTACAAATTAGTGATCCTAAATTATCGATGTACTATGTCCAGCAACGCATCAAGCTCCAGAAACAAATTCCAATTTCACATGACGTGGAAAAATTGATTGTGCACGAGCAATAAATTTTTGAAAAGAGAACAAAAGAATTCGAGTTTTTACTACCCTACTTACTAACTAATGCAGTTAATTATGTAGGGTGAACTGACCTAAGAATACGCACTTAACTTACTTTAACTTCTAACTTTCTAACCTAAATGTAAAAATGTATTGAAAATTTATCAAAATATAGACTGTAGGTATATATCCCTAAAACGGGCGCGCTGTATTGAAAGTTACAAAATTTTTTGTTAAATAAATAATTTGGAGGACATGTCATTTTCGTATTTTGCTTATATTGCATATCTACTCATCTCTATAATTAGCAACAGAAGAGAAAAGGGAAAAGATTAAAATGGGGTTTGAATTTTCAAAACTACATTAAAACGAAAAATTCTTCGTTTTTTTTTGTCTGTGTCGAAATAATCAAAAGTATGAAGGAAAAGAAAAAGAAAAAATAATAATAATTATCCTTATATCAAAAATACGTCTTGTACTATCGATGCCTTTGTACTGAGGTACTAAAAGCTGGCAGAGCACCTGTGGCAGAATCGAACCAAACTAGGACCAACGTTTGTTGCTCAAAAGTTGCCCCAATCCCGTATTTGTTGCTCGCTTATTTTTTAAAAAATAAGCATGTTCTGCTAGCTTGCCTAAAAGCTAGCAGAACATCGCTAAAACAAAGGAAAGTAAAGATGCTACCAAAAAAACAAATATGCAGTTAATTGTTGCTCATTTGTTGCTAAAAGATCACATAATTAATATAGGACCATGATTAACTGTTTCCAATATTTTTTAAAAATTAAGTAGGTTCTGCTGGCTTGTATAAAAGCCTGCAGAACATAGTTCAAAAATTGAAAAATAAGCATACAATAAAAAAAACGAATAAGCAGTTAATTGTTCCTCATTTGTTGCTTACAAAATACCGAGCAAGTATCAAATTCCGCATAGGTGCGATACAAGGAAATGACAAATTACTGCTTTTCGAATAATTGATAAATCAGAACTGTACGTAGTACAAATAGAAGAAGCGAAAAAACAAAACCGACAAATATCTAGCCTTAGTTGCTCGTTTTTTACTACCGATTCTGTCGAGGTCCAGTTTGATTCTGCTAGTCACATAAAAAAAATATTCGACTTTGAATTACGCAAAAAACGGTATTATATGCATAAATAGTGTACAGGTACGCTATTTAGAAGGTGGCAACAATTATCTAGCATTTGTTGCTCGATTCCTACGCCTTTTTGGGACACAAATGAATGATTTTACCGGGGTCCGGTTTAATTCTGCTCGTAACATACAAAAATATTTGACTTTGAGTCACGCAATAAGCAGCTTTTGAAGAATAGTGAAAAAATTTGCTTTTTAGAAGGTGGCAACAATTATCTAGCATTTGTTGCTCGATTCCTACGACTTTTTGGGACATAAATAAATGATTTTACCGGGGTCCGGTTTGTATAGTGAAAAAATTTCGTTTTTTAAAGGTGGCAACATTTATCTAGCATTTATTGCTCTTCTTTTTAGTCATTTTTTTAATAAGGGTTCCTTTTAAACACATTTTATAATAACCTTTATATTTAAGCTTGGAAAGAAAAGATTTGATCAAACAATGGCTCCGAAATTCCAGTCCAAAGAAATGTCTAAAACTGGTGGTTCCTTAATAGGTACACCACCACTAATACCTAATACTAAATACCTATTTAGTATTTGGTACACACTGTAATTAAGTTCTGAAATTTCTTATTATATTCCTAATAGTGTCTTGCCTCTGTAAATAATTACTAAAAATAATTGTTCAATAGGTACATGGTCAATAATAGGTGACTATTCAATTTTTCGCACATGCTACATTCTGCCGTCTAAAGTAAAAAAGTATCTAACTGCAAATCTGACAGGCTGGAGAAAATGACGAAAAACTGTTTTTCATCAAGAACATTATTTTGAAATAAAACAGTGCTGTGTATTATTATGCCTATATTTTTCTTTCGTATTTTGGTGATACACATGAAGTATTTCACCAGTTTAGTAGCTTGGACGTTCTGAAAACTCATTTCCAGCTGTATTTCTTTACTTTCTTGGTTAACCTCATTTTTTAATATTAAGTTTTTTACAATAAACAATACAAGTTTTAAATTTCTGCCATCACATTTTTTTTAATCGTCTGATATAAAAACTCATTTTTCATAAAAATGTAGTTAGAGACTTTTTTCCTTAGCAGAGCAGAATTAAGTGCAGAAATTGCTTATTACAGTTGTAACAGTGTATTGCCTTCATAAATAATTATGACAAAAAATTGTCTGCAGATATTATTTGATTAATTGGAACACGGCCATTGATAGGTACCTATTTAGTATTTATTACCTATTTAGTTTTTGGTGCATGCTGTAATACAGTTTTTAAATTGCTTATTGTATTTCTGACAGAGTCTTGCATTATAAGTAACTATAATGGAATGCCCAAAAATGGTTGTTCATTAATTGGTACACGAGCATTAATAGGTACCTATTCAGTTTTCAGTCCGTGTAGAAATTAAGTTCTGAAATTGCTTATTGTATTCCTGATTATGATGTCTTACATCTATGAACAATTACTACGAACATTTTTTCGCAATTGGTAGTTCATTAATTGGTACATGGCCACTAATAGGTACCTGTTTAGCTTTTGATGCATACTGTAATTCAGTTTAGTAATTACTCATTGTATTACTGCCAGTTTTTTGCGTCTATAAATTATCACTACAAAGAATTATCCATAAATAGTAGTTCATTAAAAGGTACACGGCCACTAATTGTTACTTCTTTGTAATATTTCTGCTTTATATTTATTATTTTGTTACTCTGTCAGGATCTAGTTCTACTTTCCAGAAAATTTTACTTCATTATCTTATTTGGTAAAAAAAATATACGATTTCGAAATAAATATTGTAACTTTTCATTTTTATTACTTTCACATTCAACTGAAATGCACCAATAAACTATTGAATTTTCCATCTTCTAATTATTTTTCGTCTATTCTACAAACATCAAGCTGTAAGCTCGTGAAAACCCTATTGGTCTATCCTATTTTGCTCTCGAGTTCTACGATTTTGAGACAAAACATTTTTGACATTTTTCAAAATACCCCATAGTGCGCCGTCGCTCTGATAGTCAGTCGCCGTCGGGAGTTCATTCCCACATACGGAGACGAGTGACTCCGGGAATTCCCTCTCCTTCTCTCCGAAAGCAGAAGCCGAGACGATCGACGCGATCCCTTATCTCTCTCTCTCTTCCAAGGAGAAGCCGAGACGAGCGGGTAGCACGACCACCACGCGTTCTCCCTCCTTCCACGGATCGTTCCAACATCGGGCCCCGAGGTGGCGCCACTGCAGAATCGTCGACGAGATGAACGATCGCGCTTCATCCAGTCGAGAAAAGCCCTTTGCTCAGTCCAGTAAAGCCCTTTGCTCAGTGGAGGACAGCTTATTCCCTGAGATATACCGTGCACACGCGAACAGTGAACCATTCGGTAGTGCATCGCTTGGTGTTCGACATTCGTGCCAAGTGCCGCTGCAGCGTGTCGAGGAGGACCCGTTCTGGACCCGTTCCGGACCCGTTCTGGACCCGTTCTGGACCCATTCTGGACCCCGGTTTCTGGTCGTCACCTTGCGAGTTAACCAGCAACCGCGAGTACCCGGTGTTTCGGGAATTGTAATTGGGCCGCCGCGCCCCCCCCCCCTTATTTTGGTGTTTCGCTTCGCCCTTTCGGTTATTCTCGCGCCTCCGCGATAAGTTTTCTCCGGTCATTTCATTTTAGTAATGATCCCATTCGCGAGATTAGGACCCGCGCTATTCCGTATTCGGAAATACATCGATATTAAAATATTCACTGGTGTAAATTTATTGCGATCCCCCTTTTAGGGTTATAATTTAAACAATGATTCTATCGTGAATGGTTTCAAAACGATATTTTCCTTATTTCACACAGTATTTTTAAAGAGCATGCAAAATTAGAACGTTATAATGGATATTCTGCACAATTTATACGCATTTTACAGCAATCGTTATAAACAATGATTATTTAAGCAATGATTCTCGCTCGAATTGTTTCAAAATGATATTTTCGATATTTCAAGCAGTTTTTTGAAGTGTTTGGAAAATTGGAACTTTATAAAGAATATTCTGCACAAGTTATACGCATTTTACAGCAATCGTTATGTACAATAATTACTTAAGCAATTATTCCGTCGCCAATTATTTCAAAACGATATTTTCGATATTTCAAACAGTATTTTTGAAGTGTATGCAAAATTTTAACTTCATGAAGAATATCCTACCCAAGTTATCAGTAATCATTATAAAGAATGATTATTTAAACTATTATTCCATCGCAAATTGTATTAAATCTCTATTTTCCTTATTTCAAGCAGTATTTTTAAAGAGCATGCAAAATTTTTACTTTTTAAAGTAATTTCTGAGCATATTGTACGCATTTTACATCAATCGTTATAAACAATAATTATTTAAGCAAAGATTCCATCGCCATTTAAAACAGTATTTTTGAAACGTATGCAAAATTTTTACTTTATAAAGAATTACCAGGAGAAATTATACGCATTTAAAAGAAATCGTTATAAACAATAATTATTTATACAATGATTCTGTCTCGAATTGTTTCAAAATGATATTTTCGATATGTCAAGCAGAGTTTTTGAAGTGTTTGCAAAATTTTTGCTTTATAAAGAATTCCCTGCAGAAATTATACGCATTTAACACAAATCGTTATAAACAATGTTTATTTAAACAATGATTCCGTCATGAATGGTTTCAAAACGATATTTCATTATTTCAAACAGTATTTTTTAAGAGCATGCGAAATATTAACTTTATAAAGTAATTTCTGCACAAGTTACACGCATTTTACAGCAATCGTTATAAAGAATGATTAGATAAACTATGATTTCGTCGTGAATTATTTCAAAATGATATTTTCGATATTTTAAGCAGTGTTTTTGAAGTGTTTGGAAAATTAGAACTTTATAAAGAGTGTTCTGCACAAGTTATCAGAAATTGTTTTAAACAATGATTCCGCCGCGAATTGTTTCAAGACGTTATTTTCCTTATTTCAAACAGTATTTCTGAAGTGTTTGGAAAATGTTTACTTTATAAAGAATTCCCTGCAGAAATTATACGTATTTCACAGCAATCGTTATAAACAATAATTATTTAAGCAATGATTTCGTCGCCAATTGTTTCAAAACGATATTTTCCTTATTTCAAACAGTATTTTTGAAGTGAATGCAAAATTTTTACTTGATTTATTTATTTATTTATTTATTTATTTATAAACGGAAATTTCTGTCCTTAATAATATACATGTATAACAATACGTACAATATTTAATACTATAAGAATAACATACATCTATTGTAAGCATAAAAACATATATCGATACATAAGATTAACAGCTATATTTAAAATCATACACACATATAAACAACACACAGTAAAAACAGACTATAATACCTCATAAAACATTTCTACTATCATTAATATAATCTTAGCAAATAAGCCGATGACAATCTCTTGAATGTACCATAAGAGGTACAATCACGAACATCCGCAGTTAGACTGTTCCATGAAAGCTCAAGTCTGGGAATGGAAGCATTGAACGCGTAATTAGTTCTACATATTGTTTCATAAATTCACCGCGGATTTCCGGTCGAATGTGATGTAATTCTATACGGAAAAAGTTATGATAGATCTGTGCCTAGGGAAAGTTTTAAGATGCGAAAAACTATGGATACATCGTGATAACAGTGTAATGATTTGACCGTCGGGAAGTTAAATTTTACAGCAACATCACTGTAGTTATGGTCAAAGCGCGACATAGGACGTCCTGATTCAAAGGCAAGATATCTTAGGGCTTTCCTTTGAATCCTCTCAAGGAGATTAATTTCTATAAGCTTATACGGAGACCACATAGGTGCCGCATATATTAAATGAGGAATTACTAGCGTACGAATAAGACTAGCAATAGCCTCTGGATCTTTGAATTCCTTAGTTGCCCTTTGAACGAATTCTAACATCCTAAGCGACCTTGAACAAGACTGTATTCTATGGTCAGTAAAAGACAAATTGTCACAAAATACTACTCCGAGGTCTGTATGTTTAGAGACTCTTTTTATAGAGTGTTAATTAAGTTTATAGGCAAATTCAAATTTATCCGAATACCGACTAAAGCTCAAACATTTGCATTTATTATAGTTTAGAATGAGAGAATTTTGCTTTGACCACTCTATAACAGAGTCCAAATCCATCTGTAACTTCGATGCATCCGTAGAGGATGTAATTTTAGTAATGAGTTTTATGTCGTCAGCAAAAATCAAGAATTTTGAGAATCGTACCACTCTGCCGATATCATTAATGTAAAAATTAAAAAGAATTCGACCTAAATGTGATCCCTGAGGTACGCCAGAAGGGACCATACAAGGTGATGAGATACCATTCTTGATTCTTACTTTCTGAGTCCTGTTTGATAAGTAAGATTGGATCCATCGCATAAAAGAGCCAGAAAACCCAAGATGATTAAGCTTACTCAATAAAATCGAATGGTTAAACGTGTCGAACGCTTTCGAAAAATCTAAGTATACGGTGTCGACTTGAAAGTTATTGGCTAAAGCATTCGATACAGAATCAGAAAACAATAAAAGATTATTAACTGTTGATTTTCCTCTGATAAATCCATGGTGATTTTCAATAATAAAATGAATTAATACATCGTACAGTTTATTTGCAATAATTGAATCGAACAGCTTCGGAATACAGCTTATAACTGCGACTGGATGATAATTTTCCACGTTGTTTATATCACCATTCATAAAAATGGGAGTAATAAATATTTCTTTCCAGCTTGATGGAAAAATACCATTTTTCAAGGAAGCATTGAATAAATAACATAACGGAATTATCAGAGGAATGGAACAGTTTTTGATCACGATCGAAGGGATTCCATCAGACCCAATGGTGAATGTTGACTTTAAATTAGCAATAGAATTGCTTAACTCGGTGGAAGAAATAATGAATGGATGAATCGACTCAATGGAAACTGTTAGATTCCAATGATGGATTCAAAATCATATCTGCTGTATATACAGAGCTGAAGTAACTATTAAACAAGTCAGCAATACCATTGGGATCTGCGCAAGAATTATTACAGAAGTTCATAGTAGATGGAAGTGTGGTACAATGACGTGTAGAGTTGATAAATGACCAAAATGCTTTCATATTTGTTTTCGATTTCGCTTCAATGCCTGCCATATACTTTTTATAAAGCGCTTTAGAGATTTTTAAGCAATTCGCACGAAGACGCTTAAATTTAATGAAATCCGCAGTTAATTTAAATCTCTTCCATTTCCTGTGTGTTCGTTTCTTATTAAACACGAGTTCTTTTAACTCATGGTTATACCACGGAGGGAAATGACTCGACGTCAATCTAATTATCGGTGTATGAGTAGCAATACTCTTATTCAGAATACTATAAAAGTTGGAAAGCGATTTATTTATATCTGCCTTATTAAACACATCCGTCCAATCAGCAGCAGCAAGTTGCCTAGTAACCTCAGCAAAGTTAGCTTTATGGAAATTTAAAGAAGTTAAATTGTAAATAGAGGATTGATGATCGTCGAAAGAAAAATCAAAGTATGCATGAAGATGATGAGAATCGGATAAGATGAGAAAATCCGGACTATAATGATATGACATATTCGTAAAAGATGAAAACATGAGATCTAACGAATAACCTTTACTGGGATGAATAGGGAAATGTTGTTTTAAATGAAGACAGGAAAAAACATCATTGCAAAAACTTGCCGCTTGTTTCACGACCGGTGGAGCATAACCGATAGTACTGAATCCAGAAGGATCCCATACAATATTTGGTAAATTGAAATCCCCGCAAATTACCCACGGAACATCAGTAAATTTTAATGACGTATTTTCAATTAAATCGGCAAATAAACTGAAGTCCTCAATGGGCGCAGACGGAGAAAAATAAGATACATGCTTCTCTGTGTTCACCCAATACGTTTTTTTTCAATAATTTTAGACGTGATATTGTCGACGTCGGACGAAACAATACTACTGGTACAACAAACAAATTTATAATGACAAAGAATGCAAACTTCTGAAGCAGATTATTCATTCGATGTACAAAACACACACCAATTACATACAACTGCAGAAGCATTGTCCGCCATAATTAAATGATAATTTCGATGAAACGAACAGATATTTCAAAATTAATGTTATTTATAGTACTGACTAGATTTGTTAAAATAGTTCAGAAGACTGTATAAACGAAACAAAGAGGTTAAAAACTCAACTATTATATGTAAAAAAGTAAAATCGGTAAGACTAAACTTCTTGAAATAGACTACAAGTTCTATTTTATCGCCAACTAACCGATATGTCCGAGATAAAAATTAATAAAAATTTGAAAAGTAACGATCAAGCTTAATTTGTAACGAGTGGTATTTCCGACAAATAAATTGTACAGAGCGTAAATATAAACACCCACTCGCGACAATAGTCTGTACTGAACTTTATAAAGAATTCCCTGCAGAAATTATACGCATTTTACAGAAGTCGTTGTAAACAATAATTATTTAAACAATGATTCTGTCTCGAATTGTTCCAAAACGATATTTTCATTATTTCAAACAGTATTTTTGAAGTGTTTCGAAAATTTGAACTTTATAAAGAATTTCCTGCACAAGTTATCAGTATTCGTTATAAAGAATGTTTATTTAAACAATGATTGTATCGCGAATTTTTTCAAAACTACATTTTCCTTATTTCAAACAGTATTTTTAAAGAGCATGCAAAATTTTTAATTTATAAAGAATTCCCTGCAGAAATTGTACGCATTTTACAGCAATCGTTATAAACAATTATTATTTAAACAATGATTCCGTCGCCAATTGTTTCAAAACGACAATTTCGATATTTCAAACAGTATTTTTGAAGTGTTTGGAAAATTTTCACTTTATAAAGAATTCCGTGCAGAAATTATACGAATTATACAGAAATCTTTATAAACAATAATTATTTATGCAATCATTCTGTCTCGAATTGTTTCAAAATGATATTTTCGATATTTCAAGCAGTTTTTTTGAAGTGTTTGAAAAATTGAAACTTTATAGAGAATATTCTGCACAAGTTTTCAGTAATTCCGTCGCCAATTGTTTCAAAACGAAATTTTCATTATTTCAAACCATATTTTTGAAGTGTTTTGAAAATTTGTACTCTATAAAGAGTTCCCTGCAGAAGTTATACGCATTTTACAGAATCGTTATAAACAATAATTATTTATGCAATGACTTTGTCTCGAATTGTTTCAAAATGATATTGTAGTTTTTGTAGTTTTTCGGTCCAGTGTTGATTTTTTTTTATTTATAAGTGTATGGCCACCTCTAGTCCGCTAAAAAAAACTTATATTTATGAAGCAGTTCTACAGTTGATCCAATGCGGAATATATAAACCAGAGACTGACACAGACACGACACAACACGATAAATCGTGTTCGTATTGTGTCGTGTTGCGTATACGACACGTTAGCATTTATGAATCGTTTTCGTGTTGAACACGGACACGATAGAAAAATCGAATAGTTTTCGTGTTCGAGACAGACACGTTAACAAAAGCCAATCGTTTTTGTGTTAGCAACGGACACGTTAACAAAAATAAAACGTTTTCGTGTCTACCACGGACACATTAGCAAAGATTAATCGTTTTCGCATCCAACAAGGACAAAACACGTCACAATACGATATTCAAGACGAAATAATTATTCATTACGCGCTCTCCCTCAGTCTCCGCATGATCATGCTCACTTTTGCCCTCTCGCGCTCTCTTTTGCTCTCTTGCCCATCCTCGCTCACTTTCGCTATTTTTCCTTCTCTCTCACTCTTCTTCACCAAATAGTTTTTTTAGCAATATATGAGCTGACATACGTGCACTAGGTGGGAGGGGTCGCTGATTACGGAATGTAGGAGTAGTGCTCCTTAGCTTTTTATAATATGAGCTCATATACGTGCACTAAGTGGTCGGGGTCGCCGATGACGCAGTCCGACAGTCGCTCTCCTTCGATTTTTTTTCATATCAGCCAAAATACGTGCTCTCTGTGGTAGGGTTCGCTGTTTACGGAGTCTAAGGGTCACGCCCCGTACTTCTTTTTACCAGCTAAAATACGTGCACTAGGTGCTAGGGAGCGGTGATGACGGAGTCTGGCAGTCACTCTCCATAGTTTTTCGTCATATAAACGAATATACGTGCACTAGGTGGTAGGGGTCGCTGATTATGGAGGATTGGAGTCGCGCCACATTTATTTTTCATATCTGCTAATATACCTGCACTAGGTGGTAAGAGTAGCCGATGACGGAGTCTGTCAGTCGCTCTCTGAAGTTTTTCATCATATGAGCTAAAATACTTGCAATAGGTGGTAGGGGTCGCTGATTACGGTGTCAAGGAGTCGCGGCCCGTAGTTTTTTCTCATATCAGCTAAAATTCGTGCACTAGGTGGTAGAGGTCGCCGATAACGGAGTCTGGTAGTCGTTCTCCGTAGCTTTTCAGCATATGAGCCAATATAGGTGTACTAAGACTTACAGGTAACCGATGACGGAATGTAGGCGTCGCGCCCTCTTTAGTTTTTCATCATATTAGCTTAAATACGTGCACTACATGCTAGGGGCAGCGACGACGGAGTCTGCCCGGTGCTTTCTTCAGTTTTTCATTACGTCACCTAAAAAACTAAGGGTCGCGTCTCCTAGACCCCGTAATCGGCGGCCTCTACCACCCAGTGTGCGTATCTATTAGGAACAAAGTCATATTCGATTTGACAAGTCTCCTTTGGTGGACACGCGAAGTTCGTACTTCGTCTGGATCGATCGCGTCACATTCGAAAAATTCGTCGAGATTTCGCTTACGTACTGCGCGGCGACGGACGTTTTCGCGTATTGTGTCCTCTGTTTTTTTGAACCGGAGACGACATGAATCCGCACTAACTCTAATCGGTTACCGCACTAAAAAGTTAGAGCCACGCTAGCTGTGGGCTGTATGAGGACACTTACTGTTGTCAATCCTGTCTTGCAGACAGATTAGGGTTGCAGGAAAGTCGCGAGAGACTTACGGGTGCCTACCAAGCCGGCGGCACGGACGTAAGATTGCTCCTCAATTACCTGTTCGCCTGGTTGAATAGGAGTTGTAAAGTGTAGTCCTCCATTCGATGATATAGGATGAGTGGCCGACCTTACAGACAGCCCAGACGAATTCTCGAACGGTAGTTTTTTTTCTCGTCGTCCTTGAAAGTGTTCAAGACTTTGAACGGTATCCACTAACTGTGGTCTAGGTAGCTGTAAGAAACTCAATTAAAAGTCCTGAAAAGGACTGATCGAATGAAGTTAATTTCTAGTTGTTAACTAGGCTGCGGTCATGGACCACTGACTGAGTGCTGTGACGTCACGTAGGTTCCGCTATATTCGGCCCGAGTGCTGAACTCGATCTCGTGAAGTGTAGCTTAGTGGCAGTACTATGCCTTCCGGATGCTGCTTGTACCAAAACCTCCTTGACGTTCAGATATTCTTGACTTGTCGCCTGTTGAAAGTACCAATGTTGAAGGTGGAATTTCGAGTAATTTTCCATAGGAAACGCCCGTAATTTTTACCCTGACCGGGCACAGTATTTGCCCTGATTGGTTCGTGGCTACGCGGTGGGGCGTTAATAGTATAGGTAAAAAAATGAACTTACGTTTTTTTAGTAAATAAATATGAGTTCCTGTTTCCTGACTTTCGTTGCTTTAAGATTCACTAAATAGTCTAAAATAAAATGTGTTATTTTTTATGTGAAAATTAGCTTTTTCTATTTAGACATGCTAAGTTTGCTACTTTCTAATATTATTCAGGATTCAGACTCGTTTCTGCATTTTAACCCTTTTTTGCTTCTTAACTTGTGAATTTTTAACTTCTAAAAAATTCAGGGAACTTTCTTTATGCATTTAAATTAACGTGTTTCACGTCTAACGGTTCTTCTGTATTGAACGCTTATTAGTTTCTAATGCTCTGTTGTTTAGGTTGTTCCACATAAACATTTTTTATGTCATTTCTCCTAGGCTATATTAATACGTGAACAGAACTTAAAAAATAACCATACAAAATCATTCCGATCCGTCTTAGGTAAAAATATCTGTATTCCGCTATACGAGTTATGATGTCTATGGTCCAGTGTCTTGAAAAAATACCCTGGAACTTCGTTTAGTGGACATCTTCGTAAAAAATCATTTCCATTTTCGAATATATTTACTGAACAATTTAAATTTTATTTGAATTCCGAAATACTCGTAATTCTCGGAATTACATTCAAATGCTCTGTTAACTTGTGTATTATATTCAATTTGAATATTTACTTTAAATTCTCGTGCCACTTTGTTTGGTTATTGTCTCCTGTTACCTCAAGTGTGTGTGACTTCGATGTTTATACTTGTGTAAGTATAATTCCGTATTCGGCGCGGAATAGATTTAATTTGTATTAGCGTACTTATCGCTCTTATATTCTCCTGTGAGTCGAACCTACGCGTTCTCGTTTCTGCGCCTGTTTTTTAACGCGTGGCGCGTCCGCCACAATATTTTCGATATTTCAAGCAGTATTTTTGAAGTGTTTCGAAAATTTTAACTTTATAAAGAATTTCCTGCACAAGTTATCAGTATTAGTTATAAAGAATGTTTATTTAAACAATGATTGTATCGCGAATTTTTTCAAAACTATATTTTCCTTATTTCAAACAGTATTTTTAAAGAGCATGCGAAATTTTTAATTTATAAAGAATTCCCTGCAGAAATTATACGCATTTTACAGCAATCGTTATAAACAATGATTATTTAAGCAATGATTCCGTCGCCAATTGTTTCAAAACGACAATTTCGATATTTCAAACAGTATTTTTGAAGTGTTTGGAAAATTTTCACTTTATGAAGAATTCCGTGCAGAAATTATACGAATTTTACAGAAATCTTTATAAACAATAATTATTTAATCAATCATTCTGTCTCGAATTGTTTCAAAATGATATTTTCGATATTTCAAGCAGTTTTTTTGAAGTGTTTGGAAAATTGAAACTTTATAGAGAATATTCTGCACAAGTTTTCAGTAATCGTTTTAAACAATGGTTATTTAAACAATGATTCCGTCGGGAATTATTTCAAAACGAAATTTTCTTTATTTCAGGCAGTATTTTTAAAGAGCATGCAACATTTGAACTTTATAAAGTAATTTCTGCACAAGTTATACGCATATTACAGCATTCGTTATAAACAATGATTATATAAGCAATGATTCCGTCGCCAGTTGTTTCAAAACCACATTTTCGATATTTCAAACAGTATTTTTGAAGTGTTTGGAAAATTTTCACTTTATAAAAAATTCCCTGCAAAAATTATACGCATTTTACAGAAATCGTTATAAACAATAATTATTTATGCAATGGTTCTGTCTCGAATTTTTTCAAAATGAAATTTTCGATATTAAAGCAGGGTTTTCGACGTGTTTGGAAAATTGGAACTTTATAGAGAATATTCTGCACAAGTTATCAGTAGTCGTTATAAACAATGATGATTTAAACAATGATTCCGTCGGGAATTATTTCAAAACGATATTTTCTTTATTTCAAGCAGTATTTTTAAAGAGCATGCAACATTTGAACTTTATAAAGTAATTTCTGCACAAGTTATACGCATATTACAGCATTCGTTATAAACAATGATTATTTAAGCAATCATTCCGTCGCCAGTTGTTTCAAAACGACATTTTCGATATTTCAAATAGTATTTTTGAAGTGTTTGGAAAATTTTCACTTTATAAAAAATTCCCTGCAGAAATTATACGCATTTTACAGAAATCGTTATAAACAATAATTATTTATGCATTGGTTCTGTCTCGAATTTTTTCAAAATGAAATTTTCGATATTTCAAGCAGTGTTTTCGACGTGTTTGGAAAATTGGAACTTTATAGAGAATATTCTGCACAAGTTATCAGTAGTCGTTATAAACAATGATGATTTAAACAATGATTCCGTCGGAAATTATTTCAAAACGATATTTTCTTTATTTCAAGCAGTATTTTTAAAGAGCATGCAACATTTGAACTTTATAAAGTAATTTCTGCACAAGTTATACGCATATTACAGCATTCGTTATAAACAATGATTATATAAGCAATGATTCCGTCGCCAGTTGTTTCAAAACCACATTTTCGATATTTCAAACAGTATTTTTGAAGTGTTTGGAAAATTTTCACTTTATAAAAAATTCCCTGCAAAAATTATACGCATTTTACAGAAATCGTTATAAACAATAATTATTTATGCAATGGTTCTGTCTCGAATTTTTTCAAAATGAAATTTTCGATATTAGAGCAGTGTTTTCGACGTGTTTGGAAAATTGGAACTTTATAGAGAATATTCTGCACAAGTTATCAGTAGTCGTTATAAACAATGATGATTTAAACAATGATTCCGTCGGGAATTATTTCAAAACGATATTTTCTTTATTTCAAGCAGTATTTTTAAAGAGCATGCAACATTTGAACTTTATAAAGTAATTTCTGCACAAGTTATACGCATATTACAGCAATCGTTATAAACAATGATTGTTTAAGCAATGATTTCGTCGCCAGTTGTTTCAAAACGACATTTTCGATATTTCAAACAGTATTTTTGATGTGTTTGGAAAATTTGCACTTGGTAAAAAATTCCCTGCAGAAATTATACGCATTTTACAGAAATCGTTATAAACAATAATTATTTATGCAATCGTTCTGTCTCGAATTTTTTCAAAATGATATTTTCGATATTTCAAGCAGTGTTTTTGAAGTATTTGGAAAATTGGAACTTTATAAAGAATGTTCTGCATAAGTTATCAGAAATCGTTTTAAACAATGATTCCGCCGCGAATTGTTTCAAGACAATATTGTCCTTATTTCAAACAGTATTTTTTAAGTGTATGCTAATTTTTTACATTATAAGGAATTCCCTGCAGAAATTATACGCATTTTACCGCAATCGTTATAAACAATAATTATTTAAGCAATGATTCCGTCGCCATTTCAAACAGTATTTTTGAAGTTTATGCAAAATTTTTACTTTATAAAGAATTCCGTGTTGAAATTATATGCATTTTACTGAAATCGTTATAAACAATGTTTATTTAAACAATGATTCTGTCATGAATGGTTTCAAAACGATGTTTTATTATTTCAAACAGTATTTTTAAAGAGCATGCGAAATATTAACTTTTTAAAGTAATTTCTGCACAAGTTATGCGCATTTTACAGCAATCGTTATAAAGAATGATTAGTTAAACTGTGATTCCGTCGTGAATTATTTCAAAATGATATTTTCGATATTTTAAGCAGTATTTTTGAAGTGTTTGGAAAATTGTAACTTTATAAAGAAGATTCTGCACAAGTTATCAGAAATCGTTTTAACAATGACCCGCGGAAATTTCTGTCCTTAATAATATACATGTATATCAATACGTACAATAATTAATACTATAAGAATAACATACATCTATGGTAAGCATAAAAACATAAATCGATACTTAATATTAACAGCTATATTTAAAATCATACACACATATAAACAACACACAGTAAAAACAGACTATAATACCGCATAAAACATATCTTCTATCATTAATAGAATCTTAGCGAATAAGCCGATGACAATCTCTGGAATGTACCATAAGAGGTACAATCACGAATGTCCGCAGTTAGACTGTTCCATGAACGCTTAAGTCTGGGAATGGGGGCATTGAACGCGTAATTAGTTCTACATATTGTTCCATAAATTAACCGCGAATTTCGGCTCGAATGTGATGTAATTCTATACGGAAAAAGTTGGGATAGATCTGTGCCTAAGGAAAGTTTTAAGATGCAAAAAACTATGAATACATCGTGATAACAGTGTAATGATTTGACCGTCGGGAAGTTAAATTTTACAGCAACATCACTGTAGTTATGGTCAAAGCGCGGCATAGGACGTCCTGATTTAAAGGCAAGATATCTAAGGGCTTTCCTTTGAATCCTCTCAAGGAGATTAATTTGTAATGCCCTTTTTCGGTATTACTTCTTCCGGCGTTTTACCGCCGCCGTCTCGGGGCCGTCTACCGTCTCAGGGGAGATTTTAACGTCTGCGTGGACGTGGCGCCAGGTAGAAGCCCGACGACGTCGTTCGCCCGTCCGGACAATTTAATGCCCGAGCCCGGCTGACTCAATTTCTCTCGTCGAGTTAAGGGACCCGCTCGTACTCGCTTCAACGAAAGACAACAGCTGTCAACTCGCTCGGATAAACTCGCAAAACTCACTTTCGAAAATCGACCGTACTCCGGCTCGCGGCTTCAATGTCTCGGCAATGACGTCCGAGACCAGACTGAATTCTGGACGTCTCGTTATCACGCTCCGCGACCGTCGCGCCGAGTCGTCTCGTGGGCCATTTATAAAGCTCGTTGCGTTTTACCGACCACTCTATCGGTATATTATCGTCCACTCAGTCGATATATTATCGTCTTAACATAGAGCTCCGAGGTTTCGAGAGGAGTATGTTACCGACGTGTTACAACACCCCCCTCCTTAGCCGGAACTTACCCGTGAGGTCCGTCGTACTTCGTACTCTATCATTTAAAGAAACTCCTACGGTACCTCGGTGCTCTTTGCACTCTCTTGGAATGACATCCTCTTTCGAGGATGACGGCTCCGGACCCCCCCTGGAGGGGCGCGGGTCTTAATGGGTTGGGGCTTCCCTCCACGGCTTGTGGACAAGAGGTACCCACTCGTCTTTTTAGAGGCGTCTTGGCTGACCATCTCCTCGTGATGCCTGGTAGCGGCACGCCTAATGTGAAAACAAAAATCCATACTCGTTATTGGGTCTCGGTCCGCTTACGAGGTGCGAGCTATCGTTTCAGGTCGGATACGTGGGCTGTAGCCACCGTCCGTCTTGGTCTCTTCCCGTCCAACTCGAGCTCGTAAACTACGGGAGAGATAACGCGCGCGATTCGGAATGGTTCTTCATATCGCGGCGCGAGTTTCGCGGCGAAACGATCCGCTCCCGATGACAAAACATGGGTTCGTCGCAAAACTAAGTCGTCGACCGAAAACCGAATATCGCGCCTACCTCGATTGTAGTACCTACGCTGTCGCTCGCTCGCCTTATCTACAGTCCTACGCACAAGATCTCGAAGGGCGCTGAGTCTCTTCAGGCGATCTTGCCAGTCTTCGGGGTCCATCCGTAGAATAGGGGCTTCCCCCTCCAACTGCCTTCGCAGGCTCTTCGCGGGTCTTGGTTGCCGGCCAAAGTTTAGAAACGCCGGGGACACTTTAGTGCTAGCGTGCTCGGCCGTGTTTATCGCGCTTCGGAACTCTGGGAGATGAAGATCCCAATCCTGGTGATCGGCGCCTACGAATGTTCGTATCATCGTATTCAGAGTCCGGTTCGTCCTTTCGACCGGATTCGCTTGCGGATGATACGAGGGCGTTGTTGACCGTCTCACTCCGTATTCCTCCAATACGCGGTCTAAATGGGAGTTACGGAACTCTGGCCCATTGTCGCTCAGGAAATATTCAGGCGTCTCCCATCTGAATAATATGAGGTCTTCGAAGACCTCGGCTATATTCTTGCCGTCGTCTTTCCTCAATGGCTTGATTTCCACCCACCTAGTAAATAGGTCCGTGAGCACCAACACGTAGCGGTTTTGGCTACGGCTTGGTGGGAAGGGACCCACGATATCTGCGGATACCACTGTCCACGGCTTGTCCACTATGCGCGCATTCATGAGTCCTGTGGGCGCTCCCTGAGGCGTCTTCTGAAGCTGGCATTCCTGACACTCAGCGATGAACTGTCGGACGTCGTACCTTAGTCCGGGCCAATAATACTCTAAGGCCAGACGATTGAACGTCTTGTCCACGCCGTAGTGTCCAGCATGGATCTCTTGATGCGCGTTTTTTCATGGCCTCCTCGCGCAACCCTACTGGTAGGATGAGCTTCCACCTATCTTCTCCTTCCGTCACGGGATCCAACAGAGGATCCTTCCGATGGTGGTACAGTCGGTCGTCTTCGACTCTCCTATCCAGGAATCGCTCCGGAAATTGGGCCACCAACTTTCTTCGTCGCTGGTACCAAGTGTCTGACTCCGTTGACACTTTCACGGCTTCTATCTCGTCTTCCACTCGTCGTGATAGGGCGTCAGGTACGTGGTGCAAGGCGCCCTTTCGATGCGTGACCTTGAACGTCCATCGTTGCAGTTCCAAGGCCCACCGGGCCAGTCGGCCGCTGGGGTCTTTTAAATTACGGAGCCACTGAAGACTGCTGTGGTCCGTAATTACTTGGAACTCGTACCCCTCTAGATACGTCCGCAGTTTCTTCACGCCTCACACTACCCCGAGACACTCTTTCTCCGTTGTCGCATAATTACGCTCGGCGGCAGTGAGGGTGCGGCTTAAGTAGACGATGGGGTGCTCCCCGTGGTCTTGCTCTTGGGTCAAGACCACGCCTAGAGCATAATCGCTCGCGTCGGTCTGTACGACGAACGGTCTCTTAAAGTCAGGCCGTCCCAACACAGGTGCTTCGGTGGGAGCCCTCTTTAGGTCTTGAAATGCCTCTTCCTGCTCTTCACCCCACTCCCAGGTCTGCGTTTTCTTTGTCAGCTTGGTAAGAGGCAGTCTTCGCTCTGCCAGATTGGGTATGAATCGGGCATACCATCCGACCATTCCCAGGAAACGTCTGACCTGCTTCAGGTTTTTAGGTGCAGGGTACTCCAATACGGGTTGGGTCTTCTCCGGATCGGAACGCAATCCGTCGCGGTCTACTCGGTAACCCAGATATACTGCACTCGAACAACAAAACTCGCACTTATCCCTATTGACTTGCAGTTCAGCTCGGGCGAGCGTCTCGAGAACTCGCCGTACCCAGATGACATGCTCTTCGAAGCTCTCGTTGACGATAATAATGTCATCCAGGTAAACGAATACATGGGGCTCGAATTCGGGACCGAATAACGAGTCCATCAACCTCTGAAAAGTGGCTGGGACATTCGTTAGGCCGTAGGGCATCCGTTTGAACTAGAATAACCCTCGACCGGCTACTGCAAACGCCGTAACTTCCTTACTGGCCGGATCCAATGGCACCTGAAAGTAGGCCTGACTCAGGTCCAACTTACTGATAAATCTGC
This sequence comes from Trichopria drosophilae, assembly GCA_030407085.1. Lineage (NCBI taxonomy): Eukaryota > Metazoa > Arthropoda > Insecta > Hymenoptera > Diapriidae > Trichopria > Trichopria drosophilae. The sequence continues at coordinate 129,376,363 of CM059582.1, read as the reverse complement.
CCCGGCGTATTTTGTCTAAAATGCCTCCTAAGTTAGGCGGCGGATAAGCGTCTTTTCTCGTGACGGCGTTGACGTCTCGGTAGTCAACGCAGAACCTGTAGCTACCGTTGGGCTTTCGGATCATCACCGGCGCACTCGACCAGGCGCTGTTTGATGGCTCGATGATGTCTTCTGCTAACCCAGAACGATGTCTCGCCTCCTGCCGCGTATGAAAGGTGCTCGGACTCGCGGGGATTGCCACGCACTGCAATCCGTCTTTTTTTTCTTAACGGCGAAAGGGCAGGTGCATGCAAAGGGAGGGTGGTTGCACAAAAATGACGTGTTTATTAACTCAAAAAACAATCCTTATTATTAATAAGACTCGGCTCGAGGCCACTTACAATTTCTCTCGTCGAGTTAAGTAGGGCGGCTTCTGCAGGCCCTGGGTCGTTTTCGTAAGGGACCCGCTCGTACTCGCTTCACCGAAAGACAACAGCTGTCAACTCGCTCGGATAAACTCGCAAAACTCACTTTCGAAAATCGACCGTACTCCGGCTCGCGGCTTCAATGTCTCGGCAATGACGTCCGAGACCAGACTGACTTCTGGACGTCTCGTTACCGCGCTCCGCGACCGTCGCGCCGAGTCGTCTCGTGGGCCTTTTATAAAGCTCGTTGCTTCTTACCGACCTCTCTGTCGGTATATTTTCGTCCACTCAGTCGATATATTATCGTCTTAGCATAGAGCTCCGAGGTTTCGAGAGGAGTATGTAACCGGCGTGTTACAAATTTCTATAATATACGGAGGCCAAATAGGTGTCGCATATATTAAATGTGGAATTACTAGCGTACGAATAAGACTAGCAATAGCCTCTGGATCTTTGAATTCCTTAGTTGCCCGTTGAACGAATCCTAACATCCTAAGCGCCCTTGAGCAAGACTGTATTATACGGTCAGTAAAAGACAAATTGTCACAATATACTACTCCGAGGTCTGTATGTTTAGAGACTCTTTTTATAGAGTGTTAATTAAGTTTATAGGCAAATTCAAATTTATCCGAATACCGACTAAAGCTCAAACATTTGCATTTATTATAGTTTAGAATGAGAGAATTTTGCTTTGACCACTCTATAACAGAGTCCAAATCCATCTGTAACTTCGATGCATCCGTAGAGGATGTAATTTTAGTAATGAGTTTTATGTCGTCAGCAAAAATCAAGAATTTTGAGAATCGTACCACTCTGCCGATATCATTAATGTAAAAATTAAAAAGAATTCGACCTAAATGTGATCCCTGAGGTACGCCAGAAGGGACCATACAAGGTGATGAGATACCATTCTTGATTCTTACTTTCTGAGTCCTGTTTGATAAGTAAGATTGGATCCATCGCATAAAAGAGCCAGAAAACCCAAGATGATTAAGCTCACTCAATAAAATCGAATGGTTAAACGTGTCGAACGCTTTCGAAAAATCTAAGTATACGGTGTCGACTTGAAAGTTATTGGCTAAAGCATTCGATACAGAATCAGAAAACAATAAAAGATTATTAACTGTTGATTTTCCTCTGGTAAATCCATGTTGATTTTCAATAATAAAATGAATTAATACATCGTACAGTTTATTTGCAATAATTGAATCGAACAGCTTCGGAATACAGCTTATAACTGCGACTGGACGATAATTTTCTACGTTGTTTATATCACCATTCATAAAAATGGGAGTAATAAATATTTCTTTCCAGCTTGATGGAAAAATACCATTTTTTAAGGAAGCATTGAATAAATAACATAACGGAATTATCAGAGGAATGGAACAGTTTTTGATCACGATCGAAGGGATTCCATCAGACCCAATGGTGAATGTTGACTTTAAATTAGTAATAGAATTGTTTAACTCGGTGGAAGAAATAATGAATGGATGAATCGACTCAATGGAAACTGTAGATAATAAATGATGGATTCAAAATCATATCTGCTGTATATACCGAGCTGAAGTAACTATTAAACAAGTCAGCAATACCATTGGGATCTGCGCAAGAATTATTACAGAAGTTCATAGTAGATGGAAGTGTGGTACAATGACGTGTAGAGTTGATAAATGACCAAAATGCTTTCATATTTGTTTTCGATTTCGCTTCGATGCCTGCCATATACTTTTTATAAAGCGCTTTAGAGATTTTTAAGCAATTCGCACGAAGACGCTTCAATTCAATGAAATCCGCAGTAAATTTAAATCTCTTCCATTTCCTGTGTGCCTGTTTCTTATTGAAAACGCGTGCGTGCTTGGTTATTGGTTTGATCCACACGCGTTTGATTTTACTCCACCGTTGAAATTGGTCAGAGCTGAATAAGGAACGGGCTATAATTAATACGCCTCTAATTTGTTGAGTATCTTTATTTCAATGTACAAGTTACTCGCGACAGTGCTCGACGACAACTGAGTTCCTAGCACGAATTAACATTAACGATTGTACACACACAACGCACACAACTACATCTATGTTTATCGCATACATTCATCGTAATACGATCGTCTCGCTTGCCGACATGCCGGCCGCCTTGAACGGACTAAGTTCAACATATAGTGCAATCAAGTATCAATGGAAAGTGGTGCTAAGCGTTTAATACCACGTTTTACAATGCCATTTTTGGTTTTCACCTCCACGACTCTGATAACACCATCAGCCCCCGGATATACTTGTACTATTCTGCCCATAAGCCATTTCAACGGTTTTACCCTTTCTTCGCGTATTAACACGAGCATGTCAATTTTTACCTTAGCATTTCCCGTATGCCACTTGCTTTTTACTATAAGCTTGTTTAGATATTCAACGTGCCAACGCTTCCAAAAGTCCATCTTTATTCTTTGAATATGTTGCCACATTGATAAGCGATTCACGTTTAAGTTTGAATAATCTACAGTTGGGATCGTCTACATAGAACACCCTATGAGCAGATGGCCTGGAGTTAGAACCTGCAGGTCATTGGGGTGCGATGACATAGGAGTTAGTGGACGCGAATTAAGAATAGCCTCAATTTCGCAAACTAAAGTAGCAAATTCTTCATACCACAATAATGTGTCGCCAACAGTTCGACGGAAATGATGCTTAAAGGACCTCACAGCTGATCCCCACATTCCACTAAAATGTGGAGTACGTGGCGGAATGAAGTGCCAATCGATTCCTTCATTCGCTAGAGATTGTTTTATTTTACTCATGTTCTCGGTAGAGTTTAGAAAGCTGTAAAGTTCTTTAAGTTCGTTGTTCGCACCTTCAAAATTTTTTGCGTTATCAGAATAAATGGCTTTACATTTCCCGCGCCTGGCAAAGAATCGTCGCACGCATCCTAAGAACGCATCAGTAGTTAGATTGCTAACTATTTCGAGGTGTATGGCCTTTGTCACCATACAAACAAATACGGCTACATATATTTTTATTTTATTCCGGTTTCGTCCACGCTTTTCTTTAATATAATAGTGTCCACAGTAATCAATACCGACATTTTCAAACGGTCGCGTCGCAATGAGTCTTACTTTCGGCAAATTACCCATCGGATAGTCAAAATTTGTAGGTTTTACACGCGAACATTTTACACACTGATGTATAACTCTTTTGACCGCAAGTCTTCCGTCAACGATCCAATATTTATTTCGTAACGCATACAAGGTACCATTTGTTCCCGCATGTAACGCCGGCTCGTGTGTATATCAGATGAGTAAATGAAATACGGGATGGGACTTTGGAAGTAAAATTGGATGCTTCGTGTCTTGCTCTAATGCAGAAAACCGTAGTCTGCCTCCCGCTCTAAGTAAGCCTTCTTCTATCGCTGGGCTCAATCTGACTACCTTCGACCTCCTAGGAATTTGCTCGCCTTTCAGAATTTTGCCCATTTCTTCTTCAAAGGTCTCGTGCTGAACTCGTTGCAAAATTTTATTTTCTGATGTTCGCAGTTCTTCGGCAGTTAAGGACCCCTGCTGCATTTGGCCATCTCTACTCCGCCGCAGAAATCGTAGGCAATACGACACGATTCGAATTAGTTTTTTCCATGAGGAATATTTTCCCTACAATTCCCAACTATTCTTTACTGACACCGTTAATACATTTAAAGACTTCTTTTCTGATACCTCCACAATCTTCCATTGTTGTTTCGGCCAAGAAGATTCAGGTTGTTTCAACCATTCTGGACCCTTTTTCCAAAACTCATTTTCCAAGAATTCGATTGGCAGCTGGCCTCTCGAAATATAGTCAGCGGGATTTTCTGTGGTAGGGACATGCCGCCAATCGTTTACAGATGTAGTGTCTTGAATTTCGGCAATCCTGTTCGCAACGAACGTTTTAAGCTCATGTGGCGATGTATTCACCCAGTTCAATTCTATTGTCGAATCTGTCCAGAAGGTTGTTTTTGATACTGAGACCTTTAAAGCCTTCATTGCAACGTTATATAATCGTGTCAGTAGAAGCGCAGCGCATAGTTCCCACCTAGGTATGGTGACGAATTTTAAGGGAGCCACTCTCGATTTCGCACATAACAACAAGCTTTGGTATTTGTCTCTACGCAAAGTTCGTACATATAAGCAGGCACCATAAGCTTTTTCACTCGCGTCCGAGAATCCGTGAAATTGTATCTCTTCGTCTCCCTCTTATCGCACTGCTCTAGGTATTGACCAATTATTTAACGAGCCTAATTGATCGCGGTATTTTTCCCAAGACCTTGCAATTTCCTCCGGAACTGCATCATCCCATCCTAGTTTTGACTTCCATAGGTTTTGTAACCTTATCTTTGCACAGATTACAACTGGTGCCAACAATCCCAATGGGTCGTAGAGTTGTGCAACCTCTGATAGAATTCTCCTCTTAGTCAATGGTCTCTGGCCAGGTTCCATGTGCACATCGAAGGTTAAACATCTTCCTTTGAATTCCAACTTACGCTGAGAGTTCGTGAGTTTGTGTTATCTTTATTTAATCTGAGGCGCATATTATTCAAACTATCGGCTAAATTTTCAGTCAGCGTTGGATCATTTGAAATCCATTTACACAGACGGAGTCCAGCGGTATTTGTCAAAGCGATTAATTCATCTCTTAGAAATTCTGCTTCACGCAACGTTTCTGCACCGGTAAGCAAGTCGTCCACGTAGAAATCCTCTTGTAATGCAGACGCTGCTTTAGGAAACTGCTGAACCTGATCATCTGCATGTTGCTTAAGGCAACGTGTTGCTAGGAATGAAGCCGAAGACATTCCATACGTAATCGTATTAAATTGATACGACACTAAAGGGTCTCTCGTATTAAAACGCCACAAGATTTTTTGATATTTTCTGTCCTCCGGGTGCACCAAAAACTGGCGGTACATTTTTTCGACGTCAGCTTCTAATAATACGATCGGGTGACGGCGAAATCTCGATATTAAATTAAAAACTCCATCTTGTATGACTGGTCCCACTTTCATCGTTTTATTCAAGGAAACTCCTGAGGATGTCTTAGCCGACGCGTCAAAGACAACTCGCAATTTTGTTGTTAAGCTCTCCTTGCGTATAACGGCCTGATGGGGTATAAAGTATCCTTGATTCGGATCTGCAGAAGTTGGTTGAGATCCAAATATTCCTTCATGAACTGGTGGTATTGTACTTTTAGCGCTGGGTTGCGTTCCAGTCTTCTTTCAGTTGCAAAAAATCTTTTGGTTGCCATTTCCACTGACGAGCCAAGCTCCTCGATTTTGGTTGTTAATGGCAACTTAACCATATATCGACCTTCATGATTTCTCTGCACGTTCCTTTGGAAATGCTCCTCGCAGAAGCTCTCTTCTTCAGACTTGTGTTGCTTCTCTTCCACTTCCTCCAATTTCCGGAACTTCTCTATCTGCAAACTAAGTGTATCCCTCACTAAATTACACGAAATTTGATGTTTTGCTGTGATCACTGCTTTACCCGCAACAATCCAACCCAGTTTCGTATTTTGCAGATACACTTGAGGTAAACTGAGTGGTATCCTTTCACTTTCTAATAATTCATAAAATAGTTCTCCTCCGATTAAAGCGTCAACTGGTGCAGGTACATGAAAGCGAGGGTCTGACAATGTATATTTCTTGGAAATTTGCAAAGAATTTCGATCTATAGGAGAAGAAGGAAGATTGCTCGTGATATGCGGAAGTACTATAAAGGTCAAACAATTCGAATAACCAGAAGTCTGTGATTTGAATTTTACTTCCACCCATTCGCCGCTCCTAGTAGTTTGGCTACTAACTCCTTCGATAGATAAGACCAATTTTCTTTTCTTTAATTTTAAACGATCTACACATTCTTATGTTATTAAATTCGGTTGCGATCCGCTATCCAATAATACTCGCCAACTATATTCGCATCCTAAGCTATCGAACATATTTACAACCGCAGTAGATAATAAAACCTTCGACGCGTCTAACACGTGCATATTTTTCATAACGGAAATTTCTTCCAAACTATTCTTTTTTCCTAAGTTTGTACCTGAATTTAGTTCTGTATGTAATAAGGTACGATGACGTCGACCGCAAATCGTACAATTGCTAGATTTACAATCGCTTAATAAGTGATTGCGATTTAAGCAATTAAAACATAGGCCCTTTTTCTTGGCCAACTGTATTCTTTCGTTTGATGACATTTTCGAAAACATACCGCACATTTGAATATAATGAGCCTCATTACATACAGGATAGAAGATATTCAATTGTGTGTTTACAAACGCTTTACTTGAATTTCTCTTAGTATTAGAAGCCTGCAACCTATTGTATATCTTTAAGTTTTGTTTATCTTGATTATTATCGTTACCAACCGTTTCTAAAATTTCACATTTTGTTCTCAAAACTTTACAAAATGATTCGAAAGTCGGTACCTCATTTCCAGTTGCTGATTTTTCCCAATCTTTTCGAGTTTCTTTATCGAGTTTGCTCGATATTAAACAAATTAAAGGGGTATCCCAAGAATCTGTAGGTTGCCCAAGGACTTTTAATGCCCTGACGTGTCTCGATGTCGAATCCAGTAACTTTCGTAAGCCCAATGATGATTCTTTATTTACATGAGGTAAATCAAAAAGTGATTGCATGTGACTGTGTACAATAATTCTTTTATTATCGTATCTTTCTTCTAAAAGTTTCCATGCAACATCATAATTGTCTTCCGAAGTTGCTAAATTTTCAATTACGTTTGCGGCATTTCCCTTTACGTATGATTTTAAATATCGCAATTTTTGAATATCTGGGATTGCCGCGTCTTCGTGAATGATAGCCTTAAACGCATCACGGAACCCTAACTATACATCATAACCACCCGAAAATGTAGGAAGGTCAATTTTTGGCAATGGAAAATGATGGTAATTATTCGAATTATTATTTCTCGAAACTGTTAACTCGCGCAAAGTCGCAAGCTCCTTTTCACGTTGTTCAATAAGCTGTGCTTCTAATTGTGCAACACGCGTTCGCTGCCGTTCTATTTCTTGAAAATTCCTTTATTAACCTTTTAGCAATTGAACAATATCGATAATAATTGTCTTCGAATTCTGTACGTTCTGCTTCGCGATTTGTATTAGGTGCTAATATTTCTAATTGGCCTTGAGCTTTATCAAATACTTCCCACGCTTCTTCTATTTTTTGTAAACGCAACTGAACTTCATCTATATCTACAACTTCATTCGAGCTTCTATTTATACATTTTTCTAAAAAGGTTTTAAATTTAGTTAATCGCGTTTTACAATTCGTGCGAATTTGCCTCGATTCTTCCAATTCAATATTCATGTTTGCAATTTAACGATTCTTGACAAAAACAATATACGTAAATTGAATAATACAGACAAATACGCTTACATCGATTGTTGTGATTACTACCAGTCGTTGTTGATCTTTTCAACACGTCGTCATTCACACCTGCCTATGTTCGAATGTATCCACTTCTGTGATTCTTGGAATATGTATGTCCGTTGAGTTCGAAATTTTCTTCGTTTATCAATTTGAAACAATTGATTTTTCTGGACCATAAATTTGGCCCAACGTCAAGCTTGAAATGATATTGATTTTATTAATTTTCTTGAACTACTAATTCTTGTAGTTATGTCGAAGTTGTTGTCGCCTTCAACGATTTTAATAGAATCTAATTAATTCTATTTTTTTTTGTCTTTATAGCACTGTCACTTTCACTTTTTAGCAATTATTTCTGTTGAGAAATCCTCGTAGAATTGTTCTAGACTGATCCACTTAGTTTGGTTGTTTTGATCTTTACACACACCTCCGAATATGATTTTGCGATAAAGATCCGGCTCGAAGGACCATGAAAACGCGCGCGTGCTTGGTTGTTGGTTTGATCCACACGCGTTTGATTTTACTCCACCGTTGAAATTGGTCAGAGCCGAATAAGGAACGGGCTATAATTAATACGCCTCTAATTTGTTGAGTATCTTTATTTCAATGTACAAGTTACTCGCGACAGTGCTCGACGACAACTGAGTTCCTAGCCCGAATTTACATTAACGATTGTACACACACAACGCACACAACTACATCTATGTTTTTCGCATACATTCATCGTAATACGATCGTCTCGCTTGCCGACACTTATTAAACACGAGTTCTTTTAACTCATGGTTATACCACGGAGGGAAATGACTCGACGACAATCTAATTATCGGTGTATGAGTAGCAATAATCTTATTCAGAATACTATAAAAGTTGGAAATTGATTTATTTATATCTGCCTCATTAAACACATCCATCCAATCAGCAGCAGCAAGTTCCCTAGTAATCTCAGCAAAGTTAGCTTTATGGAAATTTATAGAAGTTAAATTGTAAATAGAGGATTGATGATTGTCGCAAGAAAAATCAAAGTATGCATGAAGATGATGAGAATCGGTTGAGATGAGAAAATCCGAACTATAATGATATGACATATTCGTAAAAGATGAAAACATGAGATCTAACGAATAACCTTTACTGGGATGAATAGGGAAATGGTGTTTTAAATCAAGACAGGAAAAAACATCATTGCAAAAACTTGCCGCTTGTTTCACGACCGGTGGAGCATAACCGATAGTTCTGAATCCAGAAGGATCCCATACAATATTTGGTAAATTGAAATCCCCGCAAATTACCCATGGAACATCAATAAATTTTAATGACGTATTTTCAATTAAATCGGCAAATAAACTGAAGTCCTCAATGGACGCAGACGGAGAAAAATAAGATACAGATATTATTAGTTTTGACGATTTCGTTGTAATTAAAGCAATTAAGTGATCCAAAAATGAAAAACTATTTTAAAAGATGGCCGTACACGAAAATGTTGATTTTGCCGCAATCAGCACACCGCCTCCTCTTTGATAAGTAGTTGATAATCGATCCGCTCGAAAAATAGAAAAATCCGGAAGACCTAACTCGGAGTCCAAAATATCACCGTGTAGCCATGTTTCTGTTAATATGATCATGTCCGGTTGTGGATGCGTAAGTCGAACATTGTTCTGAATATCTGCCAATTTCGTGCGGATTCCTCTGGCATTTTGATAGTAAGCAGTTAGTGTACATAAATCATGCTGACGGATGCAATCCAATGAATTTGACGGTAATGGTCAAATCTTCTGCTGCAATGCTACCAAGTCTTCTTGAGAGGTTATTATGTGAGTAGTTCCTGCGGAAGTTATTGTCTGGACAGACGACCCTTTTCGCCGAATTTTAAACCCTTTCTCTTTGGCGAAAGATTTACACTTCTTTAAAATATTGTAGAATTCGGAAGGTAAGAAATCGTTAATGTAGATATTACCTCGAGGCCTCTCCGGAAAAACTGATTCGGAATTAAATTCCTTTAACGAACGACACGCCTGAAGAATGGCATTCCTTTTCCCGCGCGAAATGAAGCGCGCAAAGATATTTGGCGGTCGCTGGTTTGTGGTACCTCCAACAGCTGACATGAACGTCGAGCTAAAAGACGTCGCTGGCAGGGTGAGCCTTACAGGAAAAAGCTCGAGAAGAGGGGACTGTTGGCATTCTACTTATCCGTTCAACGTTCGAAGCAAGGAGTGGAACGCCCAAAGATTCCGCGATCTTATTTGTCAATAAGCGGGTGTTATGATCGTCAACAATCGAACGCATTTCGGCACTAAACGTATCGAACTTATTTCCAATAGCTTGAATGTTGACATTCGGTTGATCGATATTTGACAGTTTCTTTTCAAAAGATTCGAACTTATTAACCAAAAATTCTTGGAATGACAGCTCAACGGGTGGATTTTCACCGTCCGTACGAGTGCGCTTATTGCTTCTCTGTGGTCGCCCAATACGTTTTTTTTCAATAATTTAGACGTGATATTGTCGACGTCGGAAGAAACAACACTACTGGTACAACAAACAATTTTTCCTGAATCATTTCGATGATTTGAACTGATGCAGCCGGTGTGAGCCATACGTCGACAAAGAATGCAAACTTCTGAAGCAGATGATTCATTCGATGCACAAAACACACAAAATTACATACAACTGCAGAAGCATTGTCCGCCATAATTAAATGATAATGTTCAAAAACTGTTATAACGAAGAAATAGAACTATAAACGTTGACACACACTTGTTTCGACACTTTTTAACACAATATTTCGATGAAACGAACAGGTATTTCAAAATTAATGTTATTTATAGAACTGACTAGATTTGTTAAAATAGTTCAGAAGACTGTATAAACGAAACAAAGAGGTTAAAAACTCAACTATTATATGTAAAAAAGTAAAATCAGTAAGACTAAACTTCGTGGAATAGACTACAAGTTCTATTTTATCGCGAACAAACCGATATGTCCGAGATAAAAATTATTAAAAATTTGAAAAGTAACGATCAAGGTTAATTTGTAACGAGTGGTATTTCCGACAACTAAATTGTACAGAGCGTAAATATAAACACCCACTCGCGACAATATTCTGTACTGAACTTTATAAAGAATTCCCTGCAGAAATTATACGCATTTTACAGAAGTCGTTGTAAACAATAATTATTTAAACAATGATTCTCTCTCGAATTGTTTCAAAACGATATTTACGATTTTTCAAGCAGTGATTTTGAAGTGTTTGGAAAATAGGAGCTTTATAAAGAATATTCTGCACAAGTTATCAGAAATCCTTTTAAACAATGATTCCGCCGCGAATTGTTTCAAGACGATATTGTCCTTATTTCAAACAGTATTTTTGAAGTGTATGCGAAATTTTTACATTATAAAGAATTCCCTGCAGAAATTATACGCATTTTACAGAAATCGTTATAAACAATAATTATTTATGCAATGATTCTGTCTCGAATTGGTTCAAAATTATATTTTCTATATTTCAAGCAGTGGTTTTAAGTGTTTGGAAAATTGGAACTTTATAAAGAATATTCTGCACAAGTTAACAGAAATCGTTTTAAACAATGATTCCGCCACGAATTGTTTCAAGACGATATTTTCCTTATTTCAAATAGTATTTTTGAAGTGTATGCAAAATTTTTACTTTATAAAGAATTGCCTGCAGAAATTATATGCATTTTACAGAAATCGTTATAAACAATAATTATTTATGCAATGATTTTGTCTCGAATTGTTTCAAAATGATATTGTAGTTTTTGTAGTTTTTCGGTCCAGAGTTGATTTTTTTTAGTTATAAGTGTATGGCCACCTCTAGTCCGCTAAAAAAAACTTATATTTATGAAGCAGTTCTGCAGTTGATCCAATGCGGAATATATAAACAAGAGGAAATATTTCAAATCGTTGACGATAAGAAAAGGTAAACAATTGATTGTAAATACGTCCTTGGTGATTTCAACGATTGCAGAAGAAAAACTACTCTCCCTATTGCGATGCTCTCTACGACAAGTATTCAATATTATGCACGTAGGGAATACTTATTAACTAATACTCTAAGTTAATAAAAAAAGAAAATACTATGGAAATTTATTCAATGCATATTTTTATACAAGCTGGCTCTCTGCGCTCTTGCACGTCGCTTGACATTTTTACTGGTGCGATGACGTTCAATTGCGTCTACAGCCCGAGTATCAATATTTATACATCTGGAATCGGGTACTTCACAATCGTAATTTAAATGACCAGAATATTTTTGTAATGCTGGCGAAGCGGAGTGATATTTGCGATGTACGGATAGGAATCGCGGATCAGACCGAAAAATCTCAGTCGTTAATAATATACGATCAGAATCTATTGCGCACAGTATAAGTTTCCAAACAGTTGGCTTTACAGTAACAACAGATTTTAGACGAAATCTATTAGGAACGAAGTCATATTCGATTTGACAAGTCTCCTCTGGTGGACACTTGTAAGCTCGTTCTGCGTCTGGATCGATCGCGTCACATTCGAAAAATTCGTCGAGATTTCGCTTACGTACTGCGCGGCGACGGACGTTTTCGCGTATTGTGTCCTCTGTTTTTTGGATCGGAGACGACATGAATTGGGCAATGACTCTAATCGGTTACCGCACTAAAAAGTTAGAGCCACGCTAGCAGTGGGCTGTATGAGGACACATACTGTTGTCAATCCTGTCTTGCCGACGGATGAGGGTTACAGGAAACTCGCAGAGACTTACGGGTGCCTACCAAGCCGGCGGCACGGACGTAAGATTGCTCCTCAATTACCTGTTCGCCTGGTTGAACAGGAGTTGTAAAGTGTAGTCCTCCACTCGATGATATAGGATGAGTGGCCGACCTTACAGGCAGCCCAGACGAATTCTCGAACGGTAGTGTTTTTTTCGTCGTCCTTGAAAGTGTTCAAGACCTTGAGCGGTATCCACTAACTGTGGTCCGGGTAGCTGTAAGAAACTCAATTAAAAGTCCTGAAAAGGACTGATCGAATGAAGTTAATTTCTAGTTGTTAACTAGGCTGCGGTCATGGACCACTGACTGGATGCTGTGACGTCACGTTCAAACGGTATTTTTGAAGTGTATGCAAAATTTTTACTTTATAAAGAATTCCCTGCAGAAATTATACGCATTTTACAGAAATCGTTATAAACAATAATTATTTATGCAATGATTTTGTCTCGGATTGTTTCAAAATGATATTTTCGATATCTCAAGCAGTGTTTTTCAATAGTATTCAAAATTTTAACTTTATAAAGAATATACTGCACAAGTTATCAGTAATCTTTATAAACAATGATTATCTAAACAATGATTCAATCGGGAATTATTTCAAATGATAATTTCTTTAGTTCCAGCATTATTTTTAAAGAGTATCAAAAATTTTAACTTTGTCACGCAAGGTGACTAAAAGATAAAAAAAGTTGGTGCTGATCCCGCCATATTGGACGCGATTTTCGTGAAAGGGAAAGCCGGGTGTAATTAAGCACTTTAATTGTCGTCTATATCCTTTGCAGGTACTTTATTGCGTACTTGGCGTACAGAAACTCCGCGAATTGAAATGCGGATTCTTTTTTTCTTAATAGCTTGATTTCGCTCGCGTGATTCGCTCGTCGCGTACAGAGTCAGACCGCGTCTGATTCGAGCGCTAGTGAAAACGTGACTGACTCGCGTGGGCGCATTAACGGAAGGCGCCGATTCGTTGAGCACGTGACCGAATACAGTGCTTTGCGCGGCGTATAAATGAAATACATGGCACTAATTCCGTCGGTAACTGAGGAATCTACCTGTGACGGTAACATACCGCCCGCCTCGTATTGATAGTCGATACGAAATAAGTGCCGATTGTACATGATTAACAGTATTGAAAATGCTTATACACTATACTTAATAACCTAGGTTTCTCTTATAAGCTAAAGGGCGTCCGCCCGCCATGAGAGAATCGCAGAATAGATTACGGTGTACTATCTACTGGAAGCTTACATAGTTGCGTAATCGGACGTTTGAATGAAGTCGTAGATGTTCGTACAGATACTACGCGTACCCGACCGTCTGGTCCACGATATACTTCAGAGATGCGACCCAGACTCCACTTTGACGCAGGAAGCAATGCATTTTTTAAGAGAACCTTATCGTTTACCTTAAGATCTAATGTAGCTGTCCGCCACTTTTTACGCTGTTGCAGTGAATTCAGATCATCCTGGGACCAAAACCGCCAGAAGCTCTCGAGCATCTGTCGCGTGCGAAGCCAACGCGACATATGACTTTCTGTTAAATCGAGTACTGAGGGTTCAGGGATATTGATTAAGGGAGCCCCGATAAGGAAATGACCCGGTGTGAGTGATCGTAAGTCTGATGGATCATCGGTTAAAGCTATTAGAGGTCTAGAATTAAGACATGCTTCAATTTCGCACAAGAGCGCAGTGAATTCCTCTACCGAAAGGGTATGCTTATTCTACAACGCGTCGAAAGTGGTGTTTGAAACTCTTCACCCCTGCCTCCCAGATACCACCATGATGTGGACCGTAAGGAGGGATGAAGTGCCACTGAGTTCCATCAGAAGCTAGGTTTATGGTGAGTTCCGAATCTTTCATTATCGCGCGAAACGCGTGGGTCAGTTCCCTATCGGCACCCTGGAACGGAGTACCGTTGTCGCTGTAAAGATCCGAAGGCGCTCCTCTACGTGCTGCAAAACGTTTGAAAGACGCCAGGAATTTTGCACTCGAGTAATCTCCCACTAGTTCGAGATGGATCGCTCGCGTGGACAGACAGACGAATACCGCAACGTACATTTTGTACGTTTTTTGTCCTCGACCTGTAATTGCGGTGACCGAGTAGGGACCCGCGTAGTCGACCCCTGTATGCAAAAATGGACGGGACTGAGTCACTCTAATTTTCGGTAAATCACTCATGATTTGAGTAGACGTATTTACCCGTGCTCGTACGCATTGAACGCAACGATGTATACGAGCTTTAACGAGGTTACGAGCGCCCACTATCCAAAATTGCTGTCGTATGATTCGCAAGGTGACCTGCGGACCTCCATGAAGACAGACTAGATGGACATGAGCAACTATAAGCTCACTTACTCTATCGTTGGGTAAAATAATGGGAAATTTCTCACTGAATTGTAAGCCCGCATTACGTAAACGTCCTCCCACGCGTAAGAGTCCAGACTCGTCGAGAAACGGAGTAAGACTGGCGATACGACTGCGTGAAGCAATCCGTTTTCCTTGAGCCGACGCTGCTATTTCTTGTTCGAAAATCAATCGTTGGCTTTCCTTTAACCAAAATGTCTTGGCATTCCCGATTTCGGCTTCGGTGAGACTGAGATTTTTGTCTCGTTTGGGAGAGAGCTCACGACATGAATTTACAAAACGTAAGATATACGCAGTTACTCTTAAAAGTCTCGTCCACGATGAGAATTTCGCTGGTAGTTCCCAGCCACCCACGTCCAGTTGCGCAACATTGATCTGCTTTGTCGAGGATCTGCTTTCGGGGACTGAAAACGGATCGAAATTGACCGGATTGGACGGCCAATGATCCGAGTCTTCGAGAAGCCATTCAGGTCCATTCCACCATAACGAATGTTCAAGTAAATCGGATGTGGACATTCCGCGCGATGCGCAATCAGCAGGGTTGCTCTCCGAAGGTACGTAGCGCCACACTGCTTTCGGCAATCGAGTCTGTATGTCTGATACCCGATTTGCGACAAACGTTTTCCACAAAGATGGGTGCTGGCTGATCCAATGTAGCACAACTGTAGAATCTGACCAACAATATGTGGTAACATTTTCTACATTTAGACACATTTGAGACAGTGCTGTTTCGAGTGTCTTTGTAAGGAGGAACGCTGCACTCAGTTCTAATTTTGGGATGCTCAAAGTCTTGAGTGGAGCGACCTTAGTCTTACTTAAGAGCAAAGATATCCGCGATTTTCCTCTCGGCTGAATCACGCGCAGATAAATTACCGATGAATAGGCTCTATTGGAGGCATCTGCAAATCCGTGGATCTCACAAGTCACGGTCTTGCTGAATTGCCCTGTCCAGCGCGGAATGGCGATTCGCGAAAGAGCTGCGAGTTCATTGCAATAGAGTATCCATCGCGGCAATAAATCCCCATGGAGGGGATCATCCCAATCGCTCTTTCTTAGCCAAAGTTCTTGCATTAGAATCTTTGCCTGCACGACGACTGGTGATACCCAACCGAGAGGGTCGAACAAGCGAGCGATGTGCGAGAGAACTTAGCGTTTAGTGACAGAACTGAGTTCAGGGGGAGTGACCATGAATCGAAAGGTATCAGAGGCGGGATGCCAGTAAATACCAAGAACCTTAACACTCTCGTTTTCATCAAGAGGATGTACGAGCGAAGTGTCTACTGAATCGCGTTGCAGATTTGTGAGAAGACGCCGGTCATTGGACGCCCACTTACGTAAGTTAAAACCGCCGCTCCTCAATAAGCCTATGACTTGCATTCTAATTTTCTCGATCGATTCTGTATCATCTCCGCCAAAGAAGACGTCATCAACGTAAATGTTTTCTTCAAGAATTGGTGGAGCTAGAGGGAAACGGGCCTTCTCATCCAATGCTAACTGTTTGACTACCCTATTGGCGAGGTATGGAGCCGCTGCGGTGCCATAGGTCACAGTAGTGAGCCTATAGGTGGAGATTGCATGATACGGATATTCCCGCCAGAGAATTCTCTGATAATCCGCGTCATCGGGATGTACTCGAATTTGACGGAACATCTCTTCGATGTCCGCCGTGAAAACTAAAAGGTACCGGCGCCAGCGAAGAATTATTGACGGAAGTTCCTGCTGGAGCTTGGGCCCAATAAACAAATGATCATTAAGGGAAGTACCATTAGAGGTCATTGAGGACGCGTTAAACACCACGCGTACCTTGGTTGTGCAACTCGTCTCCTTAACGACTGGATGGTGTGGTAGATATAGCGTTTGGGAAGAGATTGATTCATCAGCGACGAGCTCCATGTGACCCAACTTTAGGTACTCGTCGAGAAATTCGTCATACGCCCGGCCTAATTCGGGATTTCGGAGCAGTCGGCGTTCTGACTTTTCCAGGAAATGGAGTGCCGCTTTGCGAGAAGCTCCAATTTGAATTGGCGGATTGGATTTGAAAGGGAGACGTACGGTATAACGTCCGTTTGCGTCTCTAGAAGGCGATGAGGCGATGTGTCGTTCGCATTCCAGATCATCAGCAGAAATGTGGGGGGTCGACGGGAGTTCCTCGATTTCACAGAACTGTTTTAATAAAGTATCTAACTTCGATGCATGGCTGCAGTGCAGCGCGGCGACATTCGAATTAATTTCATAAGTTTCGGAGGTAGGACCGGTGAGAATCCACCCGAAGATTGTGAGCTGTGCGGTAGGTGAAATAAGAGGACCTTGACGTAAACCTTTGCATAAAATAGCGCCATAAAGATCGGCGCCGATTATAAGGTCTACGGGCGACTGTTCATTAAAATCGACATCCGCAAATTCAAGTCCGCGCAAATGCTCCCACTGTGAGAATTGCGCAGTGTGTAGCGGTTGGTATTTAGTTAGTTTCGGTAAAACTAACGCGTTGACATGTAATGTTGGTGTATTCGTCTTAGTCGGTAACAGTGTAATCTGCGCTGTCGATCGCACGACGCCATTCGTCTGTCCGCCCACGCCCGAGACCTCGATATGTGTACGATTCCGTTTCGTACGTAGAGCTTGGCGAGCGTTACCCGAAATAAAAGTAGATTCAGAGCCAGGATCCACAAGAGCGCGTACGAGTACCTCTCGTCCTTCGGTAGAGCGAATGCGAACCCGAGCTGTAGCTAAAAGAACGCACCCATTTCCTATCGGCGCTGCATCGCGACTAATTACCCGAGAGCTACTGGCAACGTGGCTGTGGATAGACGATAAGGGCAAATTCGATTGATTACGCTCATCTGCTGTATCCGAAGAAAGTGCCGATGTCTCAATTGACGAAATCAACGGTTTGGATTTCGTCGGCTCGTAACGTGCTGCATTAGGTTTTAGCGAATGCGTTTGCGACGCTTCATGTTCGTGTATCATTGTATGATGACTATGATGACAGCGAGCGCATCGGCACTTACTCGGACACTGCGCGACTAAATGACGATGACGTAAGCAGTTAGAACAACATTTCTTTTCACGTACCAATTGCACGCGTTTCGAAATAGAAAATCCTTTCAAAGTCGGACACTGATATAAAGCGTGACGATTGTCGCATACTAAACAGCGCGATTGATTTTCGATCGACAAAAGAGACCGCGTTGAGGACACGGTTTTAGCTTTTACTGTAGAAAAAGAGGCTGTACCGCGCAACGAAGTTTGCAATACCGACATAGATTCAAGTGCGCGAATTCGAATTGTTGAAAACTTATCTAATTCCGCAAAGGTCGGAAATTCCGTTTTATCACCGAGATGCAACTCCCAGTCTTTACGCGATATACTGTCAAGCCGTTTGACAACAAAAATAACCAATAAGTCGCTCCATTGTTCAACCGTCCTGTCAAGGTTACGTAACGCGGCTATATGATCGTTCACGGCATCTTGTAAACGTTTCAACTCGATCGCGCTTTCCGATTTTACATGCGGAATCTTTAATAAAGACGTTACATGCGCTGTCACTATTGCGCGAGTATTTCCGTATATTTTTTTGCAAAGCTTCCCACGCGGATACATAATTAGCATCGGTAACATTTACATTTTTCAAAAAATGTTCTGCCTCTCCCGATAAACTCGTCTTCAAATGGTGCAATTTTTGCATGTTCGTTAAAGCGGCGTTCCCGTCCACGAGTGACTCGAATCAGTCGCGGAAACTTGGCCAGTCCACATAGTTTCCGGAGAATTTTGGGATTGAAATTCGCGGCAAAAGAAATGACGGATTCGAATGCAAATGTGGTTCTGACACGGAAACATTATGAGGATCGGAAGAGACAGAACTAATTTCGGGTACAAACTTGCTACAGATGATGACGAAGAAGTCCGAAGCAGCGAGGTAGGTCTCTTCCGCACTAAGGAAATCATCTTCCAAGAAGTAAGCCCTACTCTTTCGGTCAAGGTCCTCTGCTGCAACTTCAATTTGATTGTTTAACTGGACGCACCATTCCCAGGTGCTGTCGAGGAGTTTGTGACGACTGCGTGTCAACTCCAGTGTTGCATTTTTGGCTCCAATCTACTTAAAAGTGGAAACAGAACGGCCCAGAGCGCCTATAATTTGCTTTTGTTCCATTATTAAATTGTATAATCTCGGAGTGGTAGGCATGGCTCCTATTGCACTTTACACAAGTCACAATAATCCAATGTCACTTGAATGTCACTAAATCCTTATTCCTTTGGATTTGATTTGTGTGCGGTCTATAACCAGTTCCTCACACAGAAAGAAGCACAACACAACGTGCGCGTGGATTTGCAAAGTCCGACCGCAAATTTTCGGCACGCGAGAAGGAGCACGGGGCGAAAGCGCGATCCACTGCTGGGGACGAGTGAAATCGAAAGCGCCAGGTTTGCCGCGTGCGGCAATCTCGAATCCGAGTTCGGAATTCTTCGACATGCGCCGACCCGGCGTCTTGGGGACGAAAGTGACTTCGTGGGCCAAACTCTCGTTCCGAGCATGCGCGAAGTTCGCCGGCAAGAAGCGATCGTCAGAGAGACCGATGGCTTGGGCGAAAAAGAGCGCGTCTCGAAAATGCGAAGATGGCCGAGCATGCGAACGATCGGCAGAGGTGCCGAGTACTCCGGCGCGAGAGAAGGCGAACCGAAAGGATCCGATGCCTGCCGGGCTTGTACGAACGTCGGATGGGCCGACTGCGTGGCCGAGAGAGAAAGAGATCCGAAGATGCCCGAAGTTTTCCGAGTGAATGCTCGTGCGATTAAGGTGCGACGCGAGTCAGCCAAGATGGCGAGAGAGAGAGAGAGAGAAAGAGACGCTACAGTCGTTTTTCGCTTAAGATTCTTTTTTAATTGTTTTTTTCTCGCGTTTCGCGCACAATTACGGGCTTTCAGTCGCGAAATGCTCACTTTTTTAACGAGATCCGGCTCGAAGGACCAGAAACTGTCACGCAAGGTGACTAAAAGATGAAAAAAGTTGGTGCTGATCCCGCCATATTGGACGCGATTTTCGTGAGAGGGAAAGCCGGGTGTAATTAAGCACTTTAATTGTCGTCTATATCCTTTGCAGGTACTTTATTGCGTACTTGGCGTACAGAAACTCCGCGAATTGAAATGCGGATTCTTTTTTTCTTAATAACTTGGTTTCGCTCGCGTGATTCGCTCGTCGCGTACAGAGTCGGGCCGCGTCTGATTCGAGCACTAGAGAAAACGTGACTGACTCGCGTGGGCGCATTAACGGAAGGCGCCGATTCGTTGAGCACGTGACCGAATACAGTGCTTTGCGCGGCGTATAAATGAAATACATGGCACTAATTCCGTCGGTAACTGAGGAATCTACCTCTGACAGTAACAAACTTTATAAAGTAATTTCAGAAATCATACGTATTTTACAGAAATCGTTATAAACAATAAATATTTATGCAATAATTCTGTCTCGAATTGTTTAAAAACGATATTTTCGATATTTCATACAGTATTTTATTATAGAGAATTCCCTGCAGAAATTATACGCATTTTACAGAAGTCGTTATAAACAATGATTCTGTCTCGAATTGTTTCAAAACGATATTTACGATATTTTAAGCAGTGTTTTTCAAGTGTTTGGGAAATTGGAACTTTATAAAGAATATTCTGCACGAGTTATCAGAAATCGTTATAATACGCATTTTACAGTAATCGTTATAAACAATAATTATTTAAGCAATGATTCCGTCGCCATTTCAAACAGTATTTTTGAAGCGTATGCAAAATTTTTACTTTATAAAGAACTCCCTGCAGAAATTATACGCATTTAACAGAAGTCGTTATGAACAATAATTATTTAAACAATGATTCTGTCTCGAATTGTTTCAAAATGATATTTTCGATATGTCAAGCAGTGATTTTGAAGTGTTTGGAAAATAGGAGCTTTATAAAGAATATTCTGCACGAGTTATCAGAAATCGTTATAAAGAATGGTTATTTAAACAATGATTCCGTCGGGAATTGTTTCAAAACGATATTTTCCTTATTTGAAACAGTATTTTTGAAGTGAATGCAAAATTTTTACTTTATAAAGAATTCCGTGTAGAAATTATACGCATTTTACAGAAAACGTTATAATCAATGATTATTTAAACAATGATTCCGTAGCGAATTGTTTCAAAGTAATATTTTCCGTATTTCAAACAGTATTTTTGCAGTGTATCCACAATTTTTACTTTATAAAGAATTCCCTGCAGAAATTATACACATTTTACAGAAATCGTTATAAACAATGTTTATTTAAACAATGATTCCGTTGTGGATAGTTTCAAAACGATATTTTCCTTATTACAAATAGCATTTTTTAAAGAGCATGCAAAATTTTAAATTTAGAAAGTAATTTCTGCACAAGTTATACGCATTTTACAGTTATCGTTATAAACAATAAATATTTAAGCTATGATTCCGTCGCCACTTATTTCAAAACGATATTTTCGATATTTCAAACAGTATTTTTGAAGTATATGCATGATTTTTACTTTATAAAGAATTCCCCGCAAAAATTATACGCATTTTACAGAAGTCGTTATAAACAATGATTCTGTCTCGAATTGTTTCAAAACGATATTTACGATATTTTAAGCAGTGTTTTTCAAGTGTTTGGGAAATTGGAACTTTATAAAGAATATTCTGCACGAGTTATCAGAAATCGTTATAATACGCATTTTACAGTAATCGTTATAAACAATAATTATTTAAGCAATGATTCCGTCGCCATTTCAAACAGTATTTTTGAAGCGTATGCAAAATTTTTACTTTATAAAGAACTCCCTGCAGAAATTATACGCATTTAACAGAAGTCGTTATGAACAATAATTATTTAAACAATGATTCTGTCTCGAATTGTTTCAAAATGATATTTTCGATATTTCAAGCAGTGATTTTGAAGTGTTTGGAAAATAGGAGCTTTATAAAGAATATTCTGCACGAGTTATCAGAAATCGTTATAAAGAATGGTTATTTAAACAATGATTCCGTCGGGAATTGTTTCAAAACGATATTTTCCTTATTTGAAACAGTATTTTTGAAGTGAATGCAAAATTTTTACTTTATAAAGAATTCCGTGTAGAAATTATACGCATTTTTCAGAAAACGTTATAATCAATGATTATTTAAACAATGATTCCGTAGCGAATTGTTTCAAAGTAATATTTTCCTTATTTCAAACAGTATTTTTGCAGTGTATCCACAATTTTTACTTTATAAAGAATTCCCTGCAGAAATTATACACATTTTACAGAAATCGTTATAAACAATGTTTATTTAAACAATGATTCCGTTGTGGATAGTTTCAAAACGATATTTTCCTTATTACAAATAGTATTTTTTAAAGAGCATGCAAAATTTTAAATTTAGAAAGTAATTTCTGCACAAGTTATACGCATTTTACAGTTATCGTTATAAACAATAAATATTTAAGCTATGATTCCGTCGCCACTTATTTCAAAACGATATTTTCGATATTTCAAACAGTATTTTTGAAGTATATGCATGATTTTTACTTTATAAAGAATTCCCCGCAAAAATTATACGCATTTTACAGAAGTCGTTATAAACAATGAATATTTATGCAATGATTCTGACTCGAATTGTTTCAAAATAATATTTTCGATATTTCAAGCAGTGTTTTTGAATAGTATCCAAAATTTTAACTTTATAAAGAATATTCTGCACAAGTTATCAGTAATCTTTATAAACAATGATTATTTAAACAATGATTCCATCGGGAATTATTTCAAATGATATTTTCTTTAGTTCCAGCATTATTTTTAAAGAGTATCAAAAAGTTTAACTTAATAAAAAATTTCCTGCACAAGTTATCAGAAATCGTTATAATGAATGATTATTTAAACAATGATTCTGTCTCGAATTGTTTCAACGTGTAACGAGCCGTTTAACTCGACCGCGGAAGAGAAAGAGCGACGGAGAGCTTGCAATCACAAGGCGCTGGCGCTGGTGCGCCTCTAGATGCGCAGAAGAGGGGCAACGGCGCCCCTCCGCGCAGCCTGAAAAGTGGGCAACAAAAGGCCGAGTTCCAAGCTTGGAGCTGCATGAGTCGCCGCAATGAGAACCATGCGCTCCAAATTAAAATGAGGGGCGAGCTGTCAAACTCAAGTCGAGCAATGACATTCAAATGTTTGACAGTTCCCGTCCCGATTCTTAGGAAAAGAGGAACTCGTCTACATTACTGGACATAGGGATACTTACCGAGGTATTATAAGACCTAGTAAGTATCCCTCAAACTCTCTCTTCTCTTGAACTCCTGGTGACGACTCACTGCCTCAGCAACCATCCGGAGAACCTGGCTGCTCGGGAACCAATGGTGGGCTCACAAATATCAACAGCCAGCATTATATTCAATTATAATGGAGGCGGCGAGGATAAATTTTTGACGAAAACGAAACCAGGAACTGACGACGGAAACTCCATTCGTCAAGAACACACGAGGCTGCTGGTCCTCTCCCTCGTGGTCGCGAGGGAGTGTGACATCAACATTTGTTTCACGAGGTGACAGCAGCCGAAAAACTTAAATTCAAGGAGACGGATGGAGAACCCGAAAGAACGACAAGAGGAATGACACCGGAACAAGAAAGAAGATAAACGTAAGCAATATTTATGTGTAGTAATGTATATGTATGTATCGAATGTGTGTTCGCGTCGTAATTTATTTTACCGCGTTAATTTATTCCGTTGACGTAACGACAATATTTCTTATGTATGTATGACTCCATATCACGTACCAACGACTCGATAACTAGTTTTTAATCCTGACTCTTATATTTTATATTTGCAATGACGACCTCGAGTGTGTTGGTATATGTGTGTAAATTATTGTTTATGGACGAGTTCAATTATTTGTAAAATTCAAAATGTTAAATATATTTTAATTGAATGAATAATATAATAATGACTATGATTTCTTTCAGCACCTTACGATTCCGATCTATAAATTTTAATGATCATATTGACTTTAATTGATTTGTTATTAATTTATGTTTGGACGATTCCATAAAGCTTTAACAAACAAGATTCGGAATCGTTTCAAACGATATTTTCCATATTTCAAAATATATTTTTAAAGAGTATGCAAAATTTTAACTTTATAAATTTATTTCTGCACAAGCAGCAATCGCTATAAACAATAATTATGTAAGCAATGATTCCGTCAACAATTGTTTCAAAACTATATTTTCGATATTTCAAACAGTATTTTTGAAGTGTTTGGAAAATTTTTGCTTTATAAAGAATTCCCTGTAGAAATTATACGCATTTTACAGCAATCCTTATAAACAATAATTATTTATGCAATGATTTTGAAGTGTTTGCGAAATTGGAACTTTATAAAGAATATTCTGCACAAGTTATCAGTAATCGTTAAAAATAAAGATTATTTAAACAATGATTCAATCGCGAATTGTTTCAAAACGACATTTTCAAACAGTATTTCCAAAGAGCGTGCAAAATTTTTACTTTATAAAGTAATTTCTGAACATATTATACGCATTATACAGTAATCGTTATAAACAATAATTATTTAAGCAATGATTCCGTCGCCAATTGTGTCAAAACGATATTTTCAATATTTGAAACAGTATTTTTTAAGTGTACGCTTCCTTCGCCCCTGGGAAAGAGAAATGTCTCCAGGCCTATGTTCAGGCTCGGAACTTCCATTACGGAACGTTAGTTCATCTTCGTGGCGCGCGACATGGGAATGGGCCGGGGAGGGGACAGGGGGTAGAGGTTTTATTGACGAAAGGGCAAGGAGATAAGGAGAAAGATAATGATTAAAAAAAATGGAAGTACGGGTGGGGGAAGACGTGAGGAAGAGTGCAGCAAGACAAAACAAAAAAAAACAAAATGACTTAACAATGATACCAAGGCGGGAGGGGCATCAAAAGAAAACAGGAACCAACAAAAAAAACAAAAAGAAAGGGGGGACTACCATAGGTAGATATTGATGGTCAGACTGGGACCCTGTTCTGGGTGGGCCATTAGCTCCCTGATACCGTCCGCGATCTCAACGGAGGTGCGCAGGCTCGGAGGCGGGAGGGTGTGAGGCCTCGCCCTCGCCCCATTGTTCGGGAGCCAGCGGTCCACGGGAGGCACCGGGAGGGAGTCTAAAGCGGCTACACCCAGAAGCGGGGGGATTGGTGGGGTTCCCGACGGGGGGTTGTTCACCCTCGTGGAATGCGACTCCCGACGGTGTTTGGGGATTCCCGGGGGGTAACCCAGCGACGGGGTAATGGGAGAGTCCATTAGTGGCGGATGGGGCAAGGGTTCCGGCGGGGCGGGGTGGTCGTCGTAGTCGAGCGCGGATGTCCGCAACATAGGTGACTCGCGGCGACAGGGCAAGAGGAGTGACACGAATTGGTGGTTCGATTGGGTGGTCCACCCAACGAGAGAGTTGCAGGGCGGGGGACCGGAGTCCCCATGAGAGGGGGGATGTGGGTACATTTTCGCCGGATCTCTGCGGGGATCCTCTGAGACATGAGGGATGGCGGTGCCGGACGCCTACCGTGAGCTGGTGAGCGACGGGAAGATCCAGCACGAGAGGGGGTAGGGCGATGGGTATGGGGGGGGGGGGGGCTGGGATAGGCGGTGCCGTGCGTCCACCGCGAGCAGGGGTGGCGCAACGCGAAGGTTTGGGACGAGAGTGGGTCGGGTGAGGGGTATGTGGTGGGGTTGGGGTAGGCGGTGCCGTGCGTCCACCGCGAGCAGGTCTGACGCGCCGGGCAGGTTTGGGACAAGAGGGGGTTAGGCAAGGGGTATGCAGGAGGGTTGGGGTAGGCGGCCTGGGAGGAGAGCAAGGAGTTTCCATGGGGAGAGATTTGGAGTGAGGGCCCGGTGTAGGTGCAAAGGGTGGATGAGAAGGGGGGGGGGGGGCAGTCAACAAAGCGGGTACTGATATCAGTGAGCTCACGCTGTCGAGCTCCATGGGGGACTGTTGGGGTGACGTCGGTGTGGAGGGGGGAGTAAATGCTGGCGATAGGGCTTGGGGGATGCGATTGGGAACATCCTCGTGACCCGTCACGAGCGTCAAAAGTGGTCCATCGCTCTGTGCCTCCCTATCTTCCTCACAAAAAGGATTGGAGGGACTGTGAGAGTCGATGGGGATGGCCGGCCCACCCGCGGGTGGGGAGTCAGCGAGGTGAGTAGGTGCTGCGGTCTGCTCCACCGGGGTTAATAGCGCATGTGGATGCCGTGGCGGCCTCGGAAGGGGGTTGGGGAAGGGGCGGGAATAGATGTGGGGGTGCTACGCAAATGGTAGGGTTGGTGGGTAGATCAAGAAGGAGGTCTTCCCCTTCGGACGCTTCTGAGTCCGAGAGGTTGAGGAAAACAGTGTGCAGGAGCACTCGCGCCCAGCGAGTGCGCTTGCTCCTCCTTGTCATCCTGGAAAACCTGAAACAAAAGGGGCACCATAATCAGCATAGGTAAGGAAGGGATCGGGTTTACAAAATACACTATCTATGTCGAAATGCTATTAACAAGATATGTAGGCAGCATCATAGTGCTGTATTTTCAGGTGTCAGTGCAGCGATTTATGCGCGACGCGGACGAAGGCCTGGGCGCCGTTCGGTTAATGGCGCAGACGTGGCCGGTAACCGTGGTCCTTCGGGCTTTCGCGGTCGTCCCGGACGCCTGGGTGCTTCCGGTGCACTGACGATTTCTTTAGGGAAAGCTTGCGAGGAGTTAGCCGGTTGCTTCGGGGGTCGACCACGTCGACGCGCTACCGGTTCTAGCTGGGGAAGATCTGCAGGTGGGGTGGGTGTGGAGCAATTAGGGGTTTGGGGTGGGTTGCGTGGCCTGCCTCGGTGACGAGGCACGACCCCTGCGTGGGGAGGTTCTTCGGACGGGGAGGTAGTGGAGGTAGTGCGCTCGGGGGTGTCGGCCTTACCGCGGGTAGAGGGGCTGACAGATCGGGTACCCCTCTCCCGGGTATTTCCGGCGGACTGTCGTCATCCGTCGCGTTATAGGGTTTCAGATCCTTGATGTGCGCTCGCGGGTTTCGACGACTGTTAGGACCTTCGAGCTCGTAAACCAAGGGGGATATGACTCTGGTGATCCGGTGGGGTCCACTGAACCGAGGTGCCAGCTTTGCTGCGAATTTCTGGGCACCGGAGGAAAGGAACCTCACCCGATCATGACGAGGTCACCGGCTTGGTACTCCATCTTGCGGCGGTTCCGATTGTAGTATCTGGCTTGGCGTTTCGCTGCCAACTGCAGATTTCGATGGACCCAGTCGTGGATCAACGGCAACCGTTTCATCCGGTCATTCCAGAACGTCGGGTCAGTGGGAAGAGAGTGGGGAGTTGGGGGATCTCCTTACGGCGGTTTCGAATAGGGACTGGATTGCGGCCGTAGTTTAAAAAGGAAGGGGTCATCTGAGTAGACGATTGGACGGCGGTGTTCATGGCGAACGCCAATTCAGGAAGGTGCACGTCCCAGTCGCGGTGGTCATGTGACACAAATGAGCGCATCATCGTCTTTAGAGTGCGATTGGCTCGTTTGACTGGGTTCGCCTGGGCGTGGTACGGGGGAATAGGGGTTGGGGTGATACCTAATTCTTCTAGGTGGGAGAGGATGCACTTATTGTCGTATTGACTGGCATTATCCGTGAGGAAATATCGGGGGCAGCCCCATCGATTTATGACCAAGTTGTCGAATGCGGTCATGATCGCGGATCCGGTGGCTGCGCGAAGTGGTTTGACCTCGACATATTTAGTAAACATGTCTTGGAATACTACCAAGAACTGATTCTGCCGTTTGCTTGGGGGGGAATAGCCCCATTATGTCGGAGCTTACCGTTACCCAAGGACCTTCGGTGGTCCGCTCAGTCATAAATCCAGGGGGAGCCTGCTATGAAAACTTTTGCTGTTGGCACGAAGGGCAGCGTGATACGAATCGCGCAACATCCTGGAAGATGCCGTGCCAGTAGAAGTCCTGTGTTATTCGGTGGTATGTCTTGTCCACGCCGAGGTGTCCGGCTTGTGGACAGTCGTGAGCGTCCCTCAGGGCGCGGGGACGGGATTCAGCTGGTAAAACGAGTTTCCACGCGTCCAGATCGGTTAGGGCGGGCTCGATAATGGGGTGGGGTTTATGGTAGTAGATTCGATCATCTTCTATCCGCCAATTCGGGTATTTGAATGGGAAATTACGAATATTTCCCATTTTCTCTACATACCACCTATCCTCGGATTCTCCTGTCGCACACAGGGCCTCCTCAACGTTCTCATATATCCGGGATAAAGCGTCGGGCACGACATTAACATGACCGGGGCGGTGTTCTATTTTCATGTCATAGCCCTGCATGGCCAAGGACCAGCGGGCCAATCGACCTGTCGGATCTCGCAAATTTTGCAGCCAGGTGAAGCTGCTGTGATCTGTTATAACCTTGAAGTGAGCGCCCTCGATGTATGGTCGGTACTTCTTCACCGCCCAAAGTACTCCGAGGCACTCCTATTCAGTTACCGTGTACTTACGCTCCGCCTTAGTGAGGATCCTACTAGCGAAACAGATTGGGTGTTCCTCACCATCGACCTCCTGCGTAAGTCGCTCGCATCCGTCTGAAGGGTGAAGGGAAGGTCAAAGTTAGGGCGTTTCAGGACGGGGGTTTGGGCGAGAGAATTTCGAAGCGATTCAAAGGCTTCTTGGTGCTCATCGCCCCAGGACCATGGGGTGCCTTTCGTAAGTAATCTAGTTAGGGGAACGCGATCTCGGGAGAAATTGGGGAGAAAACGGGAATACCATCCCACCATTCCCAAAAAGCGACGCAGCTGTTTGAGATTAGTGGGGGGCGGAAATTCTAGAATCGGGGCAGTTTTGTCGGGGTCGGTCTTCAACCCCTCCCGATTGAGGACGAAGCCCAGGTACTTGACTTCCTCGCAGAAGAATTCACTCTTCTCGAGGTTGAGTTCCAGCCCGGCATCCCGTAGTGCCGCCAGGACAAGGCTCAGATAGTGGAAGTGCTCCTCCTCATCGTCCGTCGCGATGATAATATCATCGAGATACGCAAATACTTGGGGCTCCCATGCCGGATCGATGAGGCGGTTCACCAGGCGCTGGAACGTAGCAGGCGCGTTCGTCAGCCCGAATGGCATTCGGCGAAACTGGAAGAGGCCACGGCCCGGGACAGCGAACGCTGTAATCGGCCGACTCCGCGGCTCGACAGGGACCTGGAAATAGGCCTGGTTAAGGTGGAGTGTTGTGATGCAACGAGCACGACTCAGTCCAGCCAGAATCCGGTCCATGGAGGGGAAGGGTAGGCGTCCTTACGCGTAATCTTGTTTACATCGCGGAAATCCACGCAGAACCGAAAAGTCCCGTTGGACTTACGCACGATGACGGGGTTGCTCCTCCAGGGACTTTCAGCACGCTCGATGACACCTTCCCGGAGCATGTCATCAGTTGCATCTTGAGCGACCCTGAGCATATAGGGGGAAAGTAGGCGGGCTTTTTGGCGGATAGGAGGATGATTTTGTACATCAATCCTGTGTTGGGTGAGGTGGGTCGTGCCCAAGGAGGGGGAATGTCCGGGAGGATAAAAGCGGGCTAGGAGCTGCTGCAGACGGGGATGGGCCTCCTGGGAGGGAGCGATCAACCCCACACAATCGAAAATCATTTGTGCGTCCACACAGACGTTCCGTTCGGTGAGGAAATGGGCGACGCCCCTACGGCTGCTCCAGGAATTGTTATCCAGGTCCATCCTGATACCGAACGTGCGTAGAAAATCCACTCCAAGGACACATTCGTAAGTCAGGGGGGCCACCCGGATATCGAAATTCTCCACTTGATCATCGAGTGTCAAGAGGAGAGTAACTAACCCAGCAAGGGGTACTAGGGACCCATCTGCGACGCGAACTTGCTCGTCTGCATCCCTGACAAAGGGACCCACGAGACTTAGATGTACCGAACTTAGGTATGATTTCGTCGCTCCCGTGTCGACGAGCGCACGAACCGGTGTTCCATTTATGGACAGGGTTAGGAAAGGACGGGGATCCGCATCGTGTAGTGATATCGGGGTTGGAGTTATGGGCTCTAATGACGCGAAAGATTCGGAGGGGGAGGTGGGGTTTGGTCCGCTACTGTCCAGGGGGGGCCTGGGAAATGCTGTCCCCCCCTTTAGCAGTTTCCCGAGCGCTTACGCTCGCAAACGGGGCAATTATTACTATCCCGCCCTGGGTAACCGCAGACTCTGCAGAAGTACCCCAGGGGGTGTGAGCACTCGCGGTACACATGTCCTGTTTGTTTGCAGTTGAAACAGCGGACCGCGGTGCTGGTGGGGGACGTATTGTTCGCGGGAGTGGGGCGATTCTTAGGCGCTACTTCCGACAGCGTTGGAATTCGCAGTCTAGGGGTTGGTGTTTGCGGGGCTGGGGGTAGGGGTGTGGGTGGTTGTCGCGGTGGAGGGAGTGGTCTCCTGGTCTCCATTCGCGGGGTATTTATTGGAGGGGTACTCAGCAACGCCGTTGCATTCGCCACCATTGTGGGGGGTGAGGGGGAGTTCGAGCGTGAGCACTTTTTCTCGAAAACCGATGAGGCGTGAGACGCGGCCGCTAACCGCTGTCAGTCGAACGCTGGATACGCCGACTGCGCAGCCGGGGGTGGGGGCCGGTATGCCTTCTCTTGGGTCGCGACGTTTTCTACCTGCCGTCCTAGTCGTTAACAGGTCGGCGAAATCGGAAACCTCCTCCCGACGGATATGTTTCGCGATGCCAGGGCGTAGATTTTGGACGCAGATGTCCATCTGTTCGTCGACTGACGGGGGCAACGAAAGCAGCCGGAACAGACTTCGTAACGCCACGATATATTCGCGCACCGGTTCGTTGGGACCCTGGGTGCGAAGGGCGATCTCCCTCTTGATGAAGGCCTCTGGGCTCCGGTGTCCAAAGGCATTGCGGAAGTACCGTATGAAACCGGGGTAAGTATTCCAGCTATGGTGCTCTACCCGGTACCAGGCCAGGGCAGCGCCCTTGAAAGCGTCCGGGAGAGCTCGAAGTAGGTCTTCTTCGTCCAGGTCGCGACTGGTGCTATATTCGATGAGTTTGGTGAGGAATCTTCGGCATCCTCAC
Source organism: Trichopria drosophilae (assembly GCA_030407085.1). NCBI lineage: Eukaryota > Metazoa > Arthropoda > Insecta > Hymenoptera > Diapriidae > Trichopria > Trichopria drosophilae. The sequence continues at coordinate 129,345,322 of CM059582.1, read as the reverse complement.
CTGAAAATCTGGGCCCGTGAGTCCTCCAATGTTCGATGGGGGATTTGCCCCAACGAATTCCGGATAGCGACCAGTTCGGAATGAACGAGGGGTTATTGGGAGGGTGAAGGGAACCAACACGAGTGCTGGCCCCGGTGGGTTTGCGGAACCGTCGTACGTCAGATCGGTGGGGAAATGTACGGCCGGGGCAAAGGGGTTGGATTGGCTACTAAGGTTTGGCCTGGAGGGGGCAGGGTTCGACTCACTGGTTGCCGTGGAGAAAGGGAAGTGGGAGGTTTGTGGATGGAGGTGAGGGGGAGGTTGGGGACAGGTGGCGTATTGGAGTGGAGGGTAGGCGAAAGTGGACTGGTGGGGGAAGGGAATGTAAGGTGGTTGAGGGTAGGGGAAAGCTGTAGGTGGGGGGTAGGGTGCATAGGGTTGATATGGATGAGAAGGGGGTTGTGGTTGAAAATACGGTAATTCCGGTAGTTGGGAGTGAAAGGAGTCTGATGATCGGGGCTGAGAGGTATGAGAGGATTGAAAGGGTTGTGAAGGTTGAGAGGGTTGAGGGGGTTGGGACGGTTGGGATTGGCGATGCGGCCTAATGGGGGCGGGAGGTGGGGGGTATGGAGGCTGAGATGGTTGAGGGGGTGGTTGATTCGATCGTGGGGGTGGTGGAAGGTAGGATGGGTATAATGATTGAGTTTGAGGATGGTAAGTGGATTGGGAACGGGAATTGCTCACCTCTTTTGGGCGGGGATCCGTAGGGGGAAGGGATGAGGATGTAGGTTGGGGACCAAAAGGGTTTGTCAGGGGAACGTGATGCGAGGATGTCTGTTGCGAATTAGGGAGGACGTCACCCAGCGCTGAGAGGACATCGGTTGCACTAGGCTCAGCGAAGGGTGCATTATTTCCGCCGAAATCCCCTGAGGGGGGAATTGACCCCGTGGTTGAAAAATCGGCAGTTCCTTCTGCGAAGGTGAGGGGGTCGCGATAGAACGCGCGCGATTGGTCAGAAGGAAGTTGGGTCTGGGGAAACGCGAATGCTTCAAGGCGCGGATTAGGGTTTTGGGCTACATGGCCGGGATGTCAGGATTGGGTAGCATTGAACGACCCGTTCAAAAGGCTCCCTATTATTGGACAGCTGATGGCCTCCTGTAACGTGAACGGGGGGCTATCGCCCCTCCCGTCAATTATTGGGTCCCAGCCGACCTCGGTGTCAGGAAACCTCTGCAACAGTGTGTGTCGCACTAGCCTGTCACGTATGGCTTCCATCGGGCCGGAAATCTGGATTTCCGCCCGGTCACACGTACCAATGAGGTCACGGAGGTCAACAATGGCGTCGACTTCTCTCCGAATCGCGTCGATCTGGGCCGCATTGGCTACACGCCCCACTGCAACGGTCGACGGAGACACGTACGTTACGGCGGAGGTGGAGGATGGCGACGCGAAGGTGATGGCAACACTGACCGACGTGGTCGTAAGGGTTATCACGGTTGAGATGGGAACAGGAGAAAATGGAGGAAGAATAGGCGATGTGCGGTAGGGGTCCATTGTATGGCACACGAGTACGAGAGGGGAATGGTAAAATAGAGAAAACGCAAGCCAACCCGAAAAGGGGAGAAGGGAAAAACAAAAGGATAAAAAGAACGAACGCAAAATAAAAAGCAAAAAAAATGAAACGACAAGTCCTTTAAAGCCTGAAAGTCTCCGGGTTCGCAGTGACACGATTTTCTACGTCGCGTCAGGGGTTTAGGCAACCCGGAATCCGGAGAGACTTTCGACCGACTATATGATTTTTTTATATACTCTCGGGACGAGACCGAAAAAAAGGAAATAGGCGTTTGTATGTCGCACTCGAAGTTTTTTTTTTCGGACGCTACACTGACACCTGAAAACTAATCTTAGCAAATATTTGGGACCAATTTATATTATGGTACAAACAGGGACCAAATGCGGGGATGATACAGGACCAGAAGTGGGGAAAATGCAAGCACCTAAAAATAAACAAAAAAAAATGATTCTAAAATAATGAGAGTTCAGGGAAAAGAGGGAGGAAAGTGGAAACAACCGATTAGCGTATTTTGAATCGGTTCCCGAAATGTAACAATAGTCCCTATTAGCGGGATTATTGCTACCTCTATTTTTCGAATAGTCCCGATGATTTTGAAAATTTATATGCCAATTTTCAAAATACGCTTTTCAAAGGAAAAGTTTTGAAAAGAAAATCAAAGTTACTAATCGGTATCGATAAGGGAATTTGAACAAGGTATAGTTGCGCGAGTAAACAAACAACTATGTCGTAAATAATATTTGAAAGACAACTGTATTGAAAATTACACTTGAAAAAGAACTACGTTGAAAATAATACTTAAAAAAAAAAAGACAACTATTTTCAACTATTACCTTTTTTTAAAAAGCATCTTACAAAAAAAAACAATTTCCTTATAAGACTCAAAAGTAGCAAATTGGAAATTCTTAGTACCTGAATCTCCAACAATGTTACACGCAAGTCAAAAGGAAAAGGGAAAGTCCGGTGAACCGGCGGGGAACGGGAAAGAAAGACGGGGAACACATACAAATTATCTAATTAAATATTCTTAAAACTATTCATATACTTATTACTAAATTATCATAAAAAAGGAGGCACGATTTTCCCGGTAACCTGTGACCGGAAGTTCCGAATCTGCAAGACAAGAAATTAAACAAAAATGTCGCCAAGTATGTAGAGATAAGACTATCGCCAAAAATACTTCGCAACACTCAAACTCCGGCGAACCCGACCGATTGACAAATTTCTCAAAAAAAAAACGATTTTTGTTTCAGGAAATCAAAATTGATTCCCCACCAGGGATGCCATTTATAAGTCCGCGATTAATTGCAATCAGGGCAGGAACGAAAATGATTCAGCAAAATGTTGACGCCAGATATATATATATATATATATATATATATATTTTTAACTCTATTAACTGCTTCTGATACAATCTTTGTACACGGGATTCTTAAAATCTCTCGACGGCGGGTTACACTATAAATGACCGGAGGGTATTCCGACTAAGACAGGTGGTATATCCCGAAATCGAACGGCACGGAGGGAGTTACAAAACAATTGTGTAGGGGCCGGTACTCACGAATCGTGGAGTTGGTCGGGAGTCTATGGCGGGGAAAAATCCGACCGTATCTTGTTCCGGAGTGTGCGGTTGACCTTGATGGAGCACCTCGGTACGCCTTCTTCGCGAACTTCTTCGTCTCCCGACGGTAGCTCAGCACAAGGAGAAACCAATCCTTCTGCCACAGGGGAGCTGGATCGCAACGTCGTGGACGTTCTCTGTCGACGCACAATGCACACGCGTGGAAGCCAATGTCTTAGAAACGCGAGGCGAGAATCGCGCGTATCGAGGACGAGATACTGACGCGAAAATCGAAGTCCACAGCCGTAAGTCTCAAGTCGACGAAACCGGAGAACCAAAAGAGCTGTTTTAATCGGACTCGGCTGAAAAGCGCAAAATGCTCGATCGCAAGGTCGGAGACGAATTGTCCCTTCCTGATAACAGCGCCGGACACCCGGCGAAAATCTCAGCACCGGGCCAAAAAGGGGGGCCAGAAAAGGGGAAAAGAGAGGGGCCAGTCGTTATCACCTCGTGGCTATCTAAGCGAGGCCCATAGAGAGCGAGAGAGAGATAGATCGACTATATCCACGACGTCGAGTGAGGGAAAAAGCCCACTGACGAAACATGATGGAACACTGGAATAGGGGCACTGCTCCGCTACTGCCAGGAGGGGTCGATCGGTGACGCCTCGTCACAGTATCAGTAATCGTTATAAAGAATGTTTATTTAAACAATGATTCCACCGCGAATTGTTTCAAAACTATATTTTCCTTATTTCAAACAGTATTTTTAAAGTGTATGCAAAATTTTAACTTCATGAAGCATATCCTATCCAAGTTATCAGTAATCGTTATAAAGAATGATTATTTAAACAATGATTCCGTAGCGAATTGTTTCAAAACGATATTTTCCTTATTTCAAACAGTATTTTTTCAGTGTTTTGAAAATTTGAACTTTATAAAGAATTTCCTGCACAAGTTATCAGTAATCGTTATAAAGAATGTTTATTTAAACAAGGATTGCACCGAGACTTTTTTGGAAACCATATTTTCCTTATTTCAAACAGTATTTTTAAATAGCATGCAAAATTTTTACTTTATAAAGTAATTTCTGAACATATTATACGCATTTTACAGCAATCGTTATAAACAATAATTATTTTAGCAATGATTCCGTCGCCATTTCAAACAGTATTTTTGAAGCGTATGCAAAATTTTTAATTTATAAAGAATTCTCTGCAGAAATTATACGCATTTCACAGAAATCGGTATATACAATAATTATTTATGCAATGATTCTATCTCGAATTGTTTCAAAATTATATTTACGATATTTCAAGCAGTGTTTTTGAAGTGTTTGGAAAATTGGAACTTTATAAAGAATATTCTGCACCAGTTATCAGAAAACGTTTTAAACAATGATTCCGCCGCGAATTTTTTCAAGGCTTTATTTTCCGTATTTCAAATAGTATTTTTGAAGTGAATGCAAAATTTTTACTTTATAAAGAATTTCGTGTAAAAATTATACGCATTTTACAGAAATCGTTATAATCAATGATTATTTAAACAATGATTCCATAGCGAATTGTTTCAAGACGATATTTTCCTTATTTCAAACAGTATCTTTAAAGAGCATGCAAAATTTTAACTTTATAATGTAATTTCTACACAAGTTATGCGCATTTTACAGCAATCGTTATAAACAATAATTATTTAAGCAATGATTCCGTCGCCAATTATTTCAAAACGATATTTTCGATATTTCAAACAGTATTTTTGAACTGTATGCAAAATTTTAAATTCATGAAGAATATCCTACTCAAGTTATCAGTAATCGTTAGGAAGAATGGTTATTTAAACTATTATTCCGTCGCAAATTATATTAAAACTATATTTTCCATATTTCAAACAGTATTTTTTAAGCGTATGCATGATTTTTACTTTTTAATGAATTCCGTGCAGAAATTATACGCATTTTACAGAAATCGTTATAAACAATGTTTATTTAAACAATGATTCCCTCGTGAATGGTTTTAAAACTATATTTTCCTTATTTCAAACAGTATTTTTAAAGAGCATGCAAAATTGGAACTTTATAAAGAATATTCTGCACAACTTATACGCCTTTTTCAGCAAACGTTATAAACAATGATTATTCAAGCAATGATTACGTCGCGAATAGTTTCGAAACTATATTTTCCGTATTTCAAACAGTATTTTTGAAGTGTATGCAAAATTTTAACTTTATAAAGAATTCCCTGCATAAATTATACGCATTTTACAGAAATCGTTATAAACAATGATTCCGTCATGAATGGTTTCAAAACGATATTTTACTATTTCAAACAGTATTTTTAAAGAGCATGCAAAATTTTAACTTTATAAAGTAATTTATGCACAAGTTATACGCATTTTACAGCAATCGTTATATAACAATTCGGGTAACCCGAATCTCTAACTAAATAGGACACCCGAATCTCTAACTTCCAACGGTTTCCTGCACGTGTGGTCCGACCAGATGGATGACATCGCTGTGGACATCTCGGGTGTCCGGTTTATTATTTATTAACGGGCAAATATTTCTGACTACGTGCGCTGCTACACGTGTAGCCTAGCGTCCGTAACACGCCTGGGGTTGAAAAATTGACGATCCACCGTGAATCAACGCGAGTACAAAAAATCAACACGCAACTTAAATTATACGCGTGATCTTCAGATGTCTATTGTTAGTAGAAAAATTATTGTCTTATTGGGTCATCTTATACATTGCAAAGTATCTTAATCTATGGTTAGTATTACATATTTTCTTCTAACGCTTTAATGCACGTATATTTTATACGCAATATGAATTTACAAAGTTGTATCGGCAATATAACGAATGTTATATTGGGCGCAAGAATTATATAACATAAAAAATACTTTTCCTATGATTTAGTCTTTTGGCGCCTGCATGTCTCGTCACGAGGCAGGCCCTCCACTGTATCATCGATATTTAGACACTCGTGTTCAATTTCATTAGTAAACACTGTCATAATCACTCTCACTATACTTCAGTTCTTACGCAGAAAGTCCGTTTATGTGGATTGCATTCTTGTGGAATGATTATCTTACGGAGATTCTTCCATCGGAACCATCTCTATAAGATAAGTAATATGGTGATCATTGCGACAATTCTTAGACATATATAAATCAAAATAATTATTATCTCGCCCTTTTTACAATTTCTTGGAATGTTATCTTGTTTCTTATGCTGTTAGTTTCGCGATTCCTTGCGGGTTTGCAAGTGTTCATTACTAAAAAAAATATACATAACAAGTGTCGGGATAAAAGAATGAAAGAAAAATAAGTCGTTTATAATTGTATTTATTGAAATGTGTTATGCATAAGAGTGTTTGGTAATGTATGTAGTAGCATCTTCTTCTCGTTTTCTTTTCGGGGAAAATAGTATTAATGAAGTCTTAAGCTAAATTCCAGAATCCCATATTACCTACTTAACTATTCCCTATCATATTTCTATATAGATATTTAGGTCTATCCTTCGGATAAATAAACAAGCGGATCGTAACACTTTTTTATATTGTCTACGTGGACAATCTTATTTTTTCGCGCGTTTATGCATAACTTTACATCACGCGCGCCTATAGTCTCTAAGATTTCGTAGGGGCCGACGTTTTTGTCGTCCATTTTTCCATGTCTGGGTTCTTTCAACAGCCAGACCATTTCTCCTACACGATAGTTTCCTATTTTCAATTTCTGATCATAATATCTTTTTGATCGATGCTTTGCCTGAGTCAAATTCATGGCAGCTAATGCTGCTAAAATATGACACTTATGGTTTCTATTAAGTAGTCGTTGTATGTAACGAGTTTTTCTCCTTTAAGGCATGAAGATGGTAGTCGGACAGTTTTACCGTACACCCGTTCATGAGGCGAATAATTCGTACCCTCATGTACGCTCGTATTGTATGCCAGCATCGCGTAAGCAACCACGCGTCCCAATCGTTCCTACCTTTCACGAAATTTTTCAGGTAATCTACCAACACCTGATGGCTTCTTTCTAGACTTTGCTCTGTGGGTGGTAAGCGGATGTGGTTACGGCATTGATCTTGAAAATTTTTGCGAATTCTTTTAGGGTTTTTGCAATGAAACATTTACCTTGATCTGAGAGTATGGAAACAGGTGCTCCATAATTACAGATAAAACATCTTGCGAAAGCTTCGGCAACAGCCTGTGCCGTGGCAACGCTCAACGGAATTGCAAGGGAATATTTGGTTAGTAAATCTTGAACAGTTAGAACATAACGGTTTCCGTTTATCGTAACATCGGTAGGTCCCCAAATATCTAGGGCTACCTTGTCAAAGGCTGCTCATGGTGTATCAGTGATGACCATAGGTAATCGGGTTTTCACGCGCACGAGCTTCTTCTTCTGACATTGTGGGCATCGCTTCACGTATTCTCTTACGTCTGCTTTCATGTTTCGCCAATAAAATTTGTCGCAGATTCGGAGATACGTTTTTGTAACGCCCTTGTGTCCTCCAGCTAATGAATCGTGATATTCTTTAATTATGGCGAGTCGTTCGATCGCTTCCGGTATAGCACGGTTATTTTTACAGAAGATAAGAGTTAAATTATATCCAATACTTATTGAGAAATGTCGATTCAAATCATGATCTTGTCGATTGAAAATGTGGTCATTGGTAATTTGCGTTTTTAATTGTGCATTTCTTAGATTATCATCTGTCTTACTGATACTTGTGTCAGGTTGTCTCTTATTTGAAACTTTTTCTTTCGGGCGGTTTGCGTACAGTTGTAGTTGTTTCCCTGTCGGATTTTTGTTACGTCAAACGGCGTATTCATATCAGTGACGAGACCCTCCTCAAACTCAGTAACTTGACCCTGCATATCGCCCATGTAGTTCGCAGTAGGCGCAAAGTTGAATGCCATACTCCTTTCTTCGTTATTCCCGGTAATTGAGAGAAGTGGAGTATAGTGCTCTCGCTCTAAACATAGATGGTAAGCTTTTCGCGAGGCCTGTGGCTTGACGTGATAGTATTCTATCACATTTGTGAATGCAAATATTTGTGCTGTAATGCCGCGCAAATATTTTTATGATAATGTCATCACCGTACGCGGACGACGAATTTAATATGGTTAACGCGTGGTCTGGTTCTGCGCAAGACATAAGGTGGTTGCTATCCAGTAGGATTTTTCGTAATTGGTCCGAGTTTATTCCCAGATTTAGCAATACGATCAGAGAATTGAAAAGATAATTTCCGTCCTTTGATATGTTGTTATTTTCCTGTAAAAGTTCATAAGGTTCCATGCAGACAGTACTAACTTCATAATTGAGATGTAGTGTCAAATCATTATCCGACTCAGCATTGTCTGTAATGCGCTCTTTACCATTCTGTGATTCACGCATCGTTTCTTCAGTCTCCATTTCTTGGTCTTCGTATCGCTCATTCGTCACTGCATAGGATTCACGATTTTCGTCGCGGTGGACGCAGTCCTCATCCAGTTCCATTTCTTCGGCAAAAATTCTCGTTTCCTCGAGATCGAGTCGATCATCGGACGGATCGTCTATGCGTCGCGCGCGTCTCTTTCTCCGTCTTCCCGATCACCTTTCTCTCTCCTCACCGTCGGCGGAGAAGGGGCCCGCGACTCTATCTTTAGGCGAGCGCTTCTCCTTGGGCGTCGAATGGGGAAGTAAACGTACAGTTTCTTCGGGCTGATCGAGGGAAAAATCCTACGACCATGAATCTTCTAGGTCCTCGTCCGGCGTATGATTCTTTCGATTTTTCATTTTCGTCTTTTTCTTCGAGTTTTCTCTGACGCTTAGTTCTTCCGTTTCGGTATAAGTGGTTTCTGTATCTGGTTGTGACGTAAGTTCGTCCTCAGTAGGGAATCCTTCTATGTCCCTCCAACTGTTTCGAACATCAGCTAACCTTTTCTTGCAGTTTAAATTCATTCCTGCTTCGGATATCACTTTATTTTCTATTATTTTGGGTTTTTCTTTTGTCTGTGTTCGTTTTACTGTAGGGTCAATTTTCAAATAATCCGGCACTTGTAGTTTTTCTACTTCCGTTATGTATTGTTTTCTTTCTTTTTTCTTCACCGGCGCGTAGGAGATTTTTTCATTGAAGTTGATCCGTCTTGCTCTCTCGACCGAGTTTTTCCTTTATAATTTCCTAATTTCATGTAGGCTGGCAATTCGAGTTTTTCGACCTCGGTTATGTATTTCTTTCGAGCTGTCTCTTCAACTCCCAGCATTTCTACAACAGAACACTGGGTCTCTTTGTCGCAGTCAGTCACGTTGGCTTCAACATCTCCATATGTATCGGTTTCTTCATCGAGGTCCTTTCCTCGTTTTTTAGGTGCAGGGTTGCCCGATCCATCGGCGTCGGACACCCGTGCTCTTTTGGGATATTGCTGATGTTTGTCATTTGCCAGCTTAATTTTGCATCCTTTCAAAGGCAGGCAATTTTTTTCATTTGACCCGTTATTTATTTTTTCTTTATTTTTATTTTTTTTTCACGTTTTGGATTATTTCCATTTCGGCACAATGCTCATTTTCGTCCTTATCACCCATAATAATGCGTATCCTTAGCCTGTTATCTTCTATCCTTGATTTAGTTTGTAATTCCTCTACATCCGATCCACTATTTTCTAATTCCGATTTATCAATAGGATTTGGCGACAAAGCGTCCACGTTAACATTTTTCTTCCCTTCCTTACAGATTATATCATAATCGTAATCCTCGAGTTTCATACGGAACCGATGTAATCGAAGAATCATATTTTTCATGGTTTTGAAAAATTTCAGAGGTTGGTGATCAGTGACAAGCGTAAATTTTCTGCCGTATAAATAAGGCCGATATTGTTCTACACCGAATACTGCAGCTAATGCTTCCTTATCCGAAGTACTATACCGAGTTTCCACGCTCTTTAAACTTCGTGATGCATAGGCGACCGGTAGGTCTTCCCCGATTTTCCCTTGAGATAAGATAGCTCCCAGGTTAACGCCCGATGCGTCTGTCGTAAGGATAAATGGTTCAGAAAAATTCGGTAATTGTAAAATCGGCGAGGTGAATAATATTGATTTTAATTTTTCGAAAGCCTGTTCCTGATCTCCACCCCATGTAAAAGGTACATCTTGACGTAAGAGAATTATTAGAGGGTGGGCGATCTTTGAAAACCCTTCAATAAACCGCCTATAATACCCGGCCAATCCTAAAAATTGTTTGATGTTTTTGCGATTTTTAGGGACAGGAAATTGACGTACAGCTTCGACCTTTTTAGGATCTGGCTGCACTATATTGTTACCTGTTTTATGACCTAGATAAACAACTTCTTTCCGAAGAAATTGGCATTCTTCCGGTTCTATTGTGAGATTTGCATTCTCAAGCCTTATAACGGCTTATTTTATAACGGTATTATTTTTATAAGGACACTTTTACGTTCTGTAACTGTGATTTTTATTACAACGATGACTACATCCAACCGAACTGAATTCGGTTGAAACCACACCCGTTATAACTTCCGAGCTGAAACCCTGGAACCAAACTTCTTGGTCGACCGGCTCAATATTTGAACAATTCGAACAATCGTTCGAATTGACTACGGAGAGGGGCTGGGTTATAAGTATTAAAAAGAAAAATATAAAAATAATTCGATGAACTATTCATATCTCCGCGAAACGATCGGAATCTAAATCTAATATCCCCGATTCCTCGTGGAGCGTTATTTACCGGTCACTTTAAAAAAAAGAACTTATTTCGGAATCGGAATAACTTCACTATCACGAAGGTATCTTGGCGAACGCCGCGCTTCGTAAAACGGCGCGATCTCTTTCGGTACGGTTTTCCAAAAATCCGGGAAACCCTTTCGAAACGGATCTCGCAGAGTAAATAATTGCCTACTTACAATAATCAGGCTGCAACCTCCTACACGTATTCGATACAGATCAGGCGTCAGCCTCCGGTAGCCCTTGTCTCAATCGGGATGTTTCTCCCCAACGATAACTTTGATTTGGCGATCCTGGGACGCGCGCACGCACTTCGACCGACCTTATTATATAATTTTCTACAATTAACCACGACGGCTCGGACACGTCTGCTGCTAGATTCAGTCAGACTTTTCGGCGGGTCGAGTGCCATGCCGCGGATCAACCAATGACAGGACATGATGCCCCGTCAATCAAAATTGGATATGTACAAGGCTACCGATCTTTTCTTAACATTCGGCACTTATGCGTGCTCTCTTTCTCTCTTTCGTGCTTCGCGCGATCGCTACCATTTCGTCGCAACGTTCGCCAATTGCTTCCTTGTCTTTCCCACCTGAATCATATAAGTCGCTTTCGCGCATTAGAATTAAATACCGGTCGCTTCTTCAGAATTGCCCGTGGAGCAGATGTGCGCTTCTCGCGATTTCCGTGGACTCTTATACATGCGCACACTCACGCACACTAACACGCTGTTTGCCGTGTTACAGCCTTTTCATAAGTCTCTTAAATTTTATTCTATGTTCGTATAAATTTATTGCATATACGACTATGTCGTCAAGATAGACTAAAATTCTATCCCTTGTAGACCAGTTAAAACGAGATCCATCAATCGTTGGAAGTCGCTAGGGCCGTTTTTAATTCCCATTGGCATTCTGGCATATTCGTAATGACCATAGGGGGTGGAAAATTCCGTGTTGTGGGCATCCCTTTCATCCACTCAATCTGATGGAATCCCGATTTTAAGTCTAAAGTCGTAAAATATTCTGCCATCCCTAACTGATCTAAGACATCGGTTACATTCGGGTTTGGGTATGCATCGCCAATAGTTTTTTCGTTGAGGTCTCTGAAGTCTATTACGAGTCTCCATTTTTTCTCACCATTTGGTCCCGCTTTTTTCAGAACCACCTAAGCTGGGGAATCGTAAGGAGATTTTGACGGTCTTATTATTCCGACTTGAAGTTGCTCGTCAACCTGGCGTTGCATTTCGGTTTTTATTGGTGGTGGGTGACGAAATCGTTTGGCACGTATCGGCACGTCATCCGTTGTATGGATGCGATGCTTAAAGACCGTGGTCGCTCGCAGTGACTCACCCAGTAGGTGAAACATGTGCAGGTATTCTTCGACGAGTGCCTCTACGTGTTCTCTTTCATCACCTGAAAGCGAGTTTAAGTCTATTTGCGATAGGACTGGTTCGGTTCTATTGCATTTATTCGCCGTTGCCCTTCCAATTTTCTCCATTTTACCCTCTGTATTTAATTCCTCACAATTGGCCATAGGTACGAAACTTCTTTCTTCGCCTAAGAAATCTCTATTCTTCCGAATTTTGCATTCCTCCAATTCGATAAAGGGTTCTTTGATAAAAAATCGTTTGATATTAGTATTTATTACACATACATACGCATACCCGTTCCGATTTGTGGCGAGCGCATTTCCGAAAAACACGCCCGGCCCAACATCTGTCTTAGGAATAAACCCGAATTATCTATCGTTAACTACACGCATTCGAACTACTGTCCGACATCGAGGTGGAATTTCGATTTCCGCGCTATCTACAAATGGGAAAATGTAATTGTTAACCCGTACACAATCTTGCTCGTAATCGATTTTTGCACGAAGTATACGGAAAAAGGGATCGCCTAATATTCCGTTCTCCTTAATCGGAAATTCGTCGTGTACAACTTGCATGTCTACGATTGTGCCTACCACATTTATTTTTACAGATCATAAAGTCCTAATAATTCCTTTTCCAATACCACTTAGGTTGTAAGTGATATCTTTATCGGGGTATATTTTTTTTGATATTTTACTAACTTTTATTAAATTTATTTCGGCACCGTAATCTATGAGAAAGTTTCCCGATGCGCGCAAAAGATTTGAACTTTGAATCTCTATTCTTGGGCATTCGAAAAGCTCAACATTCCCGAAATGCACGGATGCGCTTTGGCGTCGAGAGTACGCACTTGACGAGGGGTGTTGTGACGTTTGGGCCCGCTCGACGCGTCTTGATGGCGCCGAGCGGTCTGCGAGTTTAAATGACCAGACTGATTTCCAGGGGCCTTATCTCGCTTCGCAGATTCGGTTTTAGGTTGCCTAGTTAACACTCTGTTTTGTATATATTTATCTCGGTCGTAAGTTTGCACTCGTGAATCGGTCCTTAAAGGTTGGAGTTGATTGTTATTGCTTCTATATCTTTCCTCTCCATTATTCGCGTTAAATCTTTTTTTCTGGGGGCCTATTGTAGTAAATACCACCGGTATTTTCATGGTTTTCTCGATCGTTTCCAAATTTCGGGCAGCGATCGCGATTATTATCATAATCTTTCTCTCGGGTAAATCTTTTATAGACTGAATTCCAGACATTCTTGTTTTGTTCGCGTTTATAATTATTTTGTTGTGGTTTACCGCGTAAATAATAGCAATTTTCACGAGTATGGCCGATTCGCTTGCAATAGACACATTTTGAATTATTATATATTTTTGCCTGGCAATCGGATTCGACGTGTCCGTGTCATCCACAATAATCGCATTCTAAATCTCTTTGCGACATCGTAGAGACTATATGCGCGGATGCTCGATTAGGTTTTTTCTCATGATCCTCGAGCATGAGATACCCTTCGATGTCTTTTGCGTTGTATTTCTGTGCAAGTTTCCGCGCTGTCTCTACCGCGATTTGTAATGTGGCCGGATTGGCATGTAATAATCGCGTATCCATCGGCCCTTTCGCGCAATAGATAAAGTGATCGAGCCCTTCTCTATCGGCCCGATTGGTAAAGCGTACCCTGTCTTCGGCCGTATAGTCTGCCGAGGCAATCAGAGCCTTTTCTAAATTCGACAAATTTTGTAAAAGACGGTACCCGAATTCCTCTAACGATTCACTGGGATTTTGGATAAATCGTTTTCATTTTTATGAGTAAAGTAATTGGATATGTCGAAACACCGTAAGTTGTGCGTAAGTCCGTAAGAAATGCTTCTACCGTTACCTAGTCGGCAATTTTTTCGTCAAATATACGCGCTTTTCCTGTGAGTCTTTTGCGTAACATGTGTAAATAAAGTCGTGTGCCGTCGGGAGTAAGTAACGCGAAACCCTCGCGACATGCTCTTTCAAAACCGGGGAATTTATCAACCGACCCGTCAAAATCTGGAATGCTACTTACAGCTTCTGCAATCGGCGGAGCCCTAGCTACGGCATATTGTATTGCTGGCGCCACCGGTGCAGCGGCCTATTGTACAATAAGTCCTGTATTGTCCCCCATGTTTAATAAAAATGTATTTTTACGGCGGAAAATTGATTCGGTATTGCAAGTAAATTCAGAATATTATCGCAACAATCATCAGTTTATATTGTAACAAATTTTCTCTACTAATTTTGTTGAACATTTAAAAAATAGTATTTTCTTAGCTTTAAAGATCACTTCAGAATATTATTTAAAAATCAGCAATAAATTTAAAATAAATTATTATTATTTTGAGAAAATTTGTTGAACAAAAATTTGAATGCAATTTCCACTTACAAGATAATCGCAGTCGTTAACACAGCGGCCCACATGTTGATGTTTCTGAAGTTCATTGAGTTCTTGAAGTTGGTTGAAGTTTTCTCTGCGTTTTGTGACCCGCAATGGTTTCTGGAGGCTGATTGTCGCTCTTTTTTTTTGTTTGAGTAACTCGTTTTTATTGGGATTAAAATTTGTTAAAAGTTAATGAATGTAAAGTTTTTAAAGTTTCTCGAATTTAAGATTAAATAAAATCACTGAATATAACAGTTGAACTAACTAGTCACTTGCGTTTTTCCTTATTTGCACTGTTTCGTATTTCCACTGGTTCGGAAACACTTCAATTTCTCACTACATCTCGAAATTGTCCAATATGTAAAACTGTAGATGAAGTCTTTTTTTTGTACAGCAGTATTTTAACTGCTTAATTCGTGTGGATGTTATGTTTTACGCGAACAGTCACTTTCCGCGAATCTTTTGAACCTCACGAAGCATTTAAGAGTGAACACTTTTAATGAAATTATTATTTCCTCTTGGAATTATTTCATGACACTCGCGTCACTCGCGTATCCCACCGCTGCCACCGAAAGGTATGTTACGTTTTCGAAGTAACAATTTCATTATTTTTACTGATTCCCGGTAGCTAAAGGAATCGGGTTGCGGGATACGCGTTAAGGGGTTCGACACCCCAAGTGTAAAGCGAGAGTTGATTTAAACTACGTATATTTATTAATTCTATCGCCAACTGAGGTTTTTACAAAGATAGCGTTGGGATTAAGTCTCACAAAGTCGTTTAATTCGCGGAGAGTCGCTGATGACCGACGAATCTTTCGGAGATCTTCAGCAGATTACGAACGGTGCGACTCTGCACCGAGATGTTCACGGCGTCATTCACGGGGCGACTCTGACTGGCCAATGCAATTGTCCGTTACAAGTCAGGTCGGTTTTGCGCATAATTCGGTAGCGGGGGTGTTTACGAGACACCATCAACCATAGTGTCCGATAAGACTCATCTTCCGCGAATCGCCGCTTTCGTGTCAGATATCGATGCTTTAGTGATTCGGTGATTCCCGCAAGGGGCTCGAATATCTGCACGTGCAGGTTCCGATGAGTCAATTGTTCATTAACTCGACCACCTAATCTACAGCGGATGTCTTCAAATGTCACTTGATTTATTATAACAATTCGGGTAACAATAGGACACCCGAATCTCTAACTTTCAACGGTTTCCTGCACGTGTGGTCCGACCGCATGGATGACGTCGCTGTGGACATCTCAGGTGTCCGCTTTATTATTTATTAACGGGCGAATATTCCTGACTACGTGCGCTGCTACACGTGTAGCCTAGCGTCCGTAAAAAAAGTAATTTCTGCACAAGTTATACGCATTTTACAGCAATCGTTATAAACAATAATTATTTAAGCAATGATTCCGTCGCCAATTATTTCAAAACGATATTTTCGATATTTCAAACAGTATTTTTGAACTGTATGCAAAATTTTAACTTCATGAAGAAAATCCTACCCAAGTTACCAGAAATCGTTATAAAGAATGATTATTTAAACTATTATTCCGTCGCAAATTGTATTAGAACTATATTTTCCATATTTCAAACAGTATTTTTGAAGTGTTTGGAATATTTTCAGTTTATAAAGAATTCCCTGCAGAAATTATACGCATTTTACAGAAATCATTATAAACAATAATTATTTAAACACTGATTGTGTCTCGAATTGTTTCAAAATGATATTTTCGATATTTCAAGCAGTGTTTTTGAATAGTATCCAAAATTTTAACTTTATAAAGAATATTCTGCAGAAGTTATCAGTAATCTTTATAATGAATGATTATTCAAGCAATGATTACGTCGCGAATTGTTTCAAAACTATATTTTCCTTATTTCAAACAGTATTTTTCAAGTTTATGCAAAATTTTAACTTTATAAAGAATTCCCTGCAGAAATTATACGCATTTTACAGAAATCGTTATAAGCAATGATTCCGTCATGAATGGTATCAAAATGATATTTTATTATTTCAAACAGTATTTTTAAAGAGCATGCGAAATTGTAACTTTATAAAGTAATTTCTGCACAAGTTATACGCATTTTACAGCAATCGTTATAAAGAATGATTATTTAAACAATGATTCCGTCGTGAATTATTTCAAAACAATATTTTCCTTATTTCAAACAGTATTTTTGAAGTGAATGCAAAATTTTTACTTTATGAGCACAAGTTATCAGAAATCGTTTTAAACAATGATTCCGTCGCGAATAGTTTTAAACCTCTGTTTTCCTTATTTCAAACAGTACTTTTAAAGAGCATGCAACATTTTTACTTTATAAAGTAATTTCTGAGCATATTATACGCATTTTACAGCAATCGTTATAAACAATAATTATTTAAGCAATGATTCCGTCGCCATTTCCAACAGTATTTTTGAAGCGTATGCAAAATTTTTACTTTATAAAGAATTCCCTGCAGAAATTACACGCATTTTACAGAAATCGTTATAATCAATGATTATTTAAACAATGATTCCGTAGCGAATTGTTTCAAAACGATATTTTCCTTACTTCAAACAGTATTTTTGCAGTGTATCCACAATTTTTACTTTATAAAGAATTCCCTGCTGAAATTATATGTATTTTACAGAAATCGTTATAAACAATGTTTATTTAAACAATGATTCCGTCGTAGATGGTTTCAAAACGATATTTTCCTTATTTCAAACAGTATTTTTTAAGAGCATGCAAAATTTTTACTTTATAAAGTAATTTCTGAGCATATTATACGCATTTTACAGCAATCGTTATAAACAATAATTATTTAAGCAATGATTCCGTCGCCATTTCAAACAGTATTTTTGAAGCGTATGCAAAATTTTTACTTTATAAAGAATTCCCTGCAGAAATTATACGCATTTTACAGAAATCGTTACAATCAATGATTATTTAAACAATGATTCCGTAGCGAATTGTTTCAAAACGATATTTTCCTTACTTCAAACAGTATTTTTGCAGTGTATCCACAATTTTTACTTTATAAAGAATTCCCTGCTGAAATTATATGTATTTTACAGAAATCGTTATAAACAATGTTTATTTAAACAATGATTCCGTCGTAGATGGTTTCAAAACGATATTTTCCTTATTTCAAACAGTCTTTTTTTTGAAGAGCATGCAAAATTTTAACTTTATAAAGTAATTTCTGCACTAGTTATACACATTTTACAGCAATCGTTATAAACAATAATTATTTAAGCAATGATTCCGTCGCCAATTGTTTCAAAATAATATTCTCCTTATTTCACACAGTATTTTTTAAGAGCATGCAAAATTTTAACTTTATAAAGTAATTTCTGCACAAATTATACGCATTTTACAGCAATCGTTATAAACAATAATAATTTAAGCAATGATTCCGTCGCCATTTCAAACAGTATTTTTGAAGCGTATGCAAAATTTTTACTTTATAAAGAATTCCCTGCAGAAATTATACGCATTTTACAGAAATCGTTATAATCAATGATCATTTAAACAATGATTCCGTAGCGAATTGTTTCAAAACGATATTTTCCTTACTTCAAACAGTATTTTTGCAGTGTATCCACAATTTTTACTTTATAAAGAATTCCCTGCTGAAATTATATGTATTTTACAGAAATCGTTATAAACAATGTTTATTTAAACAATGATCCGTCGTAGATGGTTTCAAAACGATATTTTCCTTATTTCAAACAGTATTTTTTAAGAGCATGCAAAATTTTTACTTTATAAAGTAATTTCTGAGCATATTATACGCATTTTACAGCAATCGTTATAAACAATAATTATTTAAGCAATGATTCCTTCGCCATTTCAAACAGTATTTTTGAAGCGTATGCAAAATTTTTACTTTATAAAGAATTCCCTGCAGAAATTATACGCATTTTACAGAAATCGTTATAATCAATGATTATTTAAACAATGATTCCGTAGCGAATTGTTTCAAAACGATATTTTCCTTACTTCAAACAGTATTTTTGCAGTGTATCCACAATTTTTACTTTATAAAGAATTCCCTGCTGAAATTATATGTATTTTACAGAAATCGTTATAAACAAGGTTTATTTAAACAATGATCCGTCGTAGATGGTTTCAAAACGATATTTTCCTTATTTCAAACAGTATTTTTCAAGTTTATGCAAAATTTTAACTTTATAAAGAATTCCCTGCAGAAATTATACGCATTTTACAGAAATCGTTATAAGCAATGATTCCATCATGAATGGTATCAAAATGATATTTTATTATTTCAAACAGTATTTTTAAAGAGCATGCGAAATTGTAACTTTATAAAGTAATTTCTGCACAAGTTATACGCATTTTACAGCAATCGTTATAAAGAATGATTATTTAAACAATGATTCCGTCGTGAATTATTTCAAAACAATATTTTCCTTATTTGAAACAGTATTTTTGAAGTGAATGCAAAATTTTTACTTTATGAGCACAAGTTATCAGAAATCGTTTTAAACAATGATTCCGTCGCGAATAGTTTTAAACCTCTGTTTTCCTTATTTCAAACAGTACTTTTAAAGAGCATGCAACATTTTTACTTTATAAAGTAATTTCTGAGCATATTGTACGCATTTTACAGCAATCGTTATAAACAATAATTATTTAAGCAATGATTCCGTCGCCATTTCAAACAGTATTTTTGAAGCGTATGCAAAATTTTTACTTTATAAAGAATTCCCTGCAGAAATTATACGCATTTTACAGAAATCGTTATAATCAATGATTATTTAAACAATGATTCCGTAGCGAATTGTTTCAAAACGATATTTTCCTTACTTCAAACAGTATTTTTGCAGTGTATCCACAATTTTTACTTTATAAAGAATTCCCTGCTGAAATTATATGTATTTTACAGAAATCGTTATAAACAATGTTTATTTAAACAATGATTCCGTCGTAGATGGTTTCAAAACGATATTTTCCTTATTTCAAACAGTATTTTTTAAGAGCATGCAAAATTTTTACTTTATAAAGTAATTTCTGAGCATATTATACGCATTTTACAGCAATCGTTATAAACAATAATTATTTAAGCAATGATTCCTTCGCCATTTCAAACAGTATTTTTGAAGCGTATGCAAAATTTTTACTTTATAAAGAATTCCCTGCAGAAATTATACGCATTTTACAGAAATCGTTATAATCAATGATTATTTAAACAATGATTCCGTAGCGAATTGTTTCAAAACGATATTTTCCTTACTTCAAACAGTATTTTTGCAGTGTATCCACAATTTTTACTTTATAAAGAATTCCCTGCTGAAATTATATGTATTTTACAGAAATCGTTATAAACAATGTTTATTTAAACAATGATCCGTCGTAGATGGTTTCAAAACGATATTTTCCTTATTTCAAACAGTATTTTTCAAGTTTATGCAAAATTTTAACTTTATAAAGAATTCCCTGCAGAAATTATACGCATTTTACAGAAATCGTTATAAGCAATGATTCCATCATGAATGGTATCAAAATGATATTTTATTATTTCAAACAGTATTTTTAAAGAGCATGCGAAATTGTAACTTTATAAAGTAATTTCTGCACAAGTTATACGCATTTTACAGCAATCGTTATAAAGAATGATTATTTAAACAATGATTCCGTCGTGAATTATTTCAAAACAATATTTTCCTTATTTGAAACAGTATTTTTGAAGTGAATGCAAAATTTTTACTTTATGAGCACAAGTTATCAGAAATCGTTTTAAACAATGATTCCGTCGCGAATAGTTTTAAACCTCTGTTTTCCTTATTTCAAACAGTACTTTTAAAGAGCATGCAACATTTTTACTTTATAAAGTAATTTCTGAGCATATTGTACGCATTTTACAGCAATCGTTATAAACAATAATTATTTAAGCAATGATTCCGTCGCCATTTCAAACAGTATTTTTGAAGCGTATGCAAAATTTTTACTTTATAAAGAATTCCCTGCAGAAATTATACGCATTTTACAGAAATCGTTATAATCAATGATCATTTAAACAATGATTCCGTAGCGAATTGTTTCAAAACGATATTTTCCTTACTTCAAACAGTATTTTTGCAGTGTATCCACAATTTTTACTTTATAAAGAATTCCCTGCTGAAATTATATGTATTTTACAGAAATCGTTATAAACAATGTTTATTTAAACAATGATCCGTCGTAGATGGTTTCAAAACGATATTTTCCTTATTTCAAACAGTATTTTTCAAGTTTATGCAAAATTTTAACTTTATAAAGAATTCCCTGCAGAAATTATACGCATTTTACAGAAATCGTTATAAGCAATGATTCCATCATGAATGGTATCAAAATGATATTTTATTATTTCAAACAGTATTTTTAAAGAGCATGCGAAATTGTAACTTTATAAAGTAATTTCTGCACAAGTTATACGCATTTTACAGCAATCGTTATAAAGAATGATTATTTAAACAATGATTCCGTCGTGAATTATTTCAAAACAATATTTTCCTTATTTGAAACAGTATTTTTGAAGTGAATGCAAAATTTTTACTTTATGAGCACAAGTTATCAGAAATCGTTTTAAACAATGATTCCGTCGCGAATAGTTTTAAACCTCTGTTTTCCTTATTTCAAACAGTACTTTTAAAGAGCATGCAACATTTTTACTTTATAAAGTAATTTCTGAGCATATTGTACGCATTTTACAGCAATCGTTATAAACAATAATTATTTAAGCAATGATTCCGTCGCCATTTCAAACAGTATTTTTGAAGCGTATGCAAAATTTTTACTTTATAAAGAATTCCCTGCAGAAATTACACGCATTTTACAGAAATCGTTATAATCAATGATTATTTAAACAATGATTCCGTAGCGAATTGTTTCAAAACGATATTTTCCTTACTTCAAACAGTATTTTTGCAGTGTATCCACAATTTTTACTTTATAAAGAATTCCCTGCTGAAATTATATGTATT
The DNA here is from genome assembly GCA_030407085.1 of Trichopria drosophilae. Taxonomy (NCBI): domain Eukaryota; kingdom Metazoa; phylum Arthropoda; class Insecta; order Hymenoptera; family Diapriidae; genus Trichopria; species Trichopria drosophilae. The sequence goes on along the minus strand of CM059582.1, from coordinate 129,323,744 downwards.
TTACAGAAATCGTTATAAACAATGTTTATTTAAACAATGATTCCGTCGTAGATGGTTTCAAAACGATATTTTCCTTATTTCAAACAGTATTTTTTAAGAGCATGCAAAATTTTTACTTTATAAAGTAATTTCTGAGCATATTATACGCATTTTACAGCAATCGTTATAAACAATCATTATTTAAGCAATGATTCCTTCGCCATTTCAAACAGTATTTTTGAAGCGTATGCAAAATTTTTACTTTATAAAGAATTCCCTGCAGAAATTATACGCATTTTACAGAAATCGTTATAATCAATGATTATTTAAACAATGATTCCGTAGCGAATTGTTTCAAAACGATATTTTCCTTACTTCAAACAGTATTTTTGCAGTGTATCCACAATTTTTACTTTATAAAGAATTCCCTGCCGAAATTATATGTATTTTACAGAAATCGTTATAAACAATGTTTATTTAAACAATGATCCGTCGTAGATGGTTTCAAAACGATATTTTCCTTATTTCAAACAGTATTTTTCAAGTTTATGCAAAATTTTAACTTTATAAAGAATTCCCTGCAGAAATTATACGCATTTTACAGAAATCGTTATAAGCAATGATTCCATCATGAATGGTATCAAAATGATATTTTATTATTTCAAACAGTATTTTTAAAGAGCATGCGAAATTGTAACTTTATAAAGTAATTTCTGCACAAGTTATACGCATTTTACAGCAATCGTTATAAAGAATGATTATTTAAACAATGATTCCGTCGTGAATTATTTCAAAACAATATTTTCCTTATTTGAAACAGTATTTTTGAAGTGAATGCAAAATTTTTACTTTATGAGCACAAGTTATCAGAAATCGTTTTAAACAATGATTCCGTCGCGAATAGTTTTAAACCTCTGTTTTCCTTATTTCAAACAGTACTTTTAAAGAGCATGCAACATTTTTACTTTATAAAGTAATTTCTGAGCATATTGTACGCATTTTACAGCAATCGTTATAAACAATAATTATTTAAGCAATGATTCCGTCGCCATTTCAAACAGTATTTTTGAAGCGTATGCAAAATTTTTACTTTATAAAGAATTCCCTGCAGAAATTACACGCATTTTACAGAAATCGTTATAATCAATGATTATTTAAACAATGATTCCGTAGCGAATTGTTTCAATACGTGATTTTCCTTATTTCAAACAGTATTTTTGAAGCGTATGCAAAATTTTTACTTTGTAAAGAATTCCCTGCAGAAATTATACGCATTTTACAGAAATCGTTATAAACAATGTTTATTTAAACAATGATTCCGTTATGAATGATTTCAAAACGATATTTTCCTTATCTAAAACAGTATTTTTAAAGAGCATGCAAAATTTTAACTTTGTAAAGTAATTTATGCACCAGTTATACGCATTTTACAGCAATCGCTATTAACAATAATTATTAAACAATGCTTCCGTCGCCATTTCAAACAGTATTTTTGAAGCGTATGCAAAATTTTTACTTTATAAAGAATTCCCTGCAGAAATTATACGCATTTTACAGAAATCGTTATAATCAATGATCATTTAAACAATGATTCCGTAGCGAATTGTTTCAAAACGATATTTTCCTTACTTCAAACAGTATTTTTGCAGTGTATCCACAATTTTTACTTTATAAAGAATTCCCTGCTGAAATTATATGTATTTTACAGAAATCGTTATAAACAATGTTTATTTAAACAATGATCCGTCGTAGATGGTTTCAAAACGATATTTTCCTTATTTCAAACAGTATTTTTTTGAAGAGCATGCAAAATTTTAACTTTATAAAGTAATTTATGCACAAGTTATACGCATTTTACAGCAATCGTTATATAACAATAATTATTTAAGCAATGATTCCGTCGCCAATTGTTTCAAAATAATATTCTCCTTATTTCACACAGTATTTTTTAAGAGCATGCAAAATTTTAACTTTATAAAGTAATTTCTGCACTAGTTATACACATTTTACAGCAATCGTTATAAACAATAATTATTTAAGCAATGATTCCGTCGCCAATTGTTTCAAAATAATATTCTCCTTATTTCACACAGTATTTTTTAAGAGCATGCAAAATTTTAACTTTATAAAGTAATTTCTGCACAAGTTATACGCATTTTACAGCAATCGTTATAAACAATAATAATTTAAGCAATGATTCCGTCGCCATTTCAAACAGTATTTTTGAAACGTATGCAAAATTTTTACTTTATAAAGAATTCGCTGCAGAAATTATAGCATTTTACAGAAATCGTTATAAACAATAATTATTAATGCAATGATTCAGTCTCGAATTGTTTCAAAATGATATTTTCGTTATTTCTAGCAGAGTTTTTGAAGTGTATGCAAAATTGTTGCTTGATAAAGAATTCCCTGCAGAAATTATACGCATTTAACAGAAATCGGTATAAACAATAATTATTTATACAATGAATCTGTCTCGAATTGTTTCAAAATGATATTTTTGTTATTTCAAAATTTTTACTGTATAAAGTAATTTCTGAGCATATTATACGCATTTTACAGCAATCATTATAAACAATAATTATTTAAGCAATGATTCTGTCGCCATTTCAAACAGTATTTTTGAAGCGTATGCAAAATTTTTACTTTATAAAGTAATTTCTGCACTAGTTATACACATTTTACAGCAATCGTTATAAACAATAATTATTTAAGGAATGATTCCGTCGCCAATTGTTTCAAAATAATATTCTCCTTATTTCACACAGTATTTTTTAAGAGCATGCAAAATTTTAACTTTATAAAGTAATTTCTGCACAAGTTATACGCATTTTACAGCAATCGTTATAAACAATAATAATTTAAGCAATGATTCCGTCGCCATTTCAAACAGTATTTTTGAAACGTATGCAAAATTTTTACTTTATAAATAATTACCAGGACAAATTATACGCATTTAAAAGAAATCGTTATAAACAATAATTATTTATACAATGATTCTGTCTCGAATTGTTTCAAAATGATATTTTCGTTATTTCGAGCAGAGTTTTTGAAGTGTATGCAAAATTGTTGCTTGATAAAGAATTCCCTGCAGAAATTATACGCATTTAACAGAAATCGTTATAAACAATAATTATTTATACAATGATTCTGTCTCGAATTGTTTCAAAATTATATTTTCGATATTTCAAAATTTTTACTGTATAAAGTAATTTCTGAGCATATTATACGCATTTTACAGCAATCCTTATAAACAATAATTATTTAAGCAATGATTCCGTCGCCATTTCAAACAGTATTTTTGAAGCGTATGCAAAATTTTTACTTTATAAAGAATTCTCTGCAGAAATTATACGCATTTTACAGAAATCGTTATAATCAATGATTATTTAAACAATGATTTCGTAGCGAATTGTTTCGAAGCGATATTTTCATTATTTCAAACAGTATTTTTGCAGTGTATCCACAATTTTTACTTTATAAAGAATTCCCTGCAGAAATTATACGCATTTTACAGAAATCGTTATAAACAATGTTTATTTAAACAATGATTCCCTCTTGAATAGTTTTAAAACTATATTTTCCTTATTTCAAACAGTATTTTTAAAGAGCATGCAAAATTGTAACTTTATAAAGAATGTCCTGCACAAGTTATCAGAAATCGTTTTAAACAATGATTCCGTTACGATATTGCAATCGCAACGATTATTAATAGCGATCTATTATAAATTATATTATATGAATCAACGGGAGGTACAGTATCGAATAGCGCTACGAAATATACGCGATACTTATAATTAGACGTAACAATATTCTTCAAATCCGGCCTCGTGAAAAGGCATGTAACCGGATAATTATTCGATTACATTTTCTTGCAATTGTTAAGTTGGCAAATAAGCTTTACCTTCGCTGGGAACCTGCAAACCACAGCAAAATACACGGCGACGGTCGAAAGTTCGCGACAACGAAAAAGATGCCGTCAGCAGGTTCCCATGAAAGGAATATGCAGACGTAGGTAGAATAGCCGGAAAGTCAGGTTTCGTTGCCGATGGACTCGGCGACTCGAAGTTAAGTTAGACCTTGAACATCGAACGGTACAGATATTTCGGACGGGACCCTAATCAGGAACGTCGCGAACTCTAACCCAGAAAACCCGGGCTCGGACCTATAGCGTGCACAATCGAGGAATAGTGTACGGATGCTGGACGCGTGGTGTATAATAAAATAAGATCATTATCCATCAGCGTTCGTTTCGTTAACCCCCGCGTTACGTTTCGTAAGAAAAAATTTTAACACTATAAAGTAATTTCTGCACAAGTTATACGCATTTTACAGCAATCGTTATAAACAATAATTATTTAAGCAATGATTCCGTCGCCAATTATTTCAAAACGTCGATATTTCAAACCGTATTTTTGAAGTGTTTGGAAAATTTTAACTTTATAAAAATTTCCTGCAGAAGTTATCAGAAATGTTCCAAAACGCTATTTTCCTTATTTCAAACAGTATTTTTGAAGTGTATGAAAAATTTTTACTTTATAAAGAATTCTCTGCAGAAGTCATACGCGTTTTACAAAAATCGTTATAAACAATAATTATTTAAACAATGATTCTGTCTCGAATTGTTTCAAAACGTTCTTTTCTGGATGCGATGGGATACCTAGTTTTTTCTTGAAGGACTATGCATACGTTCTCGCAAAGCCGCTCACAACCATCTTTAATTTGTCTCTCGCGACGGGCATTTATCCTGTTTTATGGAAATCTGCAAGAATATGTACAATTTTTAAAAAAGGCGACAAACATAATATAGAAAATTATAGACCTATAGCAATTTTATGTAATTTTGCGAAATTATTTGAGAAATGTATTTACAACATTATTTTCAAACTCGTTTATCCAAATTTATCTCATTGTCAGCATGGATTTATTCCAAAGCGCTCGGTCGATACAAATTTATTATGTTCAGTCCAATATCTGCGCTATATCGTAGATTTGGGTGATCAGGTTGATGTATTCTACGCTGACTTTACAAAAGCCTTTGACCATCTTAACCATTGTATTTTGTTTCAGAAGCTTGCTATGTTTAACTTGCCTCACTGTTATTTGAACTGGTTGAAATCTTATTTACATAATTGGTCACATATAGTTTGTTATGGTGGTTACTTTGCCAAACTATACACACCTTCATCTGGTGTCCCTCAGGGATCCATTCTTGGCCCCCTGTTATTCAACATTTTCATTAATGATCTTCCATCATATTTTAACGGTAAGGTGCTAATGTACGCTGATGATACAAAAATTTTCAGGCATGTCACTTCGCTCAATGACTGCATAGAAATGCAAAATGATTTAAATAATCTTTACCGTTGGTGTATTTTATACAATCTCCATTTAAATCACTCTAAATGCGTACTTGTTTCATTTTTCAACAAGAAAATGGACCACCAGTATGATTATGTAATCGATGGTTTATCTGTTACCAAATCTTACTCAATATTGGACTTGGGAGTTATCTTTGATAAGAAACTTCGCTTTCACGAGCATATTGCAAAATTAACTAGAGATGCGGCTCGCTGTTATGGAGTTGTAATCAGAACCACGAAACAGTTTCGCGATCCATCTATGATAATTTCATTATTTAATACATTTGTTCGTTCTCGATAAGTTTCCTCTTCCTTTGTTTGGTATCCGACGGCGAATATTCAATTACGCAGAGTGGAATCCATTCAGAAAAGATTTTTAAAGTACTTGGCCTATTTAAATGATGGTCGTTATCCTGCTCGTGGATCTGATTATAACATACTGCTTAAGCGTTTTAATGTTCGTTCTGTTTCTTTTTCGCGGCAACTTTTAGCGTTGAAATTCCCAGCAAAACTTCTAACGGGCTTAATACACTGTTTTGAACTTCTCAACCTCATCGTGTATAATACCAATTCTTATGTAGTCCGCTCGCCTCCTGTCTTTACTCTCCCTTTTGCCCGTACCAATATTATGATGCACTCCCCTCTCCGTGTAGCACTAGATTTATTTAATACGTTACATACAATTTTTGATGCAAGACCAGATGTAAAAAATAGTACATATCCTAATTTATTAAATTTTATTCGCGTAGCACTGCGAGATTCTTTGTCATAACTCATCAATAGTACGATACCGCTTCCAATCGTGCCTGTTCCTCAATAGTTTAGTGAAATAAGTAAGCGTTGTGTGTTTATATGTGTACCTCATTGCTTTGTAAATAGTAAAAAGTATGTCAGCGTGATGATCAGTTATTATTGTATTTTTTGGATATACGGTACGACTTGTGTACCGTTATCCCAATATTTTATTCAGATCTTCTTAATGTCCATAGGTCGATTAGATCGGTTGAAAAAATAAATCAAATCAAATCAAATCAAAACGATATTTACTTCATTTCAAACAGTATTTTTAAAGAGTATCCAAAATTTTAACTTTATTGTTTTTCGATGCAGGATTTGCCATAATATTAAATCACTGCACGCTGTTGCGGGTCCAGGATTATCGCCGTAGTGTTTATTAAATAAGGAAAATTGCATAACTGAAGTAAAAAAGGAGTTCGTAGCACTCACAACGAGTTTTAATGATTAACAAAATCACTTAAAATTACAAAATTAGCGCGTAACAAAAGTGTCTGGTTTGAATGTAAAGGCGGAAAAGATTCGCACGTGGCGACGAGAAAATTGTCCCTTTTTGTACGTGGCTCACGTTTCACTGGCGGCGCGATTTACAAAAAAAGGAGATCGAATGCGGATAGTGAGGCGGCTCACTTGATCATTGTCGATCGCTTCAAAACGCGATGGAGTTTTGAAGAGCGGGCGAATATTTTCAAATTTTCGGAGCGACACATTCGCGAAGTGCACGGATGAACGGTCGCTAGATTTCTACTTATCGAAAAGATTTCCGCCGGAAATCTTCTCGGGCACTTTCCAGGAAGTGAGGGTTTAACGGCGGATAATGGAAATCAGCGCCTTCACTTCTTGGAAAACGCCCGCGGATTTCAAATTTGATCCTCGCCGTGGCGAGGTCGGGAAAGAATTGCGCTGTTCCTGCGCAACATTTATGAAGAATCTCCTGCACGAGTTATAAAAAATCGTTTTAAACAATTATTATTTAAACAATGATTCCCTCGCGAACTGTTTAAAACTATATTTTCCTTATTTTAAACAGTATTTTTTCAGTGTTTCGAAAATTTGAACTTTATAAAGATTTTCCTGCACAAGTTATCAGTAATCGTTATAAAGAATGGTTATTTGAAACAGGATTCCGTAGCGAATTGTTTCAAAACGGTATTTTCCTTATTTCAAACAGTATTTTTAAAGTGTATGCAAAATTTTTACTTTATAAAGAATTCCCTACAGAAATTATATGCATATTACAGACATCGAGATAAACAATAATTATTTAAACAATGATTCTGTCGCGAGTTGTTTCAAAACGATATTTTCGATATTTCAAGCAGTGTTTTTGAAGTGTTTGGAAAATTGGAACTTTATAAAGAATATTCTGCACAAGTTATCAGTAATCCATAAAATCAATGATTATTTAAACAATGATTCCCCCGCGAATTATTTCAAAACTATATTTTCCTTATTTCAAACAGTATTATTGAAGTGTATGCAAAATTTTAAATTCATGAAGAATATCCTACCCACGTTATCAGTAATCGTTATAAAGAATAGTTATTTAACAATGATTCCGTAGAGAATTGTTCCAAAACGATATTTTCCTTATTTCAAACAGTATTTTTGAAGTGAATGCAAAATTTTTACTTTATGAGCACAAGTTATCAGAAATCGTTTTAAACAATGATTCCGTCGCGAATAGTTTCATAACTCTATTTTCCTTATTTCAAACAGTACTTTTAAAGAGCATGCAAAATTTTTACTTTATAAAGTAATTTCTGCGCATATTATACGCATTTTACAGCAATCGTTATAAACAATAATTATTTAAGCAATGATTCCGTCGCCATTTCATACAGTATTTTTGAAGCGTATGCAAAATTTTTACTTTATAAAGAATTGCATGCAGAAATTAAACGCATTTCACAGAAATCGTTATAAACAATAATTATTTATGCAATGATTCTGTTTCGAATTGTTTCAAAACGATATTTTCGATATTTCAAGCAGTGTTTTTGAAGTGTTTGGAAAATTGGAACTTTATAAAGAATATTCTGCACAAGTTATCAGAAATCGTTTTTAACAATGATTATTTAAGCAATGTTTCGGTCGCGAATTGTTTCAAAACTATATTTTCCTTATTTCAAACAGAATTTTTTCAGTGTTTCGAAAATTTGAACTTTATAAAGTATTTCCGCACAAGTTCTCAGTAATCGTTATAAAGAATGTTTATTTAAAGAATGATTCCATTGCGTGTTGTTTGAAAATTATATTTTCCTAATTTCAAACAGCATTTTTGAAGTGTATGCAAAATTTTTACTTTATAAAGAATTCCCTGCAGAAATTATACGCATATTACACTGTGACGTAGTGACAGATCGAGCCGGTAACTCTAACCGGAGAGAGCGTTCCGGGGGAATCCTTCCCCCTATTCGCCGCTGCTCTCGCCCGCCGTACCGGGGATACGCTTCATGGAGGTTCAGACCTCCCCGCCGTCGCTCCTCTAGGCAGTCGCCGTCGGAAGTTCCTCCCCCACAGACGGAGCCGTGTGACGCCGGGACTTTTCTCTCTTTCTTTCCGCAAATGGAAGCCGAGCCGATTGACTCTATCGAGTATCTCTCTCTCTCCCTCTCCGAAGGAGAAGCCGGTACGAGCGGGCGGCGCGGACGCCGCGCTTCACCCTCCTTCCACGGATCACCCCGACATCAGGCTCCGAGGTGGCGCCAGTCCAGAAGCAACGAGGAGACGAACGAGAGCGCGCTTGATTAACAGTCGAGGAAAGCCCTTTGCAGTACACAGTTGGGATTACCTTCCTGTCTCTCGTGCACTGCGGGAGAATCACCAAAAACGTGTACGGTACGCGAGTCGGAAAGTGCAATCTAGTGCGACGACTTAGAGTGCACGTGTGGACTATTGTGCCGGACTTAATCGCCAAAAACCAGAGACCCCAACAACCGGAGGCGGACGCGTCCCAGAAAACGAAGGCTCCTCCATACTACCGAAGAAGACGACGTCCCCGGCCTACCTCGGAGGACACCATCCTTCAGGGACCTTCATCGTCCCCGGCGAGCGTCCAGCGACCCGTAAGTCGCCCATGGGGCCACCTTTCTTACGAGACTCCCCCTTTCTCCTCATTTCTTGCGTAAATGTGTATATTTCTCCGGTCATTTTGTTAGTAACGACCCCCTTTGCGTGATTAGGACCCGCGCCGTAGGCGACTTTTAAGATAAAGTAGTGTAAATTATTCGGGAAATATATCGATTTTGGAACTTGTAAATGAATTAAATTTATTTCGATTCCCTCTTTGCTATCCTACTTGGGGAAATAACTAAGGAGGGTTATAAAATGGCATCCCTGGTGGGAAAATCTAAAAAGATTTCCCAAAAATTATAAACATTTTTGAGTTAATTGGAAATTTGTATCGGGAAAGTTCGCCGGAGAAAGTGTCGTTTGAGTTTCGCGCGCTTTTTTAGTTCCGACTGTGTTGTTCGCGCCCTCTCTTTTTCCCTTGGCGTTATAATTAATCTTAAGACTAGATTATTAATATAAATATTTGCATTTAATGTGTTACCTTTTCCGTCCTTCAGATTTCCCTCGCTACTCCTCTCCCTCCACAATAAAAATTCCGAGCCCATAAAGCTGGCCTGGAGGTAGCGTGACGTCATACGACGTCCGCATTGTTGTCCCGAACCAATTCCGGGTATTACGGAATAATAATTGATGAATAATAGTAATATCATATTGAATTTCTAGAAATTATAAAATATATTTTCTCTTTGGTGTTTGGAATTCAAATCGTTTATCATGTTCAAAAAATTTTTGCATAAATAAATTTTCAAGTTTGAATTTGCACCGTTTGAAAATAATGAATTAATTATTTAAAATATTATTTCGAAATTGTATATCATAACGATAATCATTTTTCAGAAATTGAAAACAACTTCGAAAATAAATAAAGTTAATCTCCAGTAAATTAGTTTTGAGCTTTGTAAACAATAACAAAGCCCTAACTTTCGTCAGTAAACAATAGATTTCTTTTCGGCGTATTCCGAGAAATTCTCGGGAACGACCTTGTTTACGTTTCTTCCCAACCGATCTCCCTGAACATTGCTATATGGATTTATGGTAGTAATAATTCGTTGCATGAATGATACGAATGTATACTTGTGTTTATCTTTTCAGCATTTATTATTCTCTCTATGGTCCCCTTCCCCCCCCCCGTATCCCCCTACGGGCCGATGACTACGTTGGCCTTAGTAAATGTTCTTATACTTAATATTCAAAAATACCGGGAAATAAATAACGTACTTTTCCAGGTATTTTTCAACACTCGTTTATAATATTTAGTCATTTGAAACATAAATATTATTTCACTAATTAGAGTCGGTTACGGAACTTAGAATTCTTTTTATCAAAATAAACATTCTTTCCAATTCTGATCTAGTTTCCCAGATTCAATTTAATTTTAGGAAACTTCAGAAAAACTTTTAATTTGTCTCACAATAGTGAGGCAACGAAGTTTAAATTCAATTAAATTTGAGGTTGTGTTCCGTTTTTCGATTTAATCGCAAATCTCCCGGAAGAGTTAAGTTAGTCGGCATATTCAATTTAAAACGTTTTAACTTTCCTTCGTTTTGACTTTCGCGATTTCAGGTACAGGATTTCCCCCTCCCCTTGCAGCAAACCATAGAGAGGCACGCAGCTCCTGCAATTGAGTCGAAATAAATTTCGATTTATATATATTATGCAATAAGATAATTAATATAAATAATATAATTGATATATATATATAAGGGTGATTCTCCCAAAAAGGACAAATGACACGTTCTTGACATTTTTTCTGAAAGTATTTAAAATTAATAAAAATTATGACGGTCATATGATAGTATTTATCAATGTTTAATAAGACCATAGTAGGAAAAAAGTAGAAATTTTATATTATTTGAAATATTCATGTTTATATGGTGAAAAAACTCCACTCCGTAACCGTGCATGGAGCAAATTTTATCCAAATAATAAATATTACATTCAATCTGCAATCTAATAATATCATTTGGCTAGCAATATTTCTTAATTATTTTATATTTTAGTCGATTCTGGAAGAGGTAAGGCAAAATATATCAATTTATATTTCTTAGAATTAAATTACTTTTGTGCACGATTGAAAACTCCACTCCGCAACCGGTCGCAAATATAAGTAGTAAATGTAAACAAGCATGTTCAAGAAGCAATGCAGAGGTAAACAATGTTTATAATATCAGTGTGATTAAAGGTCAGTGCGAATTTGGTGGTAAAAAAAGAATATATTCAGTATAAATGAGATTTTCAGTTCAACACGAGTCATCGACACAAATAAAACTCCACTCCGTAACCGCAGTAAATTGTATATTTTGGTAAGTAAATGAAAGATATTATAAATAATGTTTAAAATATTCTTTTATTGGCTTAAAATATTTCAAATACTATTGATTCTTTATTTATAAAATTTATTCTTTTAAATTAGAATCAACATATTTTCGAGCTGCCGCAGGGAGAAAAAAACTCCACTCCGTAACCGTCAGTACATTTTCGAGTTTTTGGTAAGTAAATGAAAGATGTTATTAATAATTCTTAGAATAATGTCCTTTTTTATAAAATATTTAAAAAATTATTAACTTTTTCTTTAAACATTTTTTTTCTAATATCAGAATCAAATTCATATTTGCGTTAGAGAAGTAATACACTCCACTCCGTAACCACCAGTTCACATGTTCAGCTTTTTTGTAAGTAAATAATAAATATTTACATTTCTAATAATATTTTAATAATTTGTATAAAATATTGCAATCACTTCACTTTTTTATCAAAATTTTATATATTATTTATTATAATCAATTAACGATTCGTCGAAGAACACAAAAACTCCACTCCGTAACCACCAGTACCTTTTCAGTTTTTTGTTATCTAAATGTTAATATATATAATAAATAAATTTGAAAATCGTTTCTCGAGGGTTTCTGGAGTCGCTGATTACAAATCTGATGTTAGTTTTTCAAAATTCAAAATGGCGGATTCAAATATAGCTGACGAAATATTTAAAAGTTTTGTGAAATAGCCTAAAATTTGTCATTCAGGGGTTTTCGAGGTCGCTGATTTTGAATTTGATGTTAGTTTTAGAATCCAAAAGGGCGGATCCAGAATGGCACACGAAATCTTTGAAAATTTGTTAAATATAACCCACATTTTGTTAGTTGGGGCTTTTGGGATCGCTGATTTTAAATTTGATGTTAGATTTAGAATTTGAAATGGCGGATCTAAAATTGCGTATTTTTTTTTTTTTTTTTTTTTTTTTTTTTTTTTTTTTTTTTTTTTTTTTTTTTTTGGCGCTTTATTTCATCATTTTTACACTAATACAAAGGTGGGTTCTAATACGATTATTCACACAATATTGCATAATAGTTAATTTTATTCCATAGACGTTTTTCGTCTAACCGAAAAATCTCCAGAAAAGTTCACTTCGTATCAAGGAAAAAAAACAAATTGAAAATTGAACGCATTGAAATGTATCATCACAAATCTTTATAACAATCCAAAACAAAAAAAAAAGGAAAAGATATAGCGCTCCATTGATTCACAAATGTATGTCGAGACAACCCGTTCGTGCTCGCGAGACAAATTAAATAAGCGGACCCACGCTTCTGTACGTTCATTTTCTAACTACTAATTTTACCAACGACGAGATATACTTGAACATCCCGAAAGAAAGAGAGAAAGTTCATTTTATACTTTACGTTCGACGTAGCGGAAATACTTTGACGTCAATGGTGTTGAATGGACGCGTGGTTGATGAATTCTGACTTCTTGGCGATCAGAATTTGTGTCGTAACCGATCTGTCAATAAATTGCCGGCCTGCGCCGAACTCAACATCCTAATTGCCGGCCTGCGCCGAACTCAACATCCTAGACATCTCCTGCGTAGTGCACCAATTGCCACACGTACCAATGATCGTTTTCTTTTGGATACGATCTCTAAGTTTCTCCAAATACAACTCGTCGACGCCAGAACTGAAAATGTCGCACGAACCCAGAATTCTGCTTTCGAAAGATAACGATATTCACTTTTATCTTTAGAGTGTTCACTCACCGGGACCCCGACCGGTTTGGTCGAAGTCGAAAAATAAACAGCGCCTTGTACATAAAATCAGGAATCTGCAAACGCCATTTTGATGAAGCACCGTCGGAGATTTTTGGCTGAACTTCTACGGGCAGGCTTTGCGTCGTCCTTCGTCAAATTTGCCGTCTCGTCGTAGATTCATACTACGTTCCGATTGAATAAAAAGAAAGAATAACTCGATCAATCTCGATTCGCGGCTACCTGATGAGTGTGTTCCCGTTTTTCGGGGGCGAAGCTCTTCCCTCAAGCGTTCCATTCCCCACCTTTCCTCTCTCCACTACAAACTATGCTTTCCGAAACGCGACTCGCGTTCTTTCTCTCTTTCTCTCGTTTTTCTCTCTTTCTCGCCTTAAGTTAAACTATATTTACAGTCTACCAACGCACATACACATACATATACATACATCATTGGTCGTTACATTACACACTCCCCCCTTTCGAGTATACGCGATTCGCGCGATTGCTCGAAACTTTCAAACAAACAAAACGCATTTCCATCATCGTCAAATCGAATTCCAAAACTTACCGCTAGATCAAATAAAGACTAGAAAAAAAAAATCCACAGATGAGACGCTCGCCAATCAAATAGCTACATGTACGATATACGTTTTCAAGATATTCCCAAGCCACCCCCTCACCGATCAACATCTGCAGGGCGGCTTACATATTTACGCAAATTAAACTGATTATATATTCCCTTAACTCTATCTTTGTTAATTTCTTTCAATTCAAAACTATTATTATCGAACGAATGGGAAATACGATACGGACCCTCAAAAAGACGAAAGAACTTTTTTGTTACCCGTTCAGTAGCTTTAGATAGGTGAGGTACCCGAATTAAAACGAAATCACCCACCTTTAATTGTATTCGCGTAATATTCTTTTGGTACTTTTTTCGCTGCTCAAATTTCAGTCGCATCCTATCCCTCGCCAACACGTGCATCTTTTCATAATCAATACCCTCACTGTCCGGATACTGTAATAGCGAACGAATTTTATCATTAGGCTTAATACTAAAATGCATTTCGAGGGGAGTAAAACCTGTACTGCTGTGCGTCGTTACATTCAGCAGATCTTCAATAGTACGTACATATTTCGCCCAGCTAGTATGCAAATCCGCAACGTACAAACGAAAATGTTTTCCCAACTCTCGCATAATACGTTCACTAGGGTTGCTCTGTGGGTGGCGCACCGATGAATAGCACACCTTTATACCGCACTCACTTAAAGCACCTTTCCATTTTTTAGATCTAAACTGGGACCCATTGTCTGATAAGATATTAGCTGGTTTTCCCATATTAGGAATATAATCCTTTACTAATCGATTCACAGACGCAGCGGCTGTCGCTTTCTTTAGCATATACAATTTAACGAATTTAGTATAGACATCTAACATAACAAGGATAAATTGCACTCCACCCACAGATGATGGTAACGGACCATAGTAATCAACCGCAACTAATTCGTTTTTTCCTTTAGGCTCAATCATCTGATATTTACCCTGCATGCCACAATTCAGATTTTTAATTCGCTGACAAAGGTCGCATGATAAAATAAAACGCTTTACAAAACGATACATTCCCTTCCAAAAATATGAACCCTTCAGATATGCATATGTTTTGAAGATACCCGCATGACCTAGCGTTTCATGAACGGCATTTACTAAAGCGATTGCTAATTCATCGGGAACCACAATTTGCCAATTTCCTTCCCTCGAATTTCGGCGAAAAAGAACGTCCTCAAACAGAATGTAATGTTCGACCTCTCGTATTCGACATTGTTCTCGAATCTGTTTCAATACAACATCTTTTTCCTGGAAATCCTTAATTCTCATCATTTGAGATTTTAAATTATTATCCCCTTTAAACGAATCAATCCACAGCAAGTTTTTTCGATATAGCTCCTTATCATTTATCAATTTCAAAGGAGCTCGCAACATAGATATCATATATCTCTTTGAAACCTCCTCGTGGAATTTCCCATCAGGATGTCGACTAAAGAAGTCGGCCACCCGATTCTCCTTACCAGAACAATGATCAATCGAGAATGAAAATCGTTGTAAAATTAAATTCCATCGAATTAGCCTTGGACTGAGAAACGGAGTGTCGGCTAAAAACGTCAAAGATTTATGATCGGTGAGGATCTGAAACTTCCTTCCAATCAAATAAGTCCTCAACTTAGTAACGGAATAAACGATGGCCAACAATTCCTTCTCAGTTGCCGTGTAATTGACCTCATGATTGCTAAGACAACGACTAACTATCGAAATTACCAAATGATAACCATCCCGATCAACTTGATACAATACACCACTCACGCCCGTATCAGATCCATCAGTTTGCAATACGAATTCAAGATCTAAATTCACGTGATTCAACATTATTGCGTTTGCGAAATTATATTTCAGCTCCGCAAATGCCCTGGAGTGTTGTGGTCCCCAAATCCATTTGCTTTTAGAACCCAATATATCCCGAAACGGTTCTATGAAATGCGCATGTTTGAATACAAACTGCCGATAATACGTGCAGATCCCCAAAAAACGTTGCAACTGTTGAAGATTTTTCGGCTCTTCGAAATCGCGTATCATATTCAATTTATCTGGATTAGGCTTCACACCGTTTATCGATAGCTCATAACCCACAAAATTAACTTTACTAGCAAAGAAAGTCGTTTTGTCTAGCCTCAGAGTAAAATTTTCTCTTTGCAGAATCTCAAATATGGAATTTAAGTTAGCAAGATGCGAAACAAAATCCCGCGAACCGACCACCAAATCATCAATATATTTCGATAGAAACTTGTCGACTCCGGGTCCCAATGCATCCGACATTGCACGGATAAAACCCGCACCAGCCGTTTTAAGCCCAAACGGCATTCGTCGAAACTGGTACAGATCGGTGCCGACTCGAAATGCTGTCAAATGACGCGACTCGGGATGCAACTCGATTTGCCAATAACCGTCGGCTAAATCAGTGGAGGTAAGATATTTGACGTCGTGAAAGCGTTGGATTATGTCACAAATCAAAGGTGGAGTTTCCTGATGGTCCTCAATTTGTTCATTCAGAAAACGGGCGTCTAAACACACACGCAACGTTCCGTCTTTTTTACGGACCAATCTTAGCGGGTTACAATATCCGCTCTCCGATCGCTCGATCACCCCCGTCTCAACCATCTTTGATATTACCTCTTGCAATTCCTCTCTCAACGTGATCGGCACCGGGTACGACCGACGAACTACGGCATCCTTGTTTTTTAAGCGAATTTTATGCTTATATTTACCGGCAGGCTGATGCTTAACCGAAAATAACTTTTTAAATTTCAATAAAAACTGAATAAATGTCTTCCGCTCTTCATGTGACAATTCTTCAAGATCATTTGCAATATTATGAACATCACATGAATAACGTTCATCCTCTCCTTCAGCATACAAATGATTCATCCTACATATCATAGGTTCATTACTAATATCAACTTCATCAAAAATACCGAAACAATCACTGGACAAGGATCCCGCTTCGTCACACCCAGAATCACCGTTTTCCACGCGAGAGACACAATCTTTTTTAACAATACCTTGATTATCCTCACCTTCATCAAATAATTCAATTAATATCCCATCATCATCATCACTATTATCGATCGACTCACGATTGGCCATGCGTCTCCGATTTTTACCCAAATCCAATTCGATATCGCGAAGTTGATCTTTACAAATACGCAACTCCTTTTTTTTTAATTTATTAATTTTTTCGCCATTTTTGGACTTCGCATGTAAAACCTGTTCAAAATCATCAACTGTGCAACAAACTTCAATGTCGTTAACGTTATTATCAGAATCAATTTCTATTAATCGTTCTTCATTTTCATTAAACATTTGAGAAGCATCATAATAATCATCTTCATTCGCATCAACATGAACATCAACAACAATTTCTACGCAATTATTTCTAATATTATTAACATCAATTACATCTTCAACACCTTCATCAGCATATATCATTTCAGCCGACTCATTTTCACCATCATCAACCATTTTTTTATCATCATTACATATTTTGTCATCAATTTCTAAAATATTATCATCAATTTCTACAATATTATCACTAGGCAATAAATCCGTTTTCTCAGACATAGAAACTTTATTTTCATTAATAAAATCAATCGCAGAATTATTAACACACCTAATGATTTGAACAAATATTACATCTTCCTCTTGCGAAAAAACTACCCTTTCTGGCGCCTTTGTCGAAAACGCAATGAATTTTTTATCAATTAACTCATTACCAATTAAAATTTGACACGCACGGTAATCAATCACTACACCATTTTTCCTCAACCAATCGTTACCTAATATCATGGGAGATGTAAGATGCGGAATGATTAAACAAGTGGTTGGAATACTACACGTTCCTAAAACTAACTCCAACCAAATCTGTTTTCGAACCGTCGTGGGTTTCTTTCCGATGGCTGTCAATACCACAAGACCCGAAACTGGCAAAATTCGTAATTTATTATACTTATCAAAATACTCAAACATTTCTTGGGAGATACAAGTAATTTGACTCCCAGTGTCCACAAGAGCCAAAATCGGAGTATTGAAAATATTCACCGTAAGTCTAGGACAATTTTCAATCCCATCATTTTTTTTCACATTTTCGGCATTGACACCATCCAAATCCGTGTTAAGATCCTCAAAAAAATCAAAATTTTCGCACCATGCCGGATCTTTTCTCAAAGTGCGACATATCAGTTTAAAGATCCGGGAGATGCACGCGTCTGCGATGGAACAGCATACTCTGAACCAGCGACAAAGTTAACTCTACTCGTATTGATAGCGGGCGGGGGTTTACGCACATCCGGCAACGTCAAAATATTATTCATTCCCGAATTTTGAGGAACTTCGTTATTTAAATCACGGTGATAATTTAACATCGGTCTCGTACCATCATTCGGATTTACGGTATATGAATTAGATCGAGGTGACATATAAGGGGCCGATCGAATCGCAGAAATTGAGTTCCGCGCATAATTTCCAGAATTTTCTTGTTTATACATTTTACGCATTTGAGGATTTTGCGAACGACCATTATCACGATCACGCAACTGATCCCTTTGATTAAAAGATCCACCTTGCCGCGCATGACTAGACTCTTTCTCTCTTTGCAACATATCAAATTTATTTAACGTTTGCGCAATAATTTCTTCATTATCGTAATCTAATAGAAGCATTTTTTCGCGAAAATAAAAAGGTAGTTGTTGAATGATGTGAAAATGCAACGTAATTTTTTTTAACGGCGGCTCAAAACATCTAGCTTTTTTTATTTGGTCATAAAAATAGTCCTGAAGAGTCATGCCCTGATTACCGACATATTTTCGTGCAAACCAAATCGTCTGATTGTTGGTCTTGACCATATCCGAATCAAAATGCTCCAAAAATTTTTGTTGAAATTGAACAAAAGAATTAAAAACTCGCGATTCGTACCATCGATAAGCACGACCGCCCAATTGAGAACCGACTAACATTAACTTCATTTCATCATCAATCTTTTTTATCGTACAATACCTCCCAAAACGCTCAAGAAATTCACTAGGATTTTCATGAGAATTTGCGTTATATTTTGGTAAAGGAATTTCAATATTAACTGCTTTCATATTTTGCATAAAGCGATCCATTATGTCAACACTAGTAGGACCATTTTCAATTACGCGAATTTGTGACATTAAAGCGTCTCTATTTAATTGACTAGCATCGTTCTGTACCCTAATATTTTCATGGCGAGCCTCCCTATCAATATTTACATTATTTATTTCTTTATTTAATTGTTCAATTCGACGCTTCAAATGATCATTTTCATTTTGTATTAATTGAACATTATTTTGTTGATGATGATTTTTAACAAATTCATGAAACATAGCATCTCGAACTTGACTTTCTTTTCTCAATGTGTGTATTTCTTCTAACAACACACGATAAACAGATTCGTTATTTGACGCGCCATTAGCACCCTTGTTTACATTCTCGGATGATAATAGATCCTGGTGTTTGTTATTACTTTCTTCAAACGTTTCTATCAACGGTCTATTTTCATCGTCTTCCGTATCGTCATTAAATTCATTATTTATTTCAATATTATTTTCATTTTCAACAGTTGTTATTATTTTTCTAGGTCTACCGCGTTTAGGCGGAGTATGTTTCACCGGATTCATAACAACGGTTCTCAGAATCAAAACAAACGAAATGTAAACAATACGCGCTCTCTAAAAGTGTTCGAAATTATATGCTTGATAAATATAAAATACGTTACATACAATATTAAAAATATGCGTTCAATTTATCCTGTCTTTTCCCACCAGGGATGCCAATTTATGTAATATTGCGTATTTTTTTTTTTTTTTTTTTTTTTTTAAATTTTTTTTTTTTTTTTTTTTTTTTTTTTGCTTTATTTCATCATTTTTACACTAATACAAAGGTGGGTTCTAATACGATTATTCACACAATATTGCATAATAGTTAATTTTATTCCATAGACGTTTTTCGTCTAACCGAAAAATCTCCAGAAAAGTTCACTTCGTATCAAGGAAAAAGACAAATTGAAAATTGAACGCATTGAAATGTATCATCACAAATCTTTATAACAATCCAAAACAAAAAAAAAAGGAAAAAATATAGCGCTCCATTGATTCACAAATGTATGTCGAGACAACCCGTTCGTGTTCGCGAGACAAATCAAATAAGCGGACCCACGCTTCTGTACGTTCATTTTCTAACTACTAATTTTACCAACGACGTGATATACTTGAACATCCCGAAAGAAAGAGAGAAAATTCATTTTATACTTTACGTTCGACGTAGCGGAAATACTTTGACGTCAATGGTGTTGAATGGACGCGTGGTTGATGAATTCTGACTTCTTGGCGATCAGAATTTGTGTCGTAACCGATCTGTCAATAAATTGCCGGCCTGCGCCGAACTCAACATCCTAATTGCCGGCCTGCGCCGAACTCAACATCCTAGACATCTCCTGCGTAGTGCACCAATTGCCACACGTACCAATGATCGTTTTCTTTTGGATACGATCTCTAAGTTTCTCCAAATACAACTCGTCGACGCCAGAACTGAAAATGTCGCACGAACCCAGAATTCTGCTTTCGAAAGATAACGATATTCACTTTTATCTTTAGAGTGTTCACTCACCGGGACCCCGACCGGTTTGGTCGAAGTCGAAAAATAAACAGCGCCTTGTACATAAAATCAGGAATCTGCAAACGCCATTTTGATGAAGCACCGTCGGAGATTTTTGGCTGAACTTCTACGGGCAGGCTTTGCGTCGTCCTTCGTCAAATTTGCCGTCTCGTCGTAGATTCATACTACGTTCCGATTGAATAAAAAGAAAGAATAACTCGATCAATCTCGATTCGCGGCTACCTGATGAGTGTGTTCCCGTTTTTCGGGGGCGAAGCTCTTCCCTCAAGCGTTCCATTCCCCACCTTTCCTCTCTCCACTACAAACTATGCTTTCCGAAACGCGACTCGCGTTCTTTCTCTCTTTCTCTCGTTTTTCTCTCTTTCTCGCCTTAAGTTAAACTATATTTACAGTCTACCAACGCACATACACATACATATACATACATCATTGGTCGTTACATTACACGGATCTAAAATGGCGGATGAAATATTTAGAAATTTTTAAAATATTGCTTAAATTTTGTTACTTGAGGCTTTCGGGGTAGCTAATTTCGAATTTGATGTTTAAAAATTTTTAATTTCAAGGTAGCGGATGTTTTTGATCTTTCAGAGTTTTTTGGAACTCTATGCTTTGAGATTTTGGGGGTAATTACTTACAAATATAATGTCAGAGTTGTAATCAGCGTTAATTTGAGTTTAAAAATGTAATTACATTCGTAATCAGCATACTGAATCATATATGCTATTTCAGTGAACCAGCGACATAAAAATTTGTATTCAACGAGTTTTTTCTGAGAATCGACAAGAAAAAAATTTTGGATAATAAGTCTCTATTGATTGTTTATATTACATTTAATCTTCACATATCACTATTATCAGTTATCCAAATATTTTTAAAATAATAATATTTTTTAAGTACATAAAATAATTAACTTTTTACTAAATTTTAATTTTTAGTTCATATGTGAAATTTGTTAAGAAAAAATTAATTCTTTTTAACGTTGAAGGCTAAACAAGATTTTAGTGACTTTTTTTAAACAAAAATTATTTCAACAATATTAATAATTGCATCATTAAAATTCCATGTTAATTTCAAAACTTTCCTTCAGTCTGTAGTCAGTGCAAAGGAAGAATCCCATCTATTAATTTAAATTACATTTACTTTCTAGAACTATGAATACCAGTCGTGAAGAAGAGCGTAAGAAAAGAAGAAGGAATGCTGCAAGAAGGCGAGGAATGGACATTAAAAAGGACCCTGCTAAATACGAGGAGTCGAAAAAAAAGGAAAGAGATAGTTATAATTTGCGGAAAAAGTCTGTTAAACAACTGACAGAAAAAGATCAAGTGCTGCAAAGATTAAATTATCCGCCATATTGGATCCGCCATTTTGAACTTTCAAAATATGATGCCAAATTCGTAATCAGTGACCTCGAAAATGCCTGAGTGACAAATCTGAAACTGATTCAATCACCGTACTTGTAACAAAAAAATAACAATTATTTTACATTAAACAATTATTTTTTAAACAATAATATTTATAAAGATTGTAACAACGTATTTTGGGGACTTATTTTGGTCCTCCTCTTTCCATAGGAACATTCACATCAATATTTTTGATACTTTTTTTTTTAATTTTATCCTAACTCTGAATTTGTCCTTTTCGAGAGATTTACCCATAAACATGGAAAAATATATGTACAAACAGGCAAAAAAATATATAAATATGCAATTATTTTTTTAATTTTTAATTTTTTATTATTTTTACCTTTTACCTTTTTTTTTTGTTAATATTATTACTAGTTGAGATTATAAATATTTTAACAAAGCCTAGCGTTTGGGAATCCGAGTGATTACACGCAAGGTTTTTGAAATGTTTAGAGATCTTCAAACTATAGCATTTTAACATCCAATGCAATTTTTATAAACATCCTGATAGGTCATAAGCCCGGTTTAAAACCAATTTAATTTTGTTTAAAAAAAACCTATCGTAATAATTCAATTTTACTATTGTTACTAGACTCTGGGCGCGAAAGACTGCTCAACACTGGTTTTGTCTTTCTACAATAAGAATCTATTCGATTTGACAGTTTGGAATATATTTCCTGCATGATCCATCTTAAGCCAACATACCCGCTTACTAACTCACATCCGTAATGGTAACGGTATGTACATCATTAGTATATAGTCCTTTAGTTGTCTTGCTGAATATTTTTATTATTATCATCGCGTATAAATGCATATTACAAATATTTATCGTTGTTGATTAATATACCAGACTAAATTTTCTATTCATTAATTTGGTTGGCTGTTTATTAATTACCTTTAAATAATGATCAAGATGAGTCAGCATAGATATAGTTTTCCTTTTTATCACGTTTTTATTAACTCGTATTCTTGTCTGTCTGTCTGTTTGTCCGGTGCAAATCTTGTAATCGATTTTAAACTAAGATACCGATGAGCTAGAGCCTTGAAACTTTTAGGATAGCCCAAAATTGGATGACAATGCATTCCTTTACCGTTTATTACAAGTTTCAATCAGTTTTAAGGACATTTTCAGCAAATTTAAATTTTATATGAAAAAAAATAAATTTAAAAAAAAGGCGCTTATTTTCCGTTCTTGATTGAATCTATACATTCCTTTATACTCGTTTTTCTTTCGTTGTTTTGTCCTTTAACATTTAGCGGAGGGCCCGGCGTTTCCCCCCTTTCTCTGTCGCGCTTGTCCTTTGTTTTCTTTTCGCAATCGGGAAAAGTCCTCCACTGACGTCATTAATTCCCTTTAGTACTGGCGCTAGCTATGGTTCTGTATACATTTGTATGTACAAAGGCAAATGACATTGATTCTTATAGATTTTGACCTCCTGAATCCGAATCTGTCGGTTATTTTTTGTTTAAAGTGGTACGTTTTTTGTTATAAACAATTTAATTGTTTAAATCGATATATCTCGAAAAGGTTACGTTGTACGAAAAAAAAGTTCTAACAAAAAATGTTCCTCTATCGAAAAACAATGAAAAAGGTCCTTAGTAAGTTTTTAGCGAAATATTAACGATTTTGTAATGAACACACTGATAAACTCGCGACAGCGAAGAGACGCCGTCTTCGGAGGTCGCTAGTTCTTTCTAAATTTCATGGAAGACCATGGGCAACCATCGTTTCCGAACCAAAATTTGACGCTCTTTCAGATGGCGTTTTTGAAATTACCAAAAAATGCGTCTGAAAAAAGTTATAAGCGATTTTTTGATAAAAAAATGCGTTTTTTGTGTCATTTTCATATTTTAACGCTGTTTTTGAAATCGATATACCCATGAATGCCCCCTAAAAAGTGTAGATTACATTCACACATACCCCAAACGTTAAAATGTACCCAGTTTCATTTCGAAATTCAATATGATTGCTTCAGAAATGGCGATTATAACATGAATTGTTTAATTGAGTATATTATCGTATAAAGAAGTGTACATCTTTGAGCCATGCATTTATTAATATTCATGAAAATTGGTACACAATGGTTTTTGACGTCTGTGATCATGAAATCATTGTCGGTTTTGTCAAAATTCAAAATGGCGGATTCAATATGGTGGACAAAATAAAAAAAATGCAATCAAAATTTATGAAACTCTGTATACGGGGGTTTTTGAGGACGCTGATTTCGAATCTGTTGCCACTTTTACAATTCAAAATGGCGGATATTGGAAGTCGCATGATTATGAAAACGCTATCGGTTTTATAATATTTATGGCGGGTCGATTGCACTGACAAAGTAAATTTTGTAATATTCAGTATACTTGCAGGTATTATTTAAAGAAGTCTGATCCGCGGGGATGTTCGCCACGATTTTACTCAGAGGTTATATATACTCTTTCCAGAAAAAAAAATAAGAAACATGGCATGAACATCAATAATAATTATGAAGAGCAGAGAAATACGAGGAAACTTTCGTTTTATTTAATTTGTTAAAAGTTTTTTTTTTCTTAACGTTTAGTACATACCGAAAGTATCATATGAATCTTTTAAATTACAATTTCTTATACATTTTTGCAAGATTGCGATTTTTGACAAATGCAAAATGTGCAGCACAGAATGTTGTTCGCTTTACAGCAACATGCCATTGTTGTACATTTCGAGCAGTGACAATTAGGTACCAATTCATGCATGGGTGGAATTAGGATAAGTAGGCGACGAGGTTCAAGATTTCCATCTTCTAAAACATATCCGAAAAAATTTGATCAAGTACTGCAGTATTCATTGAAACGAATCGGAGTCAGTTAGTTAAAACCTTTTCAGACTCGTCCAAACATAAAATTTAAATAGTCAATTATAGTCATACATAAATCAAAATTATAGACTGGAATCATTGGGTGCTGAAATGAGAGTCATTATATTATATTTAGTCATTCAATCAAAAGTATATTTCAGAATTTGAATTTCATATATAATTGAAGTCGTCAATAACATAGTAATTACACACATACATACCAACATTCTCGTCGTCGTTTCGCGAATAAAACAATAAGAGTCATGAGTAATAAAAATTGAAGTCACCGAGTCATTGGTACGTCGTGTGAGTCCATACATATATAAAAACTGTCATTTATCGTCAAGTGCCGAAATAACTTACGCGGAATAAATTAAATGAACGACACGAAAACGCGAGCACACATACTTTGCATATAAACACACATACACATACATCAATATACATAAATAAATTAGCACGTATACATAAAATAAACGCACATATTCATTATATCATTTTAATACGGACGGAAGAGAAAGAGGCTTACGTCACTTTTTCCTTTGGTGTCCATTCTCTTCTGGTTCCGTTTTTCCATCCGTCTCGTGCTTTTTTGGAAGTCGGCTGCAGTCACACTGGAGCGAATTCTCAGCAGCCTCGTGTTGATTTCTGACGGGACGAATGGAGTGCCGTCGTCAAATTATGAGGTCTTCTTCGTTAAATGATCCTCGCCGCCTCCATGAATTGTTGCTGGCTGTCGAATTGCGTGGGCCCACTTTTCGTCGTCGGAGCAGCCAGTACCTCCGGAAAATCGTTTGGCAGGCAGCCAGTCGTCCAGGCGAAGATGCCTGCAGGAAGTCCAGAAAGAAGAGAGTTTGAGGGACACTTACCAGGTCTTATAATACTAATACTATGGCCAGTTATGTCGTCGAGTTCCATTTTTACTAAGAATTGGGACGGGAACTGTCAAACATTCAAATGTCATTTGATTGACTTGAATGTGACAGCCCGCCCCTCATTTGAATTTGGAGCGCATGCGCCCCATTGCGGCGACACATGCGGCTCCAGGCTTGGAACTCGGCCCGTCGTTCCCCACTCTTGATCCTGCGCGGCCAGGGCGCCGTTGCCCTTCTTCTGCGCAGGTAAAGGCGCAACAGCGCCAGCGCCTTGTCATTGTGCGCATATCTGCATCGGAGCGCTGCTGATCCCACGTGGGTTTGGGACCAACATGGCCGACCGGCCGGCGAAAGCGCGCATCGCGTCCTCTGCATTTCTTCCTTTTTACGCGTTCCCGTCGTTATTTAGCTTGCCAGCGCATAATCCGCGAATTCTTCTGAAGCTGGCAAGCACGTCCATACAATTTTCAACCCGGTCCTCTTTCTCTCCGTCGCTCTTTCTCTCCGTCCGATGTCAAGTTAAACGACTCGTTACAACATCCCCCTTTCTTTTCTCGGGATCGCGATCGCGGTAAAAGAATCGTCGGAACAGCTCGCAGCGAAAATTTCGGGACAGCGGACGCGTGTGTTTTATGTGCCCATCATCAAAATCAGTGTCAACATAAATAAAAACATAACTAAACATGTGTCAGTGGCATAATGTAAATTAATAAAACTTGTCAATAGAGATAAAAATAAATTAAAACCTGTGTCAGTGAAGTAATGTGTGTTATTAATAAAATTTGGATTACCTTCACCTTCCAGTTCCCATTTTTTCACAGCAGACGAAGGCAGAGCCGCCCTGTGACATGGTACGTCAAGGAAGTTTATATAATCTAAGGTTCGTTCTATTATGTGTTGCTTTTATTTCTTTTTTCGTTCCCGGGTCTTCTAATACATATGCGTTATTTCCAACTATCTTTTCGATACGGTACGGCCCCTCATACAAGTGAAAAAACTTTTTTGTCACTTTGTCTAATGCACTGGACAGATGGGGAACCCGCAATAAACACCAAATCCCCGACTTTTAATCGTACTCGCGTAATCACCCTCTGTTTTCTTTTTCTTGCCTGATAACCCCGTTCCAGATTCTCCCTAGCAGACAGAATAACGTGCCTATGGGCGACTGTCTTGCCAGGAGGAAACTGAATAACACGACGAACTCATCCTCGACAGGCTGACCGAAATGCAACTGTTGAGGAGCATATCCTGTCGAGTGATGCGTCGTTATATTCAACAACTTCTCAATTTCTGGAACGAGATTTACCCATTTGGTATGTTTATCCGAACAGAGGGTCCGAAACAATCGGCCAAGTTCTCGCATTACCCTCTCAGTGGGATTCGATTGAGGATGCCTGACTGAGCTGAACCGGACCTTAATTCCCAACGCTTCCAGTGTGCTGCTCCATTTGTCTGACGCAAACTGCGATCCATGATCGCTTAAAATGGCATTTGGTTTCCCTAATGTAGGAATATAATCGTTCATTAATCTATTTAAACTTGCACAAGTTGTGGCCTTCTTCATTGGATACAACTTGACGTATTTGGAGAATGCATCGACAACGACAAAAATATGCTGCATTCCTGCCCTACCTCTAGGCAATGGGCCGTAATAATCGACTGTGACCAATTCTGATGGTCGTGAGGAAGGGACAACGTCATATGCCCCTTCCATTGACATGTTTATAACTTTTGTTCTTTGGCACAGGTCACAGGAAACAACATATTTCTTCGTCTGCCTATGCATCCCCCTCCAATAGAAGAAGTTTCTAAGATACTCGACAGTTTTATAGACCCCTGCATGTCCTAGCTTCTCATGAATATCTTTAATTAGTTCTGATTGCATTCTTTTTGGTACTACAATCTGCCACTGCTCTTGGCCATTCGACTTGTGAAAGAGGACATCATGATAAATCTGGTAAAATTGTTGGCTGTCAACATTCTTACTTTCTGCCCGCAGTTTCGCAACGTTGTCATCTTCCATTTGCCATTTTACCAGATTTCTCATATCCCCCGTCACTTCGGCTACGTTTAATTTATTTATAGTTATTTCTAAAGCGTGTTTATTCAAAACATTATGTGTGACTGACGCAATTAAAAGACTTTTTGCTTCGTCAATTCCAAATTTTCCCTCCGGATTCCGACTAAGGAAATCAGCTAGGACATTATCTGAGCCCTTGATATGACTAACCGAGTAGGAATACTGCTGCAACAAAAGCCCCCAACGTAAGAGACGGTGACTCTGAAACATGCTGGATCGCAAGAATATCAAACTCTTGTGATCCGTCATAATTTCAAAGTTAACACCAATCAAGTACGTTCGAAACTTTGTTACAGCATATATTATTGATAGTAATTCCTTCTCGGTTGTCGTATAATTAATTTCAGCTGTATTCAGACAGCGGCTCACCACGGAAATGATTCTACGGTCTCCGGAGTCGTCAAATTGTAAAAGAACACCCCCCACCCCTCGGTCACTAGAGTCAGCCTGCACATAATACTTTGAATTTGGGATCACATGATGGAGAGTCATGCATTCGAGGAAGTTTAGTTTTAATTTATTAAAAGCCTCGGCATGTTGATTTGTCCATTCCCATTTATTATTCTTTTTTAACAACTCTCGCAATGGGTCCACTGCGTCACTATGTCCTATACTGAATTCTCGATAATAATTGCACACACCGAGAAACCTCTGAAGTTCTTTTACGTTTCTCGGTGGTTCAAAGTCCCGAATATCTTTCAATTTTTCTGGATCTGGGTGAACTCCATTGCGAGAGATTATAAAGCCTAAAAATGACACTTGTCTTTCAAAAAATTGGCATTTATTTAAATTTAGCGTGAAGTTGCCCCGGGCTAATCGTTCAAATAACTTATCAATTATACATAAATGTCGTCCAAACGAATCTGCTCCTATCAGGAGGTCGTCAATATAGATAGCCATGTCTTTGTCAAATTCACCATCCATAGCCATACTCAGTGCTCTGATGAATCCGCTACCAGCGGTTTTAAGACCGAATGGGACCCGGCAAAATTGGTACGTTTTTCCCTCAAAAATGAATCCCGTATACCGGCGTAAATTCGCATGCAACGGTATTTGCCAATACCCGTGGGTGAGATCCATTTTTGAGAAAAATGACGTACCATAAAATTTTTGTAACAATTCCTTAATTAACGGGGGGGATTCATTGTCATCTTCGATCACATCGTTTAGCTGTCTCGCGTCCACACACACCCGTATTTTCCCATTGGCCTTTTTGACAATTCTTAAGGGATTTACATAGGGAGTGACAGCTCTTTCGATTATCCCTTGAGTTTCCATCTCTTTTATTTCACCGCTGACAGTGTCCCTCAGAGCAAATGGCACCGGATAGTTTCGTCTAGTATAAGTTTTGTCAGAACGTAAAATAATCCTATGTTCATAGCCCAGGGCACATCCCAGCTTGTCAGCAAAAACATTTTTGTGCTTGAGCAAAACTTCCTCGAAAGCACATTTCTCCTCATCGTTAATCCCCCTTAAACCTAGTACAAACTGCCGAATATCTTCTACCACACCTGTGCAGCGATCATTTGGCTCGCAATTCACGGTTTGCACACATGGAGCATTTTGACAGCTCCGTTCAATCTCCTCGGTCTCCAATCCGGCATTCATTTCAATTTCCTCGTTATGAACCATACACGTTATATCGTACGCAATATTATTTTCATTTTCCTTATTTCCCTTAACATCAATCAATACATTTACACGAGAATCATTCATACTATTTAATAAATTAGGACATATACTAGAATCAATTAATACATCAGACACATTCACAACATTCACATCATTTACACCATTTACATCATTTACAACATTTACATCATTTACAACATTTACATCATTTACAACATTTACATCATTTACAACATTTACATCATTTACAACATTTACATCATTTACCACATTTACACAAATATCATTATCATTAACACATATATTATCATTTTTATACTTCACATAAATATCATTATTATTTTCACCATAGATATCATTAACATTTTCACATATATTATTATCATTTATTATTTCATTATTTTCATTATTTTTTGTTTTATCGTTTTTCATTTTTTTCTTAAATTCTTCGTGGTTCATAACGAAGACGTATGTGGCATCCTCAACCGTGGAGCACGTAATATTGCTCGCGGGGTCAATGCCAAATTGGACACTATTTTCCAATAATTTTCTCCCTGCCCACTGAATTACTTTCTCCTTATAATTAATTATTGTACCATACTTGGCGTGAAAATCATTTCCCAGTATTATTTCCGTCGATAAATAGGGAACGACTAAACAAATATGGTCTATCGTCATTCCATCCATGTCAATTTTTAAAAATATTTGTTTTTTAATTGTAGTCATTTTTTTACCGATCGCTGTCGATATCAACAAATTCGTCACAGGCAGTTCGGGAATATTACCCACGTCACGCATTTGTTGATAAAAATCTTCGGAGACAGCTGTTATTTGGCTGCCCGAGTCTATCAAAGACCATATTTGTTTTCCATAAATATTTACTTTTATATGTGGGCATTTAAACGATTCCTGTATTTTGTTTTGATTTTCACGCGAGTCATTGTTTATATTTTCTATATTTTCTTGCAAGTCTGGTACAAAATCAAAACGACGCGCTGTCGGAGCATAATTCAACGCGTCAGTAATCAGTTTAAATAATCGGGCCGACCGTTTCGTCGATTACCGGAGTTCCGTGAATTTCGTTCCGAATTCCTCCAATTTGGTGGCGGGTAACGCGTATCGGGTGGTGACCAGTGCGAATCATTTTTAGGATTATCAGTGACTTGTGCATCATATCTGTTTCTTCTCCGATGGAAATTTGGATTATTTTCACCTGTATGAAGATACGTTCCCTGTGCGCGATAACCGTTCGGGTTGTTTGTTGGACCATTTCTATTTTTATTATATTTTTCCATTTTTATTGAGTCCAATCTAGTCAGAGTCTCGCATATTTTTTCAGTCTCTTCATAAGATAAAGAAATAAGCGATTCTCTGACTGAAAACGGGAATTGTTGTAAAATTAAATAATTCGTTTCCCACGTCGTCATTTTTGGTTCGAAATATATCGATTCCCGCGTTTGTTTGTAAAAATAGTCCAACAAACTGCCCTCCGATTCCTGATATCGCGCGTTTGTCCATTTTTGATTAATTTCTAACCTTATTGGCATTGAATAAAATTTAAATAAAAATTCTTTTTTGAACTCGTCAAATGTGCAAAAATTATTTAATCCCATCCACATTCGCGCTCTGCCATCCAACGCATTTTCTATAAACAAGATCCGCCTGACACCTTGTATATTTTTAAGCGCAAAGTATCTCTCTACGTCATCTATGAATTTCGCCGGATTGGTTTTAAATTCATCAATGAATTTCGGCGCAGGTAAGTCGATCGTTGAGTTT
The DNA here is from genome assembly GCA_030407085.1 of Trichopria drosophilae. Lineage (NCBI taxonomy): Eukaryota > Metazoa > Arthropoda > Insecta > Hymenoptera > Diapriidae > Trichopria > Trichopria drosophilae. The sequence continues at coordinate 129,292,662 of CM059582.1, read as the reverse complement.
TGACTCTGGACAATTTTCATCCCTAATTCTTCCGCGAATGTTTTCATGCATTCCATTGTTGTGTTTGTTGCGTCACTCGCCGTCGAAACTGTGTTTTGATTCTTTATTTGATTTTGCACTTCTTCTAATTGTTGTTTCAATACGGCGAGTGATGCAGTAAGCGTTTGAATTTGGCTTGTCTGTCGGTTGGCCATGTCGTCATTTAAAATTGAAGGGTCAATTAATGGCCGTTGCTCGTCTTCGCGTGATACTAACGGCATTTTTAATATTTTATTTTTCGTCCGACTATTAGTAAAATTCAAATTATGAAATTTGTTATTTGTTTTTCGTCCGGTTTTTGTTGTTATTTCAACACCGAATGATTCCATAAATCAGTCATTAATTTAAAATACACGTGAGTCATTTGAAAGAATTTAAGTTCTTTCATGTCCCATTGTTGAGCGCCATTGAAACGAAACGGAGTCAGTTAGTTAAAACCTTTTCAGACTCGTCCAAACATAAAATTTAAATAGTCAATTATAGTCATACATAAATCAAAATTATAGACTGGAATCATTGGGTGCTGAAATGAAAGTCATTATATTACATTTAGTCATTCAATCAAAAATATATTTACCATTTGAATTTTATATATAATTGAAGTCGTCCATAAAATAAAAATTACCACACACATACCAACATTCTCGTCGTCGTTTCGCGAATAAAACAATAAGAGTCATGAGTAATAAAAATTGAAGTCACCGAGTCATTGGTACGTCGTGTGAGTCCATACATATATAAAAACTGTCATTTATCGTCAAGTGCCGAAATAACTTACGCGGAATAAATTAAATGAACGACACGAAAACGCGAGCACACATACTTTGCATATAAACACACATACACATACATCAATATACATAAATAAATTAGCACGTATACATAAAATAAACACACATATTCATTATATCATTTTAATACGGACGGAAGAGAAAGAGGCTTACGTCACTTTTTCCTTTGGTGTCCATTCTCTTCTGGTTCCGTTTTTCCATCCGTCTCGTGCTTTTTTGGAAGTCGGCTGCAGTCACACTGGAGCGAATTCTCAGCAGCCTCGTGTTGATTTCTGACGGGACGAATGGAGTGCCGTCGTCAAATTATGAGGTCTTCTTCGTTAAATGATCCTCGCTGCCTCCATGAATTGTTGCTGGCTGTCGAATTGCGTGGGCCCATTGCGGCGACACATGCGGCTCCAGGCTTGGAACTCGGCCCGTCGTTCCACTCTTGATCCTGCGCGGCCAGGGCGCCGTTGCCCTTCTTCTGCGCAGGTAAAGGCGCAACAGCGCCAGCGCCTTGTCATTGTGCGCATGTCTGCATCGGAGCGCGGCTGATCCCACGTGGGTTTGGGACCAACATGGCCGACCGGCCGGCGAAAGCGCGCATCGCGCCCTCTGCATGACTTCCTTTTTACGCGTTCCCGTCGTTATTTAGCTTGCCAGCGCATAATCCGCGAATTCTTCTGAAGCTGGCAAGCACGTCCATACAATTTTCAACCCGGTCCTCTTTCTCTCCGTCGCTCTTTCTCTCCGTCCGATGTCAAGTTAAACGACTCGTTCCATCATATCCAAACAGTTCAATTGGTTGTATGTTACATAGTAAGCTCGGAGAATATGTAACTTAATTGACCCACTAGTAGGTGGTAATTCTTCAATACTGGTTGATTTCGAAAAAGTATATACATTATATCGGAGATCGTCAAATATTTTACATACTTTGTCTTTCTTCACAACTTGTACTAAGAAGTTTTCGGCTTTCTCCAAACAAGTAGCAACAAATGTTTGCGACGAGTCTGTAATAGTAAAAGAAATTGTTATTTTCGAGAAAAGTGCGTTGAATTAATCACAAAGTATTGAAGTAATTTTTAAACGTGTATCATTTTTGTGGATTTTAGCTCAAAATAAATTCGCAATGAAAAATATTCAGCATAATATGCAAAACGCAGTTAACGTATCCTTAACAGTCCTAAAGACAGGTGATTTTCATGCGAGACTTGATTAAGATTATCTATTATATACATATAAGTAGAGCACTACTTACCACGGCCAAAATTAATTAAATATTCATGTGGGTTTGCTTTAACAGCACTGAGCTTTGTACCAACTTTACTAGTATAATCGCTGCCTGTGAGGTGATGAGCTGCTACAATAGTGGTGCAAAATACATTTCCATGAAGTCCCGCCATAACATGAATTGGCACATTCCGTTTTGTCTTTCCTAATCCAATGCGCATCCAAAGTTCCTGGAAATTTAGGGAACATTATTTCGAGCCGAAGCATGTCATCTAGATATACAGAACTCCATCTTGCGTAATTTACACGATCCATGACATGGAACAATGGTTGCAGTTTTTTCACAGTTGCAATATGCAATGGCCAATTACCCTCTCTGTCAGCTCGAATTAAATCTTTTGCAAGAGATATCAAGATAATGACAATGCTCCAATACTTAAACAACTTTGATGTTTGGCAACGTGCTTTAATGAATTGATGAAAATCGTCGAGAAGTTCATTGGAACCTTGATTGAATACTCGAATCAAACCTTCACATTCCTCGAAGCTTCTTTCTGCTAGAGCCATTTGTAATGCATGTAGTATTGAAATTTTATCGCTGAATTTTTCATACTTTTCTTGTGTGAATAAAGCCTGCAGTTGCAAACGGGTTAACGCTTCTGCAAGCGTGTCCATTGCCTTTACTGATCGGACATAGTGGGATCCTGGTAATACTTGCTTCGTGACATTTATACCAAATAATTCCGTCTCAATGAACACATTTTCCACGCCACTACCTTTCAAGAAACGGCCAATGCAACCAAAAACAACTTTAGCCATGTGAAACCCTCCTAGAAGCAATTTTATACCTTTAAATTCGTCTCCTGTAACTAATTGTATATGGCGTGCTAATTTATATACACCTTCGTCGCATGCGACAGGAAGACACCGTTGTTCAAGGCATAAAAGCACATCCTTAAAATTATTTAGAGCATTATAAACAGTGTCGTATTCTGTGACTGGGTAAGGCAGTACTGGTAAATATCCCACTTGCTGTATGGATTTCCTGTCTTTTTTGACAATTGAATTAAAAGCTGACCACGGAGGTACAACTTGCTCTTGAACACTGTGAGCTGATAATGTTTCATTTGTATTATTCAAATCCATCCTTGATAAATACCATGCCATATCAGTGGAGTGCATATAAGAAAAGTACTCATTTGGAGTTGACCGATCAAAAGGCATTGCGGAATAATTCGTTGGAAAAGTGATATTTCCTGTTGGTTTTATATAATCTTGTAATATTTGACACTTCAACGGTTCATTGAAAACTCTGTTAGCATGCTCCACTTCTTCATTTTGCATATGGATTTGTCTTCCAAAGTGTGAATCAGAATTTTGAAAAAGAACAGAAACTGTGTCATGAGTTCCATTCAAAACAGACAGAGTCGATTCCTCATGGTCAAAATTATCAAATGCAGCAGTTGTGAATTTCTTTCTGCTAAAGTGTCTGGGCAAAGGAATTCCTTGCTCGTAAGATTTTTGAGTATGCAATGCAAAGCCCGTTTGATATCTTCGAACTTCATCGTACGAAATACTTATGCCTGTTCGGTTTAAGGTTGCGATAAGAGATTTACTTTTACATGTATTGTGAATTGAAAGGCCCGTCATTATGTGCAGTGGCGTTCTCTTTTTACCGTTATTAATATTGTAATACAACATTTGGTATATAGATTTTACTTTCAATGCTTTCAGACAATGCTCGTTTATCGTTTCATCTGTGTCATTTATGAAGTCAGGAACATCTGTCGGAGTATTATCGAGAGTGGTTTCTTCAATATCGAATAGTATAGAAAAAAATTGTTTTAATGGTTTCGGAATATTCATGTTATCCCAAGACTGTTTAAGGTCGTTTGCATCACATATCTTATCATCAAGTTGAAAATCCACATTCCTCAGAGCTTGTTTTATTATTTTAGCAGAATCCTCAATTACCGATATTGATCGAATTTTATCAGCCATGTCTTCTTGTGAAATGGTCGATGAGAAAAATATTGTTGACTTATTAGCTTCCCGCGGAACTGAAAATTTGATACAATTGTTACGTCCCACGTAACGGCAATAGCATTCATTTATTTAACTCCATCTTTTAAGAAATCCACAAAACATAATCGAAGCTTAGTTATACCGATAACAGTTTTTAGTAATAAAGAACACTACCCTACCGATCTCGAAGGGTACAAATAAAGAAACCCTAACCGCCCGAACTCGAGCTTCTCTCAAGATAATCCGATCCCACTAAAAGAATGTAAAAGTCTGAAAAGCAGGTTTTCCCCATTCTCAGTGAATAAACAGGATTCCGCCATTACCGACAAATTTTAAACTATCAAGAAAATCTAAAAATTATACTAAAAAATTATTTTTATTATTTTTATTATTTTTATTCTTAATAAAGTTTTATTAAAATAATATTTTACTGAACAATCTTCATAATATTTTTTTAGAATAAATCTTTTCCTTTTTCTAAATTCTACAAGAAACTCTGAAAACGTGCACATGGCCCACGATAGTCCGCCCTAGTCATAAAAATATATAAAAAGATTAGATTGGGAAAAATAAACATCCGCTTATACACGGTGATACTGGAAAAACCCAACCGACTACTATATGCTTTTCCTTATTTTACATTACAAATTCGATAAATAATATTAAGTTTTACCAAGTTGATAAATAAAGTTACAAACAATAATTTTCTCCTTCACCTTTCCCTTTACAGCTACTAAGAAAATCTGTCAAATATTGGTATAACAAAGCACAATGCTATTTTTATAAATTATTAAATTATTTAAAAGAATGACATTTCAATAAAATTAAAATACACTCAACTGTCTTCCTGTAAAATTAGTACAACACTTGAATGAATATTTATAAAAACAAATAATTAAAACTAATAATTAACATTAAAAAGAACAATAAAAAAATGTTCACATAAATTAAAAATATATTTTAATAACTTAAAATATATTTCTAATGTCTGTACCTAGTATTTTCTACTCAGATAAAACATTTAAGAAAAATTAATATAAATAATTGATACAAAATTCCCTTTTTATTAATAACTTTTGTTAAACTCATGCTACAACTTCCGTTCAAGTTTGTACTAATTATTGTCATCTTATTATAACACATTTTGCATCAACATAAAAACTATACATGTCGTAACAATAGTTTATAAGTTTCTCACAAAAATTGTACAATTTTCACGCCATAAAAAATGTCACCCCACTTTTCCGATTCGACTGCACTTTTATGACCAAGGCATCGAGTATAAAAAGAGCTCCTTCCAGCACCGCCACCATTCCGCCTGAAACCTCTGAAACCGATCTTCCTAAAAAAAACCCTTCTTAGCGATTGCAAGCGGTTCGTCCGGCTTCTCGCTTTTTACGAAACCATCTCTTGCCCTAAAAACAAGCTATTAAACTAATAATTAAAACTAATAATTAACATTAAAAAGAACAATTAAAAATGTTCACATAAATTAGAAATATATTTTAATAACTTAAAATATATTTCTAACTTCTATACCTAGTATTTTTCACTCGGATAAAACATTTAAGAAAAATTAATATAAATAATTGATACAAAATTCCCTTTTTATTAATAACTTTTGTTAAACTCATGCTACAACTTCCGTTCAAGTTTGTACTAATTATTGTCATCTTATTATAACACATTTTGCATCAACATAAAAACTATACATGTCGTAACAATAGTTTATAAGTTTCTCACAAAAATTGTACAATTTTCACGCCATAAAAAATGTCACCCCACTTTTCCGATTCGACTGCACATTTATGACCAAGGCATCGAGTATAAAAAGAGCTCCTTCCAGCACCGCCACCATTCCGCCTGAAACCTCTGAAACCGACCTTCCTAAAAAAAACCCTTCTTAGCGATTGCAAGCGGTTCGTCCGGCTTCTCGCTTTTTACGAAACCATATCTTGCCCTAAAAACAAGCTATTCGGTCTGAACGTCCGAATATCTTTTCCTTTCCAAATTTTCCACATTTCGTGACGAGAGCGATTTGTTCAGCTTCGTACGATTCCTTTTCTGATATTTCCGTCTGAACGTCGGAATATCTTCCTCATCTCTTCTCCCCTTCGGTCTGAACGTCCGAAGTCCTCCTCAACCAAATCAAAGGTAACGTGTTGGGAACTCTAAGTCTAACGTCGGGTCGCCGCGTAAACCCTGAATCCTAAATTTAACGTCGGGTCGCCGCGTAAACTTTGAACTCGGAATTTTACGTCGGGTCGCCGTGTTACAACCCAGTGAACATCTCGAACGAGATATTAACTGAATTGCAACAAGGGTGTGTAACTCAGTAGAATTACTGGGTTCTTTAGGTGAGTGGGGGCTACTGATGACACAGGAAAGTCGGGAATAAGGGTGCAATAAGGAAACACTTTATTTGGTTGAAATTAATTAATTTATTGTTGGTTTGATAACATTTCTTTAGGTGTACAAAGTGGTGTTGTTGGATGAGGGGAAAGAGGGATAAGGGAGGTTCTTTTAAGGGGAAAAATTCCTCAGCAGGCTGTCGCTCATTTTCCTCCAGGATAAGGTGAACGACCTTTGGCAAGTTTGGGCGCTGACACTTTTGTCCTGCTCGACGGCGTTTGACTGAAAAATATTTGTTTCTTTTTAGATATTCATTTTTTTATTTTAGAACTCGCGAAAGTGAGAAAACAAAATATTATAAAACTAATCAATTGTATTGTTCATGTAGTTAACGCTCTGCTAGAAATCTTTGGAACATCGAATGTGAGGAAGGTATTTCCCTAAGAATTGGTCTTTAATATTAAATATATATTTATATTGTCTCTATTTTTAGAATTAAAAAAAGATCAGTTATTTAGGAAAAAATAATGATAAAAACAGGAATATTAGTCGCGTGAGAGGGGCGACTTCGTCTCGGTGGGCTGTGCGCAATATGTAGGAGAGAAGGAGCTGTGGTTTCGCAGGCCTACTTGCTATGCCACAAAAGAAAAGGGGGGGGGGGTGCGATTTCGCAGGCCGACCCGCTATGTCGCAAAGGGAAAAGGTTTGTGTGATTTCGCAGGCCTACCCGCTATGTCACGAAAAGGAAGGAAGTGCGCTTTCGCAGGCTGACCCGCTATGTCGCAAAGGGAAAAGGTTGGTGTGATTTCGCAGGCCTACCCGCTATGTCACGAAAAGGAAGGAAGTGCGATTTCGCAGGCCGACCCGCTATGTCGCAAATGGAAAAGGTTGGCGTGATTTCGCAGGCCTACCCGCTATGTCACGAAAGGAAAGGAGAAGAGAGGGATCATTTGTTTATTTATAAAATAAAGAGATGCTTACCATTTCTTTTCGCTGGTCCCTTTTTGAACGGCGATCAGTTGTTCCGACGGACTCGTTCTATGGAAATTGGTTGCTTGGCCAGATGAACTTCTGTGACTGAAGAACTTGAATTCTTCTCGTGGTAGAGCAGACGAAGTAGTCTGCATCGTCCGGAAAATCTCCCCACGATCCTCTACTATGATTCCTACTATTCTCTAGTTTTCTCTGGTCTCTCTAGTCCACTCTCTGGTCCACTCGTCCTCTCTCTGGTCCACTCGTCCTCTCTCTGGTACTCTCTCTGCTACTCTCTAGTCCTCTCTCTGCTACTCTCTAGTCCACTCTCTGGTCCACTCGTCCTCTCTCTGGTACTCTCTAGTCTACACTCTGGTCCACTCGTCCTCTCTCTGGTACTCTCTCTGCTACTCTCTAGTCCACTCTCTGGTCCACTCGTCCTCTCTCTGGTACTCTCTAGTCTGTTTTTCTGTACGCGACAGCGTATTTATGGTGAGCCATAGTTTTATCCCCGCTTTGAGTTTTTCCCCTTCTATTTTGAAAATGGTGGATTTGTGTGTTGGACAGGTTTTGGAAATAGGCCAAGGAGGAAGCATGCATTAACTAATGCTTTTACATTATTGTTATAACATACGGTGTCGTAGATAGCCATTTAGAACGTATCCGTTTTCTCTTTTATTCTTAGAAAAGTCAAAAAGCGGTAACTTGATAGTTATAAGAAAAGTTTTTCGGCTTAGGCAACGCGAGCCATCTTCTGATTTATGGCTAATAAAAGTTAAAAGAAGGTCTAATTTGAAACGGTTTCGTTCCAACATGCTACGTCTACGTGATCTCAACGCTATATTAAAAAAAAGGGACTCGTTTGTCCGACACCGACATACAATTACGACAATTTTCGGATTTGTCAATACATACAAAAAAAAGGGTAATCGCGCTAGTTACGGAGACGTAACACCCCCCACCTTGGTCGAACGTTGGTCCTCCAATGTTCTGTGCACGTGCTAAGTAAGGATTCGTGTTACAATTTTGAGTGACGCCCATACAGAATTTTGCAATTTTCATGTAATGTCAAATCGCTTATCAATGAAATCTCGTTCTAATTTAGTTTTCTTGGTATTGATATTAGATGTGTTCGCGAACATATTGCATGAATTAGTAGTGAGAAATAAAAGCACGGTGTTTTGAAGTTTCCGCTTATTGGTAATTGTGTTACATTATTTTGAAGATTGTACAATATTTTACATGATGGTTCTTCTTGAAGTTTATATACATGAATTGTTACTATATCTACGCTTTCTATGATATATATGTGTTATCGCTGTTTATATGGTATGACTATTCTTAACGGTTGACATATGGAGTGAACAAAAATAAACATTCCTGAGGGTAAACAATTTTCGCAGCGTTTTAACAGTGTGAGGTTGAATATTTCTAACATCACCGCAGCCGGCAGATTTCTTCTCTTTCCTGTCATACATACATATATAGTGGACTATTGTAGTGGTTAAATCGTTGGCTTAATATTAGTCTCAGAAGGAATCCGGAAGTATAGACAAAAAGTAATTTTGAAATTGTACATGTTAAAAATTAGGAAGGTAAAAAAAGGGTGTATTTTACGTGACCAACAAAAATTTAGATTATAATCATTATTGTGTTAATACTTTTGGCATTCGTTAATAATTAAAAAGTCAAGACAAATGACTTTCAAACAAGACAAATCCGTATTTGTCAATTTTCCAAGTGCATGACATCTCGCTCTCCACCATATTGTGGCAAGGCTAACTTAACGGCGAGTGTTTTATTGTCACTTTTGCACTGTCTAGTATGTGATATATGCACTCCACTATTTTGTGGCAAGGCTAACTTAACGGCAAAATATCGTTTACTTAAAAAAAGATTCTTTGGAAATTAACAATCTCGCATTTCCCCAGCTTGAATTCATTATTCTTTTCGTTTTCTTTTTATTCTCTTTTGTTTTTGTTTTGCCATTTGGTATATTTTTGATAATTATTTCGTATTTTCTTTTTGTTATCTTTTTTTTTATTTCTGTGTTACAAAATGTAGTTAACTCGTTAATTTTCTTGCATGCACATGCGAATTCGTTTCAATAATTATTTTTATTGTATGTATGTATATTTCCCTTTTTTTTTTATTATTCCTTTCTATTTGGAAGTACTTCCGCGACTAAATGAAATGTTGTTTCATTATTTTATGAAAAAAAATAAAAATTGTTATAACAAAAATATTTTATTTTGTCTTGAATCATTGCTTGTTAAAGGTAAATATAATGTCCACATTGCATATGTTAAAATCATCAGTATTTTCATATAATCCATTGTCGTATTTGTGTTGCAGTTTATTCTTGAGGTTTGCTGAGTTTTCTTTGTTTCGAGAAGATTATTACTTTTTATGTCATTTTTTTTTTGTTGAATAATAAAAAAAAATATATATATATATATATATATATATAAGGATAACTTGGCTATTTATGACTTCTTATTTTAGAAATTTTAAGCCTATTGGAGTGTACTATCTTTTCTCCATTTTTTATTTTAATTTTAACGTTTTCATTATCGAACACTTGTAAAACTTCGAAAGGACCTTGATATTCATTATCTCGTTTACTGGTTTTATGATTTTTTTTTTGTAAAAATACTAAATTTCCTATTTCCAATTTTAGTGGATTTATTTTTCTGTCATATTAATATTTTGATTTTGTTTTTGCAGATATTTGGTTTTTTCTTGCGTGTTCTTGTGTGTCATATAATTTGGTAGCTAACTGTTGAATGTAGTCGCTGTACGTTATTTGGGTAGTATCTTTTATAGCTTTTTGAGACGGTAATTTAGCTATTCTTCCAAACATTAGTTCAAATGGGGTATATTTTGTTCCTTCATGGATACTAGTGTTGTAAGAGAAAATTGCGAGTTCTAACCATTTATCCCAAGCGGTGTATTTATTTGAAAAATGTTTAATGTATTCTTTGATTACGTGGTGTGAACATTCGAGTGACCCATTAGATTGTGGATGAAATGTTGTAGTTTTTATATGTTTGATGTTAAAAATTGTTTCTATTTGATTCATAACTTTGCTTAAGAAGTTTTTGCCTTGATCAGTTAGTATTGTTTTTTGGTGAACCAAACGTACAAATTAATCGTTTTACTACTGCTTCGGCGATATCTGAAGATGTTGCTTTTCTTAGTAGAATCGCTATCAAATATTTTATTAAGTTATCTTGAATAGTTAGTATATTTTCATAGCCGTCTTCTGTTTTATTATTTGGAATTACTATATTCATTGCTATTTTCTATATATTCGTATTCATTGCTTGTTTAGGAGTATCTGATATAATCATTGGTTGTTTAGTTTTTACTCTGGTTAAATTTTTTAGTTGGTAAGATTTGCAATTTTGGATGAATTTTTCTATATCTCATTTCATGTTTTCCCAAAAATATCGTTGTTTTATTCTTTTCAGAGTTTTACCGATGCCTTTATGTCCTCCTATTGGTGTTGACTGTAATTCCCTTATTATTCCCGGTCGATCTTTCATGTCTACATGTATTATATTTCCATTGTATATTATTATTTTTGTATTGGAGTTTTTGAATTGTTTTTCGATTAGTTTTGTGATAGTTTCCCAATTAATTCCTTTTATCTCATTTGATTTTGATATGCTAATTGTGAATAATTGCAGTAAATTTACTTTGTTTTTGAGCTTTTTTATGAGTTTTTTTATATTTCTCTCTATTTTTAATTGGCTTTCTCCTGATTCCGATGTTACTGGCAGTGCTATGTGATATTTATTATTTTTCTTGATAACTGAAGTTTGGTTTAGTTTTAGATTTTTATATTTTGGTAATTCATTTCTGTCATTTAATTTTCTAAAGTCAAGTACCATTCTCCATCTCTTATTTCCTTGACTGTCGGCTTCCTTTGGTACTATCCATATTGGGGTATTATAGGGTGAATCTGAAGGTTTTATTATTCCTGTATCCAATTGTTCTTTAATTTGTTTATTTATTTCTTCTTTATGAATTGGTGGAAATCTATACTCTTTAGTATTGATTGGATGTCATCCGTAGTAGAAATTTTGTGTTTAATAAGGTGCGTAAAACCTAAGGGTTCGTCAGGTAAAAGAAAGACGTCTGCATGAGTATTTATGAGTCTTTCTACACTCTCGGTTTCTTCTCGGTTTAAGTGTTGTAAACGTTAGAGGTTTTTAATTTTTCTGCCCTTTTCATCTGATTTATGATATGTAAGATGATTTCTTGACTAATACCTGTTGCTTTGGGTGTCATTGCCATTAGTATTTGTTTTTCTTCTAAGAACTCCGTATATGTCAAAAATATATCTTTTTCGTTGTAGTTGGATTCTCTGGTTTTTATTAAATGGTTCGATGTCTTGTCTCTTTTAATTTGAAAAATATTATTTGCCGATTTTTTTTTTGTAATTGAGGGGATTTACCTACAAGGTTTTTATCCCAGTTTATTGTTCTCTTTTTATAAGAACTGACAGACCTATCTATCGAGTCTTGATCTGTGTATTTTATTTTACTTTCAATTTCATAGTATTTATCAGTTTCATTACCGTCATGTTCATTATTTTCATTATTTTCATTTTCATTATATTCGTTTTCATTTTCTGTTTTATTATATTCATTTTCATTTTCATTTTTATTATATTCATTTTCATTTTCAATATATTCGTTATTTTTATTTTCATTATATTCATTATTTTCATTTTCATTATATTCATTATTTTCATTTTCATTATATTTGTTATTTTTATTTACATTATATTCGTTTTTATTTTCTTTTTTATTATATTCATTTTCATTTTCATTTTTATTATATTCATTTTCATTTTCAATATATTCGTTATTTTTATTTTCATTATATTCATTATTTTCATTTTCATTATATTCATTATTTTCATTTTCATTATATTTGTTATTTTCATTTACATTATATTCGTTTTTATTTTCTTTTTTATTATATTCATTTTCATTTTCAGTTTCATTATATTCATTTTCATTTTCATTATATTCATTTTCATTATATTCATTTTCATTTTCATTTTCATTATATTCATTTTCATTATATTCATTTTCATTTTCATTTTCATTATATTCGTTATTTTTATTTTCATTATATTCATTTTCATTTTCACATCACAACATCGAATGTGAGGAAGGTATTTCCCTAAGAATTGGTCTTCCATTAACCGCGAAATGCACTGGAATTTTACTTCAAGTTCAGCGTTTATTTCTGGTATGAAACTTGTAAGGAAAAAATCGAGGGTACATGGATTTTATAGTTTCAAGGTCGCTCTTTCGAATGGCGATGAGAAAATTTTCAAAAAATTGCAATTTCCAATATTTTTTTGCAAAAATATTCGAAAAAACATGATTTTCAGACACATTTTTTTTCGTTTCTCATAAAATTTTTTGACAAAATGCATTTGTATCGACTTACAATAAGTCATAAACGTGCACTCGATGGGTCTACTAAAGGAATCCACCATACTTGATTTTTTTTTTTTTATTGTCTTATTAACAAAATGGCGGTCGATACGACGAAATATTTATGCGTTTTTCAAAATCGCCCATTATCGGATACGAAAGTAATTCTACTCGAACAAAAATCATTACTCGGAGGTTTTTGGGGTCGCTGATTACGAATCTGTTGTTAATTGTGTTAAATTCAAAATGGCGGATCCAATATGGCGGACCCAAAATATTAAATATTCATCGATTTTTGTGTGTTTCAGTATCTTTATGTTTTTTGAGTCGCTGATTCCGAATTCATGATTAGATTTTCGAAATTCAAGATGGCGGATCCAAAATGGCGGACGAAAAATATTAAATATTCATCGATTTTTGTGATTTTCAATATCCGCATGTTTTTTGGGTCGCTGATAATTAATTTATTGTCAGATTTTTAAAATTCAAAATGGCGGCTTCAAAATGGCGGGCACCATCTCTAAAATTTCAAATTACGCAAATGAAAAAAATTTTTTCGTATTATATGTAAAATTGTCAAGGAAAAATGTCTCTTGTGATTTTTATCTAAATCACACCGTTTCCGAGAAAAAAAATGTTCGAAATTTCCATAATACGCAATGATAAGACTCATGTCGCAGACGATTTAGTGGCATCGCATGTGTGACATTAAACTTTGTGAGCTGATCCATCCTCGTAATGATTGAACTACATCACACTCTACTATCTACCCACGACTGGTTCATTGAAGACACGATGGATTCATGCGAAAAACGAGAACGAATGCTGTCAGAAACGATTGTATCTTGTTTCTTTCTCTTAGTGATACGTACGGCCATTAGGCGGTGATGCTATCCGCAAGAGAATTCGTGAAGCGTTTAGTAGAAGTATTGAACTAATCCGTGAATTTTTATCTCTGAAATATTTTTTCGGTAGTATTTCTGACGTTTCCATGATCACCAAAAAAAACGTTTGAAAATCATTATCCGATTTGTCACGTATCTTCGAAGTCTCTTACTTTGAAATCATCTGGTATTTTTGTTAATATTCTTATTTTTAGCTTTGAAATTAATCATCTTCATTCCGTTAATCACAATGCCTAGAAAAAGATGTACTTTGGCTGAAAAACGTACTGGTTCTAAAAAACGCAGAAAAGATGGTAATTTTTCTCACATGCGCTCTGCAGAACTTATCGAAAAAGACCAGTATTATGAAGGAATTATTTTTCCAGGCTCTGATGATTCTGGCGAATCTGATTGCTTTGATTCAGGTTCAGAAAGTGAGATTGATGTTTCGGAAAGCGACGAATTTCATTCGTCAGATTCAAGTGAAGGTGAACAATATTTTGAATTACGTACAAAATCATACCGCGAAATTCATGAAATATACAACAATAAACAAAAAAAGTTAGAGGCCGAACATGAATTTATATGGGTAGAAGGTGAAAAACCGAAAAATAAAGATTCTGTAGACGACTTCGAAAATATAGTGTTCTTGAAAGAAAGCGATAAGCGTCGAATTTTCAATAGTACACCAGCAGAATTATTCGAATCATTCTTTTCTTTTGAAATGAAACAATATATAATTGAAGCGACGGCTATAAATGGCTTACAAATTTCAATAGAAGAGCTTGAAACATTTATAGGTATTGTTATTTTCACGACATACAACAAAAGATTGTCTCAAGAAGACTATTGGAAACTTGATCCTCATCAGCGGGCAGAACCGGTAGCGAATGCAATGCGCAGGGATAAATTTCGGGAAATCAAATCCAAAATAAAATTTCATAAACCGGCAGATGAAGACAAGAGTAATAAAGTATGGCGAGTAACATCAGTGTTACAAATTTTCAAACGAAATATAGCACAATTTGGAATTTTTTGTTCAGCACTATCTATAGACGAAATGATGGTGAAATATTTCGGAAGAACAAGTCTGAAGCAATTTATAAAAAGAAAACCCATTAGATTCGGCATAAAACTATGGGGACTATGTTTCTCTAATGGATATTTGCTAAATTGTGATATATATTGTGGAAAAGACGGTGAAAACGATGCAAAGTTGGGTAAATGTGCTCTTGGAAGTCGAGTCGTCATACAAATGTTGCAAGAAGTATTACAGAATATTTCACCCCGAAATATGAAAAATAATCATGTATATTTTGATAATTTATTTACAAGTCCGGATTTACTTGTCCATTTGGAAAAAAGTGGTGTCCGGGCTACCGGCACAGTTCGAGATAATAGAGTTTCTGTTAAAAATGATATCTCTAAAAAAGACAAGAGAGGGACGTATAAAGTGATGCACGATACGAATAGTGGGTTGAATTATATAACTGTCATGGACTCCAAACCCGTTTCAATTTTATCAACTGCCATTGGTGTGACACCTACTTGCTCTGTAAAGCGGTATAATAAGCAGAAGAAACAAAAGGAAGATCTAGCTTTTCCGAATGCTTTTGCTCTTTATAATAAATTTATGGGTGGAGTTGACCTTCATGACCAGAGATGCAATAGTATTCAACCCACCATACGATCAAAAAGATGGACATGGTGCATTTTTCTACGAATTATTCAGTCATCACTTACAAATGCAACGATTCTGCGCAATATCGTCCACGAGAAAGATAAAAAAATCAGCAGCAAAGACTTCGCAATAAGTGTTGCTAAAAAATATTTGACAACAAAAACAGAAAATTATTCGTCACACGTATTTGTGAAAAATGAGCATCAAAGATACTGCTGTGAAAAAATATGCAAAATTAGAACACGAAAATTTTTCCAAAATTGCAATGCTTATTATTGTGACAAATGTTTTACAAAATCCCACAAGTAAATATAAATTCCAATTTTAAAATATTTATTCTAAAAACGTGAT
Source organism: Trichopria drosophilae (assembly GCA_030407085.1). Classification (NCBI taxonomy): domain Eukaryota; kingdom Metazoa; phylum Arthropoda; class Insecta; order Hymenoptera; family Diapriidae; genus Trichopria; species Trichopria drosophilae. The sequence continues at coordinate 129,276,893 of CM059582.1, read as the reverse complement.
AATTGAAAAACAGATATATCAAAATACGCAAGCGTACAAAAAAAAAACAATAAAATTAAAAAAAAAAAAATAAATAAAATTTACAAAATAAAAAAAAAAAGGTTCTCAAGGGTCATCTACCTCCACGCGGTGGGAACCGGGCAACGTAACTAGGAACGGCCAAAGATGACATATTCATTTGTATAATTTATTCATAACTTCGTAATATACTTTTCTTTCTAAATAAAGAATAATATTTGTAAAAAATAGTGTTTATTTTTTTATAATAAGGATCCTTATAACTAATTTATTCATGTTAAAAAAGTTTATAACAATTAATTATTGTAACCCCGTGTTTTTATAATTGTATAAAATATAAAATAAGCAAATAAAATACAGAGGAACCAAATGAAGAAAAATTTTAAGAAGCGCGCATGATTTGAGTCTTATCATTGCGCATTATGGAAATTTCGAACATTTTTTTTCTCGGAAACGGTGTGATTTAGATAAAAATCACAAGAGACATTTTTCCTTGACAATTTTACATACAATACGAAAAAATTTGTTTCATTTGCGTAATTTGAAATTTTAGAGATGGTGCCTGCCATTTTGAATTTTGAAAATCTGACAATAAATTAATTATCAGCGACCCAAAAAACATGCGGATATTGAAAATCACAAAAATCGATGAGTATTTAATATTTTTCGTCCGCCATTTTGGATCCGCCATCTTGAATTTCGAAAATCTAATCATGAATTCGGAATCAGCGACTCAAAAAACATAAAGATACTGAAATACACAAAAATCGATGAATATTTAATATTTTGGGTCCGCCATATTGGATCCGCCATTTTGAATTTAACACAATTAACAACAGATTCGTAATCAGCGACCCCAAAAACCTCCGAGTAATGATTTTTGTTCGAGTAGAATTAATTTCGTATCCGATAATGGGCGATTTTGAAAAACGCATAAATATTTCGTCGTATCGACCGCCATTTTGTTAATAAGACAATAAAAAAAAAATTAAGTATGGTGGATTCCTTTAGTAGACACATCGAGTGCACGTTTATGACTTATTGTAAGTCGATACAAATGCCTTTGGCAAAAAATTTTATGAGAAACGAAAAAAAATGTGTCTGAAAATCATGTTTTTTCGAATATTTTTGCAAAAAAATATTGGAAATTGCAATTTTTTGAAAATTTTCTCATCGCCATTCGAAAGAGCGACCTTGAAACTATAAAATCCATGTACCCTCGATTTTTTTCCTTACATGTTTCATACCAGAAATAAACGCTGAACTTGAAGTAAAATTCCAGTGCATTTCGCGGTTAATGGGTTAATATTAAATATATATTTATATTGTCTCTATTTTTAGAATTAAAAAAAGATCAGTTATTTAGGAAAAAATAATGATAAAAACAGGAATATTAGTCGCGTGAGAGGGGCGACTTCGTCTCGGTGGGCTGTGCGCAATATGTAGGACAGAAGGAGCTGTGGTTTCGCAGGCCTACCCGCTATGCCACAAAAGAAAAGGGGGGGGGGTGCGATTTCGCAGGCCGACCCGCTATGTCGCAAAGGGAAAAGGGTTGTGTGATTTCGCAGGCCTACCCGCTATGTCACGAAAAGGAAGGAAGTGCGCTTTCGCAGGCCGACCCGCTATGTCGCAAAGGGAAAAGGTTGGTGTGATTTCGCAGGCCTACCCGCTATGTCACGAAAAGGAAGGAAGTGCGATTTCGCAGGCCGACCCGCTATGTCGCAAATGGAAAAGGTTGGCGTGATTTCGCAGGCCTACCCGCTATGTCACGAAAGGAAAGGAGAAGAGAGGGATCATTTGTTTATTTATAAAATAAAGAGATGCTTACCATTTCTTTTCGCTGGTCCCTTTTTGAACGGCGATCAGTTGTTCCGACGGACTCGTTCTATGGAAATTGGTTGCTTGGCCAGATGAACTTCTGTGACTGAAGAACTTGAATTCTTCTCGTGGTAGAGCAGACGAAGTAGTCTGCATCGTCCGGAAAATCTCCCCACGATCCTCTACTATGATTCCTACTATTCTCTAGTTTTCTCTGGTCTCTCTAGTCCACTCTCTGGTCCACTCGTCCTCTCTCTGGTACTCTCTCTGCTACTCTCTAGTCCTCTCTCTGCTACTCTCTAGTCCACTCTCTGGTCCACTCGTCCTCTCTCTGGTACTCTCTAGTCTACACTCTGGTCCACTCGTCCTCTCTCTGGTACTCTCTCTGCTACTCTCTAGTCCACTCTCTGGTCCACTCGTCCTCTCTCTGGTACTCTCTAGTCTGTTTTTCTGTACGCGACAGCGTATTTATGGTGAGCCATAGTTTTATCCCCGCTTTGAGTTTTTCCCCTTCTATTTTGAAAATGGTGGATTTGTGTGTTGGACAGGTTTTGGAAATAGGCCAAGGAGGAAGCATGCATTAACTAATGCTTTTACATTATTGTTATAACATACGGTGTCGTAGATAGCTATTTAGAACGTATCCGTTTCCTCTTTTATTCTTAGAAAAGTCAAAAACCGGTAACTTGATAGTTATAAGAAAAGTTTTTCGGCTTAGGCAACGCGAGCCATCTTCTGATTTATGGCTAATAAATGTTAAAAGAAGGTCTAATTTGAAACGGTTTCGTTCCAACATGCTACGTCTACGTGATCTCAACGCTATATTAAAAAAAAGGGACTCGTTTGTCCGATACCGACATACAATTACGACAATTTTCGGATTTGTCAATACATACAAAAAAAAAGGGTAATCGCGCTAGTTACGGAGACGTAACAGCCGCGTACACCATTCCTGTTGGGATCGCAGTGCCGATTCTGGGAGATCATCAAAACTCCCTCACGAGGAATCGACGACTTGAACCCGGCCTACTTTGGAGGAGTTTGTCCAGTCGACACACTTCACAGGACTGAGGGACCACCAACCAACAACAAAAATCACACAGTTCGTCCAGTCGACACACTTCACAGGACTGAGGGACCACCAGCCAACAACAAAAAAAATAGAGTTAATTTTATTAAATCCAACTAACATATCCTTCCCTCCTTTTTATTGCCCGAAAAGAGACGAGTTGCTACGGCAACAAATTAAAGAATTAATATTTTTTTATATATTTTTTATCTTTTAATGAGACGAACGTGTTAATCTCTTTTAATATTTTTTTTACACCAAACAAGAGATTAACACCTTAGGGATAATTTTTTTTTTATTAGGGATACTAGCGACTTGAATCGAGATCATTCTTTGAATGAAAACTCGATCAAGCCACGAGCATCAGTAGGGCTGTTAGGAATTAAAATCAACCCTTAATTGTTATTTGTTTTTTTTTTTATAAAATATTAATGTTTTGATTAGGTCGGTATTCATTAATATAAATATAGTTTTTTTATCCTTATCTTTTCCTCATCCTTACCCCCTACTAACGATAACATTTAGGGTCACTATTTTTATGTGGTGTTCTCGTTTTCAGTCACACAGTTTTCCGGTGTCGACTCCTGACCAGGGATCACAACCAGCCGCCGTTGCCGCCCCTCTGATTTTCCTCCATTCAATTCCCTCATGTATTTCCTTATTTCCTCAGAAAAATAAAATTATTATGACAATATATTAAAAGTTGTTTGTTTCACTTCCCAGACTCTCTTTCCTTAGCGCAGCCACCTCCGTTCACCAGAACCCAGAGTCGACCCTTAAGGTCGACCGCCCTTTCGCGTAAGTATCCAGAGTACTCGTATAAGTACCCCGGGTTCGAGCGTAACACAATCTCCAAAATAATCAGTCAAAATTGATCTTATGTCCCGGTTTCTTAATTCTTGTCCATAGAGTTGTTCGTTTATTGCAAGTCGTACGTCTGTTAGCGAAAATGCTTCACCTCTAGCTACTCGAGGCTCGATAGATTTTATATAATTAAATATCACATATTTTGTATTACTCTCACCGCCTAATACATCAACACTTTCAGCATCACGAATATTTTCTTCATCATGAATATTTTCTTCATCATGAATATTTTCTTTATCATGAACATTTTCTTCATCATGAACATTATGTACAGATTCTTCACGTGATGTATTCTTTTGACGTTCGTACTTCAGCTCGTAATTACGAACGCATTTACCATGATAATATATCGATGCCTCAAGAATTTTTTCTGCAGAAGATAGATCCATTATGCCCAAATATACCTCATCATTTTGAGACGAAGCAGCATCTAACAAAGACCGCGCTCTCTCTTTTGTCGTAATGCGGCCTTTTTTTATTTCTTGTCCTTGTTTGACTTTATCACATATAATACAAGAAATATGTATCATTGATGAACATTCCTGAGGACATGTTCGTGATGTTTGACTAGATCGGGTATGATAACGAGGCAACCTTGATGACATAACATTTTCTTCAGTATTTTCATTTTCTTCGTCGAAAGAGTTATCTGCATTGGTTCGTTCAACATTTGCTCGTAACGTATATGATTTATAGCATTTATTAGTCATGTGATAGAAAAAAGTACCTATATAAATCATTATATTGTTCAATATCTTATATATAATGCTAAGTTATTAATAAATAACATTATGCTTTTTATAATATGATAATATCTAAAGAGAATACCGCAGCATGCATTGATTAAAAGTTACAAGAGAGGGAATTGGAACCTGTAAAGTGCATTACATAAAGTAACTTGTTTTTTTATACAATTACGTAAACGGGGAAAAAACGTAATGTTACGCGCGAATGTTCCAATCCCGGCAATATTTACATTCAGTGCACTATTAAAAGTGGACTTTCATTTTCAACCGGAATATTTGTATACTTGAATCGAATGTAGTATTGCATTGGTAAATGCATGGGAAATATGTGACAAAAACAATGTTATGTAATTAGTGAGGAACAAATGCGACTTTGCGTATTTTTTTTATACTTGTCATATAAAATATCGTATTACACACGTGCGAAAATATTTTCTGTTTCGATTTGAGTGCAATCACGGCTGGTATGGACAAGTCTTACATTTAAAACAAAAAACCAATTTGCACTTGTAACATAATATACTATTTTCTTCGCACATTTCACGAAAGTCGATTAACAATATTTTTACATACAATAGTTTTCATAAGTATGGCATGTACTGAAGTTGAAATTTGTAAATACAGCATAACTTATTCAAATGAATACATGACTTCATGTTTCGTTGAAGTACACCTATTCTTGCGTTACTGATTTTTTAATGCAGAAAACGAAAACATTGTAGGTTATGTTATATTCCCTTGTCCGAGGAACGGGAAGGAAGAATATTAAAAATAGAGTTAATTATGTTAATGAAGAATTTAAAACATACTAATGACTTACCATGCTCTTGTAAAGCCTGCAATCGTTGGTATACTTCGTCTTTACGTATATCGGCTGCCCACCGAACTTTTCCTTGACCTCTATCATCACTTGTCAAAGGATCCGTAGTTTGTTTTAGACAAATGACACATACCTTTATTGTATCTACAGTATTTTGTCTCTTTAAATAGATCGCGTCTGAAGCAATTTTTAATTTAAATAATTTAAGAGAAATTCAAAGGACCGAATAAAACCAAGAGTAACAAAACACATGGGCCGGCAATCGTTTCAGATCAAGTTGACGCGGGCACGTACAGACATGTTAGAACAAGTGCATTACTAACAAATGGTGGTTATTTAAATCTACGTACTGTATAAATACGTATCTACGTACTTCAATAAATTGCGTATATATACTTTTTAACACTACGTGCGTGAAACACGATTTCGGTATGTACTAAACGTTAAGAAAAAAAAAACTTTTAACAAATTAAATGAAACGAAAGTTTCCTCGTATTTCTCTGCTCTTCATAATTATTATTGATGTTCATGCCATGTTTCTTATTTTTTTTCTGAAAAGAGTATATATAACCTCTGAGTAAAATCGTGGCGAACATCCCCGTGGATCAGACTTCTTTAAATAGTACCTGCAAGTATACTGAATATTACAAAATTTACTTTGTCAGGGCAATCGACCCGTCATAAATATTATAAAACCGATAGCGTTTTCATAATCAGCGACTTCTAATATCCTTGTATACTGAGTTTAGTAAAAGTTGATTGAAAATTTTCTATTTTGTCCATCATGTTCAATCCGCCATTTTGAATTGTAAAAGTGACAACAGATTCGAAATCAGCGACCTCAAAAACCCCCGTATACGGAGTTTCATAAATTTTGATTGCATTTTTTTTATTTTGTCCGCCATATTGAATCCGCCATTTTGAATTTTGACAAAACCGACAACGATTTCATGATCAGAGACGTCAAAAACCATTGTGTACCAATTTTCATGAATATTAATAAATGCATGGCTCAAAGATGTACACTTCTTTATACGATAATATACTCAATTAAACAATTCATGTTATAATCGCCATTTCTGAAGCAATCATATTGAATTTCGAAATGAAACTGGATACATTTTAAAGTTTGGGGTATGTGTGAATGTAATCTACACTTTTTAGGGGACATTCATGGGTATATCGATTTCAAAAACAGCGTTAAAAATGAAAATGAATTATTTTATATTATTTTTTATCTTTTACCTTTTTTCTTTTTTGTTGTTAATATTATTACTAGTTGAGATTATAAATGTTTTAACAAAGCCTAGACTTTGGGAATCCAAGTAATAACACGTAGGGTAGTAGTGTAACTAGGCCGGTCCTGGATACCCCCACCCTACCTCCCATCCTGTCCTGGATACACCCACCCTACCTCCCATCCGGTCCTGGATACCCCCACCCTACCTCCCATCCGATCCTGGATACCCCCACTCTACCTCCCAGTCGGTCCTGGATACCCCCACCCTACCTCACAGTCGGTCCTGTATACCCCCACCCTACCTCCCAGTCGGTCCTGGATACCCCCACCCTACCTCCCATCCGGTCTGTATACCCCCACCCTACCTCCCAGTCGGTCCTGTATACCCCCACCCAACCTCCCGTTCGGTCCTGTATACCCCCACCCTACCTCCCAGTCGGTCCTGTATACCCCCACCCTACCTCCCAGTCAATAGTGTAACTAAACCGGTCCCGTATACCCCCACCCTACCTCCCAGTCGATTTATTTAAACTATTAATTATTTATTTGATGATGTCACGCATGACAGGTAAAGGTCGTGAGAGTAGGGGGACAAAGTCGCGAGTGAAAGGGAAATTGTAAACAATTTCGTAAACAATTTCATAATCGAAGATTGTAAAGATTGAGAAACATGTTTACTACATATTATTATTCCATATAATTAATGACCTAATCCAACCATACGCAACAAATTGTTATTAAGAATTTACTATTATTATGAATAAACATCCGCGGCCGAAGGCCGTGGCCTATACGAATACCAACGCAGATCGCTCTATGCGCGAGGAACCGCAGTGATACGTAAAAGTCCTCGTCATGCTGTTTACTACTACCTTCTCTCTCGCACTCATTGCCGAGCTCATATTTGTCGTGACAAGAACATTTAGTTTTCACGGTCATTGATACCCCACGTTCGTCATCTGTACCTCTAAACTTTCAAATGCGTGCGCCCTTGTAGACAAGTTATGACGCGTCTCCCGGATCTTTTCGTCGTACGTACTATTCTCCACGTAATTACTTTTGAAATGTACGAATAGACCTACACCAGACGTGGTCCACATATATTATTTCTAAATACATCTAATTAATCAGTCCGTAGCATTTCTCAATTTTCGGCTCGAGGCCTTGTTGTCAGGGTATCCACACGTCTTAGAAATACACGGTAAGTTAGGAAATTTAAGGCAATCAAGCGTAAAATTGTAAGGACGTCTTCCATCTGTTTACTACAGAACCCGTATTTCGTTAATGACCTCTAAATTTTTAAACGTGTGCGTGTGTAGAGAAGTTTTGATGGTTCGTTTCTCGGTAAATAGTTAGAATATTACAACATTTTTGTAAACAATTTACATGGTCATTGATTTCCCATAGACAACATTCGTCATATCTTAAAATTGGGAAGCGTGCGCGCGTGCAAACAGGTTATGATTCATGTTTTGTTTATATTATGTAACCTTCATTTTCCACAGGCTTAAACTTGCTTCAATTCCCACCATGTCCCGTCAATCACTTTCAATGAAACTTTTGACATCCCACAATCCATTTTTCCCAACGATTGAGAAATAGTATGCAAGTTCTACAATATAGTAGTGGGAGTATATTATATAAATACCGATCAAAAGTTAGCGTTTTCCATCAGTCTTTGTAAACATCTTTTCATGCACTCCCGAAACGTGCACATAAAATCACTGGAATTACGCCAAAGAATTTTAACATTCTTAAATAATATTAAAAAAGTAAAGTCCGAACTTCAACAGTATTCGGATATTATATTAATTGTTAGAAGAACGGATAAACTACAATTAGAAAAATGTCCTGCAATGGATCACTATCTTCAGCAGCAGCAGTAGCAGCAGTTGCGAAACTGAATCAGCTCAATACAGCAATCAAGTTTTTACCAACCGTAAAGCTGGCTGTGCTTGAGAAAGGACACATTTATAAAGTGACTAAAATTCGTCAAATTTCAACACGATATGGTACTCGCATCACTGTCGACTTGGATGGACAAGTTTCGTGTTTCCTTCCACCAAGATTCGCTTCATTATTTGAGGCTGATGTCGAAGCAGTCGAAAAATTTCAGCGTCTCGCAAATGAAAATCATTTATATATGGAATATATCGGAGGACCGATGAGCAATTTAAAATTCCACAATAATGCATGCAGTAGCGCCAACACTGATGACATCGAACCTCCGGAGGAGCATAGAAGCAAATATCAATAAAATGAATTTTCAAAATTGAATACTCAACTTATTATAAACGTACATTATTATAAGTATTGTAAGGAGATTGAAATAAGAAAAAAAATAAAATAAAAAGAAATAAATTGAATAAAGATATACACGTTTACAACTTATTAACCTTTCACTCTTCAGGGTCATTAATTCCATTAGACGTCTTCCATATTTCATATATAATCTTCGATATTTTCCTCTCATTTTTTTAATGTCTTCACGCATATACTCATAGAGGTTTTGACGGGTGTGAAAGAAATTAATCGTTCAATAACGATATAATATCATGCGGTAGAGGGAGGGTATAATAATAAGATAACATAGAATGTAATTAACTCGTTTTATTTCCATATCTCTTTCATTACATTACAATATATGTAAATAATACATGTACAATATGCATTGAATATGTGAATAAATGTTATTGTTATTTGACATTGATTAGCTAGTCGTTTCCCAATACAGAAATTGACATTTTTTACAATCTTTAATCATTGGTGGAAGTCCATCGATGACGTCATCAGTTGTTTCGAAATGATTGTAACATCGACGACATCACGATGCATCTGCATTGCGAGCGGTAAATTGGTCCAGGCTTCTTCTACTTCATGTGCAGCAAATACACATATAAAATTCATAGGGAGATATTCAATATCCTTTGTTTCCATTAATGTTAGACGTTTTACATTGAAATAGATCTTCAAGGAACGCTGGAGGGATGCAGGCTGATCTCGAAGATTATTTACGATCCACCTTTGAAGTAATTTGACATTTTCGATTGCACTATTATTATTTTTATTGCATACATGTTTGTCACAATTTATCGACACTCTTCCTTGCTGCTGTTTAAGCTTAGCCAAAGATGGACAGTCTAATGTATCAATGTCGACAACATTATCAGAGGATAGAATTTCCTCTAACCAAAGTTTCTTTTCATATCCTTTAACGTACATTTTTAGTGCATATTTTAATGTCATGACAATCGTTTCTTTGATTTTCTCGAAAGGGATGTCACCGACAGTCCAAGACAATCCATGAAAATTACGTATTAGCCAATTATTTGTACACTTGTATTGTACAGGTAACCAATTCCACTCATACGGAGGTTCAATCACGTAAGAAACTGGCTCACTGTCATAAAAACTAATTATTGCAATCTCTTTCGGTATGAACCTGTTGCCAGGTCCTTTGAAACCCTGTACGTCTAGTATGTACTCCATCTCGAAAGATACTGATTTATTATTGAAAAAAAAAATGTATTTCTATCCAATTTATAAATTGACGCATGCGCAATAATGACTACCCCTCTCAAACCAACTTCTTTACATTTCCACTTATGGGATTATATTCTACAATACGATCATGTAAAATTAAACAATAGGCAGAAGTGTTTGCAGGAAAATTTTCTTTTCAATCAAATTCAAGCCGCACATCGACAGGTGCGTGTTTTAAAGCTTCGTTCTGCTTAGAGCAATCAATAATGATTAATAGAGCTTTCTCTAAAAATATTGATTTATTCAATATAGGTTTACCATTAACATTTTTATTATAGTAACTAGGTTGAAAATTGATATACATATCGTATAATAATAAAAATTGATTATTTGCAATATCAAGGTTTAAATTACCATATGGATAATATTTTGAATTCAAAAATACTTTAACATTACTAATGTTACAGTGATCAAACAGGCTAGCATTTTTCGCCTTGTCATTTTTTCGTGCTGTTTGGAAGCCGATAATAATAAATCGTGGCTTTTCTAGTTGTGTCGCTGTTTTCACAGACCACACGTCGGATGATGTTACCGGTAATAGCGGATATTCATAAAGTTCCCATGTACGGAAACTTAAAGATATGCAAGGATCTTTTTCAACGAAACGTAACAGCTGTATCCTTTCCCTATCAGCCAACGTCACATATGGAACTATCCATTCTATTTTATTCATCTCAATTTTGTAATGTTCTTCTGCATTTTGTAAAATTGCATTATCATCATGTTTAGATCTTGTTAAAATAAGTTCGTGCTTCGCGTTTACAATTATCGTACGATAATCTTCAGCAAATCCGAGAATCATACTCAGAGGCATGATCACATCAAAATAACCATTATCATTTGTTATCTTTAGATTTGAACTAGATATCCAACCTGCATTGATTAAAACGGGTTCATCATTTGGTGTGTAAGAAGGATACCCCTTCATCAAGCTAGTAATACCAACATTTCTATTTCGATCAATTTCAACACCATTCAATTCATATCGCGCCTCATCAAATAAATGACAGATTGCGTTAGACGTTAGATTAGTATTATTTGCTTTAGTTCCGTCGGTTTTCGCCAAGCTTCCACTAACATGTATCAAACTTTTACACGGTAAAATACATAAATCTTGATTTTGCACAGCAATGCGAATTTCATCATTTTTACCAAAAGAACTTGTATTGTAAGATTGATGTCAATGCAGCTCGTAATGAGCGACAGATTCGTCGAAAACGACTGGGTTTTGAATGCTGAGTATTGGATCCTCCATTATTGCTATTATGATAACGTGCGATAAGTATGCAAATACAACAACGGCAATAACAATTTTTATTATTCACTGTTTGATATTGTGATGATAATGTAACTTGAGTCCCAAGCTTTTCAGAAATAGAGCATTCCGACGTGCGAATTAGACGACGACTGATATGTTTTCTCCATGATGGGTTATTATTATAGGAACTATTAAGGTTCTGACCATTATACATAATACCCATTGTTACGTAGATTTAAGATGGAGTCGTATTGTAATTGTTTCACCACGAAAATTTACCAATTCACCGTTCTGATCAACAATACGCAATTGAATATGATCTATTAATCTGACGATAACAGGTAGGTAAATGACGTGATTCGGCACTTCCACAATCTTATATCCGGGTGCCACAGTAGGAAAACATTCATGAATCGTGTGCGCTCTACTGCTATTAATATAAGCACATGTAGTTATATTGCATTCCACGCGAAGTGCATTAACTTTAATTATGGTTACTGGCAAATCTGAAATGTGCAACTTGTTTGCTTCCAAAATTCGTCTATTGAAGCCCAATGTTCGCCCAATCGAATCGATTGGTGTAAAATCAATGTCTCGATTACATCTGATTTCACTACGTAGTGTATTATTATTTGGTTTTATATCTAACGTAATATCACTATACTCCGACAGCTTATTTCTAATATATTCTGCTATATCCTCAATTTCATAGCTACCGATCGGCACAATAATTTCATGGTTACCAATATGAAATTTATTATTAACGTCAACATTTGAGATTGAATAAAAAGTTAAAAGTTCTATCAAACCCAATTCATAATTCTTCTGCGGTGAAAGTTCAATAGGTGGAAAGTATTGCGCTTCCAATACTGAAGACTGCCCCGAGAGCGTCAACGTAAAAGAATCATTCATACTTATTGTTCAAATTACACTGATTATCATAATATTTTATGCAATATATTTATACAACTGATACTTGTTTGGACAAAATAGCTGATTGCATAAAAATTTGAGACATAAATGTCCACAATCAAAAGTGGCATAGTCTTGAAATTTTTCACGGTTATACATAATGCTACCTACACCGAGATATTTTCCCAACTCAGCATGTGGGCTAAGGTTTCCAAAGCTGTCAAAATAAACGACTTTAGAAACACGTTTTCGATATGCTACCCAATGTGTCCCCGGACCGCTTGCATCGTCTAAATTTATGACTGCACATTCATTAACTTGGGGATTCTTTGGTAAATTATTACGCATAAAGACACCTCTAAAATTCGGAATTCCAGCTTCTTTCGAATATCTCAATACATCTTCATCGGTGAGTGCTCGATGCGGTAGCTTTACAGGTTTTTTCGATTTTTTCTACATTTAACATCTAAACCTGTTTTATATGGTTTTAATTTCAAACCTAGACCATTTTTATAAGGTTTAAGATATAACCATTTACCTATAGATATTGTCTCCATAGCACGATTATGCCGTTCACTTTCATGTAACTGCTTTTGAGCAGCTTTTGCATCTTTAACAGCCTTGGTTATACCCGCTGCGCCACTAGCTAATGCACCTACAGCACTTAATCCAGCAAATATGGGTGCTAGGAAAGGTAAGAATCCTCTAACCTTTGAAGGTATCGATAGCTGTCGAGTTTTTTGAATAAATCGTTTGCCACCTGCTTCTTTTACGGCTTTACGTGCCCCTTTCAAAGCGCTCGATATAACACTTTGAACATTATTACTTGGTGACATTGACATTTTAGCAGCCGCAATAATGTTGTTCAATGATGTTGTTTTCTTTTTTGACACTTTTTTCTTCTTTTTCAGTCCCATGCCTAATTTACTTTTTAGTTTCATTGTGTTTGCAACACCCAAAGCTGCCGCCTTTTCTGCAATGCTTGCGTCTTTTGCTAAAACTCGCTTCCAAGCCTGCTCCGCTAATATTCGATCGGCCTCGCTTCTACCGGTAGGATTTTCACGAGTTTTGGAATAAGCAATGTCGTGTTCCTTGCAAGCCTTATCTAACGGATTTATCCCTGAGTCCCCTCTTGCTAATCGTTGCTTTAATTTTGTACCAGGCCCGCAGTACTGATAACCGGGTATATGAAATTCTACCGGTAATTTATTAATTAAAGAATTGACCAATCCTTTCCCACTCTTTATCCGTTTTTGCTTCTTGTTTTTACCCACATATGTAATCATATTAAGATGTGCATCATTCAAGTAACAAACAGTTAATAACTGACATTACATATAAAGACGCTACTTATACTTTCATGATCAGTTATTATCAAAATGCGATTTCATAAACAACCAACAAAAATCCCAATCATCAATTTTGATGATTTAACATCGTCTGTACAAAACAATGCAACTAATCATAAACGACATGGGGAGTTGCTGCCCAATAGTATACGTGCACTTTTCTGTGGCCCGTCTAATTGCGGAAAAACAAATACTACTAATCAGTCTAATCATCAATCAGAATGGATTAAAGTTTGAAAATATATATGTATATTCGAAATCGTTAAATCAACCAAAATATCAACTTTTACAAAACTTACTCGACTCTGTGGAGGGTATAGGATACTTTCCTTTTCACGATAATGAACAGATAGTACCACCCGCCAAGGCCAGGCCAAACTCTATTATTATATTTGATGATGTTGCGTGCGAGAAGCAAGATAACATTAGATCCTTCTTTTGTATGGGTAGACATAATTGCGTCGATTGCTTTTATCTCAGTCAAACGTATGCTCGCGTTCCCAAGCATCTTATTCGAGATAACGTAAATTTTCTGGTTCTCTTTAGGCAGGATGAAATGAATCTTAAACATGTGTATAATGATCATGTCAATGCGGATATGCCATACAACACTTTTAAAGATATATGTACACAATGTTGGACAGATAAGCATGGTTTTATTGTAATCGATAAAGATAGTGAAATAGAAGAGGGAAGGTATCGAAAAGGTTTTGATTGTTTCATAAGGATAAATGATTTTAAGAACAAACAAAAAATGTTGTAACAAGTCAGTGCAGAGTGAGACTTGCATGCATTAACATGTCTTCCCCACTTAAACAGCAGCAAGACGTTTTACGTCAAATTGTCAAAGCTAGCGAATCTATTCGCCGAAAACATCGATTATTAAAAATGGGTAAAGAAACGCATGACCTTGCGATAAGTGAAACGCTCAAACCTCTGATAAGTCCATTGGAAAAATAGCAGACGCTACAACAATGTCAATTAACAAAAATGCGATTGATGATATAAACGTACAGGATAAAGCAACATATAGCATAGCAATTAATGATGTTAACGAGTTTGATGATGATGATGATATGCTTGATGGATATAATACCCCTTTAGAGCAGACATTAAGCAGTGATATTAAAACACCTATATATCATACTGAAGAAAGGTTATCAAATAAGTTTCTAACTTTACTGGTGAGAAATATTCATGAGAAAAGTGATATTATTGATACAATTTATGGTGTTCGCATAGAAGGTGGTACTACAAGAATCGGTGATTCGACAATAGAATTTAAGAATAAAAATGTCATTGTTAAGGATAACAAATTTGCTATTGCTGAAGGTTTGCTAGAGTTATTATTTAAGAAAAAAGCTGATATAGCTATAATCCAACAGTCTGATTTAAACAATTACAAAAATATACTAACCTTAACTAATGCGCATAGGAAAGATTGGAATCAGGTAAACCCTATTCGGTATAATGCTTCCCACAAGTATCGAAACTATATCAAGGAAATGTTCAAAGATGTCCCGAAAAACGGTGGTAATTTGCCTGAATACATGATTGTTGAACAAAACCACAAAATTGACTACGTGCATTGGGATGATCCAAATGAACTTGTCGATCGTTTGCGCCTTCTAATAGCATCGCAAGCTGCTGGTAATTCAAGTCTTTCGAATGAAATTTTATCGATTATTGAAGAGTTGCGGGAAGCTAATATAATCTATTAATTGCGGGATAATTACGTCAGTATCATAATGAGCATCGATGTATTTGGACGTTCGTCTCAACGAGTACGGAAGCAAGTATTTCAAAGTGTCGAAATTGCTACAGATGGTTCTTATGATTTTAAGAAAAGAAAGTTATGTAATATCGGAATTCCGACAGATTCGGATGATGCCATTACTTTGAGAATGTTCCACACATCTATTCGCGATATTAAACAGCAAATAGATGAACTGTCTAAAGGTGTAATTAAAAATAATGAGAAGATTGAATATTTTGAAAAAAATATAAATAAAATGCATCAAGATATAAATAAAAATTACAATGAAATAGAAAAGAGGCGGATTATATCTTCAGATATCGGAAATTATACTATTGAATTACATCAGGAAATAACTAAACATACCAGTAATTTAAACAAAAATAATTACACTCTTAGCAATCTTACGAATAATATCACTGTCTTAGAGCGGGAAGTAAAGAAAAATAAAGATGATTTGAATAAAAATAATGGTTTGATTGATAGTCTTACGGTAGATATTGCTAATATAGAAGGAGACTTGAAAAAACATACCTATGACATAAGGGAGAGTAGTACTGTAGCTCACGATGCTGAGAAATTAATTTTTCTCCTAGAACAAAATGTCAATAAAACAGTGAAGCCTTAAAGAAGATTAATGCAATAACTGATGTTATGAAGAGGGACATTTCACATTTGTACTCCTTACGGAAGAATTAATTAGTTAGTCTGAAAAATGTAAATAAATAAAGTATCTGCAACAATCCACCCAACAGTTTTAATCAAGACGTTGCCTTATCTGTTTAACAACAATGACTTCTAAAGAGAAGAGAGAAGTCGTGAAGGAGCTTCATAAACCAGCAAGAAAAATTTATACAAGACGGCGAGTAGATATTCGCGGATTAGATGAAACTTGGCAAGCTGATATTGTAGAAATGATTCCATATGCAGATGAAAATAAGGGTTACAAATACTTGTTAACTGTCATCGATGTATTCTCTAAGTATTCATGGGCCCGCCCAGTAAAAAGAAAGACTGGCGATGACGTCACAGCTGCCATGAAATCAATATTTAAAATGGGTCGAATTCCAAAGAATCTACATACTGACCATGGAAAAGAATTTTATAATTCAAAATTTTCAAATTTAATGAAAAAACATGACATCAATTTATATTCTACATACAGTAATCTAAAAGCATCAATTTGCGAACGCTTTAATCGTACTTTGAAAAATAAAATGTGGCCACAGTTTAGTCTTCATGGTAATTATCAATGGCTCCATATCTTACCAGACTTGGTTAATGATTATAACAATAGGAAGCATCGAACTATTAATAGGAAGCCGAGCGATGTAACTAAACAAAATGAAAGGGAAATATTGGAACGTGTATATAAGGCAAATGTTAATGAAAAGATACGTTCAAGGTTTAAAGTGGGTGATCA
The DNA here is from genome assembly GCA_030407085.1 of Trichopria drosophilae. Lineage (NCBI taxonomy): Eukaryota > Metazoa > Arthropoda > Insecta > Hymenoptera > Diapriidae > Trichopria > Trichopria drosophilae. The sequence continues at coordinate 129,260,074 of CM059582.1, read as the reverse complement.
AGTTCGTGTTAGCAGATTCAAGCATGTCTTTGAAAAGGGTTATACGCCGAACTGGACCACTGAGATATTCAAGATTTACAAAGTGAAAAGAACGCATCCTATCACTTATTTACTAGAAGACGATGATGGAAACCAGATATCAGGCGCATTTTACGAGTACGAGTTACAGAAAACTAAAAATCCAGATGTATACCTGGTCGAGAAGATTATACGACGAAAAGGTGACAAAGTATTTGTCAAGTGGTTAGGTTTCGAAGATAAACACAACACCTGGATTGAGAAGACGGATCTGCTTCATTAAGATTAATGACTTTCGAAGAACGACGAACTGTCTTTTCATATAAAAACATTGAAGCATTGGAGGGAAACAGAAAGGAGTTAATAATTACGGTAAGACAAATTTTATTAATATAATTCTATTTATTTATTTACATACATATATAAATACATTCTACACGCAGAAATCACTCATCAATCTCCGCTATGTCCTTATGTCCCCACGGTAAAGTATCGGTATGATTTTTTATCAAATATCGCTTGTCATCATGGGAACTTAAAGCTATCTTTGATTCACAAATGGTGTATACATTATGTAATTTTGATCGTATGCACCGCTGCTCACGCACTTTTTCACATTCATTCATCAGACAATCCAGGTAGTCGTCGAAAGTGATAGTTTTCTTGACCACTATCTCTCTTACACCTTTCGCTCTCTTCTTCTCTCCCTCACCCAATACACGTAATGCATACATTTTAGATCTTAATCCTACAAAACTTTTTTATTTACAAGGGGCATACCATACTCATTATTAACATCGTAGTCACTCGTATCAAACTTATATATATCTCGTTTCATACATTCATAGATATCATCACACTTGAATTCATAAATAAGGCTGTCGGTATCTGTGTATAATACTTTCGCATTTTGCTTAAAAGTAGGTATTACATAATCATAATGAAATTCGTGTACTTTCAGTTTTGAAATATCCAATATAGCCATCCCGACATATATTGGCTTATCAATAACGACTTCTAATTTAGTTAGCTCTAACGCAACCAAGTCTTCACCGAATATCGCTACTCGATGAAAATTTGGTTTTGATACTAGGGCCTCAGCACCATACCTTCCATCCCATTTCGATGTAATTTTAACATCAACCCTATTCCGGACATTCTCCATGGTTTTACTAAATACCGCGCTGTTCATTAATTTATAAAGATTCTTTTCGAAATCATTTGAGGAGGCGGTTCTTAAAGCAGTATTTAAGTCGATGTATGGCTTCAACCATGGAGATTGTTTAAACTTTAATACGCGATGTATTTTAGTTAATTTAATACCGTGGGCGAGTGCTTGCTTTAAATTCCGGTAATGTATTACGTATTTAAATTTTTCATTCAAAGTGGCTAAGAGTTTAGGTTGCTTTGATCCGGGTGGAACGGCTCGTTCTGGACATAATGGGAGATCTTTCTGCTCGTCGTGTATTTTTTCAGGGTAAGCCAAGTCGACTTCAAGGATATATCCAATGTTGGATTCATCGGGTACATTTTCAAAGTCGACTTTGTCGACCCATTCGAAACCTCCGGTAGGTAACGGTTGACTCATTGCCCAGCCGTATAAGTTGTTAATATCGAAATACATTAAATATTTCGACTCTTTAGCTGCGTCAAACTCTGTCATATACCTATTATTTGCCTTTGTGTAGCGGTTTGAGCACTGTGAAAGACCTCCTCTTATCCCCCGTTCAATGAACATAATCATATCAATGTCTTGCAATAATAGTAACTCTACTTGAGTATACATGAGAGCACAGTCCCAAGTATACCCGGGTAATGTAAAATAGTGCGCGGGATCGAGGCTGTGAGATTTTGAAAGTGTGATTCTAAAGTTCTCGAAAACATCCGCGAGCAATAAAATGTCCGTTTTTAAATATAAATCGGAATACTCGCCCAAGGTTTTACAATCAAACATGTCCCACACATTTATTGCATGCGTATAATCACTTTCACTTACATCGCAATCATTCAATTTGTTATAAAAATTATCTCTGGAAGGAAGAAGTGACTCATTTAGGACGCTCATTTCATTTACATAATCATAAGGGAAAATACCCTTACGTGTTAGTAAATTGAATTCATTATCGTTTGGAAAGTGTGATTTTAAAATTATTTTACTTTCATTTTGCAAATATGACGCCAGTTTTTCCTAACAGGCAGTTTCACGGCGCACTTGTTAATTTTACAACACTCGAACTTGTGTGCATTAAGTATTTCTTCACTACGAAAATAGTGGAGGCAGCGATTGCAAATATGCTTTTTATGGACACGTTTACTACACTGTTTCCCGACTAGTTTGGATAAATTTTTTATATAGCAGTAATGAGATACAACATTACTATGATCTTCGTCTTCTCCGGTACATTCATCCAACACAAAAGATGAAGATGGATGCACGGTTTTCTTCGCAACCTGCGTTATTAGCAGCAGATTCACGTGTCGTTCCCTTTCGCATAAAGTGAGATGTACTGGTAATACATGTTCATTTTCAATCACAAAAACATTCACCGAAATGGCATTTTGTTTTTCAAATTTCGGGATGTCTTTTAACGCAACTGGGAAACTTATGCCATCGAATTTTAGGTATTGTTGGTACGGTGGGTAAGATGATGGTATATTTGAGTTTATTTTTGCGGGGAACAATGCAGATATTACTGCCCAATCAAAACAGGTATCATCAAAGGTTTGGACGTTGATGACTGCCTTCTTATTCTTCACCCACTTTGGTAAGTCAATCGAAGACCCGGCACGCATTGGATTATACTTTACTATTTGTATTGCGAGTGAATTAATAACTGATAATGACCAGCCCGAATCACGTTCTTGGAAATCTTCAAGTTGCGGCAAAATTGACCCCTTCACCTTTTCCTCGAACCACTTATCTAACTCCGATGTGTCACATAATTGTTCATATTTATTATTAAAGTACTTATTGTCTTCCTGTTCACCGAGTACAAACTGTCCTGAGAATATTGTGCACACCTTCACGCAGTTGTATTCGTTTATTGCTTCACGAACATACTTTATAATGATGATTTTTGCCACGTTCATAAACTTGAGGGGATCCAAATATTTTATGTTGACTATGAGTCCGGTGCGAAAACGATTTTTGAAGGCCGATTGGACGTCATTTTCAAAAACAAGATTTCGTTCAGATTCCTTTCCATCGTTAAGCGTCAGTCTTTCAATTGCTGCAGTCCTCAGAGCCGTAATACGATAAATAATTGCCTCCAGTGACAATTTTATCCCAATCGGCATTCGTGCATTTGATTTCAGGTATGCCATAATTTTTGCAATAGTTATACTAGAGTCCTCGATGAATGCACCAAACTGGTCCTGAGTAGAGTCATTCTCCAGAGTTTGGTACACTCTCTTCAAAGCTTTCTCCATTGACGAAAAGATTCTCTTGATATCAACCATTTTGATGAACGTTTCAATTTTACGTCAACGAAAGGATGGTATCTCAAGAGGAACTATTACAATTTTTAAGTCCCCATGTGCTTTTATACCTCTAGTTCGAACTGTTTTCCGTAGGAAAATTTCACACATTATTTTGTATTTATTCTAACCTTCCTTTCTTGCAATATCTGACCTTTAATGAAGGCGACTTTTGACATTTGATTTTCGACACATGGCAATACTAATGTGTAACGGCCAACACTTTTCAATCTCTCTGATTGAATTTTGTAAGATCAAGCATTGGAAAGACGTCATTTTCAACGATAATGTATTGATTAACCATGGTGGGAATTGAAGCAAGTTTAAGCTTGTGGAAAATGAAGGTTACATAATATAAACAAAACATGAATCATAACCTGTTTGCACGCGCGCACGCTCCCCAATTTTAAGATATGACGAATGTTGTCTATGGGAAATCAATGACCATGAAAATTGTTTGCAACAATGTTGTAATATTCTAAACATTTACCGAGAAACGAACCATCAAAACTTCTCTACACACGCACACGTTTAAAAATTTAGATGTCATTAACGAAATACGGGTTCTGTAGTAAAAAGATGGAAGACGTCCTTACAATTTTACGCTTGATTGCCTTAAATTTCCTAACTTACCGTGTATTTCTAAGACGTGTGGAAACCCTGACAACAAGGCCTCGAGCCGAAAATTGAGAAATGGATTGATTAATTAGATGTATTTAGAAAAAATATATGTGGGCCACGTCTGGTGTAGGTCTATTCGTACATTTCAAAAGTAATTACGGGGAGAATAGTACGTAGGACGAAAAGATCCGGGAGACGCGTCATAACTTGTCTACAAGGGCGCACGCATTTGTAAGTTTAGAGGTACAGATGACGATCGTGGGGTATGAATGACCATGAAAACTAAATGTTCTTATCACGACAAATATGAGCTCGGCAATGAGTGCGAGAGAGAAGGTAGTAGTAAACAGCATGACGAGGACTTTTACGTATCACTGCGGTTCCTCGCGCATAGAGCGATCTGCGTTAGTATTCGTATAGGCTACGGCCTTCGGCCGCGGATGTTTATTCATAATAATAGTAAATTCTTAATAACAATTTGTTGCGTATGGTTGGATTAGGTCATTAATTATATGGAATAATAATATGTAGTAAACATGTTTCTCAATCTTCACAATCTTCGATTATGAAATTGTTTACGAAATTGTTTACAATTTCCCTTTCACTCGCGACTTTGTCCCCCTACTCTCACGACCTTTACCTGTCATGCGTGACATCACCAAATAAATAATTAATTGTTTTAAATAAATCGACTGGGAGGTAGGGTGGGGGTATACGGGACCGGTTTAGTTACACTATCGACTGGGAGGTAGGGTGGGGGTATACAGGACCGACTGGGAGGTAGGGTGGGGGTATACAGGACCGACTGGGAGGTAGGTTGGGGGTATACAGGACCGGATGGGAGGTAGGGTGGGGGTATCCAGGACCGGCCTAGTTACACTACTCAGGGTGTTTGAAATGTTTAGAGATCTTCAAACTATAGCATTTTAACATCTAATGCAATTTTCATAAACATCCTGGCAGATCATAAGCCCGGTTTAAAACCAATTTAATTTTGTTAATTTCCAAAAAAACCTATCGTAATAATTCGATTAGAAATTGAATTTAAACTAAGAAACATTTCACACAGTGGCTTATTTAGATTTTTGCCCTTTCACGAATTTCCGTTTTATTTTGACAATACAAAATTCCAGAGCAGATTGGCACTGGTATTAAACGAATGAAGCAATGGGAGTGCTAATTGCATTTCAATTATCCCCTGCTGAATTGAGGAAATAAGTTACGTACTGATTTATTTGTTAATTGTAGCGTTTTCGAAAAGAATCAATTACATTCCACTTTTTTGTAAGTATTGAATTAACCTACACGTAAATGAAGATAATATGTTTCATTAAGAATTTTTTATTACTTCTCCTAACTTTAGATCAATAAAAATTACAATGGCATTTGTGATTATTTTAAAACGATTAAAAAAGGAAGATTATAAATTGAATGTAAACTAAAAAACATTTCACACATTGAATTACTTCGATAGAGCCCATCCACAAATTTGCTTATTTTTCCAATAAACAATTGCGGAGCAAATTTGCGCTATTATTAAACGAATGAAAGAATGGAAGTGCGAATTGCAGTTGAATTATCCGCTGCTAAATTGAGAAAATAAGTTACATATCTATATATTTATTAGTTCCAGCTTTCTCCAGTTTTTTGGAATTAGTAAACGAACCGAAAAACGTATTTCTTTAGTGAATTAGAATGACTTACACTTAATTGATAAAAATGTGTACCATTAGGAATCTTTCACAATCTCTTTTATCTCTTAATTCAGAAAAAAATATTCACAGGTTTTGTGTGGTTATTGAACGACCGGAAAAAGGAATATGCAGATTGAATCTAAATTATTCAAAATTAAAATGAGAGAATTTGTTAGGTTAGAATTCGACGGTAGACACGAAAATTGAGATTTTAGGCTGAATTTAAATGATCCTATATCTATAATTGAAATAATTTTCTACATTAGGATCTTTTAGTTTAAACGCGCTGGTTTTATGTGTATGCAGAAATTCCATTGCAGGCTGGTATCTCTTTATGAAGCGATTTGGGTAATACAGATTGATATTTAGTCAAATAGCTGGTTAACAAATGGTAATTTATGACCTTTTAATTATTTCTTGCTACGTTTGAGTAAGTTACAATTATCATTGGTATAAATCAAACTATTAATTACTTCTTTGAGATACATACTGACGTTATTGTTTAAGCTGTATTAGCATTATTTTTTACTGTGTACCGAGATCAGCTTGTTATTGCATTGTATCATAATTGCCAACATTTATCAAAAAAAGGACAGGAAATTTTCCCCCGCGTTAATGACGAATATTTCTATTTGCGGGTCGGCTCTCGGGTGGAGAGGTACAGGACAGAGACAGACAGTACATGACAGAACTATAGGCAGATACACACACAACACCCACCCAGAGCCAGTCCCCCCTACCCCAATATCGGTACCACCAGCAGATTCAGCGGTCTGTGCCTTAGCGAGTACGATGCGAGGCTTATCCCATCTTTATCCGAGATAACTGCTCGGCGGTGGTCGGCAGGGGTCCCAAATTCGTACCTTAGCCCAGCAAGGTTCCCCGGTTATTCCGCGCTGGACATAAGCAGTGAAAATTGAACGGACGCGGATTCGAACTCGGGACCTTCGCGACGTTCAGTTCGGGCGGACTGAGACTGACGCCTTAGCCCGCACGACCATCACGCCGACAACATTTATCATTTAATGTTTTATGTACTTACCAAACGTTCGAAATTTCTGATTATTTTAACCTCACCCGCAAGCGTTCAGTTATTTTGAATAAAAACATCTGACTGATTCGAAACATCCTTTTCGGCAATTTCGATTTAGATTTTCAACTGTCACCGGGCCATGTGTTTGATGTGAAACAGTCGACATTCACATGTTCACCAATTGTCTCGTTGGGGAGAATGCCCCAAAAATAAATAAACTTTAAAATTCAATTTACAAACGAACCTTGCCTTGCTGAAAATTATTTTTTGCACCATCGGCTTCAGAAAAAAATCTTCATCATGGTATATCTTTTATGCGCCATTGCAACAATACTCTGTATATATAATAATAATAATTGTGTTGATTTTATTTTGCTATTTCTCCACCATCCCGATCGCCTCACCGTAAGAGGGACGAATGAAAATTTTGATAAGCGTTTTATATGAAGTCAATTTTTCTTCATATGCTCTGTTGCATTGAATGCTGAACGTAATACAGGTAACAACTGATCACGATTCTCCAAAACCCTTCAATTAATTGACCCCAGTCTGTTTGCACCCTGTACTTGTACCCAGTTTTCTAAGGTGCATATGCAGCCTGTGATTGCGGAAGCGAGGTTCAGCGCGGCAAGAAAAGTGTAGCAGAATCGATTCATAAAAATATATTTAATGTAATATTATTCCTAAATTAAGAACAAATGGGGGGGGGGGGTGGGGGGGGGGGGGGGTGGGGGGGGGGGGGGGTGGGGGGGGGGGGGGGTGGGGGGGGGGGGGGGTGGGGGGGGGGGGGGGTGGGGGGGGGGGGGGGTGGGGGGGGGGGGGGGTGGGGGGGGGGGGGGGTGGGGGGGGGGGGGGGTGGGGGGGGGGGGGGGTGGGGGGGGGGGGGGGTGGGGGGGGGGGGGGGTGGGGGGGGGGGGGGGTGGGGGGGGGGGGGGGTGGGGGGGGGGGGGGGTGGGGGGGGGGGGGGGTGGGGGGGGGGGGGGGTGGGGGGGGGGGGGGGTGGGGGGGGGGGGGGGTGGGGGGGGGGGGGGGTGGGGGGGGGGGGGGGTGGGGGGGGGGGGGGGTGGGGGGGGGGGGGGGTGGGGGGGGGGGGGGGTGGGGGGGGGGGGGGGTGGGGGGGGGGGGGGGTGGGGGGGGGGGGGGGTGGGGGGGGGGGGGGGTGGGGGGGGGGGGGGGTGGGGGGGGGGGGGGGTGGGGGGATCTGGAAGGAAGAAGTGACTCATTTAGGACGCTCATTTCATTTACATAATCATAAGGGAAAATACCCTTACGTGTTAGTAAATTGAATTCATTATCGTTTGGAAAGTGTGATTTTAAAATTATTTTACTTTCATTTTGCAAATATGACGCCAGTTTTTCCTAACAGGCAGTTTCACGGCGCACTTGTTAATTTTACAACACTCGAACTTGTGTGCATTAAGTATTTCTTCACTACGAAAATAGTGGAGGCAGCGATTGCAAATATGCTTTTTATGGACACGTTTACTACACTGTTTCCCGACTAGTTTGGATAAATTTTTTATATAGCAGTAATGAGATACAACATTACTATGATCTTCGTCTTCTCCGGTACATTCATCCAACACAAAAGATGAAGATGGATGCACGGTTTTCTTCGCAACCTGCGTTATTAGCAGCAGATTCACGTGTCGTTCCCTTTCGCATAAAGTGAGATGTACTGGTAATACATGTTCATTTTCAATCACAAAAACATTCACCGAAATGGCATTTTGTTTTTCAAATTTCGGGATGTCTTTTAACGCAACTGGGAAACTTATGCCATCGAATTTTAGGTATTGTTGGTACGGTGGGTAAGATGATGGTATATTTGAGTTTATTTTTGCGGGGAACAATGCAGATATTACTGCCCAATCAAAACAGGTATCATCAAAGGTTTGGACGTTGATGACTGCCTTCTTATTCTTCACCCACTTTGGTAAGTCAATCGAAGACCCGGCACGCATTGGATTATACTTTACTATTTGTATTGCGAGTGAATTAATAACTGATAATGACCAGCCCGAATCACGTTCTTGGAAATCTTCAAGTTGCGGCAAAATTGACCCCTTCACCTTTTCCTCGAACCACTTATCTAACTCCGATGTGTCACATAATTGTTCATATTTATTATTAAAGTACTTATTGTCTTCCTGTTCACCGAGTACAAACTGTCCTGAGAATATTGTGCACACCTTCACGCAGTTGTATTCGTTTATTGCTTCACGAACATACTTTATAATGATGATTTTTGCCACGTTCATAAACTTGAGGGGATCCAAATATTTTATGTTGACTATGAGTCCGGTGCGAAAACGATTTTTGAAGGCCGATTGGACGTCATTTTCAAAAACAAGATTTCGTTCAGATTCCTTTCCATCGTTAAGCGTCAGTCTTTCAATTGCTGCAGTCCTCAGAGCCGTAATACGATAAATAATTGCCTCCAGTGACAATTTTATCCCAATCGGCATTCGTGCATTTGATTTCAGGTATGCCATAATTTTTGCAATAGTTATACTAGAGTCCTCGATGAATGCACCAAACTGGTCCTGAGTAGAGTCATTCTCCAGAGTTTGGTACACTCTCTTCAAAGCTTTCTCCATTGACGAAAAGATTCTCTTGATATCAACCATTTTGATGAACGTTTCAATTTTACGTCAACGAAAGGATGGTATCTCAAGAGGAACTATTACAATTTTTAAGTCCCCATGTGCTTTTATACCTCTAGTTCGAACTGTTTTCCGTAGGAAAATTTCACACATTATTTTGTATTTATTCTAACCTTCCTTTCTTGCAATATCTGACCTTTAATGAAGGCGACTTTTGACATTTGATTTTCGACACATGGCAATACTAATGTGTAACGGCCAACACTTTTCAATCTCTCTGATTGAATTTTGTAAGATCAAGCATTGGAAAGACGTCATTTTCAACGATAATGTATTGATTAACCATGGTGGGAATTGAAGCAAGTTTAAGCTTGTGGAAAATGAAGGTTACATAATATAAACAAAACATGAATCATAACCTGTTTGCACGCGCGCACGCTCCCCAATTTTAAGATATGACGAATGTTGTCTATGGGAAATCAATGACCATGAAAATTGTTTGCAACAATGTTGTAATATTCTAAACATTTACCGAGAAACGAACCATCAAAACTTCTCTACACACGCACACGTTTAAAAATTTAGATGTCATTAACGAAATACGGGTTCTGTAGTAAAAAGATGGAAGACGTCCTTACAATTTTACGCTTGATTGCCTTAAATTTCCTAACTTACCGTGTATTTCTAAGACGTGTGGAAACCCTGACAACAAGGCCTCGAGCCGAAAATTGAGAAATGGATTGATTAATTAGATGTATTTAGAAAAAATATATGTGGGCCACGTCTGGTGTAGGTCTATTCGTACATTTCAAAAGTAATTACGGGGAGAATAGTACGTAGGACGAAAAGATCCGGGAGACGCGTCATAACTTGTCTACAAGGGCGCACGCATTTGTAAGTTTAGAGGTACAGATGACGATCGTGGGGTATGAATGACCATGAAAACTAAATGTTCTTATCACGACAAATATGAGCTCGGCAATGAGTGCGAGAGAGAAGGTAGTAGTAAACAGCATGACGAGGACTTTTACGTATCACTGCGGTTCCTCGCGCATAGAGCGATCTGCGTTAGTATTCGTATAGGCTACGGCCTTCGGCCGCGGATGTTTATTCATAATAATAGTAAATTCTTAATAACAATTTGTTGCGTATGGTTGGATTAGGTCATTAATTATATGGAATAATAATATGTAGTAAACATGTTTCTCAATCTTCACAATCTTCGATTATGAAATTGTTTACGAAATTGTTTACAATTTCCCTTTCACTCGCGACTTTGTCCCCCTACTCTCACGACCTTTACCTGTCATGCGTGACATCATCAAATAAATAATTAATTGTTTAAATAAATCGACTGGGAGGTAGGGTGGGGGTATACGGGACCGGTTTAGTTACACTATCGACTGGGAGGTAGGGTGGGGGTATACAGGACCGACTGGGAGGTAGGGTGGGGGTATACAGGACCGACTGGGAGGTAGGTTGGGGGTATACAGGACCGGATGGGAGGTAGGGTGGGGGTATCCAGGACCGGCCTAGTTACACTACTCAGGGTGTTTGAAATGTTTAGAGATCTTCAAACTATAGCATTTTAACATCTAATGCAATTTTCATAAACATCCTGGCAGATCATAAGCCCGGTTTAAAACCAATTTAATTTTGTTAATTTCCAAAAAAACCTATCGTAATAATTCGATTAGAAATTGAATTTAAACTAAGAAACATTTCACACAGTGGCTTATTTAGATTTTTGCCCTTTCACGAATTTCCGTTTTATTTTGACAATACAAAATTCCAGAGCAGATTGGCACTGGTATTAAACGAATGAAGCAATGGGAGTGCTAATTGCATTTCAATTATCCCCTGCTGAATTGAGGAAATAAGTTACGTACTGATTTATTTGTTAATTGTAGCGTTTTCGAAAAGAATCAATTACATTCCACTTTTTTGTAAGTATTGAATTAACCTACACGTAAATGAAGATAATATGTTTCATTAAGAATTTTTTATTACTTCTCCTAACTTTAGATCAATAAAAATTACAATGGCATTTGTGATTATTTTAAAACGATTAAAAAAGGAAGATTATAAATTGAATGTAAACTAAAAAACATTTCACACATTGAATTACTTCGATAGAGCCCATCCACAAATTTGCTTATTTTTCCAATAAACAATTGCGGAGCAAATTTGCGCTATTATTAAACGAATGAAAGAATGGAAGTGCGAATTGCAGTTGAATTATCCGCTGCTAAATTGAGAAAATAAGTTACATATCTATATATTTATTAGTTCCAGCTTTCTCCAGTTTTTTGGAATTAGTAAACGAACCGAAAAACGTATTTCTTTAGTGAATTAGAATGACTTACACTTAATTGATAAAAATGTGTACCATTAGGAATCTTTCACAATCTCTTTTATCTCTTAATTCAGAAAAAAATATTCACAGGTTTTGTGTGGTTATTGAACGACCGGAAAAAGGAATATGCAGATTGAATCTAAATTATTCAAAATTAAAATGAGAGAATTTGTTAGGTTAGAATTCGACGGTAGACACGAAAATTGAGATTTTAGGCTGAATTTAAATGATCCTATATCTATAATTGAAATAATTTTCTACATTAGGATCTTTTAGTTTAAACGCGCTGGTTTTATGTGTATGCAGAAATTCCATTGCAGGCTGGTATCTCTTTATGAAGCGATTTGGGTAATACAGATTGATATTTAGTCAAATAGCTGGTTAACAAATGGTAATTTATGACCTTTTAATTATTTCTTGCTACGTTTGAGTAAGTTACAATTATCATTGGTATAAATCAACTATTAATTACTTCTTTGAGATACATACTGACGTTATTGTTTAAGCTGTATTAGCATTATTTTTTACTGTGTACCGAGATCAGCTTGTTATTGCATTGTATCATAATTGCCAACATTTATCAAAAAAAGGACAGGAAATTTTCCCCCGCGTTAATGACGAATATTTCTATTTGCGGGTCGGCTCTCGGGTGGAGAGGTACAGGACAGAGACAGACAGTACATGACAGAACTATAGGCAGATACACACACAACACCCACCCAGAGCCAGTCCCCCCTACCCCAATATCGGTACCACCAGCAGATTCAGCGGTCTGTGCCTTAGCGAGTACGATGCGAGGCTTATCCCATCTTTATCCGAGATAACTGCTCGGCGGTGGTCGGCAGGGGTCCCAAATTCGTACCTTAGCCCAGCAAGGTTCCCCGGTTATTCCGCGCTGGACATAAGCAGTGAAAATTGAACGGACGCGGATTCGAACTCGGGACCTTCGCGACGTTCAGTTCGGGCGGACTGAGACTGACGCCTTAGCCCGCACGACCATCACGCCGACAACATTTATCATTTAATGTTTTATGTACTTACCAAACGTTCGAAATTTCTGATTATTTTAACCTCACCCGCAAGCGTTCAGTTATTTTGAATAAAAACATCTGACTGATTCGAAACATCCTTTTCGGCAATTTCGATTTAGATTTTCAACTGTCACCGGGCCATGTGTTTGATGTGAAACAGTCGACATTCACATGTTCACCAATTGTCTCGTTGGGGAGAATGCCCCAAAAATAAATAAACTTTAAAATTCAATTTACAAACGAACCTTGCCTTGCTGAAAATTATTTTTTGCACCATCGGCTTCAGAAAAAAATCTTCATCATGGTATATCTTTTATGCGCCATTGCAACAATACTCTGTATATATAATAATAATAATTGTGTTGATTTTATTTTGCTATTTCTCCACCATCCCGATCGCCTCACCGTAAGAGGGACGAATGAAAATTTTGATAAGCGTTTTATATGAAGTCAATTTTTCTTCATATGCTCTGTTGCATTGAATGCTGAACGTAATACAGGTAACAACTGATCACGATTCTCCAACCCTTCAATTAATTGACCCCAGTCTGTTTGCACCCTGTACTGTACCCAGTTTTCTAAGGTGCATATGCAGCCTGTGATTGCGGAAGCGAGGTTCAGCGCGGCAAGAAAAGTGTAGCAGAATCGATTCATAAAAATATATTTAATGTAATATTATTCCTAAATTAAGAACAAAATTCTACGGTTCCGTTAACCACACAAGTGGCGTACTTGATCGCGGTTTAGAAACGACGGGTTGATCTGGTTGATCAGGACGACGCAAATTCAATTGTCGCGTTTGATGCAGTTCAGCGGCGATCAAGCCGATCGCGATCCGGAATCACGGCGAGTTGTTTCACGAGGGGAATTTTGATAGCGGTTTTAACACTTAGCACAATAATCCAGGACCGATCGGAGTTTTGTTCGCGATCCGCGTGCGTCTATAGAAGTTCAGACTAATCAGAAAACCTTCCTAGATTATTTTGGGAACCGATAGTTGCCCCGCGGGAGGTCCCAAAGCACGATTCGATTCCGGAAAAAGCACGAGATTCAAAAGGTTTGTAATAAAAGCGTAGCGCATAATGAGGTCGGAAGTACGGAAGATGTGGATCCTAGCAGTTGCTCATAGATGGCGCATCGTATACGATTTTGAACCAAACTATACGCAAACACAGTCCAACATTATTACTTTTATAATGGGGAGCCGGCCCCTGCATAATAAAGAAACGGTTTGTTAATGCTTCAGATATTGAAAGTTCAATAATATTACAACTCTTAGGAATTTCACCTCAATTTGTTCCTCAAGCTGGCAAGGGTAATGTCAATTTTTTAAGTTTTTTCACCGAGTTCCATGTGATACCGCACACTTTCCCTATTACTAAAGACGGGATAGTAGTTGCTTTTTTTTGCAAAAAAACAGGGTAAATTAAATTGGGATAAGAAATGTTTAGAATTAAACTATCTTGAATATATGTTTGCTCAACCCGAAATCCCATTTATGATACCGTTGCGCACTCGTCAAGTAATTTCACTAAATGCAAGGTCTAAAAATGTAAGATTTGGATATTTGCCCCCGTTGGATGTCCCAGAAGGTATATTCGCAGGAAATGCGTTAGTCGGAAGTAGGATCGGTAAAATTTATATGACTGTAGTCAGTACTACTAGTACCCTTTTCGATTTTGCCTCCTGAAGTTGGCTCCAAAATATCGTAAAAATTGATAATACTGATCGTAGAATGCCCATAAAGAAATGTGTTGCCGGGTGCGGCATCAGTCTTAGGGCGGCTCTCAAATATTATAAATTACGGTATTGTATGAGCAATCAATCTAAGACATACCCTTGTCTCCTTTACGTTATAATTTTATTATATATTATTATTATTATTATTATCATTACTGCTTTTTTACGGAGGGGGGCATGTAGTATGCACCTTAGGAGGTTGATGATGATGGATAACCCACGGTGCGCCCGAAGGGGATTTAAATAAAAGTGAGTTGGCACAACAACATTTTTTTTGATTATAGTGCCTAGATGAATAAGAAATATTTTCCAAATAGTTTTAAAATCAGTTTACGTGCTCGATTTGCAAAAAAAGTTGTAGTGCAAAAAAATCAGTTTCAATGCGAAACAGACAATTTTAAGGGGAACAGAATTTATTTATTGTCCAAATATGAACACTAAATTAGAATATACCTAAAAAATTAATATAATATAAATAATATTCATAAATTTGAATGAACACAAATACACAACAACTATTATTTATACATGTGTTCTATTGTAGCTACGTACAGCTCGAAGTAATTTATCAAAGTAATTTTCATTGATTTATGGACACTTCATCGTAGCCTATTTCATCGTCTCCCACTTCATAGTCTTCCGTTTTATCGTCTGGACACTTCATCGTCTGGACACTTCATCGTCTGGGACATTTCATCGTCCGGGACACTTCATCGTCCGGGACATTTCAGCGCGCTCCATACTTTCTTGTGTTATGAGCTTTTCTACGTGCACCAGGTGTTCAGGCTCGCCGATTACGGGGTCTAGGTGGTGAACCCCATAGCTTTTTATGATATTAGCTATTCTACGTGCACTGGGTATTTAGGGTCGACGATTACGGGGTCTAGGTAGTGCGCTCCGTAGCTTTTTATGTTATAAGCTCAAATACGTGCACCAGGTATTCAAGGTCGACGATTACGGTGTCTAGGAATCGCGCTCCGTAGTTTTTCATCTTTTCAACTAAAAAATATGCAGCAGGAGTTTGGGGTCGAAGATCAAGTGGTCTAGGTATTGACTTCGAGTTAACCAACGATGACCTTCAGGTCAAAGATGAAGGTCATTTCAAGGTCAAAATAAATTTTGCTTATTTTTCTTCAAATTTGAACATATTTTGATTTGACCTTGAAATGACCTTCAAATTTTTTCAAATTTGGCCCAAGGTCAAGGACAAGGTTACCGTTGTTTATCAGATAAAATTGATTTGACCTTGAAATGACCTTCAACTTTGACCTCAAGGTCATCGTTGGTTAACACCAAGTGGATACCTAGACTACATGATCAGCAACCCCAAACACCGGGGGCACGTTTTTTAGTTATAAAAATGAAAATCTACGGATCGCGACACCTAGACCCCGTAATCGACGACCCTAAAAACCTGGTGTTCAGAGTCACCGATTACGGGATCCAGGTAGTGCGCTTCGTAACTTTTTATGTTATTAGCTCAAATACGTGCACCAGGTGTTCAGGATCACCGATTACGGGGTCTACGTGGTGCGCTCTGTAGCTTTTTATGTTATTAGATATTCTATATAATTTCCCGGAAAAAATTTCCCCGTAGGGAACGGATCCACCGTTGTCCCTATGTCATGGGGCTCCGCCCTCCATACCCCCTTCTTATACTAACTGAACGTAACTAACCCCCTCAGGGTGTTGTAAGGTTTGCGAACCCACGTGCGACTCGGAGAGCTTGGATCTACCGTTGTCCCTATGTCCTGGGGGGCTCCGCCCCCAGACCCCCCTTTTTATAATAACCTAACCTCCAACCAATAGATGTGAGTAAACCCACGTGAAAAATGCATCTCTCCGGATATACCATGAAATGGTTAATTGATTGTATGCACAATTTTTTTTCCAATGGAGCGCAATAAGTAGAGGAGGGTGGCCCAATGCCGACCGTGATGGGAGATATAGAGCAGGGGGTAGTAGGTACAACCCTGAGGGGGTTAGTTAGGTTCAATTAGTACAAGAATGGGGTCTAGGGGGCAGAGTTTCCCCATGACATAGGGACAACGGTGGATTCAAGCTCTACGAGTCCATATATACCTGCGATTCCCTGGTGCACGTATTTGCGCTCATAACATAAAAAGCTACGTAGCGCACTACCTAGATCCCGTAATCGGCGACTCTGAACACCTGATGCACGTATTTAGGCTAATAACATAAACGGCTACGGAGCGCACTACCTAGACCCCGTAATCGGCGACCCTAAACACCCAGTGCACGTAGAATAGCTAATAACATAAAAAGCTACGAAGTGCACCACCTCGACCCCGTAATCGGTGACCCCGAACACCTGGTGCACGTATTTGAGCTAATAACATAAAAAGCTACGGAGCGCACTATCTAGACCACGTAATCGTCGACCCTAAATACCCAGTGCACGTAGAATAGCTAATATCATAAAAAGCTACGGAGCGCACCACCTAGACCCCGTAATCGGCGAGCCTGAACACCTGGTGCACGTAGAAAAGCTCATAACACAAGAAAGAGAATAAGATCGTCCCAGACGATGAAGTGTCCAGACGATGAAGTGTCGTAGACGATGAAGTGTCCAGACGATGAAACGGAAGACTATGAAGTGGGGGACGATGAAATAGGCTACGATTAAGTGTACTGGTACCATTTTCATTAACCTTTGATACTTTATAATTTTTCCACTTTTCATTAAAATCATGATGCACAGATTCTGTAGCCTGTTCTGCAAAAAATTCTAAGCCTATAGTTTTGAGCAAAATTGCGGAACGTGTTGCAAAATTGCAGAGTGATTTCTGACGTATTTTTGTACGCTGAGCACGAATCTGAAGACGAAACATGCCTATCACGTCATGATTTTGAGCAAAATAGGGGCAAAAACACCAAAAAACGTGTTTTTGGGTGTTTTTACCCCTAATTTTTTCAAAATCATGACCTGCTACAGACTTGAATTTATGCTTAAATTAAAGCTTGGTTCTTCCCCTACAAAAATCATATACGATAGTTTTAAAAAAATTTCATAGTTTTGAAAAAAAATTGTTTTAACATTGCTATTCCTAGTGATTATGATGAAAATGCAAATTATTTAACTACATTGAGCAGAGTTCATACAAACCACTACTTGACTGTTTTCGGGGTTGGTGTTTAAGAATCCAGTGTTGCTTTTAAAAAATTCAAAAAGACGGATCTAAGATGGTGGACATAAAAATAAAAAATTTAAATTAACCTCATGAAAATCAGTACTAGGGTTTTTTTGAGTCGCTGATGACGAATCCAATGTTAGTTTCACAAAATTTTAAATAGTGAATCCAAAATGGCGGCCGCAAAATAAAAAAATATACTCAGCGATTGTTCGACCAGCGAAGGCAAGACTAAAAATTGTCCGACCAGGAAGGCAAGACTTTATTTTATAAAACAATCTACATGCAGTGTAAGATTAAAGATTTTATTTCAGTATAGACTAACTAAAGTTTTTAATAGATCATATGGAATATGATCTAGTGTTTGTTTCCCCACGGGTAGATAAATTGTTTCTTTGATTTTTTAAATTTTCGCAACTTCTCGGACCTGGACACGATAAGCACTAATGGCAACAAAAGAAAACCTGAAGTGGTGATTTTTAGATCCTAAGTTTATTTTTTTATTTTGCGGCCGGAGTACTGATTTTCTTGAGGTTAATTCAAAATTTTTTATTTTACGTCCGCCATCTTGGATCCGCCATTTTGAATTTTATAATGGCGACACTGGATTCTTAAACACCAACCCCGAAAACAGTCAAGTAGTGCTTTGTATGAGCACTGCTCAATGTAATTAAATAATTTGCATTTTCATCATAATCACTAGAAATATATAATAGCAAGGTTAAAACCATTTTTTTTTCAAAACTATGAAATTTTTTAAAAAAATATCTTATGATTTTTGTAGGGGAAGAACCAAGCTTTAATTTAAGCACAAATTCAAGTCTGTAGCACGTCAGGTTTCAGAGAAAATTAGGGGTAAAAACGCCCAAAAACGCGTTTTTTGGTGTCTTTACCCCCACTTTTCTCAAAATCATGACGTGATAGGCATTTTTCGACTTCAGATTCGTGTTCAAAGCACAAAAATACGTCTTAAATCACTCTGATATTTAAAAAAAAAAAATCCGTGCAGACCTGTGTTTTTGCTGTCACGGAGATTCCTAGATGTCTATAACTTTCTTGAAATTCCGTAATATGCTGTTGGAGATTGTGGCCTCAGTTTCAATGAAAAGCAGTCGTCGACAACCGTTTTAAACTTTCTAAAAGCATCCACGTATGCAATGCATCCTGATCTCGCCAGACCTTCAGGTTGAATTTCGCACAACCGTTGGAGTTTGCCAACATTATTAAGTAAGGCCTTACATGCATTTCCTTCAAACGAAAAATTACCACCATTTGCATGACTTCTTTCAACGTTACTTTGCTGCGCCAACTTTGTTGCAATATCAGGGTAGAGTTTCAGTATGCTGCTGTAAAGCGTGTTAACACAGCCTAATAGAAGATGTAGTTCCGGAGGAGGGATCGCATCCAAAATCAGTTGATCTTCATCTAAACAAAACAAAGGTGGATGAATGCAGTTTTTAAAATCCTGTACTTTACTTTTTACGCTTCCATTATTACGCCAATCTTAATGATGAGAAAGACAGCTTACTGTTGTCCTTAAAGTGCCACACGAACTTAAATCATATTTCGTAGCGTCGCACCAAATACATGGATAATAGCTTGCGTTACGTGTCAAACCAGTAATAATGTTAGCAAGTTTCAAGTCTACCGTGATTGTTCTAGGATATTCAGTCAAGCATTCGTTTATTCTCAATTTCAACCACAAAAGTTTCGCATTATTGTAATTTTCTTGTATACCTGGCGCAAGAGCAATGATAAATATTTTGTTGACACCGGTGTCTTTCCATTTTTCATAGTTTTTTGAAGCTCTCTTGACCAGATTATCATCTTCTTTCTTTGATTGAATAGATAAAGTGAATTTCAATGAACCACCGATACCATCAATACCAAAATTTAAGTGAAAATCAAAAACTTCCCGTTTATCAACAATGTGTTCTATGAACAACATCAGGTCTACACAGACAACAGCAAAGTTTGGAGCTTCTATCGTTACATCTTTTTTAGTGATTTCAACAGTAAATGAATGTATATCAAAAAAATTTATCCAGATTATGAGTCTTAAGAAAAATTTTATCTCGAGCATGCGGTTCAATAATATTTCTTGAACTAGTTTTTTCCCTCATAAATTTAGAGACTTCACGTACCTGACGGTCAGATAAATTTAGATCCATTTGTAAGTCACATAAATCATCAGACGATATTTGACGAACTTGTTCTTTCTGTTTTGCATTAACAAGTACATTCAATGGTTTACCACGCTGTTGTGATAAAAATACTGGAACATTTGATTTATTTTTTTTGCCATTTAATTCACTTTTAATTGCATCTGTTTTGAATAGTTCAGATACTAAATGCTCAGTTTGCTTTGGTGTTTGGATAGATTCCTGAATATTTTTTAGTAATATAGTTGAGTTAGATTTGTGGCCAACACATTTAGCAATAAAAGTTAGACACTTCGAGCATCGTTTGCTAACAGTCTGTAACAATTTAGAAGATTTTTTTTCCTTATTTACTAAATCAAAATTTCCTTGTTTTGATCTAATTTCATTACACAATGTACACTCACAATTCTTTTCTGAATCTGACCCACGAGTTTTTATTTTAAAATGGTACTTTGAGTAGTCCGGTAGTTGAAGTGAGCTTTTCAAACTTGATTTGGCATTAGCCCTTAAAATTTTGTGCCTACAGGCACAACAAACTACAGCAGGTAATCGTAAATCCTTTTTATTAAAATCAGGAAAGAGAGCTTTGATTTCATAACCTATTTTACCTGCAGTTTTAAAATACTGATTTTTTGGTTTCCTTTTCAACATCAAGCACATATTGTGACGATTTTGTTCATGGGTTCTGGCAGATTTCCCTTGAAACTCCATATTGAATGCTTACTATTGGAAATGAAATGTATTAAATAATAGGTTAGGTGAAATAAACATTTATACAAGTTAATGTTTGATATTCCGTAAATTATACTTACATTGCCTTTAAATAGTCTTCAGAATCGATTTATACGTTCCAACATATTTTTTCATGAAATATTTTAAAGCAAACAAAAAAATTATATGTCGTCTGCGAATCTACACTAAGTGAAACAAGACACTAAGTACTTATACATTAAATAAATGCTAGTTGCCCATAGAACACCATCTTCACAATAAAACTTCTTTTTCAAATCGGGCACGTAGGCTGATTTTAAAACCAATTGAAAAATATTTTCTAGGAATCATTGAAATTATTCATCTAGGAATCATAATAAAAAAGAATTTTTAGTGCCAACTCACTTTTATTTAAATCCCCTTCGGGCGCACCGTGAACCCCCCGTGTGTCGGACTTCCTTACCTTTGATGTTAACAGGAAGGTTTACCGATTAAACCCCTAAGCTCCATTGCCCTTCATAATTCACGTCTCCAGTCTGTAGCAGAAAAGTGAATCCGGTATCCATCTCCTCCGCTGAAGACTGCACCGGGCCATTTCGCAACTGCAACCACTCCTTCTACCACCGAGTTAATGGTTACAGGAAGTACTGTTTTCTGCATTCGGCCTGCGATGGAATTTGTATATTATTGGCAGGCTGAAATGCTTTTGATTTTTTCGACTAAAGTTGGTCTTATTCCTCCCAGCACTCCAATTACAAGCACGACGAGCTTGACTTCAAATCCTCGATACCACTTGCGAATCTCGAATAGGAATTCCTGATATTTCATTCGCTTTTTCCATTAAGTAACTGTCATAACCGCTCTGTGGCATTAGTAGAAAAATAGTGGATGAATTTTTTTAGACTGAAAATAGTATCATTAAACTTAATATATCCATTACGTCATTAATGTGTTAAAAAAATTATAATAAAAATTTGTTATCACAAAAAATGAAAAAACCAAGGTAAAAACTATAAATTCTTCGCGTTATATCCTGGGAACTAAGATTTGGTCTTACAAAATCTTGCAGCTAAGGTCAGTGATAAGTATCAAAATTATATTAGGCCCCGCGAATTCAAGTCATTCGTTAACCCATTTTTCGAATTTGTGTATCATATTTAGTACATATGTCATCTTATAAATGTTGGTACATATGATTATTTAAACTTATATTTTGGTTTGCGATAATCAAACGGCATAATTCAATGGCGAAACAAAACAGAATAAATAAGAACGCATTTAAGTTTTCAACTGTACATTAAAAAATTCAATTAGTCAAAAATTCAAGTTCAAAAATTTGAAATATATTTTTAGTATAATTCAGAAAATCGTCGAATAAAATACAAAATGAAAGTGCAGCCACCGATATCTAAAATAAATCATAACTTTTCTTATTTTTAATGTCGCTTGATTGCAAATAAACGTATTATTTTCTACAAAAGTACCAATTTCTAGCAGCTAAATAAAATGCTGCTAGTTGCTAAAAGTGTGTTGTTCAGAAGTTACTGAACAATGCTAAAATGTGTTTTTGGTCATTTTATTAGTGACATGTTAAACTTTGACAAACTTCAATACTACACGGAAAAAATAATCCACTGAAAATACCGCAACTCTTTCGAATGCTGAGTAACGTTCGACGGAAAACTCATGATTATTGGCAAATATATGCTAACCATTTCTGAATAATTCTCGAACTCAAAATATATTTCATAAATTGATTATAAAATCCTTTGAAAGTAAATACTCCAGTTCAAGTTCGGAAGATTGACGCGCACGGGGCGAGAAAATATTTCGTGTGCGGGCGGTACTGATGTTTCTACCCGCATAGGGTCTGTATTATTTATCGTAGAATCTTCTAAGGCGACAGTGGTCAACCGTGTTAAAGTTTACGATTACCGTTCAGCAGACCCAGGTTCTAATCTCGGACTTTTCCATTGTAGTAGTAGTAGTAAATCATGTATTTTGGCTTGAGATAGATACCTCTTAGCCATCCATACAAAATAGATAGAATTAAAAGTACAAAGAAAGCAAGAAAAAGAAATACAAAACAAATACTAATACCGTAGTCGACGCACAATATTATATGTAGAATTAATAAAATAAACAGATACATATAGGCCGGAATGAGTTACAAATTAATACTAATAACAAAAATAATAATAAAATCCCGTAAATGTAATAGTCATTCTAATTTCGACAGGACCTGACGCTTATCCTTACCAGCATTGAATAAAAAAGTGTTCAACTTATTTTTGAAGACTTCATTCGATATAGTACAGCGTATAGAACTTGGTATGATGTTTCATAATCTAGATGAAGTAATTATAAACGAATTCGAATAGGTTTTATTTCGAGATAGCGGAATACGAAGTACATTGTGACCCGGTCTGAATGTTATCGGTGTGCGCATCTCTCTCCATATATATTTACAATACAAATAATTAGGTTTTTTGGAAGCCAGTATTTGGTGTGTTAGTGATCTAATTATATTGCAACGGGAGTTTCCCCGGACTGCTTGTGCCACCACTCAGCCGATACGCCAGGGTCGAAAATGAGCAGATATAATTTGATGCTAGACCGTCCAACCAGAGAAGGGAGTGTTATAGAAATAAAACGAGTGGTTTAGGTGGTAAAAGTACAGATGTATTATACTGTTCTTACTAATTATACAATTGTTGGTGTATAATGGAGTGCGGCTTGCCGCTCAGCCGTGGAGTTGAGGTGTATAGTGAAAACGCTAATCCAGTTTATGACTGGCTGTAAGAAGACGGCGGTAAGCTATATAATTCACCGGTGGTGCAGAAATAACGCAGATTACACCCGAAAGTAAAACAAAACGGTAAACGGACGGAAGGTAAGGCCGGCCAAGCAAAACCAGAACGTAACGGTAAAGACACCGGAACGGGAAGTAAACCCAAGGCGAGATCCAAAGTACAGCGCGTCACCGTGCCTCAGAGTAGGAAGATGAAGTTCCGCGCGTCACCGCACTCCACCCAGGTATTGGAACAGAGAGGTCGGGATATAAACCCGACTCTTCCATGAAGGAGGAGACTTCGCGCGTCACCGAGTCTTTGGGAAGAGGAAGCCCGTGGGATAACGGACGGAAGGAATACTGAAAATTCGGGCGAGCGCCCTTACTTATATATCTAAGAGCCGGAGGGGTAACGGATGCGCGAGCAACCGCGGCTGCGCGCCGGCGGATTTGCGGAAGGTAGGAATTCGCTCGCTGCAGGGGTGCGTGGGTAATGACGGTTGCCTATTCGGAAGGCGCGCCGCGAGAAACTTTCATTTCAATATGAAGTCTAAGGCTGGCGCTAGTCACCCAGCCTAGCTGATGTCTGTAGGAACTAATGTGATCGCATCTTCGGAGGCTGAAAATAAATCTGATACAAGCATTATACATTCTTTCAACTCTGAAACTCATGACGGAATCGAGGTCATTATAAACAGCCGCACAATAATCGAGGTGCGGTATTATGAGTGTCTGACATAATTGGATCTTGAGCGCCCTCGATAAAGCCATAGAATTTTGCCTGAGCATACCGTAGACCTTACGTGACATTTCGGCTACCTGACCACGCCACTATAAACTACTATCAATAACCACTCAGAGATTTGTTACATTATTTGAACAACATATTTCATGGCCCCTGACAGACAGTTTCGGGTGGAATGTAGATCAATCTCTCTAACTGCTCTCGCTGTTCCGACAATTATAGCTTTTGTTTTAGTGACATTTATTGTAAGATAGTTTGCTAGTGTCCAATTTACAAACCGATCGACATCGCTGTTGATCATGCTAATGCCATCTTCAAGCTCATCTGATTTACATTACAGCATTATTTGTATATCATCAGCAAAGATATTGTAACGAGTAGATTTTAACACTGATGGAAGATCATTGATGTAGATTGAGAAAAGTAAAGGGCCTAGAACTGTCCCTTGCGGTACTCCGGAAGTGAGGGTGAACCACTCCGATTTTTGACCATCACATCCCAATACACATTGCTGACGTTTAGACAAGTAAGCGCCAAACCATGTAATGGCATTATTCGAAAGGTTTGCTTCACGAAGCTTAGCCAGAATAAGAGAATGGTTACCCGTATCAAACGCTCGACTGAAGTCAAAAAGGGCTAAATACTAACCATACTGTCATTCATGGCAAGGCGTATCTCGTCCGTAACAGTTAAGAGTGCTATCTGGGAACTGCAACCACGTTTGAAACCCGATTGATATTGGTCAAACCACTTATTTTCATTAAGAAAAGCAGTTACTTATTCATGTGCGATGCGCTCAAGAATTTTAGACGATGCACAAAGTATTGATATGAGCCTATAATGCGATGGGTTAGATGGTTCGTTTACTTTAGTCAAAGGAAAAAGAAGAGCTTTTTTCCACAGTGATGGAAATACTGACGATTGAAATGAACAGTCAAAAATGTCAAGAAGATATACAAATATCGCAGGCATAGCTTTCATCAAGAAACTCATAGAAAGGAGCTGTGGTGTAATGTAAATGAAGAATAGACGCATGCCACTAAAATCATCATGAGCAAAGGAAGCAGGTAGATTATCGGGCAAAGAACTGACAGCAGGAAAAAATGAGGCAGTGAATAGAGTAAGTTCATTAACTGAGCAGCATAGTTCCGTATGATTGACTGATGAACCAACCAGGCCCATCTTGCGCAATTCGTGCCATAAACTTTTCGGATTTTTAATATTCCAGAGCTAATGATGATGGTAATTATCACGGGCTGTAGTAAATGCATTTTTGTAGCGACTGCGACTTTGTTTAGTTAGGCAGATTGAGAGAGACATCCCGGGTTCTGCGATAAATTCTTAGAAGACCATCACGTTTCTTCTTTAATCCCGTAATTCTTTAGTGAGCCATGGAATAGGTTGATATCTAGGGTAGAAGGTACGTAATCGAGCGTGTTTATTCAAAATATTTAATAGCTTCAGACTGTAAAAGTCGCATTTTGCATCAGCATCATACGAATTAACGAAATCAGACCAATTTAACCCATTAAGGACCGGATGTACACATTTTCGTCCTGTAGTTTGAGGCTATATTTCAATACTCAAAAGTTATAATAGAAATATTTGAATTATCGTTTCTTATGTCTAAAGAATCACTCTTTCGATTGGCGTTAAGAAAACAATAAAAAATTTTAATTACAAAAGTTATGTACGATTGTTTATTAAAAAATCCAATTTTTTTAGATTTTATTTTTAGTTTTTCAAATTTTTTCATAACTAATCCCATCAGAATAGCTCTCAATGATGTAAATATCGCGGCAAGGATGTTCAAGCTACAAGGTACTACTATTAATAAACTTAAATTTCAAAATGGCGTCCATAAAATGGCGCCTGAATTCAAATTTTCATTGCAAAATAATATTCGGGTGTACGAAACTGTGAAAACTGAACGGATTTTCATAAAACTTGGTACCTGGGGCCTTTTTAGGTCGCTAATGACAAATATGAAGTTCACTTTTAAAATTTCAAAATGGCGGTTCCAACATGGCGGACAAATTATTTAAAATTAATTGAATTTGCATGAAAATTGTTACTCAGGGGTTTTTGAGGTCGCTGATTTCAAATCTAGTCGGCGTGAAGGTCGTGCGGGCTAAGGCGTCAGTCTTAGTATGCCCGAACTGAACGTCGCGAAGGTCCCGAGTTCGAATCCCCGTCTGTGCAATTTTCTCTGCTTATATCCAGTGTGGAATAACCGGGGAACTTTGCTGGGCGAAGGTACGAATTTGGGACCGCTGCCGACCCCCGTCGGTAGTTATCGGTACCGTCAGCGTCTTATCCGCGGTCGGTACGTCGTGGGTCTTATCTCGGATAAAGAGGGGATAAGCCCCGCGTCGTACTCGCTAAGGCACAGACCGCCGAATCTGCTGGTGGTACCGATATTGGGGTAGGGGGGACTGGCTCTGGGTGGGTGTTGTGTGTGCCTATAGTTCTGTCTTGTACTGTCTGTCTCTGTCCTGTACCTCTCCACCCGAGAGCCGACCCGCAAACAGACATATTCGTCATTAACGCGGGGAAAATTTCCTGTCCTTTCTCCTTGTCCTTTTGATTTCAAATCTGAAGTCCGATTTTTAATAATCAAAATGGCGGATCCAATATGGCGGACAAAAATTAAAAAATATTGCAGATTTAAATTAACACGTTCCTCCGCCATCAAAATATTTGCCTTATTTATAATGTTGCCCGACTCTCACCGCGTGGAGGTAAACTGGATAGGAGAGTCTTTTTTTCGTTTTTTTTCAATTATTTTTATTCTTTTTTTTTTGTGTTTTGTATTTTTTTTATGTTTTGAATCATTTTTAAAGATTTTTGTAATTAGAAGTGAAAATTTCTGTAACAGATTTGGCAAAAATAAGCATTGCACAGTCGACCTTGCCAAAATGTTCTTACCGCACAAGAATCACTGGAACAAATTTTTCTTTTCTTAGTCTTTTCTAAATTGTGATTTTTCAAATCACCAATTTTAGCTTTTCCAAATAATCCTTGACAATTTCTGATTATCATTTTAAATTTCAATGATCGGTCCATTTCGATTTGCAGTTGTCAACCACAAAAACTTTCGTGTATTAATTTTTAATCGAATCGGATCAATTATTTCTGTTTTGTCTACCCACCATATTCTTATTTTAATATATCCAACTTGAGGTTTGTAATCAGCAACCCCAAAAATCTCGATGTAACAATAGCAGATCAAAATACTAGTTTAAATTAAAATTTATATGAATATTGTGTTTTTTAAATTATGTAGGCATAATTTGGCATTTTGAAAATCCCGCCCAAGTATTAGTTCTGAACCTGCCGGTAGATAGAAACCTCTTTCTCACAATAGAATCTACTTCATTCTATTATAAGTATTGCCAATATTTTCTCAATTTTTTACTTCTAGAAATTGATTTCTGATTGTCTGATCTATTTTATATGTTCATTTTCTTCTAATCGTAATTTGAAATGCCTCGCCCAAAACAGAATTCTGTAAGGAATAATACGTCTAAAACATCTGAGATAAGTTATACTGAAGTATTTGAAGATGAGGAAAATATTGATGTCGTACTAATTCCTAACCCAAATACTTCAGATGTTGAAGATGAATCAGAAGATGATAGTAGTGACGCTGATGCAGAAAATAATAAAATTTATTACGCCGATGATAAAGTCATGTCATATAGGCAAGAGTTTCAAAATTATAATGAAAAACAAACACATTTAGAAAAAGATCATCAGTACAGCTGGATTAATGGAGAAAATTCATATAATTATGGACTGAGCAACGAATATTTGTTGACTGATAAAGATCAAACGAATATTCGTCAAAGCAAACCTTCTGAAATTTTTCAAAAATTATTTTCAGAAGCTATGAAACAGTACATCATGGATGGCTTTGCTGAAACTGGATTGGAAATAACAGCATCTGAGCTAGATATTTTTATTGGTATGGTAATTTTAACAAAATTTAATAGTCGTACTTCTGAAAAAGATTACTGGTCTACAGATCCTCTTTTGGAAACTCCAGCATTCAAATCAGCAATGACTCGAGGTCGTTTCTTAGAAATAAAAGAAGGTGTGAAATGTTCAAAAAGTAATGATATAAATCCAAATGATCCAGCTTGGCGAGTACGTGCTCTGTTGAAAATTTTTAACAGCAATATAAAGCGTTTTGTTTTTTTTCAAACTGCAATTTCCGGAGATGAAATGATGGTAAAGTTTTACAGACGATTACGTTTTAAACAATTCATTCGTAACAAACCTGTTCGATTTGGAATAAAGATGTGGGCACTATGTGGTTCCGATGGTTTTCTGTTTGAGTGTGACATTTATTGCGGCAAAAAATAATAAAGTGCTGATGTTTTAGAAAAATGTGCTTTGGGAAGTCGTGTAATTTTAAACTTGACTAAAAAGTTACTTCTGACAACTACTATGAAAAAATTGATTCAGTATCATCTATACTTTGATAATTTTTTCACAAGTCCTGACTTACTCGTTTACTTGAAAAAAATTGGTCTGAAAGCAATTGGTGTTGTTAGAAAAGACCGCGTAAAAGAAACAATTAATTTGCAGAAAAATGCTGCAAGAGGGACCTTCAAAATAAAGCACGACAATAATAGCGGAATGAATTTTATAACACTTATAGATTCAAAAGAAGTTTCCTTACTTTCAACTTGTGCTGGTGTAACTCCACTGCAAGATAAGAAACGTTATTCGAAAGATAAAAAAAGTAAAGATGTCATTGCAACGCCAAATGCTTTCGCTAATTACAATAGTTTCATGGGTGGTGTCGATCTCCATGATCAATATTGTAGCAATTTATTGCCCACTTTCAGATGTAAGAAGTGGACTTGGCCATTATTAATGCGGTTGATCCAATCCTCTCTTTCTAATGCAGTGATATTGTTAAATGCTGTTAAAAAGGATGAAAAAAAGACATCAGTTAAGGATTTTGCACTAAGTGTTGTCAGGGATTATTTGGAAAAAGCTAAAATTAGTGATTTGAAAAATCACAATTTAGAAAAGACTAAGAAAAGAAAAATTTGTTCCAGTGATTCTTGTGCGGTAAGAACATTTTGGCAATGCTTATTTTTGCCAAATCTGTTACAGAAATTTTCACTTCTAATTACAAAAAATCTTTAAAAATGATTCAAAACATACAAAAATACAAAACACAAAAAAAAGAATAAAAATAATTTTAAAAAAACGAAAAAAAGACTCGCCAATCCACGTTTACCTCCACGCGGTGAGAGTCCGGCAACATTATAAATAAGGCAAATATTTTGATGGCTGAGGAACGTGTTAATTTAAATCTGCAATATTTTTTAATTTTTGTCCGCCATATTGGATCCGCCATTTTGATTTAAAAATCGGACTTCAGATTTGAAATCAGCGACCTCAAAAACCCCCGAGTAACAATTTTCATGCAAATTCAATTAATTTTAAAAAATTTGTCCGTCATGTTGGAACCGCTATTTTGAAATTTTGCAAGCGAACTTCATATTTGTCATTAGCGACCTGAAAAGGCCCCAGATACCAAGTTTTATGAAAATCCATTCAGTTTTCACAGTTTCGTACACCCGAATATTATTTTGCAATGAAAATTTCAATTCAGGCGCCATTTTATGGACGCCATTTTGAAATTTAAGTTTATCAATAGTAGTATCTTGTAGCTTGAACATCCTTGCCGCGATATTTATATCATTGAGAGCTATTCTGATGGGATTAGTTATCAAAAAACTTGAAAAACTGAAAATCAAATCTAAAAAAATTGGATTTTTTAATAAACAATCGTATATAACTTTTGTAATTAAAAATTTTTCATTGTTTTCTTAACGCCAATCGAAAAAGTGATTCTTTAGACATAAGAAACGATAATTCAAATATTTCTATTATAACTTTTAAGTATTGAAATATAGCCTCAAACTACAGGACAAAAATGTGTACATCCGTTCCTTAATGGGTTAAGTTGTCTATATCATTAGAAAAGGCGTTAACATTAATATTATTCAAATTGCGACACGCTATGCTGCTAGCCAATGATCGAGGGCTAGTAGCACCTAGTAGCACGATATTCAATAGCTATCAATTCGTGACCTCTGACAAATGGTACAATGGACTGAGAAGACGACATGATATTGTCAAGTTGTGAAACTAAACAATGGTCAATCCATGTATCAGCGCGGTAGCTATGGTGAGTCGGATCATACGGAACAATCTCAAGATTATTAGCTACAGCAAACGGACGTAAGTACGCAGAAGATGAAGTATTTTTATTAAGGACTACGTTAAGGTCACCAAAGATAATTATATCACTATAAGCCTGACAAATAAACTGCAAAGAATCTTCAAATTCGTCGAGCATAGTTACATTCGGTGCGCGATAAATGACGGACAGGAGTAGTAAGATAGAGTGTTGGTGTTTTAGTTCTAACGTAATGAATTCAGGATTATCCAAATTATTAGTAGAATGAGCAATACCTTTACATGTAAACGAATTATGAATATAATCTGCAACACCTCCACCGCGCTTATCCTGTCTATCATGACGTATCAAAATCGTAATTGTCCATACAATAAAACTTATCAGGATGTTGAGTATTAAACCACGTTTCAGTAATTAAAATAACATGATAAAAATGATGTTTGAAGTAATATCTAAAAGAATCTATTTTATACTGTGAAACTAACGACTGAACATTTATGTGACAAACTTTACGCGAATTATTAATTAAAAATGATGAAGTTGACGAAGAAGTTGAAGTACGATTCCTCGGTATGATTATTAACAAGTTCTCAGAGATTTACTATTAATTGAATCGCAATAATCCTCCAAATTTTCTCAAATCCTCAATATCCGAACGAGTTTAGGAATTTTCACTGGATCATTTTTTTCCGTGTAAACTTACAAATTTGTGTTAGACAAAAATCTCTCATTTCAGAGTAAATTAATATATAATTTGACGAATTTTGGGCCATTTCGTACGTTTATATAGCAACAAAATTATATACAGAAAGATTTGTTAAAGTGTTCCTGGCTAACACGAAGCGATCGGGGCATGCCAAGAAGAATTGCGGCCTCCTCGTAGGAACACTTTTACATTGACTCTACTTTTCGTATTAATCGCTATTAAGTAGTACTTATATGTTATTCACAAATAAACCAAATATTGCGGAATATATTGCGTATATTTTTATGGTGTTTGCAAAAAACAATTTTTATACCCGCAAACCCTAGCTAATGCATTGCTTCAATCTACTTTGGAGCGTATGGCGTAATGATTAAAACGTTAGCTTAATAAGCCTGATTATCGTGTTCAATTCTTCCGTGGGCGTATTTTTTTTTATTTTTTGCATACTAGGTTGACTGATTTATTTTCAAGTGTTAAAACATGTAAAAATAGTATAAGATAGATATATAAAAGAACCACCTCCGTTCTGAACTTCACCTCCGGGTATCAATAAATATACCTTGAGAGAGGAATTGAACCCTTCTCGTGCCTGAAAGCTTTGCTTGGTCCATTCCGTTGCGAGCATTTCATACTACACATACGGGCGAAAGGTGTATGGAGGGTATACATCTCGAACGTTCATAGTCATTGTAACTATAAAAAAGTTTTTAAATCGATCGGTCTTCGTATCGGTAGCCTCTTACACCGGGGCTCAACCGCATTTACTTTTATAGTAACAGAACAGGAATTTCGTAAAAATGGTAAATTATTTTTTTAATTTATTTTAATTATTTTATATAATTTTCTGTTTTTTTTTTAAATAAGTAAAAATCATTCCAATCATTTTCCGCAGGCTGTTCATATTATGTTGAGAGGTTCAATTTGCACATATTATAATAATTAATTTAAAAACATTGAACGCATAAACATAACAGTTACCGGTATGTATACATGACATTGTCACTGATGCACATGCAGTCAATGTTGTAAGTTTATTGCACATTTAATGTACACTTTCTTAATATATGGCAATAAATGCAGATCTGTATATAACAATATATGTACATATTCAGGGCGTGTCAAAAGTTCTATGATGGGTGTATAATTTTATCAACGAGAAGAATTACTATCTCGAAGTTACTGCATATAATTATATGTGTAGCGGTATGGAAAAACGGCATACGTCCATTATTTTTTAAACGTATAAATATACTTTTAGATGTAGGTTCCCCTAACGCTTCTTGTGCAATTGGCTATTGAGGACAAAATTTTAGGTTTTGTTTATAAAGAAGTCCACCATTTAAATCGTGATTTTTTAAAAAGAGCATCAAGTGTATTACATACTACCTTAATGTAGAATTTCTAAATTAAGATAAATTCATTAATTCGTTAAAAACGTCTGGTTAGAAAAATGATGCAATAATTAGAAAATTACATTAAGTGGTAATAAATAAAAGTAAGCTCTTTCTTATTTATGGCAGTGATTTTGATAATATAATTTTCGAAAAAGCAAAAAAAATAAATGAAAAAAATTTGTTGAAAGATTTACAATTAAAAGTGTATTATAAATTTTGCTGTGTCCTTTTTCTTTTCCTAAAATTATATTATCAAGATCACCGCCATAACTATGAAAGTGATTACTTTTATAAATCAATTCTTTTAAAGGTTATACTTATACAGGGTGTTGTTGCAATAGCGCATGAGAGATATACCACGAGGAAGATTTTGTCTTTCTAAAGCCGATGGCGCAAAAATTAATTTTCTGGAAGGTATAGTTCCTTTGTAAATTGAATCTTAAAGTTTATTTTAGGGGCATCCTCCCCAACGAGACAATTGTTGAACATGTGAATTTCTTGAACCTCATTTTCGGCCCGTGGCAGCAGATTGAAAATTAATTCTTTGAAAAATCAAACTTAAAAAATTTTTATTCAAAAAAACCTGAAAAAATTCAGCAAGACTCTTCATTTGTGGCAGTTTTAATAAGTAAAATATTTTACTTTTTTTCTTAAACATTTACTTCTTTCTAATTTGTTCAACATCTACAAATTTGAAAAAATTTACGCACATTTGTGGACCTGATAAACAAGAAATGGACTGTATATCATGGAGAACTGGTTATATTTTCTTAACAAAATAATTAATTTAAAAATTACTTTACAAAATAAAGTTGGAAAAATTTGATTCTTTTTTCTAATTACATATATGGGAGTTTTGAAGATCTTTTTCTTCCCTACAATAGCTTAACAGAAATTTTAGACTAAAATTAATACTTCCATAGTTATGGTTAAAAAAATGAAAATGGCAGTTTTCTGCCGGTTTTACCATCTAACTCATTTTCTTAAAAGCCCTGATCAGGGCCGGATATCAGGATGTCTAATCCGGCCCGGAACAATAAAGTCTTAAAGATTATTGCTGTAGGCAATAAACACTCTTTCCCGTTTTAATATAAAGAACAAATTCCCTTTACACAATTTTGTGGCTAGTATAGAATATAGCTTATATGCCATAAAAGATGTCATAGATGAAATGGTCATGCTATGATGGACAGAAAGAACCCAATCAGGCAGGACTGTATTAAAATCTTACAGAATATCAATATACAAGATAATTCTATTGGTTATACACCTACACAAATAGATTTGGATTCTTTACATGATTTTATTGAAAAAGAAGATAACGTACTGATTACCAAAGCACAGAAAGGTAATATTAAGGTAAAGGTAAAAGGTCAGTGTAATTATCTATAAAGATGATTATTTTAATAAAATGAACATCCTATTAGGAGATACCAATTCTCACATACCTTCTGCTTATGAATATATCTATACCATTTTAAAAGAAGTTAATTATTCAGTCATAGGTTGGGAAAAGAAAGAGCATATTAACACCAAAACAGGTAATTTTATAAAACCGAACAACGGATTACCAAAAGTCCATAAACAAGGTAAACCACTTAGAATTATAGTTTCTGCTATCAACCCTCCCATATATAATTTGGGTAAGTTTTTCTCGAATATCTTAATAAACATCACTAATAAAAATAAATCTTATGTCAAAGATAGTTGGGATTGTAGAGAAAAAATTAAAACTTTTAAACTACCTGAAAATCATATATTAATGTCGTTGGATATTACATCCCTTTTCACCAATATATCTACAGACATTATTCTTCTAATTATTAAAATTAGATGGAATGAAATATCTTTTCTTATTTCCTTATCAATGACTGAATTTATTGATGGTCTTAAAATTGTTTTAAGGTAGTTAGACCCCATAATACCATATGTTGACGAAAAATATTTAATAACGTGTCTCAGATTTTAATTTTCATTATTAATAATATTGTTGAAAAGTGAAAGCATTATTCTTTTTGAAAAAAAAAAATTAAATGTGCAAAAATAATTTGTTAAGCCAATTTTGTTATTTTTTCAAATTTTTACTTCTCCGCTGTTAAGAATTTTTTTAAAATGAATGGATTTTAACGAATTACGGCTTAGTTTTTCGAGGAAATGTTTCTCTACAACTTTACCGCAGGTATTTTGAAATTTCCGAAGCAAACGATAAATTATCTCCATTTATTTTAAAAAAGAACTACTACTTTTAACGAATTTTGAGTAATTATCGTGATCAGACAAAGAATCTTAAAAAATTATGCGGTAAAGTTAAAAAGAATCTTTTTCTCGAAAAAATTAGCCTCCATTCGTTACAATCCGTTCATTTTAAAAAAATTCTTAACAGCGGAGAAGAAACAAATTGAATCAATAACAAATGTGGCTTAACAAATTATTTTTGCACAATTTCAATTTTTTTATCAAGAAGAATAATGTTTTACTTTTCAACAATATTATTAATAATAAAAATTAAATTCTTGAAAACGTTATTAAATATTTTTCGTCAACATATCATATTCTGGGGTCTAACCACCTTAAATAACACTATTTTTTTCCTTTCAAAACAAATTTTATAAACAAGTTTATGGTATTCCTATGGTATCCCCGCTTTCCCCAATAGTTGCAAATTTATTATGGAATTTTTATAAAATATTTGAATAAATAAGTTAAACTTTAAATGCCCTTTTTATAGAAGATATGTTAATGACATTTAATAGTTTACATAAAGTAAAAGATTTTATTAATAGAATTAAATTTACAAAAGAATTAGAATACAATAACACAATCAGTTTTTTTAGATCTTATAGTAATTGGAAAAAAGAATGTTTTTTTTAGATACTGACTGGTATCATAAAGATATGTGGTCGGGTAGATATCTTAATTTTCTCTTTAATCATCCATTTTACATCAAAATTAGTATTGCTTTGGGCTTAGTAGACCGAGCAATTAAACTATCTGAGATTAGATTGAGACAGAAAAACTTATGGTTAGTTCGTATCGACGTCAATACCATATATACATGGTGTTACAGAAAAATTAACAGCTATAGGTTAAGAAAGGAGAATATTCGTATATTATTAAAACCTATGGGTAAAAATATAGGTGGTATTAAATTGGGAAAAGACACTAAAATATACGATAAGTAGGAATGTAGTTTATCAGATACCATGTTTACACTGCAATAGTGTTTATATAGGACAAACAGGAAGACGATTAGAGACACGCATCAAAGAATACCAACGGAATATAGAAGGCGATGAAAAAAATTATTGGGAACTCAACTGATATACCCTGTGATCCAATATGGTCGCATTCTTGCACAAATTTGTACACGTTTAAATGGGAATTGGATACAAAATTTTAATTTTGATGCTTCAAGTGCAAAATATAATCGAGTATGCAGGTGAGAATTGTTACCAGCAAACTTATGTTGAAGGAGAAAGGGTTCTTTTGGCTGGATATATTATTCAATGTGGAAAAACTATGATTAATGAATGTTCTAATATAACCATAAAAGCTTTATGTTTACAAACGTCTAATCTTCGGGCCAAGCCGCACAATATAAATGGAGAAATCAATTAGGCAAGAGATATATTAAGTTTTCAATACACTTACAAAGCTGGATTTTCTGGCAAGTGCAAACATACGTAAACATTAGATCTAACCTCATTTTCTTGCATTATACCTGGAAAGTTATAATTTCCAAAGGAATCTGTAACTGACACAAGTCGCGTTTTTGAAGCTGGAAATGCAGGGAAGTGAAGATTTTTGTTTTCAGCTGCTTTACTACTGCAACTTTCAACTGCACACTTATTAAAAGACCCATATCTCTCCGTGTATTTTTGTGCAATATTGAGGCCATATTGGGATCCCGTGGCATAACACTTGAGTTCCCAATATTGGCTTAACTATGCATAGAATTGAGACAGAGCATAGTTTTGACTATACCAATGCCAAAATTCTTGCATCAGAACGCTAGAATTTCAAAAGAAAAGAAATGGAAAATTTTGTTATAAAAAATACTGCAAATACAGTAATTAATAATCATTCTTATTATTTCTGTTAGATGGATAACTAAATTCTTTCTTTCATATATATATATATATATATATATTATTTATTAACTTATAAGAAAATTTATATATATATATATATTATTTATTAACTTATAAGAAAATTTGAGAGAGAAGTGGATGGATTGCTTCATATAAATTTTTTTCATTTTTTTGATGAGGGTCATAATTCCTGGCCGAAAATTTAAAATTTCATTTTTACAAAAATTTAAAAAATCTCATTTTTTGTCCCTTCTTTTGCAATAGCTCTTTTGTTTTTGTTACTGTTTTGGTTTTAAGTCAATGTCCGTGTATTAATACCTACTTATTTCTTCTCGAACAATAAAGTCGTTGCAGGCTCTGTATAGCTTGATAAGGTCCTGAAATACATTCAAGCAGCCTGAACAAGACCTGATCAGGGCCGTATCAAAATTTCTACTCTGGTCTTTTATTTCATTACAGAAAAAATCATTGGTAAGACGATTGTTTTAAAGCAATGAAATCATAATGCAATAATGTTTTCAATTTAATTGACTGTGAAGGAATAGAATCATTGACATCTTGTGTAACAGTTTGCAATGAACACCTAATATAATAATTAATTTAATCGCGTTTATTAGGTATCATTTTAGAAAGAATCTCGCTGAACAATTATGTCAAAATATATTGTAGAAATCGTAAATTGAAAGTAAAGAGAACGTCGCACTAGTCGTCGTGTTCATACACCAAGAAGTAAACAATACTCACACACGCACACATTGTCAGTCCGCTGAATGTATACTATTTAAACTAACATTTTATCTACACAACATTCGCTCGAACAAAGTCCATGGAATCTTTTTGAACTCAATTAACGACATATTTATGAGGAATGTAAATGGCAATACTGAAAATGATGCAGACTTGAACAACCACCTAATTTTACGATAATAGTACATTATGATACATGTGCGGTAAGTTATCACTAATCCGCCCAAGTATCATATACTATTTTTTCAAACACTTGCGGAAAGGTCGAGTTTTACGCTAAACCGTGCAGTAATATCCATAACCGTACCGGTTGCCCGTGCGGTAATATCCATAACTTTACAGGTTGCCCGTGCAGTAATATCCATAACACCATACAGTTTTCCGTGCGGTAAGCGAGAACTTTCCGCACAGTGTTTGAAAAACCAAGAAAAATTCCTACTGTAAAATATTCTTCCAGATTTTACGAACACCTGTACTGTTCAATTACTCATTATTATATGCATTCCATATATAAATAAAGAATATACTTAACACTAAACACTGCTATATACAGGGTCATCGAAAAGTATCGGACCCCCCCTAATATCTCCAGTTAGAATGCACTTAGGAGAAAATGTCCAATAGCAAAGTTGTGTGGTTTCAAGCGGGGAGTAAGATGATGACCTTGACTTTGACCTTGACCATGTCTTTCAAGGTCATTTCAAGGTCAATCTTATTTTTTTAAATAGAACCCCCTACATTTTATTGCATATTCTTATAGCTTATCTCGAGAGCTTTCCAAAACACTATAATAAAATATTTTTTTATTAAGTACTTTTTGAGTTATAAAGGTTTGAAGTTAACAATTTGTTAAGTGGTGTGCGAGTCCGACCAGTTAAGGCAAGAGTGGTGTGCGAGTCCGACCAGTTAATTGGTCTCATTATTCCGTGCACAAAAGTATTAAGGTTATGATTACTGAAAACTAAATAATATTTTACAAGATATTCTACATTTTGTGTCAAAAAATTGTTAACTTCAAACCTTTATAACTCAAAAAGTACTTAATAAAAAAATATTTTATTATAGTGTTTTGGAAAGCTCTCGAGATAAGCTATAAGAATATGCAATAAAATGTAGGGGGTTCTACTTAAAAAAATAAGATTGACCTTGAAATGACCTTGAAGGACATGGTCAAGGTCAAAGTGAAGGTCATCATCTTACTCCCCGCTTGAAACCATACAACTTTGCTATTGGGCATTTTCTCCTAAGTGCATTCTAACTGAAGATATTAGGGGGGTCCGATACTTTTCGATGACCCTGTATGTATACAGTTACGATACTCATGGAGAAAGAAATTACTAAAAAACCCACAAATATCACGTGTTATTTACATATACACAAGTATACATGTAGCAAGTCACTTAAAGGTATCATAGTTTTTAAAACGGCGGTTAGCAGGTGGCATATTTCCATTTTTTTAACGATACCCGGGGAAGAATTGATTTTTTACTTAAACTTTCTGTGAAAGTATTATACGGAATAAAAACATCTTCAAACCTATATTTAAACTATGTCTATATATATATCGAAACAATAAATTTATATATAAGCGTTGCGGGACAGTATTTGTGCGTGTGTTCTTGCGTTTCTTCATAAATTGAAGCGCCGTGAGTACATGTATATGCATATATTCGATGATAATTTTTCTTGTGTGACTTGAACACTGAGACACTGTAAATAACAAAAATTGTAAAACTGTTTAAAAATTTAGGGATAATCAATGCCAACTCTTAATAATTCTAAAATTGTATACTAATTCTTCATATAATACTAAGAAAAGACGTATGTAATTAATACTAAGAAAATCGATTCTTAGTTTGAGCAATGCATTTTTTTGTTTAAGTAAATATTGAATTGAAAGAAATAGATATTTATTTCACCGAACTAAATAATTTCTTTCCGCGACTTGATATTAAGTAAATGTTTATTTAACTTCTTTCTCTAACTAGAAAATATTTCATTGCTTTGAGTAAACAATTTATTACACTTTAATGAAACAAGTTTTGAACTAAAAAATGATTGTATCCTAGTAAGATGTTACTGATTGTTCTTTTTACATAAATAGTACGTTTTTATTTATCATTCATATGCGTACATGATATAAATATATAAGGGGAATTAGGTAGGCGTATATTTATTTATTACAGCTAAAATTTATAGTCAGTGTCACTCACACTCTCATTCGCTTACGTTTCAACGCAATTTTGTCTGATAAACAATCAAAGGCATCACTTATAGACTATGTCGAAAATTATTTCGCATACCGGCAAAACTGAAATTAAATGAGCATCGATTTCTTGGACTGCGAATATTCGGAATAATTTATTCGCTACCTGTTGACAATATTGAGAAACGAGCATGGAGACACCGAAGCCAAAGAAATATTACTGGAACTTAAATGAATGTTTAATTCAATTCAAGTTGTCGAACCTTGAATCAAGTAAATTGCGTTTGATATGAGTAAATTGTTGTCAGAAACATATTTATTGACATCAAGTCTTACCATTTTCTAAATCTAAACATATATCTTTGGTGGAGTAAAATATTTGTTTAAAATAATTTACTTCTTTCAAGAAATGTGATTTACTACCTTAAACAATTAATTATTTCTTTGTTTCAAGAAAATAATTTCTTGATTCAAGACAGTATTTACTTCATGTAAGATTCCATATGCCAAGGAAATGATTTACTTGAAGGAAATAAATATTATTTTAAACCAACGAAAATTTACTTTCGTCATAAAACGTTATTACTTGATTCAAGTAAATCAATTTCATTTAAATATATTTCGGTAAAAGATGTAATTTTGTTTTCAGTACGGCATAAGTCACATGGACATATTCCATTTGCCTAGATTGAGATGTTTCAAACCATTTTATTACAGAATAAAAAAACTTCATAATAGTAGTGTGGGCTGTTGTTTACTATTAATAACAA
The DNA here is from genome assembly GCA_030407085.1 of Trichopria drosophilae. Lineage (NCBI taxonomy): Eukaryota > Metazoa > Arthropoda > Insecta > Hymenoptera > Diapriidae > Trichopria > Trichopria drosophilae. The sequence continues at coordinate 129,219,797 of CM059582.1, read as the reverse complement.
ACGTAATAATTTTTAAAATCATTTTCTTAAAATTTTAACGATTGAAATGAAATGAATAAAAATTACGTTTCTTTAATAAGAACTTGGCAAATAGTTTTAAATAAAAATGTTTTTAGGGATTGCAAATAACAATAGTCTATATTCGCGGGTGTGAATTAGACCAATGTTATATCATAACCGGATGAATATTACGATAGTTTATTTTATTTCACTTAAAATACTTCAAAAACGCATACACGTGCAAGTACTTGTCATTAAGCTTCTATAAGTAAATGACTTTCGCGATTGCAAGACCGATCATGCAACTTAAACTGTGTACGAAAATTATGTGATAATTACATATTTTTAAGCATCCATATAAGTATCTTTATTTCAAAAAAATAAAGCGTATAATAAGTGGTTCTTCGGTGCCTACTGTTGTACCATCGGCTGTACGAAGAACTATTACAGAATTACGACGTCGCACTAAGAGGGCGTGAACGGGAAGACAAAGGTTGATGATGAATTATATGGTGGGGTCTCTTAGACAGTTGCTCGCTACATCATGATTATCGTGTGTTTCTAACAGCGAATAAGCGGGACAGAATTAAACATGAAAAAGTAGAGGGTATTGGATTACAACCCCGTGACAGAGAACATGAGTATTGCTGTGCTAGTGGGAGAGTTCACTTCAATGGTAGGGGTCTCATGTAAAACGTAAAACGAACCTATCTCTTTTCTCGCTGCGGTTGTTCCAACGACAGCCAAACCCTTGCGACAGTGGGGATGTCGTAACCAACCTACTGGCACTGGGTAGGGAGGACAAATGCAATGAAGGAAGAGTGAGGCGACCAGTGAGAGACGTTGGTCGTGAGAGTAGAGATGGTAGAATGAACGTCAGTGGAGGGGTTTAAAACTGTATCGCAAAGAAGGAGGAGAGGTCACCGGCTTCAGATACTGTCGAGCCGACGGACACGTTCGACGTTGCTCTCTCGATGAAGGTGTTTTGTGCGTACAGCTTTTATTGTGATATTAAGTGTGTATAGTTTATACCTGTTGCCTTGTGATTTAGTGACAGCCTTCGACTGTGTTGCATTAATATGGATTAAACAAACACGCATCGAACCCCCCCCCCCCCTCACACGCGCGCACACACACACACACACACCCGCGCGCGCGCACACATAAACGAATATATATATATATACGTACGTGTATATTTGTATTTTTCATGAAGTGTTTGTCAAAATCAGGCACTTATTTTCGCATTTGCGTACAGATTGAGCATAAGAGATCTCCTCCTTCAAATTGGCCGGGACATTTTCTAATAATGGTTACGAACATGATGTAAAATATTGCACAGACTCATCACGTATACGTGCATTTATTATTATTGTAATTAACAGCTATTTCTGATAGGTATAAGAATGTGTGAAAAGCCATTTCCTTGTAAAATATTTTGCGGTTCGAGGTAAAATAGGGCAAAATCTTATTATTTATTCAATCATTTTTGTAATGTTTGAGGTTACAAAATTAAATTCAAGATCAACAATCCCATATGTATACGTCAGATTTTCATAATAAAGCGATAATTTCATAAATACATGATATGCCAATACAAACTTAATTTCGAGCATCTTTACATGAAACATATCATTGTGATTCATTAAAAATGAATATACTGCATTTTCATGAACTTTTGACTATTTGCCAAAACATTCTGAAAAAAATCACTTTTATACAATCATGACTTTGAAATAAAATATCGTTGCAATATTTCTCACAAACGAATTCAACGGTCGTTGTAGTATTTAGACAAAATAATTCTCTGAACAATTTGTTAAACGTCACAGTCAGTCACAGATGAAAGTCCGACGAAAAATTAAATATTTCGATAATACTATCAAAATGGAAATAATAAAATGGACTATACGGTTTTATATAACTTCTGTCGAACACAAATTGACAAGAAAAAAACCCAACATTTTAAAATTAAAAAATTGTGATAGATACCCCTGAGGAAGACTCTCCCCAGAGGTCGAAACGGTAGGCAATGAAATGAAAAGATCCTTTTTTATTTTTAACATTGTAATTCGTAGTTTTTTTTCTCATAATTTTTGTTCGACACATGTAACGTCGAACTGTATTGGCCCTTTTATTATTTTTATTTTGATATTATATTACAGTTCGTTTTTAAGTTTCAAACCTTTCTAATTTTGAAAATACAACTAAAAGAAAATGTTTAAAATATTTGATATTAAATACTCGTCTAGAAAGATTTCTCGAGGTACATACATGATCAATATACTATACTAGGGTGGCCCTTATTTTAGATATTTTCGAATTTCATACGGGACACCCCCTAGATCGATTCGAATAATTAAAAAATGATTTTTAAACTTGGTGAAAGCTCTTAATTTTAATATTTAGGGGTGGCGCATTTGACTTGAAGTTTAACATTGGTTATAAATGGGAGAAACCTACTATTTCAGTTTTTTAACTCTCACTTTTCCAGAAAAAATTGTAATTTTTTGCCCATTGGCAGATATATTCTGGAATATTTTTAGGTGAGAAAAAACCAAGTTACGATAAAAAAAAAATTTTTTCCGTCGATTTATTCAAGATTTACTTATTACAATTTTTAGCTCAAAAAATTAAAAAAGTGTCAATTTTTTATTTATTTCCTTTATAACTCGGGACAAATACATTTTACAATTTTTACTCAAAGATATTTCATTTCTTTAAAGATTTCTGCGTAAAATTACTTCCTTAGTAAAGTCCAAATGATGTAATAGAGAGTAGTTATCGCATTTTTAAAGAATACGTTTTTTTGTCGAAAATCAAGTAAAAGAAAACATATTTTAGTTTATCCGCCATTACGCGCAAACAAAAAATCTAATCGTAATGTATTATACAGGATCATATTCCTTACCTTTTTACGGATCGAAATGCCTACTAATAACTTGATTACAAAATTTCTTGTCGAATTATGGCATTAAAGAAATTACTCCGTTTGGCTAGCGTAAAATCTGGAACCGACTTTTTTCAAATATTATTACAAAATTAATATCTCCTCAGGTATTTATATGGAAAACAGCTGAAATTTGGTATTCGGGGGTATTCGAGGTCGCTGATTACGAATCTTATCTTCGATTTTCAAAATTGAAAATAGCGGATCAAATGTTGAAAAGTTACCTGATTCAAATGAAACAAGGTACTCGGAGGTTTTCTGATTTCAGATTATGAATTGTTGATTTTATATTTTCAATACTTGTTTATATTTGGAAGATGTTCTAACTAGGCGAGAAATCGAATGTATTTGTCCCGAGTTATAAAGGAAATAAATGAAAAATTGACACTTTTTTAATTTTTTTAGCTAAAAATTGTAATAAGTAAATCTTGAATAAATCGACCGAAAAAAATTTTTTTTATCGTAACTTGGTTTTTTCTCACCTAAAAATATTCCAGAATATATCTGCCAATGGGCAAAAAATTACAATTTTTTCTGGAAAAGGGAGAGTTAAAAAACTGAAATAGTAGGTTTCTCCCATTTATAACCAATGTTAAACGCGCCACCAAACTTCAAGTCAAATGCGCCACCCCTAAACATTAAAATTAAGAGCTTTCACCAAGTTTAAAAATCATTTTTTAATTATTCGAATCGATCTAGGAGGTGTCCCGTATGAAATTCGAAAATATCTAAAATAATGGCCACCCTAATACTATACCTTGTACTAAATATTTCATATTTAACCAACACACCCTTGTACGTTTGCTATAATACTAATTAAATATTTATTTGTTCAATTCAGTTCACTATGTTTATTCGAGGAAGTCATTCTCCATGATGAACTCATTTACAAAGATTATTTTTACATCGCCTTTTTAGATTTCCAAACATTTATATAACAATCTTCATATCTCAAACTTCAATTTGCATTTTCACAGGTGCTTTAAAGTTAACTTGATCAAAAGTTTCCAACAAAAAGTTTGTGTCCGAATTGGCGTGCATGGGGGAAAATATTATGCTGAATGCACAGGAATTATACACGGAAAAAAATAATCCAGTGAAAATTGCTGATCTTGTTCGAATATTGCGGATTTGACTTTCGTAAATCATATCGAACGGTATATTATTAGTAATTCCCAAACCAAGTTTTAAAGCTTCTACTTGACGAGTTCCGTAAGAATGACGGACATAGGCCCGAAACTGTTCGAAAAAAGATCGCGTGCAGGCAATCGCCGACTTTACTGTTGTTTCTTCGTAGCAGGTCAGCTTTATTAATCATTGGTTTTATAAACGCAGTGTTCCCCGAGCACTCTACGTGCACGGGTTTCGAGCAAACGGACTCGGGTTCGAATCCCCGCCAGTGTTAGGATTTTTTCTTTCTTATTTATTTCAGAAATTCTAAGTGTTGAATGTACAATAGGATGAAAATAAATTAATTTTGCCTTTCCGTTTTAAACTGGTTCAAGAATTTTCTCGAACTGATAAGATAATATTGTTGTTTAGTTCGGAAAATATTTCTGAAAAATTTCTGTAAGATTTATAATGAATTAATTCGTGAGAGATCTCATATTTTCCTTATATCCTCAACATCCATACGAACTTAAACTGGTTCGAGAATTTTCACTAGATTATTTTTTTCCATGTATTTATTTATTATATTATTTATTGTAATATATCATGCTATGAAGGCAAAATTAAATTCAAGGGGTCGGAGGTTTGTTATTTTAAATATATGCAAATCTATGTAACTCTTATTATTTGCTACAAAACAATCGCACATTTTTCATCGCACACTATTCCTTTATTGGAAACACATGCATTTGTTCTCTACCTTTAGTAACTCGAGAGTTATGGGTACTATACAAAAGTTAAAAATTCTGTAGAATTGTACATATACACGTCACAGGTCTAATATACATTTTACACGTAATTTGATAGGACATATTGAAAACTCATAAATAACGTTTTTTTAGAACTAGAAAGAATTTTGACGATTCATACTTATTTACAGATATAACCACAAATTGGCTCGTCGCAAACTACGATAAAAGAGCAGGTTTCAGTTATATACACAATTGCAAACCTACTTATTGAATACGATGGTAGTTCTAATATAATTCTAACTACGTTGTATTTGGCATTTGGAATTTTACGGATAAACAATTAGTCCTTTAAAAACTTTCGAAAAGGCTACGTGCAGCGAACGCGAGAACTTTTGGAGACAGGGTAACGGATCTTGCGATATTGTAACAATGCGAAATGTAATATATACTTATTAAACTATAATTCAGATTTCTAATTTAGTAAAGAATTTCTGCATGACACACTGCACAAAGAAGTTAAGTAAATGAATGGCTTCTGTAAAAGCTTATAGTACCAATATTTAGAAATAATCGATGTCAAAGTTTTGAACAATTGATAGTGTATTCGGACCATTGCACCGCTTTTGCACCGTTTCCTTAAGAGCCCGTGTAAAAATCTGCACTATAATGGTGCGCATTCGCAGTGTTGTGATGCACATTTTTAAAGGAGCTCTTATAGAAACCTTGTAAAAACGGTGCAACCATCCGAATATGCCATAAATCATAAACTTAGGGTATACGGACTTTTAGCGTTATTATATATGCAACATAATTTGATATGTATATGTATATTTTATTATTTTTGTATCATTTTGAAGGTTCTGGGTTTGATTCCCCATGTAGACACTTATCTGTGCGTGGAATTGAACTCACACTGCAATCACCTACCTCATGGTTTAGGAGCGAGGTTGCAGTAAAATTTCTCGCTCATCTGGTAGAGATTTGAGCAACAAATTTCTCATTTTTCGGACAGATTGAGCGCCATAAGAAACCAATGTTGTTGTTTAAGTTATTATTAAAATAATAATAATAACTTAAACCAATGTTGTTGTTTGAGTTATTATTAAAATAATAATAATAACAATAACAACAACAATAACAAACCACGACGATGATGCCGATGACGACGCCGATGATGGCGACAACGAGGACACCAACAATACCAATCGTAGTGAGTGTAGAACGAGCTTTGTTTTGACATCGGGCAAGCGCAGTACCATGTCTAGACTATTTCCACAAAGACAATTCCACAAAGGTGTCTATCAGACAGATTCTCTGAGTTCCTTACTATTTTGCATTTTACTTTTGCTGTTATCCTTTCATCTCTATGTGTAGACCGCCTGGTAAACGTGTACATAAGATGATCAATCTATTTTATATGGATGATCTTAAATTGTACGCATCAGGCGAGGATCCATTATACCGATTTCTGAACATCACCTTCATATACTTAAGAGATACATGTCACAAATTCGGATTGGACAAATTTGCAGTCATCCATTTGCATCTAGGAGTGCTTCAAAGACAGGTCCAGGATGGGCATAGAAAATGCTCCTTTATCGTCAATTTCTCCGCACCAGCAGCGCCAAATACAGTCAACAGAGAGAACCAAAAGCGGATAGGACATATCAGGAACCCATATTCGAAATCCACAAATATTATCGAAGATTTAAAAACAAAGCCATATTTGGAGTGCTGGAGAAAATCGACCAACGTTCTTCGGAATCATAAAAAGCTTTTCGATCGGTCAACAGTAAGCTAATTTCATTGCAGGCCGAATACAGAAAGTAGTGCCTCTAGGATCACTTCATCTACTGAGATCACGTGAGATCCTGTAACCACTAACCCGATGGTTTTGGCTGCCGTAGCGAAATGACCCTCAGGCCATCAGGAAAAAAATCACCTTTCTGGTTTCTGAGTACAAAGGCATATTTTGCAGCCTAACTAAATTACTTCAAAAGGCCTTAAAGTTATAATTAATTTGTAGAAACTACAAGTCGTTACAAAATATTATTCGTGCTTATATTCATATAATACATAACAATTATAGACTCGCAAAGTTAAAAAGTTGAAATAATTAGACATCGTATAAATCTCTCTATTAAGCCACCCAGAACTGGCTAGGATGGGAGAAATATGAACATATTTACGAATACCGAAACTGAATCGGAGATAAGAGTTTTGGACATACTGAAACTTGTACAAATTTTGATCCCTTTAATTACAAGTATTTCAGAAAGACTGCTGCCCAAAGATATTAAAATTTCACCGTAACTAAAGTTCAGGCACGATCAAGAGAATGAGAGGCGTAATAGTTAAGCACATATTATCGCAATACCGAAAACATCCTTAGAGATATCAAGAAATTCTGCCTTGCCAACTGTACAACCTTAATTAATATACAAAACTAAACTTATTAACTTTTCACGTATATATATACTCGGTTTTTAGTATGCATATATGTACCCAGCAAACACAAAAGTAACAGTTATGTAACAGCTATGTAACATTTATGTAACAATGTAACCATTACGTAAATGTTACCTAATTGGTACTTGCTGTGTTTTCAGGGTACTTATCCAAACAGCATTAAATATCCATTGGATATTCGAAATTGATCCAGGATATACACAGAATACTTTGGATGTATTGCAAATATACATGGTCGGCCATAAACATACATCTATTCATAGATATTCGAAGATCTCCAGAATATCCATCAATACCAAATAATTGATAAGTTCTCCAGACAATTTGGCCAATATGATGATAAATTTCTGGAGCAATATATTCCTGCATATACACAAATCAATAATATTAACCCATTTCCAAACAACTTTTGACAACCTATCACGGTGATCCTCGATTTCATTCAGCCCTGACTTTCTTGCACCTTTGATTTTCTGTTTGGAATTGATGATGGGATATTTGAGGACCAATTAGCCGTAAAATTTAAAATCGAAGAGTGAGCACTTTTTTTAACGCGATTTTGTGTTTTAATCCATAGTTTGAATATAATTAACTTAAAGATATGTGTAAAAGGTAATTCAATACTGAACCCACTTTAATTATTTTTTTGATACAGTGTGCGTAAAGTGCGGCTTTACGCATTTTTGACATTTTTTAGGTGCACTTTACGCACACAGTCATTAAAAAATATTGTTCGACGCATGTGCGAAAATGTTTTTTGTACTAATATGAATGCGGACCTCGCTTTCAGCTCGGCCCACAAACCTCACATTCGTAGAAAAAACTTTTACGCACTTGTATCGAAAACTACTATTGTCATACAGTGCGTAAAATTCGAATTTACGCATTTCAGGGAGTGTGTAAAGTCACACTTTTTTTACTAATGCGTAAAATTTCAACTAGCGCGCAAAATTCCCACTATTGCGCAAAATTTCCTCTAGTTCATAAAATTTCCTCTCCGTTATAGTTATATTGTTTTGCTCTAAATCTTGAACTTCGTGACTGGTCCATAAATTTTTCTCCATCTACCTAGATACACATTATTATACCTCTTCTTATTATATGTATGTGTCCTACTCCTGTAGACACATAAGAGTGGGGGACATCTTTGCCAAGCGCCGCCGAAAATACGGGAGCACTTCAATGGTCTGGCGCGTTTATTATTCTGAATCACGTGTACAGGTATTTATAAACAATAAATATTAAGAAATGAGTTTCAGAATTAATATAAACAAACTATAATATAGTTGTTTACCATTTATATCTTTACATAAACAATAAAGTTTTTTCCATTGTTACAGTTACCTAACGTATATTCTATGTTATAATAATACCGGCATTTTCCAGATTTTTTGTTTCTTCAGACTCATAACTTCGTTGATATCGGACTAATTACTTATTTGTATCATTGTGTTATTACTTATTTGCACGAATGTTCGCACACCATGACAAAAACAGGATTCGCAACACGTGCGTATAATTCACGCCCTCCTGAGATCTATACTGAACTGGTGGCTGGCTACGCCGGACACTCGTTCCCGTTGATCTCACTCGGTGCATAAAATCGTACTTTACGCATTATTTGCGTAATATACTATTGTATATTTATTTATTATTATTATTATACGTCTTTATTGTCACAACCAGTTGATACAATTAATAGTACAATAATTGAACAAACAGTTCGCTCAAAGGACGAGCCACCGCAGCAGCTGTTTTACAGACTGACCAAAAAATTAAATTTAAATAAGATATATGCAGGGGGAATTTCTAACCGTATAACATAGGGTATCCCATGTTATTCCGCTCAGCCAATGGCGGTGGAGGAGCACCGTGAGATCCGACTACGTCGACCAATCAGATGCGACCCGGCGTCATGTTAAGAATGTCAAAACAAACATAATAAGTATTATTCCAAAAGTCATTTCATCATCGTAATATTACATTTCCATGCAAAATGACTGTGACAAAATGAAGTATTTGTTAAAATTCAAAGGAAAAACTTGCGATTATACATCACAGCTAATTTTTAATGGCATGAAAAATCAGGCAAACAGTTTACGAAGTACATTAAAGTTTTTCCGTTGACTATTAACAAATAATTAATTTTGTCACAGTCATTTTGGATGCAAATGTAATATTACGAAATGAAAATAACTTTTGGAAGAATACTTACATATTTTGTTTGTTTTAACATTTGACTCCCTAACGCCGCGACGTATCTGATTGGCCGACGTAGACTGATCTCACAGTAATCCTCGATCGCCAATAGCTGAACAGAATAACATGGGATGTCCTATGTTCAGCCGTTAGGAATTCACCCTGTATATGGGACATTCCGCGTGAACCGTGCCACCTCTCTGCCCAAAATTGCTATCGATGGATTTTGAAGTTCAAGGGTGGAAATTGTTCGTCTTGAAGAGAGCTTCCGAAAGCTGAGTGGCATATATGCGCCATTCAACATGGCGTCATAGTTTTGGCGGTTTAAAGGGGCGAATTCAAAATTTGAGATACAACATGGACCGATAAAACGGTGAAAAGAAATTAAATTCATCTGAAACACAGTATTTAGGGGTTTGTAAGGACGCTGATAACGAATCTGAACATAAAATTCTGAAATTCAAAATGGCGGATCCAATATGGCGGACCAAAAATGAGAAAAGTTGCTCGATTCAATTGAAACACGGTATCCAGGGGCTTTTGGGGTGCAGATAACGAATCTGAACATAAAATTCTGAAATTCAAAATGGCGGATCCAATATGGCGGACCAAAAATGAGGAAAGTTGCTCGATTCATTTGAAACACGGTATTCTGGGGTTTTTGGGGTGCAGATAACGAATCTGAACATAAAATTCTGAAATTCAAAATGGCGGATCCAATATGGCGGACCAAAAATGAGGAAAGTTGCTCGATTCATTTGAAACACGGTATTCTGGGGTTTTTGGGGTCGCAGATAACGAATCTGAACATAAAATTCTGAAATTCAAAATGACAGATCCAATATGGCAGACCAAAAATGAAGAAAGTTGCTTATTCAACTAAAACTTTGTTTTAGGGGTTTTCTAGGGCTCGTGAGGACGAATCTGAAAATAAGATCACAAAATTTAAAATTGAAAATTGACTGACTTCATTTATAAATATTTTTTACATGCGTTGTTAAAAAAGCTCTCTGCGTTTTACAGGGTTGAGACTGTCTTCAATGTGAAGTCCAAAGCCCGCATTACTTTTTTTTTTTTAATATTTTTTTTTTTTTTTTTGAATTTTCTTTTTTCTTTCTACCTTATCTATTGCCGAACAATATCACATTATATAATATATTACACTATTTCCTCAATAATTTTGTCTTCAATATTAATATTTTGATCTCTTCTTCCTTAGTTATGGAGGTCTTATTTTTTTGAAATAAAATAAATACAAAATATTGTATGTTATATAAACTTCATTTCAAGGTTCATCCTCTTGATTTAATTTATATTTTATTACAGCTATGGTTTCAGACGAATTTGAGAATCTGTAAACTTTTAGTTCTTTATCTGACGTCACAATAAAAGAATGCCCTTCTGAAATATGCGTTACGGATGGAGCTACAGAAAATCTTTTTGCGAGTATTTTTTGCGTCTTTACATGATCTGCTTTACTATAGAACAAAAATGTGATAGTCGTAAATTTTTTCCGTGCCCATTCAAAAAGATCTTCAAATATTAAAATCGCTTCCAGAGAACTCGCTTGCAAGCTTGCTCGCATTGCCTCTTTTTTAAATATAGCTCCAACTCCATCACACGATCCCTTGCCATGAGATGTAGCATGGAAATGCCATTGAGCATCTATTTGAAAGTCTTCTTTGTGATGAACTAAGTTTATCATTTGGAAACGATTTTTATAATGCTGTTTCGCTCCATCCGTTACATAAATAAGATTTTTTGGTTTACGAAACATCTTTTTTAATAAAGGTATTATCCGTTGCTGTAATATATAAACTGCAGCCGTATCATGAGTGAGAGAACCAGATAACAAATAAAAGAGCGATGTTTTAATTCCTGTCCAGTTTTGTAGTACAATACAGCAACGTGTATTGTGCACTGAGCGTTGTTACAATAAAACTGTTGTGCCGCATTTTGAGCTACATATGCGTAATTTTCAGAGAAATCAATTTCTAAAAGTGCTTCATCGTCTTGTAAAGCACTTTTCCGATCTTTAATATATTGTGATTGATTCTTACTAATGAAATGATGTGGTATTAATTTCTTTAAACCTTCAGATAGTTGTGGTATGAAGCTATCTATAGGGAGGCATTCTTTGCTAAGGGTACACCTGTCGGTACATTTCCAAACACTAAATAACACTTCGTCAATATCATTATCATTAAAAACTGAAGAAATGTAATCAGAAAAGTTTTCAAAATTTGGGCAAGACTGACATTTCTGTATGTAGCAAGTCGGTTTTGCATTTCTGCATAATACTAAGTCGAAGCAATCGGTATAACAGTTAAGTGGCAAACTTAAGTCTTTGGTGAGTTGTTTTAACTTTGCGGCATCAAACATAGATTTAAAGTTTTGATGGATTATACATACACATACGCTATGTATGCCGCTTTCTCCAGCAAGAACGCAAAATCGTGGACGCAACTCTGCAAATTTGGTTAGACCTATCGGAAACTGTGGGTAGTTTTCTTTAAACTGATTGTGCAAAACTTTAATATCTAGAAGAAGTAATCGTTTTGGAACCTTTTCTTTTACTGCATTCACTGTAACCGTAATAACATCTTTTTTGTTAGGCAGAATTCGACTATTATTATCAGATTTATAGAATTCAATCACTTTTTCTGTCGTATCATCTGGTAACTTGTTACCAATTTTTTTATCGGGCATTGCGAAAACCCCCTTTTCATTCCTTAAATCTCTCGCTCTTTTGGCTAAACGTCTTGAAACACAAAATTCAGTCGCAATTTTACGTATACTCCAGCACGGGGGGGCAATAGTCAAAATAGATATGCGTAAAGGATCTCCTTCCGGCAAAGATGATAATTTCTCTTTTATTCCATCTAGAAGTTGTTGGAATTCTTCTTCTCTAGAGAAACAAAACTCTTCTGGCGGATTCGATTCCTCTTCACTTTCTTCATCAAGTTCATCATCAACGGGTAATGATTGATTAGTAAATGAATCACTTGTTTTGGAGTAATTCATTTTCCAACATGAAGTACAAATTTTCGCAGAAACAGGAATAGGTTGATATTTCTGTCTCACATTTTGTGAAAGTGGCCGCAAATCTGTACCTTTGTGGCTCTTTACATTAAAAGGATTACAACATCTATCACTATGGGCATTCATCAGAGAAAGTAATGTTTAGATTTTCAGTATAAATTTTTACATATAATATATATTACTCTTTTTGTACGAAAGAAAATGACATGTACAATCGATTGCTATCCACAGATAATTCCTATATTTTCGATTATCATCAAATCACACTTCTACTGCGAGAAAAAATCTTTCGATTATATGTTTATTATGGTCAGTAACCTATTCCTTATAGTTCCGGCGAATCGCACTTCTTTAACGAGAAAGATTTTTTTTTTAAAAACAAATGATGACACACGAAGTCGTAGCTTATATAAGCCGCCGGAAAGTAAAACCACGCATAACTTTTTTTGTGCCATTTCAGTTGGCCTCTGATGCCTGAAAAATCGATGTTCGAAAAACAAATTTTAATTATCACTGTCTTATTGGAAATTTTATGCCGCATCTTTTTTCTTCTATGAAAAAAATCGATATCTCTTACCATTTTTGCCAAAAATGCAAAAAACCGAATATTTAGAGAACACGAATTTAATTACATTTTTCACTTCAACTCGTTCGAAAACACAAAGTTATGAATATATTTGAATGAAACTTACAGGAAGTGTAGTTTCAACTATACTAAAAACAATAAACTTTGAATGAAAGCGAATTATTTTGTTTGAAGAAAGTTATTAATTTTTTTCTTGTACTGCGTCAGAACGACGGTTTTCTATATTCAAGGGCTTCGTTTAGAAGAAAAATTTTCGGTTGGCAAAAACTGTCAGTGAAGAAAATGTTCATCAGGGTATAATAAATATTTGCACAAAGTAGTTTTGCATTCAGTGTATCCGTTTAGGAAATATTATTAACCGAATATTTTCTGTCAAATACGCGCTAGTCAAGTATTGCTCCTTTGTGTCGAGCGAGCTGCTGTCCTCCCTTTGTTTCTGCTACTGCTCGAAACAATGGGGACAGTTCTTGACTCGCGCGAGTTTGACAGAAAATATTCTTTTAATAATATAATAAGACAGTCTCAACCCTGTAAAACGCAGAGACCTTTTTTAACAACGCATGTAAAAAATGTTTATAAATGAAGTCAGTCAATTTTCAATTTTAAATTTTGTGATCTTATTTTCAGATTCGTCCTCACGAGCCCTAGAAAACCCCTAAAACAAAGTTTTAGTTGAATAAGCAACTTTCTTCATTTTTGGTCTGCCATATTGGATCTGTCATTTTGAATTTCAGAATTTTATGTTCAGATTCGTTATCTGCGACCCCAAAAACCCCAGAATACCGTGTTTCAAATGAATCGAGCAACTTTCTTCATTTTTGGTCTGCCATATTGGATCTGTCATTTTGAATTTCAGAATTTTATGTTCAGATTCGTTATCAGCGTCCTTACAAACCCCTAAATACTGTGTTTCAGATGAATTTAATTTCTTTTCACCGTTTTATCGGTCCATGTTGTATCTAAAATTTTGAATTCGCCCCTTTAAACCGCCAAAACTATGACGCCATGTTGAATGGCGCATATATGCCACTCAGCTTTCGAAAGCTCTTTTCAAGACGAACAATTTCCACCCTTGAACTTCAAAAAAAGGGCAGAGAGGTGGTACGGTTCACGCGGAATGTCCCATATATATTAGTTATGTAAAACTAAATTATAAATGTAGACCCATATTTCGATACATTTTATTTTTGAATATATTACTTCGACCCAGACCACAGTCTGGATGAAATATCGAATTTGGTCAGTTCCTGGAAAAAATTACCCTATAGTAATGGGGGGAGGGAGAGGGGTATAACTACGTCGACACTAAAACAACTGAAACGATATTTTTTAATGCGACGAGCGGGAGGCCGTATAATTCGATTGTCGGATTGTCGAAAATGGTGTTGACTCGGGAAAACGCACACATAGGCCATTAGGTCGGCCGTCAATCGAATCTTCGCATTTGTGTGCACGTCGGTAAATTTGCCCTAAAACAACATTCCAAACGCACTTAAAACTGGAACAATTGTACCTCGCTCCTTCTCAATATTCAACCAGACATACGTTTCATTCATCCACGAACACAGAAATATTAAATCATAATGTACATAATTGAATTTTCCTACCTGCCTCAGCCTCCCTAATAGTTATTCCACGGACCGAAGTTTTACAGAGATGCGCTTCGCTCGAAGACAGAGGACGAAAAGAAAGTACGCACCGGCACAAGTTAAACAATAGGCCTTTCCTATACCGTGATAGGTATCGGAATTACATATTAAAAGAGGGGGAGACATTGATGCGCGAATAATTTTCGGCACGCTTTCATAGCTAAATCGCAGAGGTATAACAAATAGTTATAATGGAAGGGGAAAACATGTAATTCTCGCGTAAACGCACCTGTACATATCTACTGACGAATCGCGTAATATCTAAAATGTACTCAACCTACGGGCTATAGTCCCTTACAACGCCGCTCGGAACACCGCGTTCCATCTTACAATGCGTTCCGTAAGAACGCCGCAGAGGATCGCGAGACACCGCAAAGAAGTTCGTTACACCCCTTCTCTCCTACCTAAGTTACATATGGAATGTTCTCATAAGCGCCGCTCTTTCTTCTAGTTTCTGGTTATATTACATTGGGAATAATCTCGTAAGCGCAAATTTTCACTCAAAAAACTAAAATACGAACTCATTTTATGTTATAAGTAAAAGCTGTCAGTAAACGAACGGGTATTATGGAATAACAAACTCGTGACAGAGTCGACGTTTTTGAACGAGCGAAGTGAGCGAGACACCACGTCAATACTAGTTTAATATTTCAAACATGATGCGAATTATATTCGCAGGAAACTCATAGTAGTTTTTCATTATAATTAGAGTGGTTTTTCGAAATTTTATACTTGACCCATGTTTTTGAGAAATCATAGTGAACAGCTTCCATATAGTGTTCACTGAAAACCCCTAAGCCGTTTTGATATTTCGTACAAAACTGTTTTACATGGAAAAATATCGCATGCACTTTTGGTGTAGCTAAAACGTTCAAATTGAGATAATTTTCTCTGAATTTATCTATATAGTTGGTGGATTTAATACTGTCAGGCAATTCTTGACTACGATGTTAAAGCTTTGAAAATCAGTAACATATTTTAAACAGTCTAAGCAACAGCTTAAACGCAATATTTATATCATATTTAATAATATTTTACAACTAGTGCTTTTGAAAGAAGGTCTTCCATGAGCTATTACACGTTGAACACAACAGCTCTCTACCCATCTATTCGCATCTTCTTCAAATTCTTCCATTACGTGAGAAAACAATGTATTAACGAATCCTGGTAACAAGTGCAATTCTTCAGGTGGAATCAAAACAAAGAAAAGTTTGTAATTACTAGTTTGGATAATAGTTTAACATGATTTTGGTTTACGTTTCTACAAACAATAAAGAATTGCAAACACAACTTACTCTGACTCTAACTAAATTCATTGATATAAAAAAACCTAAGAACTTAATTCAGCCGCTGTCTTTTAATTTTGTTTTCACGCATATAAAACATAATACAAACATAACACAGTATACATATACATACATGTTGGCTTGAGACCCATTTCACATGTATACAGGTGGTTTCCAGGTCGTTTGGTTGGTTTCAAGTTGGACCTGGAAGAATTTTATGTCTAGAGGTTGTTTCCAGACCCGAGATTGGTTGTTTCCAGCCCCGCCCTGCGAAAAATATTAGGTAGGATTCTCATGAGAATTTGAAACAGGAGTCTTATGAGAATCTTGTGAGAGTCTAGAATCGGCTGTGAAAAATGGCAGCTAGGGTTCTGATGAGAATCTTATGAGAATCTCTTCAGGTTCTCATGAGAATCCTTCCTAAATTTTTTCAGGATTAGCAGTGCTCACTAAAGAAATTTCTTTAATTTATTTGTCTTAAAATAAATATACATGTAGTACAAAAAGCAGCATTTTTAACAAGAATCAACGAATATGCCTGGATACATCTATAAACAGCGTTGCCCGCCGATGTCGACTAACGTGCCCATGCCTTATCGAGATCGTATATGTAAAGCCGTCCAGCCACGACTTGGCCACCTTTTGGTAAAAAGAGAAACTACTTCCCTCCTCAGGTCCTCTTGCGCTGCTAGAGCGGAGTAGTTCTCTTTCCTGCCGATAGGAAGACGTGGCATCAATCGTGGCTCGCATCCCTCATTTTTCAGTCTCGCTATAGCTGTGTGTTTCTATTTGGTATATATGCGATCTCAATAACCCATATATATATAAAGGGTAACCAATTTTTACTTCTCCACCAGATTTTCTTGAAAGAAACTCATTTTTTGAAACAAGTTTCAGACATAAGTTTTAGTATTTTTCCCTGGCTATTAAAGCGGTGATATTGAACTTGACCTTGATTGTGCATGTGAAGATTATTTAAAGGTCAAGTTACTTTTTTTAAATCGGAGCGATTTTTTATGGCATTGATTTACAGTTTAACGTAAAGGTCACTTTGATGTGAAAGTTGCAGAAGTCGGTTACGACAAAATATCTCGGCCGGTTTGCGTTATTTGGAAAAATGTAACCGGCATAAGTTTCAGAATTTCGAGTGGGCTACCTGGTTTACGTAGGTAACATTTTTTATATGTTATATATATTTATATATATTATAGCTTATATAATAGCTAATATAAAAAAGCTTATTCAGACGTAAAATTTTGTGCTCTTTTCGAATCCGTGAAAAAATAACAGTTTAAATTTCAAAAAATAAACTGGACCTTGGAATGACCTTCAAGGTCATGTTCAAGGTCAAATTCAATGGTACCGTTAAATAGTCAAAGAAAAATCCATCAACTTTTGTATTTAAGATTTTCCTCGAAAATGCACTCCCGCTGAGTTAATTCGCAGTTCCGGGAGTTGTAAGTTTGACCTTGAAATGACCTTGCCGGAAAAATCGGCCATATCATATTCGGACGTAAACTATTGTGCTCTTTCCGAATCCAGGAAAGAAATAGGGGTTTCCATTTGAAAAAATAAACTTGACCTTGGAATAACCTTCAAGGTCAAATGCAATGGTACTGTTAAATAGCTAGGGAAAAATTCTTAAACTTTTGTCTAGAACTCTTTCCCCGAAATTGCACTCCCGCTGAGATATTTAGGGGTTTCCCTACTTTTGGATCACTCTGTATATACAGGGTGTCCCAGAACTCCGGCATAATATTGCAGTGAGTAAAACTTGACATCATTCTGAGCAAAAAAGGTTAATACCAAAATGGGATCTGAAGCTCAGAATTTGAGTGGCGAGCCATTGAAGTTTAAAAAAAATATAGTTTTTTTTGCAATAATTCGGCTCGTTTTAAAGTAACTTTTACAAATGAAAGCTGATTTTGAAGGTTTTTTTACAGAGCTACAACATACCTTAGAGATCATATGACCTGCAATAAATATTTCGCCAGTTATCGACTTAATGAGGGTAAAAATTCCCTTTTTTTGCAGTTTTTCGCGTCTATCTCATTTCCGTAAAATGCTAGCGAAATATCATATGCAACAACGTTGTAGAGCTTGAAAAGGCGAAGAATTTGCCCCGCCATACGTTTCGTTTTGATGCAAATCGAGTCCTTGGGGATACGTTAAAAATCAGAAAATAAACGAAAAACACGCTTCAGCAAATGCCAAATCTATTTTCGCCTGTTTTCTGATTTTTAACGTCTCCCCACGGACTCAATTTTTATTAAAACGAAACGTATGAGGGGGCGAATTCTTGACCTTTTCAAGCTCTCCAACGTTTTTTTGGCGCCCACCAAATCGGCTTCAAATAACTCAAAAATAATCCCTGAATTTTGTCAGTTTTTTATCTTTACTCCTTATGGCCCCCCAGTGCCTCGAAAATTAACGTTGACTTTATATAAGAACAAAATTTTTTCAGTATTTCTGATGGCTTTTTAAACGCAGTTGTTCTAAAAATCTATCTAGTGAGATATCGTTGCCTGGATGTTTCCCGAAGCAATGAGCCTACTGCAATCAAAAATATCAATTTTCGTCCGAGTTATGCCGTTTGAAATATTGATAATTTTATTTTATATTCTATTTTAATTATTCGCAAAAAATAGTAAGAGTCTAACATATCCCAATTAAATTGCAATAAATTGTATATATATATATATATATATATATATATATATATATATATATATATTATAGGGGAGAGTAGTTCTGATTCGGCACTGCGGGTTGACCCCCCCCCCCCCCCCCTCCACCAACATTCCACGGTGATGGCATAAAATTTTGGTTCAATTATTTCGTGGTTTAACATCTTAGTAGGCACGAACATAATTTATGGCAACAGCTATCAGGTACCTTCGTTCGACGCGGCGTGAAAACGATAATATTTTTTTTACGGCAAATTGAATTTCATTTTTGCTCTTTATGCAAGAGAAGCTGCAGGTAAGCAAATATTTCGAAATTCCGATTAAGAGGGTGCATTTGTTTCTTATTCCGTACCCTAACCCATAGGTTGTATCAATTTGAATTAAATTTGTGTGTATTCTATAATGATGTGAAACTTGCAAACAATCTTAGCTGTCCTGATTCGGCCCCAAACATATGGTCCTTATTCGGCCCCCATTTTTTCCTTGTTTTTGTTGCTTTTATACGTTGTTTCAAATATTGCATTTCCATTTTCGATGTTTTTTCATTATATAGGCATGGGACGTAGCTTAAAACCGAAGAAACCACCCCGAAATATTTCAGTAATTCGGCGCGCTCTAGCAGCAATGAAATTATGGATGTCTCGTAAATGTGCGGCTCGAACTTTTAACGTGCCACGCTCAACATTGCATTGTCAATGGAAAAAATTGAAATGAACCGTCAACATATGCAGACACTGCAATACCAATAGAAGTAGATTTAGAAGATTCGCACATTACAACAGACGGCCTTAAGAATGTAAATAATTCCTTGTGGAATTTCCATCAAGTATTCCTATGGTGTTTCTACGACAATCTATGCGAGTCATATACCGAAGTGCCCCGTTTTTTCTTGGTTCTTCCAATTTCCAAGAATGTAATCGAAAAGAGTTATTAAACGAATGTGATTATATAATACGCCTTTTATTCTTTTAAATGGTTTAATAGTCCAAATTCTGTTTAAAGTCGAAGAATACGCATTTTTTCTAAAATCAAGCGACAAAAAGGGGGCCGAATCAGGACCATGGGTGGCCGAATGAGGACCACTATTTTGAGAAATCGGCAAAATGCAACTTTTCACTTGACCTTGAAATGCGACTCTAAAAGCCACTCTACAGTTTTCTATGTGGATAATGGCATAGAATTGTAGGCAAACGATTGCTTTGCACAACTAAACACTCGCCAGCGTCAATAAATCCGACCTACCCTCTGTTTTCGGCTAAATGGCTTACGGGGTCGAATCAGGGAGTCGGCGTGATGGTCGTGCGGGCTAAGGCGTCAGTCTTAGTCCGCCCGAACTGAACGTCGCGAAGGGCCCGAGTTCGAATCCCCGTCCTGCAATTTTCTCTGCTTATGTCCAGTGTGGAATAACCGGGGAACTTTGCTGGGCGAAGGTACGAATTTGGGACCTCTGCCGACCCCCGTCGGCAGTTATCGGTACCGTCAGCGTCTTATCCGCGGTCGGTACGTCGTGGGTCTTATCTCGGATAAAGATGGGATAAGCCCCGCGTCGTACTCGCTAAGGCACAGACCGCCGAATCTGCTGGTGGTACCGATATTGGGGTAGGGGGGACTGGCTCTGGGTGGGTGTTGTGTGTGCCTATAGTTCTGTCTTGTACTGTCTGTCTCTGTCCTGTACCTCTCCACCCGAGAGCCGACCCGCAAACAGACATATTCGTCATTAACGCGGGGGAAAATTTCCTGTCCTTTGTCCTTGTCCTTTTTGTCCTTTGGGTCGAATCAGGACCACTCTACCGTACAAAATATATATATCACACATCAAAAACGTTACCTACATAATCCAGGCAGTCCACTCGAAATACTGAAACTTATGCCGGTTACATTTATATATATCCAAATTAATTGAATTTTAGTATATTACTTTTTATATACGTCTGAAACAATTATATTGAAACTATGGATTAAAATATAAAATCGCGATAATAGAGTGCACCCTCTTCGATTTTAATTTTTATTGCAAATTGGTCCTGAAATGTCCCACAATCAATTTCGAAAAGAAAATCAGTGATGCAAGCAAGTCAGGGTTCAATTCAATCGAGGACAACCGTGATATTTCTATCTACTTCCATCCTCCCAAAAATATAAGATAGAGATAGTCTGCTCTTTTCGAGTTCGCTCTATCGATCTATACTATTTTAAAACTGAAAAAAATGTCTAACCCCAGATTTTCTTTAATTAAAAAAAAGGGGTTGGTTTTTATGGGTATGTTTTTTTTAATGCAATTTACAAGGTGAAATACACCATGAAATGCTCTAAACTGAGTAACAACAAAGCAGTCGGGGTCCAATCTAAAAACTTCTAAGGGTTGCAAAACCTCCTAGGAAGAGGCTACTTTGAGACAAACGAGGGATGAATCGAAAATTCGCTCTTTTGTTTTTTTGCACTGGAGGATATACATATGTATATGTATATATGTGTTTTCGAGGGTGCTGATTACGGTTTTGATATCCAATATAGAACATTCAAGATGGCCGATCCAAGATGACTGTCCAATTTCGTTTTTACAGTTTATTTTTCAAATGACATGAAATCTGATAAATGAAGTTTTTTCTGATTGAATCTGAATGATTAGATGATGATTTTAAAATAAAAAATATGAATTCAAAAACTTTAAAATGGTGGATTCACAACTGGAATTATGTTTTCTCTATTATCAATTTTCAAGTTTCTTTTTTGTCAGTGCTCTTTTTATACTATCGGCCAGAGTCGTTCGAGATTCAAACCAAAATTGTTTGTGCAAAGAATTTACTCAAAGTTGACTAAAAATTCACCGAACGCCGGAAACATTTTTGGTTTACTTTCGACGCCAAACTTTCATCAGTCGATTTTCATTTAACTTTTACGAAGTTGACCGAAAATTTACCGAATAATGGGTTTTTGATAGCGTCAATAATCGGTTGTTTTCGCGAAAGTGGACCGTAAGTTCAATTGACAAAAATCGAGGTCGATTTATGCAAAAAATTTACCGAATATTGACCCACAATTGACCGATTGGTTTTGTATAGGTCATGTGGACTTAAATTCGACCGAATATTGACCGATTTTGCTCCATTTGACTCTAAGTCGACTTAAAACACGAGTCCACCTGGGCCGATAAGGTACTCAATGTCTTTAGCCAGAACAGTAAATATAACTGTTATCGATTTTTACCGCGTTGAGGTAGACGTTCACTAGAATCATTTTTTGTTATTTTTCTTTTAGATTTTTGTGGGTATTTTTTTTGTTTTTAACTGTACAAAATACATTTGATTTCTGATTGCTATCATTGCACTCCATGTTATTTGAAAACTAAACCGTAAACTCGAAATAGGATAGTCGCCATATTAGATCCGCCATTTTGAATTTTCCATATTGGACATCAAAATAGTAATCAGCACTCTCGAAAACGCATTTATAAATATACTTATGTATATCCTCCAGCCCTGGTTTGTCTCATAGATTGATAGAACGACCTCGAAAATAGTAGACTATGTCTATCCCATATTTTTGGGAGGGGAAAGTAGATAGTAATACGTTGTTGAAAGTTGATGGTCAAAACTCACATTTTTGTAGGAAATGGGTTAACATAGTATCTATGTCGTAATAATTTCGATTAATGAAAACTGAAATTAAAACATTTTTCAAATTCATTGGATGTATTTAAATTAATTTTGCTAACGAATTAGCCGTTCATTCAATACCTACTTGCATTTAATAATCTATGACCAATTCATCGCATTACATTATTCGTTTTTGTTTAATTCAAATCCATGAAATGCACGCGGCTGCGTTTTAGTTATGTGTGTACAGGCATATCTGATGAAAATAGTTTTTTTTTACTGACTGACATGGGAACGCGATGGTTAAGTGGTTAGCATGCTCGCCTCGTAAACTGAACGTTCCTTAGGTTGTAAGTTCGAATCCCCGTCCGGCAACTTTTTCTGATTATTTCCATTGCGGATAATTCAGGAAACCTTGCTGGGAGAAGGTACGAATTTGGGACTGCTACCGACATCAGTCGGTAGTTATCGACACCGTGAATGGTTTTTCCGTGGTCGACGCTTTGTCAATATTGTCTTGAATGAAAATAAGACAATGTTTGCGATGCGCCTGCTACGGCACAGGCCGCCGACTAACTGTTGACGGTGTCGATTATGTGTAGTATTTGTGATTGTTTACTTGTTTGTATCGTCCTGTGTGGGATGATGACTAAACCTTGCCCGATTAGCCATAGATGGCATAAAGTTTGCAAGTAAATCTGACCAATGTATGTATGCAATGTATTTTACTTACTGACGCTTTCGAGCTAGAAAATGAACAAAACCGCGTAATAGAACCGAGGTAGATTTTTTACTTCCATGACACTTCACACCTAAATCGTGGAAATTTGAAAGAATAACTGAGCAATTCTAAGTAAATATTAATCATTCATTTTGAAGGATATACTAAGTGGAAACGAACAAATTCCAATATATGACAAATTTCAGAATGCCCCTTCACGGGAAGGGCGAAAATGATTTTCAACCATTTTTTAATCGAGGGAACAAATTGCACAAAAAGAAATTTGAAGCAGTTTTTGCTTCACACAGCAAGCAATTGTACGCCGTGCGGTTCTGACAAACGTAAAAAGCGATTCAAATTTGAAATCGTTAAGAAAGAAAAATTGATAAACTTGTGCATTTTTATTAATTAAGTTATTACTAATTATGTGTAATGATGTACAAACATTGCTAAAAGTGAAAAAATCGGCACTTTTCATTTTACGGCTTCCGTATTGAAAACAGTGCAAGAGACATTGAAAATGTACTGAACCTTTCTTCTAGAGCTCAAAATTTCATAGAAACAAGTCATGGAGTACCCTGGTCTAACGTTAATAGATTACCCGCCAATAAAGCTTGAATTTTGTCTTACAATTTAACTTATGAATATTTTAGAACTTCCGTAAAATATGATGCATATTCCAATGTTTCTCCCGGCTAGGTTTGCTCGCGGCTCTAAATGATTTCGAGTTTTAATCGCTATTTTGCGTTTGTTGGAACCCATAAGGTGTACAAATGCTTAATGTGTGAAGCGGAAACTGCTTCAAATTTCTTTCCGTGTGAAGCAGCAGCCAGAGGCCGATGTTACCCTGCTCCTAAATTGTTTCATCGTGGCACTCACCCTAAAATAAATACTTGTCATAATACAATTACAGTAGAACCCAGCTGGATTGTCGGGATTCAGCTCCGCTAGATTGGCATTTCTCGGAATCCCTTTACCCCCACCACGCTGCTGGCCGCCTCAGGGCGTGTGTAGTTAGACATACGCATCAGTTTGGAGTTACAATAGGAAGCAGAGAGATTGTCTGTGATTGGTCATGAACGTCACGTGATTACGGTGTAGAGGTGGGAGCAATGCTTCCTGTATTGCCTACAGTCCAGCGAAGTTTGCGGGGAAGACTCGGAACCGACCGTGAAAATCCAGCGGGGTTCTACTGTAGTGCACTTTGAAAAAGTTTTTTTATGAAAAAAATATCTCACCTTAGGATATATCACAAATACGGTCATTTGGATACATACTGTGTGATCACATCGCGTGCATTTTGTGTACTATAGAAAAAAAACATATGTATTGGACATTATGGGAACATTTTCCAAGATATATAAATGGCCATTTCGCCAATATAAATAAAACTCGGGGACATGAAAGGACCAAAACACATTTCTTTTTGTGAGCGGGCTGAAAATGATCCAAAGAGTATCGAATCATGTATACAACATTTTGTCCATGAAAACACCAATCAACATGTATATAAGTCTAATAATGGCCGAGGTCGGGAGGTTCATGTGCAGTGCTCTAGATAAGTAGAATTTGATATTCGTAATATTTACAAAAAAAATTTTGATAAAAAACAGGTTCAAATGTTTGTAGATCAATGAAAACTATCGTACTCCCGCTAGCTGTATTGCATTCAGAAAAGGACTCCATAAAGTTCATATGTCCGATTGTTTACATCAAAAGGAATTAGTTTAAGGGGCGAACAAAAGAAAATTTATAAGATCAATATATCCATATATGGGGCATTTTACGTAAAACGAGCCCCGTTTTTTATACATACCTTTCATGTTTTGTGATCATCCATTACTATCATTCGGGCAAATAAATTTGGAATTTTAGCCCTTACAAAAAATGTTTATAACTCACTACACAATTTTAGAGTATTTTAACATTTCTGAGAATTTTCATAATTGCCTTTATTCGTTATTTTTCCGTTAGTAGATTAAATTCTTTAAAATGAAAAAGATCGTTACTGTAAGATAAATATGGGGGATGTTACGGACAGTTCTTCTTTGCCAATAGTAATTCTCTGATGCACATATATCTAGGTGTTATTCAGGCGTCGTCTTTTTTATAGCACTTTTTAAATCAATACTTTAAACTGTTTCATCCCATAGTTTGTTTTCAATATCATAATTTTCTAGGATTTGTTAAAATAAAAATAGAATCATTAAAAAGGAATGATTACGAAGATAAGCAAGGTATGATTGAAAATAAATATTTTCTTCATCATTGGCCATAAAATGCGCCATTTAAATATTTAGTTTAGGCCTCGAAGTCAAAGTTTATGGCCTCGCAGCGATCGCTCATCATGGGACTTCGCGCCCGTCTTCGGACGCCCAATCTCTAGTTGGACTCACCATTTTACTGCATTACATTCACTAAAAACAATTCATAAAAAGTCCACTTTTTGTTACAGTGTGCGTAAAATAGCGCATTTGCAAAAATGTTTTTTGAACGAATGTGAATGCAACCCTCGCTTCCGTTCGGGGCGTACCCTCTCCCATTCGAAAAAAAGTTTTACTCCCTTGTATCAAAAACTACTATTATGGAAAATGATGAAGAATAGCGATGTTTGTTCCTTGGCCGTAAAAGTGCACTTTACGGCCATGTATCGAAAACTGCTACTTGACGAGAAGGCCCGTGAAAATATCTATACAATTTACATATTTACAAGTTAGTTCTAACTGCCCGTAATGTATTAATGGGAAAATAACGAATAAACCAATATTGAAAATTCACATAATTAAAAAAATTCTCTAAAAATGTGTAATTGTTCAATATTTACATTCTCGATTGATAATATAGGCTAATTACTGAAATGTTAATATTTGACAAAAAAAACGGTTCTTTTTACGTGAAATGCCCCATTTACAGGGTGTACAACTCCAGGGAAAGTTTGATAACTTCTGTTAACATTGGAATTTCGAAAAACACTAAAACACGTCATTCGAGTTTTAAAAACGCTTCATTGCGAGGAGTTGCAACGCCCAGCACGGACGGGGTACGTGGGCCACGAGAGGACATGAAAATCTTAATTGGTAATAGTGATCATAAGGGAGCTCGTTTGAATGGTATTTTTGAGTCGAATTCAATGTGTAGTTTCAAATCAAATGTGTAAAAGTGAATAATAAAAATAAATTAGAGGTCTGCATTACGTTTAATATGGATTTCCGGTTTTCGACGTGAGTATTAGACAGCTGTCAATTTTCACTCCGAAAATCAGAGCGATTACTGCCGCAATCTGACTTCGGGCGTTATATTTTTTCAGAAAATTGGCTAGTGCTAAAATTTTGCCGTTACTGGGACAAATAAAATTCACGTGAAATCTACGTTAAATCTGGCCAAACATCAACATGAGAAAAAGAGTTTAAGAGAAGAATAGAAAATGTAGTGTGGAGGGGGGAAGATATAGATGCAGTGTAAGACGGGTGGAGTTACTTAACAGAAGATATTAAAAAAGCAGTAGTAATTAAGAAACGAAAAAAGAAGAGCAAGCTGGGGGAATTGCCGTGGTGGGATAAAGAGTGTAAAGAGGAGAAAAGAAAACTAAATAGATCGAGAAGAAAGGATAGAAAGAGGAAGCAGAGAGAAAATGAGCGAGATAGCAGAGAATTTAGCAAATCAAAGCAGAATTATAGGAGCTTATGTGAAAGGAAGAAGAGAGAGTATTTTAAAGAGCAAGAGAAGCTGTTGGACAGTATTTAATCACAGAATGAAGCATGGTCTTTTATAAATAGGTAAAGAAAGAATGGAGAAGGGATAAGTAAAGAGATCAAAATGGAAGAATGGGAAAATTACTTTTTGCAGTTGCTGGGAGGGAAAAGTAACAAAAAAGAGAATGATAGAGGAAAGGTAAGGAAAGAGAAAAGATGGGAAATGAAAGTAGGAGGAGAAGTGCAAAAAGTAATAAAATACTTAAAGAGAGTGAAAGCAGCGGGGAGGACGGGGTAAAAAACGAAGTTTGGTTCGCGGGAGGAGCGATAGTACAGGGAAGACTAGTGGGAAGCATCAAAAGAATATAAGAGGGAGGCGGGACACCCAAGGAATGGAGAACAGGTATTGTGGTCCCGATATGGAGGAAAGAGAATAAGGAGATAGTGAGTAATTATAAAGGGGTAACTTTGTCAGATATGGCGTACAAAATATATGCAAGTCTGCTGAATGAAAAAATGATAAAAGAATTAGATAAAAAAATTGATGTAGTAGGACACAAGCGGGTTTCGGAAAGGGAAGGGGAGTAATTGAAAATGTCAAGATTCTAAAGCATATAATAGATAGGTGATTGAAGATAAAAGGTAAAAGAGTATGGCCGATGTTTTTAGAGTTAAAAGCAGCATTTGATAATGTAAATACAGAAGTTTTATGGAAGATGATGGAGAAGAGGGGAATAAGACAGGAGTTAATAGAGAGGGTGAAAGAAGTATACGAAGAAACACATTGTAGAATAAGAATAGATGGAAAGAATCGAAAGAATTCTGGCTGGATATAGGAGTCAGACAAGGGTGTCCAATGAGTCCGACTTTATTTAATATTTACATCGCAGATATAGAAGATGAATTAAGGAAGAGTAGGGATGGGGTAAAAGTAGGAAAGGATAAAGTATGGTGTTTGGAGTATGCAGATGATGCAGTGATAGTAGCAGAGGAAGAAGATGAATTGAGAGCAATGCTTGAAACTATGACAAAATACCTAAAGGAGAAAATATTAGAAGCAAATTTGGTGGTGGGCGAAGAAAAATAGAGGAGGTGAAAGAATAAAAATACTTAGGGTATGTAATAAAGGAAGAATAATAAAGAAGATGAACATGTTCAGGAGAGAGTAGGAAGGCAAGAGTAGTAATGGGATGGGTGAGGAGTTTTGGAGAGAGAAAATTTAAAGGGGATATAAAATAGAGAATTAAACTTTTCGATAGCTTAGTGAACAATGTACTACTTTTTGGAGTGGAGATATGGGGGTATAAAGAATGGAAAAGCGTGGAAAGTTTGCAAGAGAAATATTTGAGATGGGTACTTGGTGTACGAAGAAATACTCCGGGGTATGTGGTAACAGAAGAAATGAAAAGAGGAAAGATAAGAATAGAAACGGGGAAGAGAGCGGGGAAATTTGAGGAAAAATTGGAAAAGGTACAAATAAGCGACATGGGGAGAGAGTGCTGGAAAGAAAGGAGGAAAGATGAGAGTGCTAGAGAGAGTAGAAAAGGTGAATGGTCAAGGGAGGGTGGAGAAAGAAAAGAGTTCTTGTGGAGATGTGAGGCAATCGTAATAAATATGTAATAATATATAAATACATATGTATGATTATAAATCGCGCAATGAAAGCAGCAGTAGATATAACAATGTGCGAACGAATCTTTCTACCCATTATTCAAACCAGATAGAAATTTATTTCCGATATAGGAGTGCTGAACTAAATGCGTGATCACGGTGTGGTTTATTTTATGCGTACCCTTGATAACTGATATTCGACCATATATACAGCAAGGCTGTTGCGGTGTAGGTGTCGTAGAAAGCGTAATCGGCGCTAGGTGGGCGATTGCAGCGCACGATGCTTAATATTGCTCCCAATCTGGATATACCTTTCAATTTTGGATTATATGCAGAGTCAGAAGATATTTTCACATATTGTCATGTTTACTGTGCGTGTCACCATAATAAGAATTAGCAGATCAATTTGATATTTAGATTACCACGAACCTTTTCTTCAATATGTAGTGGCTTATTGAATGATGTTAAGCACTACGCTTATCGGTCAGTTATTAGTATCGTTGTTATTGACATTACCAGTTGTCAGTCAGGATACAAAATCTCATCTAATGTGGAAGAATAACGATTTTCATAATGTATGCTAAAATGCATATATTCCCGCCAATATGAATCTCAACACACTCTACGACTAGTGATTTGAATTCGGCCCAAAACTAGCTGTCAAATGAGCCTCTACTCTACCTATGTTACTATTTTAGATTTTAATCTCCACTATTTCGGCGATTTTCGTAGTACTTTTCGATTCACATATGTAAAAGATTTTGCTGCGAACAAAATACCGATCTCCGACGAGTGTGATTATCACCCTCGCTTTGTTCGTGCGAAAAACTTTACACTCGACGAAGTTCGGTGATTGCGTCCTCATTACATAATAGTACATCATATGCCAAGGCCGCAATTATCGATCTTCAACGATTGTGAAGTTTGTGGTCAGAGCGAAGTGAGGGTAGCACTCACACTCGTCGGAGATCGAAATTTCGCCCATGACCACTAATCTACTTTTTTATCCGATTGTCGTAAGACTCGATAATTCGCAGCCGAAGGTTTTGCCCTAGGCCGAGAAATCGAGTTTTATGGCCGGAGGGTCAAAATATACTATAATTTATTCAAAAATCACTGGATTGTTACGTACTGGTGGTACGTAGCATCCGTCCCACCCATGTTATATCATTTATTCTAATAAATTAACCTAATATCATTTATCTGTCCTGAGAATATTGATGAGGTGCATTCGAGACCGCATCGGAGAAGTCAGTTGGTGAACGGCGTATACACAATAAACGTCACAGATAATAATTTCACATCCTACCTCGCCGCTCTCAAACGTAACACATTGGTGGCAGAAGTGGCCCGACGCGCGCGATTTTTTTTCGCATTCGGGTGTCGATCTCCTTACCGTGGAGTGATAGGACCCCCTCTCACTACGAGGGGTTCTTTTTAAATCGTTATACGCTAAGGTGTTAATTTTAAAATCGCGCGCGTGGTGTAGCTTTCTGCGCGCGTATCCCAAGAAGGACGTTTTATCCTTCCCAAGAATCTCGAGTGAAGTAGAAATTATGAAAGGGCATGTGATAAGTGCCCCCGCGCCAAATAAGGTCAAACTTGCATTAAAAATCGGCATTTGTGTGCCAAAAAAGAAACCGGAAGTATTATTCCGAAAAATTAATTTTTCAAGGAGTTATGGAGAGGGAAAGAAAAATAAAAAAAGTTGATTTTCTCGAAAACGGTCCAGCCGATCTTGAAAAAAAAAATATATGACGTGGTTATGAATAGGGGTATTAAAGGGCATAGGGGGTTAATTATACAAAAAATGCCCCCACAGCTCTGTCACCCTAACTGGGTCCATATATTGCTACCCCGATGACTACAAATTTCTGAAAGTATGAACTCAAAATTCGCTTTTTCGAAAAAGTTATGGAGGGGGAAAGAAAAATAAAAAAAATAATTTTTCTCGAAAACTACTGGATTGATTTTAATGAACTTGAAATATGTTAGAAACGTAGGTAAGACAATTTGAGAGAAAAAATATGATTTTTTTTTTAATAAGTAAAAAACTGATCTGAAATTTTCAAAATTTTTTTTTTGGCATAATTTTTTATGTGACCACCTTTATCTTTTTTCTTGAGGTACCTTACAGTGTCCCCTTTCATATATATTTTTTTCAAATTTAAAAAAAATATAGTTTTTGAATAAAAAATTGTAAACCATGGTCGTCCTGCTTGACTTGCGCATTCGCACACACCCGTGCACTCACGCACGCACGCACTGACTAAAAATACTATGTTATATGCAGTTGAGACTCATGTGTAGCTAATATAAATATTCAAATGTTTTTTCGTGTTTAATGCACAGTGTTGAAATGTACGAAGTTAAATTGGACCGAAACAAAAACCGGTGCTGAGTGTATATAGTATAGGTCGACCTTAACCGATGTCAATGAGATATTTTATTATCCGGTGTGATGTCGGCGTGATTGTTGACACGAGACTCCTATATAGAAGAACTGCGAGGCAATAGGTGACTTCTTCTCCGGTAGGCATCGTTCCTTTTATTCGATAGCCATTTCATTCTCGTTATCGAAAACCCTCCTTTTTTTAGTAGATTAGAAATCCGGACGGTGCGACCTGACACTTGTATATGATATTGTGCTTCGATTCATATAGTCTATGTAAATCGGTATAGCTGAGTGCAGGTTTATATTTAGTATTTTTTACGGAGTTATATCTCTGTGATTCTGGAGAATTTTACTTTTTACATTCTTTTGTTTACATCTGACATTCTTATTTCTTCATAATTTTCAAGATGAATAAGACCGTATTGCTAAGACAAAAGTGCCCTGGTTGTAATACTTTTTTAATAAATACTACAGGCCGAAAAAAATAGTAACAAATCAACAGGAAGCGAATATTTACTCCACTTCTTTGCAGCAAGCAATAAATGTAAATGACATTATTTGTCAAAAATGTAGAATGTCTGTTTATAGAAAAAATATATCTACAGAGAAATCTGAAGTAAATGTCGTCAATGATGTTGTGCCTGATTCGGTAGATAATGATCCCACGTTTGAAATAGTTGAATCAAAAGCATCGGTTTCTTAGGTTAAACGTATGGAAGTTTTTATTCGGAGAACTATTGCAACGCATAAATCATGTTGCTTTTGTGGCGGCACAAAACATTTACGTGTCATTCCTGAGGAAACACGAATAAAAACTTATATCAAAACTCAAATCTACATTCCATCTGGGAATCGATGTTGTCGTATGCACTTGATAAACGATAGAATATACGAAGAAGATCTTATCCAACTGAAAGCCTATTCTAACTACAAGCCTTACGGCATCTGAGTTATCAAAACTAATGGAAGCTCTTTCTATTAGATGTGACTCGACATTGCTTGATAAAATAGGGGAATATAATATTTGTGAGAAACAACTCAATATTTTTACAGGCTTAAATTGGGAACAATTAAACGAACTGAAAGACATGTTAACTTCATTGCGAAATAGTCATTCCCATTCCGTCATTCAAGCTATTGTTGTCTTTTTTTTCAAATTACGGTCGGGTAATTCGAATGCAATGATCGCGTCAATTTTGCAATTGCAAAATGAACACGATGTCTTGAACTATTCGGCCAGTGTAGTGAAATCATTTGAAGATGATGTTTTGCCACTTCGTTTTGGAGTGAATGCTTGTAGTCGGAATGAACTCATTCTAAACCATACCACTAAAATGGCAAAACATTTATTCGATTCTAACGATAAACATTTTTTGATATGCGACGGCACATACGCTAGACATCAAAAAAGTTCTAATAATGATTACCGAAGGAAATCGTACTCTGGCCAAAAGAAAGTTCCCCTTTGTAAACCGTTTACCATCTGCACAACTGACGGGTAAGTTGTAGACATTGCTGGACCTTTTCTTGCGAATCAAAATGATGCCCAGATTTTGGAAACAATTCTCGAAAATCCTGAAGGTTTATCTAAGCTGGTTAATGAAGGTGATATTTTTGTTCTTGACCGTGGATTTCGTGACGTAAAAGAAGTTGGAAGAAAAAAAATTTCGAGTTTTGATGCTTGCCTTAAAAGGAAAAAGGAAACAATTAACTGCAGAAGAATCAAATAATTCTCGCTTCGTTACGAAAATTCGGTGGGCTGTAGAATCCGTTCACGGTGTCATCAAGCAAAAATATCTTCTTCTTAATCATAAAATCGATAATAAGTTATTACCAAAAGGTGGATCATACTTCAGAATTGCATGTTTTCTTAATAATATTTTCGGAAAAAGATTACATTCTGATGTAGATAACTTCGATGATATTCTTCAAAAGATGCAAACTCAGAAAAATGTGAAGTTTTCTTTGGTTGATAAAGCAGAATAAGCAGGATGGCTACGTCGTAAACTTCCATTTGGAACTATCTTCTCAGATGATCTTAATGATTTTCCGGAATTAACAACAAATGATTTGAAAATTTTATTCACTGGTACCTATCAAATTGCTCAGGCTGTTTCCTATTTAGCAGAAATCCTTGACAAAGATGGCAATCTAAAAATGAAATTTGTTAAAGATGATTCAACGACTTTAAAAATTAGAGTTCCGTCCCGTCACATTTCTCGTCAAACCTATAGGTGTTTTATTAAATACGAACCTGACACTATTGGACATTCTGGAATTACAGAATACACATGTGAATGTGCCAATGGAAATAGAACTGTTGGCTGTTGTTCCCACATTGCGGCTGTTATATATTATTTATCACATGCGCGTTATTTATCAAGAATTTTGAAACCAGCTGAGATATTAACTGACATATTCACCACAACTAAAATTGTACCAGTAATCGAATCTGATAGCGATGAAGACTGAACAATTGTAGCATCAGTGAGCGAGAGGCAAGATAATATATGTTGCTTTAATTGTATGGGTAACAACTCCATCTGCCTTAACTGGCTGGATGACTCCTCCATCTTACCTTAAATGGCTGGGTGACTCCTCTAGCTTGCCTTAACTGGCTGGGTGACTCCTCCATCTTGCCTTAAATGGCTGGGTGACTCCTCCATCTTGCCTTAACTGGCTGGGTGATTCCTCCATCTTGCCTTAACTGGCTGGGTGATTCCTCCATCTTGCCTTAACTGGCTGGGTGACTCCTACATCTTGCCTCAAATGGCTGGGTGACTCGTCTATCTTGCCTTAACTGGCTGGGTGACTCGTCTATCTTGCCTTAAATGGCTGGGTGACTCGTCTATCTTGCCTTAATTGGCTGGGTGCCCTCATTTGTCCACCTTCACGTGGTGGGGGTGTTACGGCTAACGATCCGCTCGGGCTATATCAGATCAGGTTCAACCATGCTGAATGCTGGCCGACGGGGAGGTCCAAACTAACGGACATAAAGAAAAAGAATTATAGAACCCCACCATGGGACCTGGGTCCTAAGACAAGATCGTATTCGGACGTAAATTCCGCTTTTTCCAATTCCGGAGTGAAAAAATAAGGGGTCTCATTAAAAACAGGCTTCATACTGAAATGACCTTAAAGGCCAACGTCAAGGTCACTATTGGATGTCCCCCTCGGAATCCAAAAACTTTTCTATTTAAACTTTTTTTTTCTAAACAGCATTCATTCTCATATTCCTGGGTGGTAGTTTTAAATTGTGTACCCTGTATTATACATATATATATATATATATATATATATATATGTATGCATGCGTGCGCGCGAGCGCGTGTGCGAATGCGCAAGTCAAGCAGGACGACCATGGTTTACGATTTTTTATTCAAAAACTATATTTGTTAAAAATTTAAAAAAAATATATATGAAAGGGGACATTGTAAGGTACCTCAAGAAAAAAGATGAAGGTGGTCACATCAAAAATTATGCCAAAAAAAAAATTTCGAAAATTTCAAACCAGTTTTTTACTTATTAAAAAAAAAAAAATCATATTTTTTCTCTCAAATTGTCTTACCTACGTTTCTAACATATTTCAAGTTCATTAAAATCGATCCAGTAGTTTTCGAGAAAAATTAGTTTTTTTATTTTTCTTTCCCCCTCGATAACTTTTTCGAAAAAGTGAATTTTGAATTCATACTTTCAGAAATTTGTAGTCATCGGGGAAGCAATATATGGACCCAGTTCGGGTGACAGAGCTGTGGGGGCATTTTTTGTATAGGTAACCCCCTATGCCCTTTGAACGATCACATACAAGAGAATATACAATAGAAGTAATCTACCAATGTAGATTAAAATTGAAACAATATCGATGAAATATAAAACGTATAGAAAGAGTGTTATTTAACAATTCCTATCATTAATAATAATTCACTCAAATAGAAGTAGAATCAAAGTAAGTTATAAAAAGTATATCAAATTACGTGAAAAAATATATTTCAAGACTTAAATTTCTTTAAAAACGAACAATATTTTAAAAACAATATAACAAATAGTTTAAATAACATTTAATAAATTATAATATTAACATAATAATAAAATTAATAACAAAAGAAAAAAAAGAAAATATGTTAGTACGATCTTCAAACGTCATACATGGAAGGCAAGCACTCTAACCAGTCGCCTATACGAACTTATTTAAACTCTTTGTCGCAAAGCCATTGATAAACTGCTGTCGCACTTATATTATATATTAATTAATTTGATTATGGCGGATAAATAAGAAGTAAAAACCTTGTCGCAATATTTTCCTAACTTTAGAAAATGATTTTGTTTATTACTGCTAGTTTAAACAATGCATTATCTTTTTATTGTAATTTTTACAAAATCGTTTTTTTTTAATTTTCAAGTATTATTTTTTATTATTTTTAAGCATTATTTAAAGCTTCATAAAATTAGAATTAGTAAAAACAACATTCCAAGTATTGGAAAATGGATGGGGATAATTGCATTAGTTACAGATCTTTTGCAAAACATAAGCTACTATTTTATTTACGTAAAAATTATTGTGACATATTAATTTGATTTTTGGCGGATAAAGAAGAATTAAAAACATTTTGGAGACATCTTCCTAACTGTAAAAATTTATTTATTTAATACAACTAATTTATAAAACGTGTTATCTAATCATTTCTGTAATTGATAATAATGATTCGTATAAATAAAAGTAGAGAAAACACGTTTCGGTTTCTTTTTTTATATTATTTTATGACGACTTTTCTGACCCCATATAGGACTAAATCGCGACGGGATCTACAGTTTATGAAGGTGGAATCCGAACCACCTGAGCTTTGGTGTTATTAAAAACTTATAAATAAATACAGAGGTGTCCCAATGACAGATGGCAGAGGCCGGGATCGAACTAAGGTTTGCTGATTATGAAGCCGATACATTACCAACTCATATTCGCCAAAAAAAGTTACAAAAAATACCCTAAATTAGGTTAAATCTTTAAAAAATATACAATAAATAATTTGAATAGTATTTAAGAAATCATAATAACTTCATAAAAATAAAATTTAAAAAAAAAAGGATAAATAAATAAAAAAAGCATCTGCGAGTACGCGAACTACAAAAGTTATAATCATCAGTCGAACGCTTTAACCACTCGGCTACTACAACCTTTTACAAGATATGCTGCAAAACGGCTGATAAACTGCTAGCCGCAGTCATTTATTCGAAGCATCATCACGCAAGGACTGTAGATATTCCGCCGGTGCTCGACTGTGCCTCCAGCCGCCAATCACGCGCAACCTGCGCACATCGGTGCGCGACAAATCCTCGATATCACTGCTCAAGCTCGGTCGGGATGGGACCTTCCCCCGAGCGCTGCATTATATTGTATTTGTAGAGTGAACGGCAGCTGTGCATTTGTGATCATGTGACGGTTGTAAAAGATCAGAACATCAAACCGAAAAAATTGAAGATTAAACTGAAGATTAGTATAATGTGTAAACAAAATTGGGAATTAATTGTTAAATATAAAATTGATTAGAAATAGAAATAAGAGGGAACTTCTTTGGTATTATTACTACAAAAATTTGAAATGTTCAATAAAATAGCAATATATTGTAACGCGACGTTCGTATCTAGCGGAGAGAAGGCGCAATCGGGAGAGAGGGCACGAATTTATGACGCGAAAAATAAGAATTTCGTCGATATTTATTTATTTAATTAATTATGGTTTGAGGTAATCCTCTCTGGCCAACCATATAAGAATGTACATAGAAAAATACAAAGGTTCCCGCACGAAATGAATGGAAAAAAGATGCCGGTGAAATTGTCTATAACTTTGGGAAAATGTAGTTAATATCATCTGGATTAAAAGTGTCCATAGGCCCAAAGCCAAAAAATGAACAGTTTTTGAGATATAAATTTTTCAACATTAACGAATTTTGTTCATTCGGCCATATACCGATATTATACCATATATTTTGCATAAAATATCGATATGAAATCTGTGTCATATTATGTGCGTAGTTGTGTGTAAGTAGGCACGAGAATGCTGTGCACGTATCTCTGTGTGTGTATGTGTGTGAGCGCGCGTACACGTGTGGATTCTGCTCTCGGCGTCACCCAGGATCAACGACGTAGACGTAGCAGGAAGCTGATCCCTTCGGGGTGTCAGATTAACGTGAGTAATCCCCCTAACCTCGTACGTGTGTGTGCGTGTGTGCGTGCGTGCGAGTGCGCCGATGGAAAGCTCTACCAGCCAACCCTGCCAGCCCGTGTTAGCAGGAGCGCAGGGCTTGCACCCGCTAAGACCACCGCTGCTTAGACTGAGATTCCCTCCTAGGCAGCCGCCACAAGGCATTACTTCGAGAAGGGCAGTCTATGCATCAGAAGACCCTCCGCCGATGTTTTGGCTCTTCAAGTGTGGCCGATGTTGGTGCCTTTTTCTTCCCTCCTAATGGAATTCAGCCTGTCGATGATGGACGTAGCGGTGGTAACCACCGCGACCCACCCCTTCTGTGAGGAGAGCAGACATTCCCCAATACGCTCAGGTGTTAACGGCCCACCTCCCGAATACCGGAACTGCTCTCGCTCCGCTGCGAATCTCGGGGAGTGGAAGAGGGCATGAGCCACGTCTTCCTCGACACCAGAGCACTCCGCGCTTTGGTAGACGCGGAAGCGATGCAAGTAGCTGCGAAAGCAGCTGTGCCCGGTGAGCACCCATCTCCGCTAAATTGCACCTCGTCGATGGTCTTCGCGACGATGATTAGTGCAATCGTCTGCGAAAGCTATCATGGACACCCCGTCTGGAAGTGATTGCCCAAGCAGTCCGTCATATAAGACGTTCCAGAGCAAGGGTCCCAGAACCGAGCTCTGTGCCACGCCTCCCGTGATGTTGTACGAGTGCCTGTCGTCATCGGTGTCATAAGACAGGGTCTGGCCTGTTAGGTAGCTTGAGATGGCTTCTCTTAGGTATAGTGGCACCTTAAAATCTTCGGGTGCCTGCATGATGCAATCCCATCTGGCCGTGTTGAATATCCAAAGCAATGATGGCACACATGCACATGGTGTTTCGGCTGCCACTGATGGCATTCGTGGCTATAGCCTACACTCGGCCGATTGCGTCGATGGTTGAGCGCCCATTCCGAAAACTGAACTGGTTGTCGGAAGGACCTCCCGCATCTTCGATGACTGCTTCAAGTCTCGCACAGATAACCCTCTTATAAAGCTTCCCGGGGATGTCCAGCATGCAGAGAGGTTGGCACTAGGATATATCGTCCCGGGGGTTTGTTTCCCTTGCACGGAAGCACCAATCTCTGCTCTTTTCAGACTGCGCTGGGAAGCGCCCTTCCTTTGGACAAGCGCTGAATGTCGATGTGAAGGTGGTCGGGACATTCAGCGCTGCGATCTTCACTGCCATACCAGGTACCCCATCCATTCCTCGGGCCTTACGGATGGAAATCTTTTCAGCAGCCATCTTTAGTTCGGCTTCAGTAACATTTGGTTGCTCGCTGCACCAGCGATTGCCATCAGACCAGCCTCTTCCTCTTCTTTTCATAGTCTGCGGCCAGTTGGTATTCCCGGGGCTTATGAATTGCTCTCTGGTGCAGCCTTCGAGCCCGAAGACACTCTCGACGAATACCTGCGATGTCCTCGTTCCACCAGTAAACCGGCAGTAGGCCGCGAGGATTTGATTTCACGGCCATAGAGGCATCGCACGCCGCTATTAAGGCTCGGGTGAGGCATTGGGCTCTCTCCTCCAATGTTTCCTCCACCTCCATCTATTCCAAGCTGTAAAGGAACATCTCTTGATCGAAGGTGGCCGGTGCCCATTTCTCTGTCCTCAAACTTTGAACCCTTCTTGCTGCTCTACCAGTCATTTGGAGCTGGTACACCAAGGCTTGATGGTCACTGCTCGTGTATCGGACGCTAACTTTTCAGCCCAACCATTCCCTCATAAATTTTGGGTCGACGAAGGTCAGGTCGACTACCGAGGACTTGTCGGTCTTGGAGTAGGTCGCCTTCCCCTCCCCCCCCCCCCCCATGTGAGCGATCTCCAACTCCAGTAACGAGAAGGCCTCATTCCGTCGCCCATGCATTGAAGTCCCCCCCCCCCCCCCCCCCCCGATCACTAATAGATGTAGGGAGGTTCTTGCACTGGCGACGATGGCCTCCAGGAATTCTTGGAACTCGTCGATGGTAAGACTGGGAGGGAGATCCCGCTGATAACGGTATTTGGTGCGTATTTGGTTAACGTTAAAAAATGTTGACTCCTATGACGATTTCAAAAAAGCTTTTATTGAAAAATGTTACTCCATACCGATACAAATAGAAATAAAACAAAAATGGAGTAATGAACGATATCGAGAGTCTCAGGGAAGCTTGCATAATTATTTTTACAAAAAAATGAAAGAAGCATTATATTTTACCTCAAAAATGACTAGTTGTGAGATTAATTATCTGATATTGCAACACTTACCATGTTCAGTTAGGGAATCGCTGGCTTCCTTACAGTGGGAAGTGCAATTAGAATTGACAAAGAACGAAAAAATTATAATAATTATGTAAACCCTCCTCAAAATAAAACGAACGGGCGAACGATCTAATCGTAATAACACACGGTATTCGCGAGAAAATCAAATAGAGAATTCACGAAATTCCTACGAGTATCGTGACACAAGATTTCAAATACCGGACGTTAGACGTCCGCCACCTAATTTTCCAAATAAAAGCAATGATTAGCAGGACGGTGTAACCCTAAGCAGAGGGAACACCAATTTAAACGATCAGCGCGCTGAGTCAAGCCCCAACGGTGCGTCGTGATTATAATTTCGTTTCGGGGTTCGAAAACAATACGAACAACAAACCACATGAAAGTCAAAAGAATGAAGAATTTTATGCGGTATTGAAGCATGGTCTTTAATTGACTCTGGTAGCCAGATAACACCTATTTCAGAAGATTTACAGCGAAAAATTTCACACACTGGTAATATTCCGGAGTTACCAGTAACCAATCTGATGATAACCATAGTGATTGAGAGAAAGGCTACGAGAATTAAAAAACAAGTATTTTTAAACTTTATAATTGACAATGTTGTGACTGACCATTCTTTCTTAATAATTCCGCATTTGTCAACAAAAGTAATATGAGGAAATGACTTTCATGTGCGATTTGTCACAATTTTAAAGTATTCGGAACGGAGAATTATGTGGGTGGGAAAATTTATTAATGACGAAAACGTAAAATTTTCACTTGACCCATCGAGCAGTATAATCTGCTCGAATGATGACGAAGCCACATATATCTTCGTCATGAATCATCGAGATATTCATGATTTTAATGAAAATATGGGAAAAGAACAGATTAATAAAGAGAAGAAACAGGTTATAGAAAAGAATAATGACATATTATGTGATGACGATAACATAATTTCTTATAAATTAATAATGATGATAATATTGTAGGGAATTCGTATTTTATACATGTAATTCATACTAATTTCGAATTCCCTCGTTCCCTTGTCCTCACGCACTTCAATTATCGGTCGTTCTAAAATGTCAGTTAGTCTAAACCTAACCATCGCGTCGCGTCCTTTAATAAAAACTATCAATTTAAG
Source organism: Trichopria drosophilae (assembly GCA_030407085.1). Lineage (NCBI taxonomy): Eukaryota > Metazoa > Arthropoda > Insecta > Hymenoptera > Diapriidae > Trichopria > Trichopria drosophilae. Next base: position 129,179,432 of record CM059582.1, on the reverse strand, counting down.
ATTATTAATGTTCAATTTATTACAAATGGTGTCAGAAGTGGTCGTCCACTTCACACTCGCGCGGTGTGATTTTAAAAAAAATATAGAATTTTCGAAACGCGGCGCGCGTGACGTCCAAATATTTTCGCGCTACGGATTTCGTCCTTGGCATCGATTAATGGATCGTCGGGTTGAATCTTCTTCTACGGCATATCTTCGGAGTCACTCTCTTCATCACCAACCTGTTCTTCTTACCCATTCTTTTGGATTTTTCACAAGAATTTTCCGAAGCAGAGAATTTTTACGCCGAAAATCAACGACGAGAAAATACATCAGAGGGTCGACTACGTTCAGCATGTGGTGAACCGCCTGCTATTGCTTCTCTTCGAAATAACAAGTCGTGATATTTATTTTTTATCTCTTTTCCTAACCTTCCAACTCTAAAAGATTTCCCTCTTTACAAAAAAAAATTTTTCGAGTTTGTCTCTTTTACTAGTTTTACGCATTTCTAAGATTAATAATGTTTCTTTTCATTATTTACATAATAAAGGTATGTCGTTACAAATTTTGTATACTTTTAATTACATCAGTATGGTAGTTGACCACATTTTCGAGAGGTTCAGGATCTATATTCCAAAAAGATTTTTATATAATAGTTACTTTTTTAGCATCCTTGGCTGTTATGCCTGAAGGGTTAGCTAACATTTTTTTATAATTTATATTCAGTATGTATGACACAAAGGTTGATGGATTTTTGTTTGCAGCAACCTTGGCCGATGTGCCTGGAGGGTTGGCTGGCATATATTTTTACCGGAAGAAGGATTTAGATTGAATGATGAGCTTTTCCTTTTTTTAACAACCTTGGTCGATGTACCTGAAGGATTGGCTAAATTTTTCTTGACATAACCTACAAATTGATTGATAGTTTCTTTGGATATGTTAATCCTGAATAATTTTATTACATTAATTTTTATATGCTTATTGTCAGGAATTTTTATCGACATATTTTTTAAAAAAAAAAAAAAAAAAAAAAAAAAAATTCAATTCATAAATTCTAAACGAATTTTGATTATTTTGTCAGATGAATAAATGGTTAAATAAATTCCCTCGTTCCCTTGTCCTCACACACTTCAATTGTCGGTCGTTATAAAATGTCAGTTAGTCTAAACCTAACCATCGCGTCGCGTCCTTTAATAAAAACTATCAATTTAAGATTATTAATGTTCAATTTATTACAATATAATATGTGATGAGGATGATATAATTAATAATGATGATAATAATATAATCGATAATGATAATATATGTGATGATTATGATGATGATATAATTGATAATAATGATAAAAATGTAATATGTGAAAATGAAGATATATGTAAAAATGAAGATAATGCGGTTAATGAAATATTATGTATTGAAGGTAATTCTGTACGCGTTGATATTAATAACTTACTGAATAATGATAATGCAAGTAACAGTTACATAACCTGTAATGATGATAGAATGGATAAGGGAGACGATTTAAACTCGATGATTCATGACAAAGAATATGAAATTGATCGCGGATACAGTAATTATTTTAGACTTGTGTCTTGCGATACTCTACTAATTTGTAACGCTGTGAACTGTGAAAAACGTCATGATGACGTATTACATAACATTGAGGAAGTCGTCAATACTATTACTGAGATTGATGAGGTGGAGAGAAATAAATTCAAAGAATTGTTAAATAATTACTTGACGTTGTTTAGGGAAAAATCAGGCCCCGCAAAAGGATATGAACACCTGCAGATAAGTCTACGGAATGACAAAATATACGTTCGACGAAACTATCCGGTACCATTTGGTATTAGAGGCGCTGTTAGCAGTGAAATACGAGAAATGTTGAGACAGGGTATTATTAAAAGAGCGGTTACCCCATACGTAAACCCTCTGCGGATAGTAAAAACGGCAAATGGAGGGATTAGGTTATGTTTAGATGCGCGGAAATTAAATGACGTAATAGAAGAGGACAATGAATCCCCCCCCCCCTTGATTAGAGAACAATTACAACAATTTTATGGTGTGTCTTTTTGTAACGAAAAATGGCCGACAGGTTACTTCACGCAAGGCCGCCAAGTTAACCTTGCGAACGCGACGTACGGTTGGGCGTAACCCAACGGGGGGGAACGGGTAACGACCCGTCAATAATATATGTGATGGATAAGTCGTAACCTCGGGACGATACTAAAATAAGCCTTTATTCTCCTGAAGGGAGAGAAACTCATAATTCTCGCGTCCACACCCGCGTTACCGACCTTTCGCATTCTAGTGCGCCGTTTGACGCCCGATGGCGTAGATAACCTCTGGGTCGAGCTTACCAGATAGTGTGGGAGGGAGAGAGAAGGGAGGCGACAATACGCAGAACTGCCAGGGTGTCCCGGATCGAACCGGTACTTACAGAATCGAGGCTGTGTTGACGTTCCTGGCTCCTTCGGTCCACGGCAAGGCTCCCCCTGAGGGGGGGGGGGGGGAATTGGACTCCGAGGAGGCATACACAACACTCACGTGGGGTAGGCCCTGAGGGGGTCTTTCACCCGAAGTTGGATTTTGCCGTAAATCGTTTTCTCGCGAAATCAGCGTCATCCGCGTATGTGTCAATCGGCTGGCGCTCGCTCGGGTTCTCCGCTGACAATAGCTCGCTGCCAAGGTGACACGGGTCACGCGGTCTTCCCGTCGCTCCCTCCTACCCTCCGTCTCTCTCTACCCCGCCACTCCCTCGCACCAGATTCGCTTTTCGGCATCCAGCCTGGCCACCTATGAATAATCTGACAAATTATTACTCTCAGTGCCGGCCATGGCGGTTTGCCGTAATGAGTCTTACGTCTGGTGACTGAGGCCATGTTAGACTTTTTCTCAAAGATGGATCTCACATTTGGATATTGGCAAATAGCCTTACTTGTAGATTCACGCCGTTGTACGGGATTTATCTTTGGGGGAAGGACATATCAACTATTTAGGATACCGTTTGGCCTCAAAACTGATGGCAGCAGCTTTATAAGAGCATTAGGTATGGCATTGGATGATGAATATGAAAAAGAAATCTCGATTTCTATAGACGATCTGCTAGTGGGGAATAAATCGTTTACTGTCCACATCAATAACCTAGAGAAATTATTCTGCTGACTGTCCGAGTGTAATTTTACATTAAATTTAAAAAAGTGCCAGTTTTCTTAAGTGCAGATTCCATTCCTGGATTTTATCATTTCTTGCGAAGGTGTTAACACGGATCCTGATAAATCAAAAGATATTCGGGATTTTGAAGAACCAAAGAACGTAAAAGAAATGTTCTTGGGTGCCTGTAATTATTACAGAGAGTTCAGTCCCAAACACAGTACCGCGTACCTTTGCGAGAATTGTTAAAGAAAAATGCAACCTGGGAATGGGCAACTCGTCACAAAGAGGCTTTTAAATTATTAAAGCAAAGGTTTTTGTCGCGTCTAACTCTGCACTACATTATCCTAAATACAAAATTTATGAGGGGGTGTGACAGCTCGAGAAACCCGAGATTTATATCCGTCGTGAGTCGATGCATTAGTAATGCTGAGGTTAATCATTCTACATACAACCGAGAAGGAGTTACTATCCATCGTATATGCTGTGACAAAATTCCGCACGTATTTAATTGGAGTTTGCTTTGAAATCATGAATGTTCACAAAAGTTTGACATTTTTGAGATCTAGCATGTTTCAAAGTCACCGATTGTTACGTTGGGGACTTTTGTTGTAGCAGTACTCCTTCATGGTAATACATATAAAAGGCTTGGATTAATGTGCTAGCTGATTATCTAAGCCGAAACCCCGAAGGGAAATTTGCACTTGAACCTCAAAAAACCATGCTAATAGCATCGATTCAGGACGGAAATAATAATCAGGATTCCTCTGGATTGGGTTTAACAATCTGTCGCTTATATAAATAAATAATAAATAAAAGGTGATGTGACGAAATTAAGAAAAGGGACATAGAAGAAAGACGTAGCTTTTGCTAAAGTAAGGAAAAAGTGTTTTGACTAGTTAAATAATTATTTATACAAAATTCATAACGACCTTTTATTTCATAAATACGTGGGACAAGAGCAATGGCAGATTGTTGTCACACAACAGATGCAAACATATTTTGTAAAGAGTGCCCATGAGAAAATGGGCCACTCGGGAGTTTATAAAACTGCAGAGCACATTAAAAAATTCTTGTATTGGAGGGAAATGTATCAAGATGACATCAAGAAATATGTTGTATCCTGTGACCTATGTCAACGCACTAAATATTTAAACGTGTCTATGGAAGGTGAATATGACATGCTGCTTTCCACGGGTCCAACAGATTTAGTGACAGTGGACTTTTATGCAACATATTTTTGTGGTTCTCGATGCATTCTCAAAATATGTTAAACTCTATTCTATGAAAAAGACAACCACTCGCGCCAGCCCGACTAAAATTATAAGAGACTGTATATTCTCAAATTAGGGAAACGGAAAAGAATATTGAGTGACCATGGGTCACAGTTTACAGCGGATGCATGGAGAAATGAATTAGAGGCATTGGATACTGGGGTACACTTTAGTACGATTAGACACCCTCAATCCAACCCTACCGAACGTGTCATGCGAGAGATAGGGAGACTTTTTCGCACACTCTGCTCACAAAAACACACGAAATGGGTGAGCTTCGTTCCGGAAATTTAAAAACTGCTTAATATGACGACGCACCACTCGACTGGATATGCTCCATGACAGATACATCTTGAGGAGCCAGTCCAGAATGATGTCCAGAAAATTATAAAATTTCCGGTTGGCAGAGAGATAAACAAAAATTATGTGTTGCTCTCGGCCCATCAAAATCTGAAACGAAGCTACAAAAAGCGAAAAAAATGTCAAAAATCGGTAACGAAGATTCAATTGCATGTGGGGGATAGGGGTTTATTATGGGTGCCCCATATGTCCAATATCTTAGGAAAAGTTACAAAAAAATTCTTTCATCTGTTTGAGGGTCCATACCTTATCTCTCGACAAATAGGAAATAATACTTTTCTCTTTAAAAATCTAGCAAATGACGAAATTAAAGGGACGTGCAATAGATCCAATCTTCGGAAGTATTTCTCACCGGATATTGAATAAAATCCATGGTTTTGCTGAAAAGTCGAGGTGAATTAAGATCGTCATTATGTATATTTAATGAAAATCACTGTAATCCGGGGATGGTATAAAACACGTGCATATTCACTGTTCGATACCGGCACGATGCGAACCCATGTGAATCGGTTTTCTTTCCCGGTCGTTTTTTTTACGATCCCTGAAAAGAGAAGGGGCCTATTATAACGCGACATTCGTATCTAACGCCAGAAGGCGCGATCGGGAGAGAAAGAACGAATTACGACGCGAAAAACAATAATCTCGGCGATAATATCTGAACGATTTTCACACGTGCGCGACCGGTTACCGATATTACCGAGCAGCCCGGTCCATGTTCCGTCCTTCTTCGACGATGAACGGATGATGGCAAGGCGCGCCGAAGGGTCTCGAAGGATACCGAAACGCGCCCAATATGGCCGGACGAAGGATCTTGTCGGAGTCGGGACCAACCTAGCGCCACATGGAGGTGCCGCGCAGATGTAACCAAAATTCAAATGACGTGGGCGGGCTGTCACTTTCGAATTCGCAAATGACAATTGAAAAAGTGACAGTTCCGTCCGAATTCTTACACAGCGGACTGTAAAAATACACAGCGGTACTCGCTCTTTGCTTTTCGACATCTCCGCCTGGATCACCACGAAGGAGGCCCTCGTTATCAATATGTTCCATAACGGGACAAAAATCATCAAATTTTGTACTCGACACTAGGAGTGCTGGCGAATAATTTTGGAAACGCTACAACTTTTTGTTGACTTCGACTTGGTCGGTCGAAGTCCTAGGTGAGGGCATTTTCCCCATTTCATGAACCTTCATCTACAAACGTGACTGTCGCTTTGTTTCTCCATTCGACTAAGGGCGAAAACCAAGAGTGGCGACACGTCCAAGGGAGACTGGGGAAAAACGTTCGACGAACACCGGAGGAAGTATGGCCATCAAACTACGACAACGAGGAAACATAATTATAGAATAGCCAGCAGCCAGAAAAATTACATAGGTGAACCAAGGAAGGAATAGAAGATTTTGCCTTCTCTCCAATCGGTATCGTTCGTATTTATTTTATTTGTATAATCTGTTTGTGGTCTTTCGTTGAAACGATAATGCATAATTTTTTTAACTTATCTTCGCGTAAATTATTCCGCCGTAAATATCGTGAGGCTATTGTAATCGTCAAGTTTTTATTTCCTTTCTTTTATATGATAGACTCGATATTTTTATATATTATGAATTTTATTCTTTTGACACTAAATTCTAGGTGACTCTTGTATTTATTCGTATGATAATTGTCAAAAAGAAAGTGGACGATTAAAGAACGATCATGCTCGCGTATTTATTCCGTTTTCGTTGAAGTAATAACGACATTTGTAATTACCGAATTATTTAATTAATGACAATTCGCTTCAGATAACGGCAACATATAATTAAAAAATATAAATGGGAACAAATGTATTCCATGTGATAACCATCAAGAAATAATAAATAATTGTATACACGTATGTCTATGTGTGTTTTGTAACAGAAAATCAATTGTTACAGTATGTATTTCAGTACAGTTCGGTTTCAAACTAAGCTGTATGTTAAGATTAAGTTATTATCTATTAAAGAAAACAAGCCTCAGGTGTGCCCAGGTGTGTTTTCAAAAATATAACAGAATACTCAGTTCAACTGTTATAATAACAAATCAAAGAAATAAATCTAGTGGATGTTGTAAGTATTTTCGTGAAATAGAAGTAATTATTAGACAAATGAAGCAACAAGACTATAATAAAACAACACAACATAGGATGTGTTGGATAGGATTAAACATTACCTATGTATTCTTTAACGAAAAGGGGACTTGCAGATCGCTGTGGGGTTTGGTACCTTTTGAGATTAAAAGAGAGAAGATTTCTGGATTTCATTTTTTTTCATTCCATTTGCGTTGGCGTCGGTAACGTGCCTCTCGGGCGCTTTTCCATCGAATGTTACCTATCGGATTTTGCATCTACAGAACTTTTTCATTTCCAATGTAGATGGTGTATGAGGAGCTTGTTTCCAACACCTACCAAGTTACATATTTTTGAAAATTAGATAATTTTGTTGCTACTTTACATAAGTAAAAATGTATTTGGTAATAAGGAGAATAGTTCTAAAAATGTATAATTCTTATTCATGGCACAATTACATGTGTAAAGAGTACACAGTTCTCTCTTGACAGAACAACACCTACTGTCACTGTATTATTGAATATTATTCTCTCGGTTTAATTGATAAATGTTTATATATTTGGGTATATTACATATAAGTTCAATTTCAGCCGAAACTCAGTGGACTTTTTGTGGAATGTTATCGGAAAGTGTCGAAATTTTATTCATTTTTTCGATTTAAGAATAATCTTACTAATTTCAGTAAACCGTTGAATCGTCTTAAATTCGTGTCATAGTGTGTTATTATTGCCAATTGCTAGAAGTATGTATATGTTCCACACGGATATAGGACTGAATACGCTGCTTCATCGGCTTACCGATTTTGGATGAGATTTTATGATTGCCCCTTCTACTTAGTTTACGCCGGCTACGGCATTCGTAGTCCAGGCAACCTGTCACGGTCGAATGTTAAATTTGCACAAATTAATATCCAAAAACAAAAATTGAGTTTCTATTTCGTGCAACTCGATCCTGAATGCCGAACTTAACAAAAAAAATTTCAAAAGTTGCAAAAACAGGTTTTTCGTAAATAACGCGAAAACTGCAGCTGGAATATCAAAAAGTTAAAGGAGAAAGTTGTAGATATCAAATGAATCTATAAATTTGTTTGTGTGATAATTATTGCTAGGTGGCGTACTTTTCAAGTTATATCGAAAAAATCGTGAGAAATCGAGACCTCTAGATCTTGTGAACCGTTACAGTTATAAAGTTGTTGCTTCCTGTAAAACGTTGAATGATGAAAATGTAGGGTCTGACACGCTCAAAAAGTGCATTTTTGAAATTTTAAAAAATATCGATTATTTTTCGAAATATATCGATTTTTAGAGAAAAAGATACGCTCATATGTTGGCTAAATCTTCGCAGAGAATGATCGTAGAGCAACGAATAAGGGCGTATTTTCTTCGGAAATAGTAGTAGTTTTATCTTATTGAAAAATTTTAACGAAATATTTCATTGTAATGGACAAAAATGAGTTACAAAAAATCGTACTTTTCTGTTTTTTGGCAATCAATTAGTCAATTTTTAACTAACACTGAAGATGGTTGTGGAAATGTATACAAGACTTTTTTTAAGAATTTAAAAAAAAAGTTTGTACGACCTTCGGGAGCCGAGATAATTTTTTTTCTAATAAATATAGCAGACGCAATAAACAATTTATATCGTTAGGCCTGTTGCATGTCGCTGTTGAATATTTATATTTCAAACAAAATATTACAATGGCCCAAACCCATTAAAAACATGACAGATTGGCCAACAAAGTTCAGCGCTTAAGCGCAGATAGCGACGGATGGCATGGGAGAAGCGCAGCTCAATCGTCCCGATATTTGAATTCATGCGTTAAGTCGGATGAACCTTGAAAAAATGCAATGTGTCGGCTTGTCGGTAACGTACAAAAATCATTTTATACTTATAGTGTGGTAGCTGGACGAGATAAACACGAAAATGCATTTTCTTTTACTGTTTTCATCATAGTATAGCATCAAATATATGATTTTTTGTTGACATTCTTGCTGAATACAAACAGTAAAAGTATATATATTTTCATGCTATTTGTCGAATGTAAAAAATGTATAGATATTGATTAATTCATAGAAAAAATATAGTAATATTGATTAATATATTTTTATTATTTAAATTAAATTAATTAAATTAAATTAATTTTAAACATCGATTCTTGCACGCTTCGTTGGAGGTACAGATGCATTTGATGAATTTGATGTATTCAGATCAGCGTTGTCGTCGTTCAAAATAATATAATTTTTTAATTAAATAATTAATTAATTAACTCATTTTTAGTAATTTTATAATACTCAACATTAATTTGTTCGGTGCATTTATTTTATATATTAATAATAATTATTATTATTCATTTTACAATAATTTGTTTCAATTTCAATAACATTTTCATATAAATATTTACATATTAAATAAGACGCATTTTTTATACTTTAATATATTATATAATAGTCAACATTATTTTTTTCGGTCAATATAAGGTATTAGAAATTGTACTATTTGTCATTAATTTTTTTCCACTTTACAGATATATCAATCATAATTATAATATTGTTTACAAATAGTACGAATATTATATTTAATATAAACGAACGATTTCTTATATTAAAATTACTATTTCGACCCATGATATGACTTTCGGGCTCTCTACTGTACGCAATTTTCAATTCATTTCGATGTAATATGCGGATAAAGGTAGGTATTTTCATACTCTACAAGTTTCATATTAGTAATTTTTCGATTGCATGTGTAAGAAAAAAGACAGAAACGGAAAACGCGCCGAACTGGGCCCAGCCGGCGCACGGGGATTCTGCCTTTTATGGTCAATTTTTGACTAATCGGATCAAGTCACGGCACATTTTTCTTCGTCTTTTCTAGCTCTGGTGCATTCCATGTCAATTCAACACAACAATTTTTGTGAAGGCTTGGGATTTGGCTGTAATTTAGCATAACCGATTCTTGGATTCCTCATGGGTTTTTTAATAATTTCTTTTTGGCGTTATTATTTTACGCCCTAAATTCGTAATATAGGATGTAAAATAATAACACCACGAGGAAGATCGACAAAAAAAATATCGAATTTAGATATTTTAGATATAAAAAAAAACATGCCAGGCACTTCGGGTGGCGGCTCCATTGTTCCCACCGCGCCGATAGTGCGTTTTATGATTAAGTTTTATTTTTTTTCTCGAAAAATCTACTGTATCCTATCCTAAAACTTCCAGGGCATGTAAATGGGCACACTTCTGGCAAGATTTGGTGAAAAAATGAAGGAAATTGAAGCCAGCATATTTTTAATACGACGTTTTTAATGTTTTAATTACTGATTTAAATAGTTAATTAAAAAAATTTGTTTACGTTAATATCTCAAATTAAAGTATATTTAAATACGAACAACATAAGACTTTGAACATTAAAATCGCTTAAGTAGAACCGAAGTTATCGCATTTTGAAAACAAAAGTAAAAAAAAATTCGAAATTGAATATGCCATTTTAAAAAATTTTTAGAAAACACTTGATAATAGTGTGATGGGAGAATTGGGCAAGTAGGCCATAAGAAGGTCATGAGTGAAAGGAGGATATTATAAACAATTGCATATATTGTTATTATAAATTTCGAAAGCTGTGAAGGTCGAAAAACATAGGTAATTTATTGCGTCAAGCAATATTTATTATTTCATTTTATTAATAAATTGTCCTGTTTTTACATTATCGTTGAAAATGACGTCTTTCTAAGGCTTGATAAAATTCAATCAAAGAGATTGAAAAGTGTTGGCCGTTAGTATTGCCATTAATATGTAAATTTTAAAATCCCACTTTCCAAATGAGGAAAAATTTAATTTATTAATACGTAAAGGGGGTTTCCCTTACGATTACATAACCGAAAATGAGCGTCCTAGATCCATCATTTGTTCCTTCTCGAGACAAATTTTCGAATAAACTGTACGAGTGTGATGTCAGTGAGAATGATTTTGTACATGCGATGAATGTGTGGAACGTATTTAAGTGTAATACTCTGGGTGAGTATTCAGACTTATATTTGAAAACAGAAGTCCTTCTATTTGCGGATATCTTTGAAAATTTTCGCACAACTCTGTTAAAATCTCACCGATTAGATCCTGCACATTATTTAGGGAACGCGATAGTTGTGTGGTTAGCATGCTCGCCTCGTAAACTGAACGCCTTATAATTTAGGAAACCTTGCTGGGCGAAGGTACGCATTCGGGACTGCTACCCACATCAGTCGGTAGTTATCGACACCGTAAATGGTTTTTCCGTGATCGACGCTTCGTAAATATTGTCTTGAATGAAAATAAGACAATGTTTGCGATGCGCCTGCTACGGCACAGGCCACCGACTAACTGTTAACGGTGTCGATTACGTGTAGTATTTGTGATTGTTTACTTGTTTGTATCGTCCTGTGTGGGATGATAACTAAGCCTTGCCCGATTAGCCACAGATGGCATAAAGTTGGCAAGTAAATCTGACCAATGTAATGTAAAAATTATTACACTCTACCTGGATATACTTGGGAATCTGCTCTCAAGCATACTCAAGTAGAGTTGGAATTACTTACAGATATCATGATAATGTTTCTCGAGAGCGGTATGAGGGCAGGTCTTTCTCAATGATCAAACCGGTACGCGAAGGCAAATAACAAATACATGTCCGAATGTACCGGAGGTTTCGAATGAGTAGAAAACGTTGACTTTGAAAATGTACCCGATGACTCAGCAATTGGATATATTCTCAAAGTCGACTTGACCTACCCTGGAGAAATACACAATAAACAGAAAGATCTCCCGATGTGCCCCTAGCGAGCAGTTCCGCTCGGTTCAAATTTTCATCGAATAGTAATGTTTGGTGAAGACTTGGTCGCGATATAACTAAAAAAAATAGAAGTAGTTATAGATAAGCCTTTATATGTCGGAATGGCTATTTCAGATATTTCTAAGACGAAATTGTACGAGTTCCATTACGGTTACGTTTTAGAAAAATTTTAAGAAAAGGCGCAATTGTTATATACCGATACCGATAGTTTAATTTATGAATTTAAGTGTGATGATGTATATGATTGTATGAAACGCGATATTAATATGTACGATGCGAGTGATTATTCCAAAAATAATGAGTACGGTATGCCGCTAGTCAATAAAAAAGTTTTAGGGTTAATGAAGAATGAATGTAGTGGAAAGATAATGACCGAGTTTGTCGGACTCAGGTCAAAAATGTATGCGTTGTATGTGTTAGGCGAAGGTGAGAAGAAGAAAGCAATGGTGTAAAAGAAGTCGTCGTCCGAAAAATAATCACTTTCGACGACTATCTGAACTGCCTGCAAAATACGTCTACAGTTACGCGCGAGCAGAGATGTATAAGTTCAAAATGACACAACGTATGCACCGTATGTGAGAAAAAAATTGCTCTGAGTCCCCATGATGATAAGCGATATTTAATTAAAAATTCTACCGACCCTTTACCGTGGGGACATAAGGATGTAATGGAGGTAGATGTATGATTTATGTACTTGTATATATGAATATGTATATATAAATGGATTTATGTAAATACGCATACAAAAATATTAATAAATTAACCAATATAAGTTTATTCTTACCTCTTTTTCCCGCATTTTTTCTCCGCATATCCCGACGAAGATGTAGACTTCGTATTCCCCAACGACGTTGCAATATCCTTGTTGCCCTTGTACAGTAATTGCATTTAACTTTGTATTAAGTAAAACTCGCTTCCAATTATTAATTCATCATTTATTACACCATCTTAGTCTTAAAGTAATATATCTTCCTTGCCGATCCACATGTTATACTTATCTTCAAAGCCCTACCATTTAACAGACACTTTAGAACCTTTATGACGTAGAATTTTTTCAATCAGATAAAATTCATAAAATCCACCTGATTTTGCGTTTCCTGTATTGTCTTCTAGTAATTATGTTACTGGGTACGTTTTTTTAACTTTTATTACTTTAAAAACTTCAGTCGTCGAGTTTGGTGTATATCCCTTTTCAAATATAGGTTTGAGTTTAGTAATACGAACTTGTTGACCTACTTTAAACTTTGGATGAATCTTTTCGTTCACAATTACATTATACACACGTTCCAATAATTCTTTTTCATTGTCTTTATAATTCCTAAATTCTACTGCCAAATCACCGATTCTTGTAGTTCCATCTTCTATACGAACACCATAAATTGTATCAATGATATCACTTTTCTCACGAATATTTCTCATCAGTAAAGTTAGAAACTTATTTGATAACCTTTCTTCAGCATGATATGTAGGTGTTTTAATATCACTGCTAAATGTGTGCTCTAATGGGGTATTATATCCATCAAGCATATAATCATCATCAAGATCGTTAACATCATTAGTTTTGTATGCTATCTGTTACTTTATCATGTACGTTTATATCATCAATCGCATTTTTGTTGATCGACATTGTTGTAGCGTCTACTATTTTTTTCCAATGGACTTATCAGAGGTTTGAGCGTTTCATTTATCGCAAGGTCATGCGTTTCTTTACCCATTTTTAATAATCGATGTTTTCAGCAAATAGAATCGCAGGCATTGACAATTTGCCGTAAAACGTCTTGCTGCTGTTTAAGTGGAGAAGACATGTTAATGTATGCAAGACGCACTCTACACTGACTTGTTATATCAATTTTTGTTTGTTATTAAAATTATTTATGCTTATAAAACTATCAAAACCTTTTCGATACCTTCCCCCTTCTAATTCACTATCTTTATCGATGACAATAAATACATACTTTTATGTCCAACATTGGGTACATATATATTTAAAAGTGTTGTATGGCATATCTGTATTTGCATGATCATTATACGCGCGCTTAAGATTCATTTCATCCTGTCTAAAGAGAATCCAAAAGTTTACGTTATCTCTAATAAGATGCTTGGGAACACGAGCGTACGTTTCACTGAGATAAAAGCAATCAACGTAATTATGTCTACCCATACAAAAGAAGGATCTAATGTTATCTTGCTTCTCGTACGCAACATCATCAAATATAATAATAGAATTTGGCCTGGCCTCGAAGGGTGGTACTATCGGTTCATTGTCTTTAAAAGGAAAGTATCCTATCCCCCCCCCCCCCCACGGAGTCAAGTAAGTCTTGTTAAAATTGATATTTCGGTTAATTTAACGATTTCGAATATACATGTATATTTTCAAACTTTAGCCCATTCTGATCATTGATTAGACTGAGTACCGTATTTGTTTTTCCGCAATTAGACGGGCCACAGAAATGTGCACGTATACTATTTGGCAACAAATCCCCATGTCGTTTACCATTAGTTATATTATTTTGAACAGACGATGTTATATCATCAAAATTGATGATTGGGATTTTTGTTGGTTGTTTATGAAATCGCATTTTGATAATAGCTGATCATAAAAGTATAAGTAGCGCCTTATGTAAGTCATTAACTGTTTGATATTTGCATGATGCACATTTTAAAATAATTACATATATAAGTAAAAACAAGAAACAAAATCGGATAAAGAGTGGGAAAGGATTGGTCAATTCTTTAATTAATAAATTACGGTAGAAGCGAGGCCGATCGAATATTAGCAGAGCAGGCTTGGAAGCGAGTTTTAGCAAAAGACGCAAGCATTGCAGAAAAGCCGGCAGCTTGGGGTGTTGCAAACACAATGAAACTAAAACGTAAATTAGACATGGGACTGAAAAAGAAGAAGAAAATGTCAAGAAAGAAAACAACATTATTGCGGCTGCTAAAATGTCAACGTCACCAAGCAATAATGTTCAAAGTGTCATATCGAGCGCTTTAAAGGGGGGACGTAAAGCAGTAAGAGAAGCAGGTGGTAAGCGATTCATTAAAAAAACTCGACAGCTATTGATACCTTCAAAGGTTGGAGGATTCTTGCCTTTCATAGCACCCATATTTGCAGGATTAAGTGCTGTAGGTGCATTAGCCGGTGGCACAAGAGGTGTAACCAAGGCTGTTAATAATGCAAAAGCTGCTCAAAAGCAGTTACATGAAAATGAAAGGCATAATCGAGCTATGGAGGCAATAGCTATAGGTAAAGGGTTATTTATATCTTAAACCTTATAAAAATGGTCTAGGTTTAAAATTAAAACCATATAAAACGGGATTAGGTGTTAAATGTAGAAGAAATCGAAAAAAATTGTACAGCTACCACATCGAGCCCTCAACGATGTAGATATATTAGGATATTCGAAAGAAGTTGGAATTCCCAATTTTAGGGGTGTCTTTATGCGTAATAATTTACCGAAGAATCTCCAAGTTAATTAAATTGCAGTCATAAATTTAGAATATGCAAGCGGTCCGGGGACACATTGGGTAGCATATCGAAAACGTGGTTCTAAAGTCGTTTTTTTTTGACAGCTTTGGAAACGTCACCCCACCTGCTGAGTTGGGAAAATATCTCGGTGTAGGTAGCATTATGTAAATCCGTTTTAAGACTATACCACTTTTGATTGTGGACATTTATGTCTCAAATTTTTATGCAATCAGCTGTTTTGCCCAAACAAGTATCAGTTGTATAAATATATTGCATAAAATTTTATGATAATCAGTGTAATTTGAACAATCAGTATGTGTTCACTTATGTAGGCAAAAAAGGTAGAGGTGCTGGTTCGGTATCAGCACACGTGGGATCGGATTTTGAGTGCAATGGTTCACAAAAAAAAAACACTCCACAAATTGTCACTGTGTATTTAAATTCTTTATTTAAGTGTGATGCACTTTCAACTAAACTTAATTTCGAAGCAAGTTCTAGATTCAGAACGAAATCACAAGATCAGAAAACTCGACCGAGAACCAAAATTTAATAACTCGCAAGAAAAGAAACGTGATCGATAGCGTCGGCGCGTTTACAAAATTAAATGCGGAACGAAGTTGAGCGTTCGGCTACCGCGCAGAGATCGCCGACTCGAGGGGGACCGGAAAACGCGCTGAATGAAATTCGCGAAAAAAAGAGGGCACTCGTTGTGCCGGAAACAAATAGCGACTTGCCTAGTGCAGAATGCGCAGTTATTTAATTCTACATATTCAAACATACCGCCCCCCGTGAGCCACGCAGGGCTCGCAATAAACTTAAATTAATGACCGCCTAAATCGACTGGTAAAAGTGCGATTTGAGTTACCGGCCTCATGAGTTCAGAAGTCTCTGTCCGGATCGTAACAACGCGTGTAAGTCCGTCGGTGCCCTGATGGCACTTTGTCACGCGCGCTAGTGGCCATTTCGTTGGTGGCAAATTAGGACCCTTTACGAGTAATAACTGGCCTACGGCGATAGGTGTTTTCGCAAAATGCCACTTTGACCGTTGCTGTAGAGAGAGCAGATAATCCGCGGACCATAGGCTCCAAAAATGCTCAGTCATTTGTTGGCACGCTTGCCATCGCGACAAACGATTTTGTGAGAGACTTAGAAGGGATTTCTCAGGAACGGCGTTCAAGGGCCCACCGATCAAGAAGTGGCCCGGGGTAAGAACTTTCAGGTCGTCGATGTCTTCAGATAGTGGTCCTAATGGACGCGAGTTTAAGATGGCTTCGACTTGACACAGAATGGTCATCCACTCCTCGAACGTCGGAGTATGCTCCCCGAGGACTCTTTTCAGATGGAACTTGGTGCTTTTGACTCCTGCCTCTCAAAGTCCACCGAAGTGGGGGGAGGTAGGAGGCAGAAATTTCCAAGCGGTACCATCCTGAGCAAGAAAGTCGCGAAATTTTTCGTCTTCGAGAGCGTGATCGAAAGCCGTTTTCAATTCGTTATCCGCACCGACGAATGTCGTACCCCAGTCACTGTAAATGCATGTGGGTATACCGCGTCGCGACACGAAGCGCTTGAATGCGGAAATAAAAGCGGTTGCCGTATAATCAGACACCAGCTCTAAATGGATTGCCTTGACAGAGAAACAAACAAATAGAGCTATGTAACCGGCATGCGCATTTCGTCCACAGCCGCTGGCAATTCGAACTTGGACTGGTCCGGCATAGTCCACACCACAATGATAAAATGGTCGCGGCGAGCGAGTAACGCGAGAATCCGGAAGATTTCCCATTTGTTGGGTCCCTGTAGTAGCTTGAAAACGTGCACAAGTTACGCATCGATGGATCACCGATCGAATGACCTTTTTTGCTTGTAAAATCCACGTAGTTTGTCGCAAAGTTTGGAGCATGATACGGATACCTCCGTGAAGGCATCGATCGTGAATATATGCCGCAAACTTGCTCACTATCGGATGTGCGCGAAGAACGAGTGGATGCTTTATGCTCGGAGAGAGATCCGAGTTGTTCAAACGACCTCCAACCCTGAGGATTCCTTCCTCGTCCAAAAAGGGCTGGAGCGTCCTCAAGCAACTTTTGGGAGAGATGGATGAGCCGTTTTTTAGAGCAGCTATTTCGTCTGGGAATAACGTAGATTGCAGCAACCTAAACACAGTGAAAGCTGCTCGATGAAGCTCAGAAGGTGTAAGGCGACCGCGAAGGTCAGGTTCAGAAATTCGTCGTCGCCAACGCATCATAAAAGCGAGGACGCGAATCATTCGTTTCCACGTAGAGATTCTGGTAGATAAGGCGGTAAAAGTCTCATTGATCGGAACCACGGTTAACGCGACGTGCACGCGACTCTCGAGCGAAGCATCATCGTCAAGCGTGGGGGTTGAACGGGGCCACTCATCAGGTGGTAAGGAGAGCCAGTGTGGACCGGAGGTCCATAAGGATGACGCTAGCAATTCCGGTGCTGTACACCCGCGCGACGCGAGGTCCGCCGGATTTTCTGTCCCGGAGACATAACGCCAACTTGCTGTCAGAAGCAAGGTTTGGACTTCGGATACGCGGTTGGCAACGAAGGTTTTTCACTTGATCGGATGCTGCTGTAACCAGTGGAGCACTATCGTTGAATCGGACCAGCAATTGATTGACAACCGCGTAAACTGAGGGATTCTGCGAACGAAGTCAAGCATTCTCGCCAATAAAACAGCCGCGCATGGTTCTAGGCGTGGAATGTTGATCTGTTTGACCGGAGCTACCTTGGTACGACTCGTCAACAAAACCACATTTACCAAGTCTTGAGAGGCTACACGGAGGTACAAAACCGCAGCGTAGGCGGCACTTGACGCGTCTCAAATCCGTGCAATTCACACGTAGTTGCGTCTGGAATCTGTCCAGTCCAACGTGGAATTGTCCAGTCATTTAATGCGTGGAACGTGTTATAAAAGTTTATCCAGACACTACCAATGTCATCCGGAATGGGGTCGTCCCAATCGAGGGACAGTAACCAGAGTTTCTGGATGATTATTTTGGCGGTAACGATAACAGGTGCGACCCACCCTAAAGGGTCATATAGTTTCGCGGTAAATGAAAGTAATGTTCTTTTCGTAAGAACATTCAACGGTGAGAGATCGACCTTGAAACGATATTGATCCGTGATTGGGGACCAAAACACACCGAGGATTTTGATACCACCATCCTCTCCGAGTGGTTTGTTCCATGCGAGTCCGTGGTTAGACGGGTCAAGGTCACCTAGTAGATCAGTCGAATTACTGGCCCACTTGCGGAGGCTAAACCCTGCAGAACCAAGAAGGGAAATTAGATCGTCTCGAATGCGGCGAGTGGTCTCAACGTCATTTGAACCGAATAAGACGTCGTCCACATAGAGTCCGTGACGCAAAACTTTTACCGCGTCCGGAAAGTTGTCAGCGCTATCTAGGGCCAGCTGACGAAGCACCCGAAGGGCGAGATACGGAGCGCTGGATGCCCCGAACGTAACTGTGTTAAGCTGAAAATCTGCGACCTGATCGGTCGGAGAATGTCGCCACAATATACGTTGAAGGTCACGATCTCGCGGGTCAACCAAAATTTGGCCGTACATTTGAGCAATATCTGCACAGTAAACGAACTGAAAAGTTCGCCACCGTAGCAGGAAATGGCTCAACTCCGCCTGAAGCTTGGGGCCTGGGAGAAGGTGGTCATTCAAAGACGTAGAATTCGTCGTAACGTGTGACGCGTTAAACACGACTCTAAGCTTCGTGGTCGTGCTTGTGTCCTTTTTAACTCCGTGGTGGGGCAAGTATACAGTCGGGTCATGTGACCTTGCAGCTCATAGTCGCTCATAAATTCGCGATAGGCTTTTGCACCGCCCGGACGATTTGACAGCCGTTTCTCTAGGGATGTGAAGGATGACATCGCGGCGTGACGGGATTTGACGATATTCACGGTGGGATGACGAAGCGGAAGACGAACAACGTAACGCCCGCTAGCGTCTCGGTAATGAGTCGAAACGAAATGTTGCTCACATTGTTCGTCTTCGACTGAGATGCGAGGTACTGTGGGGATAGACTCTAGTTCCCAGAATTTCGTGAGCAAGTCATTGAGCTGCGATTGCTCAACGCAGTTATGCACGTACAGACTAGATAAAACACGACTAGACGGTGAGGACGTCCATCCTGATAAAACCCACCCCAAAATCGTGTTTTGCGCGGTTGGTTCCCCGAGTGCGCCCTTGACGAGTCCATCGAGAAGAAGAGATCCGTAAAGATCGGAACCGATAATTACGTTAATCGGATCAGAACGAGAGAAATCAGGGTCGGCTAACTGAAGGTCGGACAAGTGCGACCATTGAGCGAGTGTGTGCGAAGATGTCGGGACGTACGACGTGAGCGTCTTCATAACAAGCGCATGAGTGCGAAATGTAGTCTCGTCCGAGTGTATGGACGAAACGTAAATTTCTGCAGCCCGTTTAATTTCCCTCGCGGACGACCCACCAATCCCACTAACCGTAGTGGCGACGCGAACTGATTGTGCTTCGAGGGCATTTGCTAAATTTTCCGAAATGAGGTCCAATTCGAGCCTTGATCAAGTAGCGCGCGTGCAGTGAGAGACCGTCCGCATTCGGAGCGGATACGTATACGACCAGTTGCCAGTAGAATGCACGCCGGCTTGACAGGTTGATTGGCAGCTACGTGCGTAAGCACAACTTCGGTATCGACGGGGTTAGAGGTAGTGGAGAGTTGAGGACTGGCAGAGGGATGAGTCGCGGTGACCGGATAAGTCACCGGCCCGGGAGCCTGATCTCTATGCAGCATCGTGTGGTGTTTTCGTTTACACACGAAACACACCGATGTACTAGTACATGTTGCTAAATTGTGCGTACCTAGACAATTGACACATAGATGATGGCGTTTAACAACATCACTACGAGACGCTACCGACATATTTTGAAAGCGTTTGCACCGGTATATCGAATGTTCGGAAGAGACACAAATCGGACATGACTTGTGCGATAAATTCGTAGCGTGAGATAGCACTAATTTACGAGTAGATGCCTTAATATTTCTACTCGGTTCAGCTTCGCGCGAGGAATCTGAACAAGAAGCCTGCAATCCGAAACTACGATCCTCAATAAAAGTTTTCAAATCCTCAAATTTAGGATAAGTTTTTGACGAGCCCAGACTTAATAGCCAATCCTTGCGCGAAGTTGGATCGATGTTATTAAATAAACTAAAACAGAGTTCCATTCTTTAACGGGTTCACCGATAGACTCTAATGCACCGATAATCGCGATCATTTTACTATAAAATTCGCGAAATTCCGAAGATGATTCACGGTGCAATTTCGGCAATGAAAATAACTCGCGTAAATGCGTATCGATAATGCATCTTTTATTTGAGTAATGCGATTTGAGTGCATCCCAGGCTACGTTAAAATTATCGTTTGTGCATTCAAGATAAGAAATCATATTTAATGGCTCACCGGAAAGAACTGATTTAAGATATAAAAATTTCCGAACATTATCTACACCGATGTCATCAATAACTAATGATCTGAACAAATCTGAAAATGCATCCCACTTATTATACTCGCCGGTAAATCGAGGTAGTTCGATACGTGGCAGCTGACTCGTTGACCGTGGATGACCTCGTTGACCTTCAGGATGAACCACTTCATCGTTGGTGTGCGACGTGCCAGGGGCGTTGGCGTTGGTTAACGTCTCCATGGCTTCTTCGATTTCACAGAGCGTGTCCAAATAAATGGCTTCTTCCGAAAGATACCGATTTTCGGTAAAGTATGGATGTCGTCTTTCTATTGAAACTGCAAGCTGCAACAATCGTTCATGCAACTCACAACATCGTGCCCATGTAGTTTGCAGATAAGTTAAACGAACTTTTAATTTGACGATAGTTCGATCAGGTGGTGCCGGAACCGATGCACGCAATTGGTGAATGCTATCGAAAAGCGCTTCCTGAATCGGGAATAAGTTTTCGACGGTTTGTCCCGAACCTTCGTCTCCCATAGTGTTGAAGCGGTGACCAAAAGTGGACTGCTGAAATGAGGACGAGCGACGACGCCTGGAACGTAGTTAGCGTCGAAATAAGTGCGGCGTTGAAGAGGGGAGTCCCTTCCTTCGTACCAAGATCACCGATGTAGGGACTAGAGGAGCGTGCGTAAGAGGCAGAGCAGCCTTGTAGAGAGGGGTCGAGATACAGGAGTGGCGACGAGTAGCGGGGCCCCGAACTCCGACCATGTTTTTCGAGCTTTTGGAAACGTTTAGAAATTAATTTTTCACAGCCTTTTTTTTAAACTGCACTAATCACTGCACTTCCCAGATCCGTTGTCGATGAATGGCCAAGCCTATCCTGGCAGGATCGCCAAATCTTTTTGTTCACTTATGTAGGCAAAAAAGGTAGAGGTGCTGGTTCGGTATCGGCACACGTGGGATCGGATTTTGAGTGCAATGGTTCACAAAAAAAAACACTCCACAAATTGTCACTGTGTATTTAAATTCTTTATTTAAGTGCGATGAACTTTCAACTAAACTTAATTTCGAAGCAAGTTCTAGATTCGGAACGAAATCACAAGATCAGAAAACTCGACCGAGAATCAAAATTTAATAACTCGCAAGAAAAGAAACGTGATCGATAGCGTCGGCGCGTTTACAAAAAATTAAATGCGGAACGAAGTTGAGCGTTCGGCTACCGCGCAGAGATCGCCGACTCGAGGGGGACCGGAAAACGCGCTGAATGAAATTCGCGAAAAAAAGAGGGCACTCGTTGTGCCGGAAACAAATAGCGACTTGCCTAGTGCAGAATGCGCAGTTATTTAATTCTAGATATTCAAACAGTATGAATGAATCTTTTACGTTGACGCTCTCGGGGCAGTCTACTGTATTGGAAACGCAATACTTTCCACCTAAAGAACTTTCACCGCAGAAGAATTATTTATTGTGTTTAATAGAACTTTTAACGTTTAATTCAGTCCCAAATGTTGACGTTAATAATAAATTTTATATTAGTAACCATGAAATTACTGTGCCGATCGGTAGCTATGAAATTGAAGATATAGCAGGATATATTAGAATCAAGCTGTCGCAGTATAGTGATATTAAACTAGATATAGAACTGAATAATAATACACTACGTAGTGAAATCAGATCTAATCGAGGCATTGATTTTACACCAATCTATTCGATTGGGCGAACATTGGGCTTCAATAGACGAATTTTGGAAGCAAACAAGTTGCACATTTCAGATTTGCCAATAACCATAATTAAGGTTATACCTCTTCGCGGGGAATGCAATATAACTACAGGTGCTTATATTAATATCAGTAGAGCGCACACGATTCATAAATTTTTTCCTATTGTGGCGCCCGGATTTAACATTGTGGAAGTGCCGAATCATGTCATTACCTACCTGTTGCCGTCAGATTAATAGATCATATTCAATTGCGTATTGTTGATCAGAACGGTGTTTCGCGGTGAAACAATTACAATACGACTCCATCTTAAATCTACGTAACAATGGGTGTTATGTACAATGGTCAGAACCTTAATAGTTACTACAATAATAAACCATCCTGGATAGAACATATCAGTCGTCATCAAATTCGCAAGACGTTCAGACGTCGGAACGCTCTCTTTCCGAAAAGCTTGGGACTCCAGTTACATTATCATCACAATATCAAACAGTGAATAATAAAAATTGTTATTGCCGTTGTTGTATTTGCATACTTATCGCAGGTTGTCACAATAGCAATGGAGGATCCAATACTCAGTATTCAAATCTCAGTCGTTTTCGACGAATCTGTCGCTCATTACGAGCTGCATGCACAACACTCTTACAATGCAAGTTCTTTTCGTAAAAATGATGAAATTCGTATTGCTGTGCAAAATGAAGTTTTTATGTATTTTACCGTGTAAAAGATACATGTTAGTGGAAGGTTCACGAAAACCGACAGAATTAAAGCATATAATACTAATCTAACGTCTAACGCAAACTGTTATTTATTTAATGAGGAGCGGTATGAATTGAATGGTGTTGAAATTGATCGAAATACAAATGTTGGAATTGCTAGCTTCTTATCCTTCTTACACACCAAATAATTAACCCGTTTTAATCAATGCAGGTTGGATATCTAGTTCAAATATATAGATAACAAATGCTAATGGTTATTTTGATGTGATCATGCCTCTGAGTATCATTCTCAGATTTGCTGCAGATTATCGTCAGTTAATTCTAAACGCGAAGCACGAACTTGTTTTAACAAGATCTAAACATGATGATAATGTAATTATACAAAATGCAGAAGAAAGTTACAAAATTGAGATGAATAAAATAGAATGGTTAGTTCCATATGCCACGTTGGCTGATAGGGAAAGGATACAGCTGCTTCGTTTCATTGAAATAGATTCTTGCATATCTTTAAGTTACCGTACATGGGAACTTTATGAATATCCACTATTATCGGTAACATCATCCTACGCGTGGTCCGTGAAAACAGCTACACAACTAGAAAAGCCGTGATATATTAATATTGGCTTCCAAGCAGCACGAAAAAATGACAAGGCGAAAAATGCTAGCTTATTTGATCACTGTAACATTAGTAATGTTAAAGTATTTTTTAATTCAAAATATTATCCGTATGGTAATTTAAACCTTGCTATTGCAAATAAATAATATTCAAGCTAGTTATTATAATAAAAATGTTAATGGTAAACCTGTATTGAATAAATCAACATTTTTATTGTCGACGTGCAAGGATTCCGCGGGCCTGATAATCGCTTCACACCAAAGGAAATGTCTATAATAAATATTTTCGACAGTGAAATTGAGACTTATGTGTTTAAACCACCATATCAATGGGTGTGGTTACCGTTACACTATAAACGAGTGAATAACTGGTTAATGCATTATTACTACTTCTTACCATAGCAATTTGGTGATGTTCCCTTTGATGATATAAACGAGACTTTGGAGGATATCGTTAAATGTGCCAGCAAAATTTATGTAAAAGAGTCGATAAAAAATGTTGTTTGGAGGATATATTAAACGCCTAAAATGTTATTGATCTCGACGTTTCGGACTGCCCATCTCTGACAAAACTGAAGCAACAGCAGCAATATGAATTGTTGGAGAAATGTAAAAGTCATATGATTAATGGAACTTGCGCTAAATGTACAAATACTTAAAAATTGGGCATTGGAAAATCTACTTGAACACCTTGCATCTCTTCAACGTTCATTAAGGATTTATTACGATATCAAAAGTTATAGCTCTGCATATGCATCCTGATATTAGAGAATATCGAAGATGCTACAATATATTTTCAATATATTCATTAACTATTGTAATGTTTAATTATGAAATATGAAAATAAAATCTATTGAAAAAATTCCAAGGGTATGTATTACATAAATATCCCAAACACCCTAAAATGGAAGGTTAATAATAGTAAATTAATAAGTTTAAAAAGTTAATAAGTAGTTAAAAAACTTTTATTAGCATTTATTTTTCTCTTATGTTGTTTTTTATTTTTTCTATTTTCAACCCGTTTTACAATATAGTAATAACAATAATAATAATAACAATAGAACTATATTTCTAATATAATTGTGTTATCCTTGTTATAGCCATTGATATTTTAACGCTTCGTCAGATGAATAGAAGAATGATCCTTATGTAATTTACGTGTTCCTAGAGATGTCTAGTGACGTGAAATAGGTCAATCACCAACCTATGGCAATAAGAGTAATAAATTATAAAAATATTACATTATATGGATTACTTAATAATTGAAGGCAAATATAAAGTAAGAATATTTATGTAATATGTAATATATATTCCCATTTCCATTTCTTCTTCATCGGTTTGGCAGTCATCCTCGCATTAATTGTTAGAAAATATTGAATTATTCATACGTCCTCCGAGATACTCCATGTATAGATGATTATCTGCCGCCATTTGTTCAAAATTTTTGAATGTATTGGAATCCATTTCGAAAATTGATGCATATCTCCCAGGCAGAAAGCATGATAATTCTCCGTTAATGCCAACGGTAATGCAAGATCCATAAGGTGTTGTAACTTTCCGCAGTTTTGTTATTTTGTATAATTGTCCTACTTGTAAGTCAGACAGCTTTTACAGTAGGCAAACATTTTATCGATGCCTCTATATTATTAATTTTTTCAATTGCTGCTACTGCTTCGTCTGAATTCATCTTGTCGCATGTATAGATTTGTTACTTCACGATGAATTATCAATAGATCTGATTGGAATTTAAGTTTAGACTTTAATTTTTCCAATTTGTTTAAAAATGTGCTAATTTGTTCTTGTAATTTACGAGCTTTAACACGAACGTCTTTCGAGTACATAGAACGATGGACTATAAGTAACTGATGTTAAAGATATCTACTCAGCCTGTATTTAAACTAAAAAAAAATCCTACCAAATCGCAGTAAAATGAAATCAAGAGATAATTGAGAAAAAAACCATAGAAATTATGACATTGGAATATTTGAATTAGACTGCCTCCTTTCTATTACGTCACGGAAATTTGGGAAAGAGGAAATAATAATAATAATAATTGACAAAGTTGTAGAGGGTGCATTCCATGTCAATTCAACACAACAATTTTTGTGAAGGCTTGGGATTTTGCTGTAATTTGGGATAACCGATTCTTGGATATCAAAAAAACAAAATCCTCAAGTGTGTTCTAAAAATTTTTTAAAATAGCATATTCATTTTCGAATTTTTTTACTTTTCTTTTCAAAATGCGATAACTTCGGTTCTACTTAAACAATTTTAATGTTCAAAGTTTTAAGTTGTTCGTATTTACATATACTTTAATTTGAGACATTAACGTAAACACATTTTTTTAATTATCTATTTAAATCAGTAATTAAAACATCAAAAATGTCGTATTAAAAATATGCTGGCTTCAATTTTCTTCATTTTTTCACCTAATCTTGCCAGAATTGTGATTTACATGTCCTGAAGGATTAAGGATGGGATACAGTAGAAAATAAAACGTAATCATAAAACGCACTATCGGCGCGGTGGGAACAATTGAGCCGCCACCCGAAGCGCCTGGCACGTTTTTTTTTGCGGAATCTGATGTGTTCAGCTCGCTTCCAAATTTCGCATTCAATTGTGCAGAAGCCGTGCTTCTCTATTAAAGAATTTGTCAAACAGCAGAACCGGCAACTTGCCGAGTACTGAGCCTTGAATACCGAGTCGGTTGTATTGAAATAACAACTGCAATCTCAAAGTAGTCAAGTTTTATATGATCGTGCTCAGCTCGGTTTAGATGTGCGTAGTTGTGACTTTGTTGTTTTGCTGAATGTCTTAAAGTGACAATTGCTGCCCGAGAAATTCTCGTATTGCTAATTCTCCTAGGTCTAGCAATCCCGTAGCTCTGGAGGACCTCCAAACATTGCCAGACGTGTTTCGTACAACGAATGGTGGCCAGCCTTTCTTGTTGTACGATTCGTACGAGGATGAACATTGGGATGTGGCAAATGGCCGTATCATAGTATTTGCAACGCAGCACAATTTGAAACACCTGTTCAGAGCGGCAGTCTGGTTCGTGGATGGGACGTTTTCCACTTGCCCTTCGTTATTTTTCCAACTATTTGCGATCATGGGTTCCTTCACGCAATTGTACGATGGAGTGGAACAGAAGTTCGCATTACCTTTGGTGTATGCGCTACTGGAAAATAAACTTCAAGTAGCCTACTCGAAAGTACTTGAAGTGACGTTATCGGCAGCAGCTCAACATGACATACCTGTGAGTATGCCGAGTTACGTTATGTCTGACTTCGAACTTGGAATAATAAATGCAGCTCAAGCGAAATTGGGCGAAGATAAGGTCCATGGATGCCTATTCCACTTATGTCAAAATGTTTTTAGACAAGTACAATAAGCGGGTTTGCAAGTGCAATTTAATGACAAGAATGAGAGAGGCATTAAGCAAGCTATGCAGCGTATGACCGCCCTGGCATTCGTTCCTGTCGATAAAGTAGAGGAATATTTCGATAATCTCATGGACGAATTTCCCGACGATTTTTTGACAGTTGCAGAGTATTTCGAGGTAACGTACGTGCGTGGGCGAAGGGCCAGAGGAAGGAGGCGTGCTGTTCCACCTCGCTATCCACCTGCACTGTGGAATCAATACGAAGCCGTACTGAACAATCTAGCCAGGACCTTTGTGATGAATACATACCGGTTTGGAAATTTTGGTAGTTTGGAAATTTTGGTATTTTGGAACTTTTGGTTTGGAACTTTTGGATTGGAACTTTTGGTTTGCAACTTTTGGATTGGAACTTTTGGTCCCCCACCCTCCCTATATCTTCACCATTTTTTAATATTTTTTCTTCTTTCAAGAATTTTTGTTGAGTGAAATATATGTACTTTGATATTATAAATCTTAAAAAGTTGTATTTTTAATAGTTTTGTCAAAATTAATTCTTGAAATACCCTCCAATTTTCGGGCGTTCAGGGTGGTGTAACCCCTTAAAAAAGCTCGGCTAATTTATTAAAGGCATACCCCACAAATACTTGCACCTCAATCGTGGTATTATCATCGTAAGGTGCGCGAGCTGTCAAAATTTTATTAATTGATGATCTAAAAATAGTAAATATTTGAGGCCCGATGTCTTCTACTGAATCTCCTATTTTGGATATTGCTCTGCAAACTATAGTGATAATATTTCGTCATGGGACCATATGGCATTGTCTACTGTTTCAGCTTCATCTATGATCATTGCGTGGACTACTATACTTCATCATCGGAGCAGTTTCTGACTGATCGATAATTGTTAGATGCGGAATTTTACAATAATTTAAAAATTGTTCATGTCAATGTACGTTAACTTATTTTATTCTTGACTCTTATGTTGCTATAAATAATTATATACTTTTAAGAACGGATAGGTCTGGGGAGCGGGCGGGGGGGGGGGGGGTAACAATTTATTACAAGTCCTCTTTTAATTGCGTTAATCTCAACAGTTTTGATGATGAGTATGGCTTAGAGAAGTTATATTGTTTTTCTAATTATCATAATAATACATTTTCAATAGGGGTATTCTACCGTCCATCTTATATCCCTTTAAATTGCTTGGATAATTTGCAATATTTTATTAATTCCTTATTTACACTATACGATCAAATTATATTACCGGGCGATTTTAATGTGAAATTATTTTGCTATAATAATCCGGATGTTTTAAAATTTATGTATATACATATGTATATTATATATATTTGAAAGAATATCGTTCAATCAAAGAAAAGGAGAACTAGACCCGAGTCTGATATTAATTACTATAAGAGCCTGCGCAACCTTACCACGTTAGCCATTCGGAAAGAACGATCGACTTAAAGCATAAATTTGATGGCACAGACAAAATTCTGGAAAACTGTCAGTTTCTTTGGACTCTCTAAATCCAACAATCTGGAATTATCATCTATTTTTGATGACCCTTTTATTGTCAATGATCATTTTATTAACTGTCCTCAAATTTCTCTAAATTCTGAATTAATCAATTTTTTTTTCAATTCTCGCTCAAACAAGATTCTTAATTCGACTACTTTTTCTTTTTTCGAAATATCTTTATTGGATTTAACCGCAGTTTTTTCAAAAATCAATTTTAATAGTACCGCAGCTGATAATAACTCAGGGGAAATCTTTTTAAAAGTCTTCGAATTTTGTTCATTCGAGATTCTTCAGAGTATTAATTATATGTAATCCATCAATGAGTTTCCGGATTATTGTAAAGTGGCATCCGTTCGTGCTCTACCTTGAAACGAATCGGAGTCAATTGGATAAAACTTTCTGATTCGTCCAAACATATAAAATTAAAACATGTCAAATTACAGTCAATCATTATAAATAAATCAATTAAAATCATAGACTGGAATCGTTGGGTGCTGAAATAAAGCGTCATAATTATCTTTGGTCATTCAAGTAAAATATATTTATCTTTTGAATCTTATAATTGAACTCGTCATAACAATAAAAATTACCACACATTCATACCAAAACACTCGAGGTCGTCATTGCACATATAAAAAATTAGAGTCAAGATTATAAAAAGTGATCGAGTCGTCGGTAAAATGTATGAGTCATTATACATAAATAAAATAAGTCATTTCGTCAACGAAATAATTTAACGCGGGTGAAATAAATTAGGACGACGCGGACACACATTCATCTCATACACAGACATACATTAATATATAGATACAAATTTGCGGTGGCATTACATGACATGAAATTATACACATTAATTTTAAACATACCGCATTTCGGTGGAGAGAAGGAGCATTATTTTAGTTCTTCCCATGATGATGCTGCGTCCATTTTCATTCTGTTCTCCGTCGTCAAGGTTCTTCGTCCTGAGGACCGTCAGGAATCCACCAGTCGAAGTCGATCGTGTATTTGATGGGTGAGCGCCTCCCCGGGTACCCTTTCTTGTGATAGCCGTCACTGCTTCCAGCACTTTTTAAAGCTTCAAAAAGGGGAAGCGGACGGCTAATTCTCTTCTTTCTTCTTATTGTCAAATATGGGGAGTGGAATGCGCTCACCTTAGTTCTTCGACCTGGTGGGTCAGGTTTTCCTTAGGACACCGCAGATTCTCTGGAGCTCCGGACCCGTCCCGTCGACCTCGTGGCTCTAATGTATGCATGTCCGGATTGCGGTGTCCACGTCCTCGTTGTCGGGAGAAGAGAGAGTGAGTCCATCCCCGGGAGTCCTATTTATAGACTTGGATCCTCTCCGGGTTCACCCAACCCCCTCAGTCAATATTCCGGATTGTGGACGGAACTGTCAGTTTTTTGAATATCATTCGTCAATTTCAAACTGACAGCCCGCCCGTCTCATTTGAAGCCCGCGTCATTTCTTGGTATTCGCACATGCGCCCTCAATCCTGCCTGGCTCGTCGTTACTTCCGCGCATAGGACGCTCCGACCGCGCTCGGAGAGCCGCGTCGTGAGTCTTCGGGTCTTTCCGTCTTCACTCGGTTGATCACCAAGGCAGGTGAGGTTTGGTTTAGTTAGTCGCACGTGCGAATCCTTCGTCTTTTTCCGCGCCGATTTCATTAATTTTCCCAGTCACTTTTCTTCATACATTTTTGCTCCTTCTCTCCTTCACTCCTTCTTTCCCGCTCGCGGTCGAGTCAAACGGCTCGTTACAACCTAAAAAGCTGAATCCCACTGAGTTGCATCATCTGCGTCCGACTAGTGGAGTATCGCTGTTTTCGAAAAATTTTTAGGAAGTTTGCTTTAATATTTTAACGATTTTATTCTCTTTCCATCCTTTCAGTCTGGGTTTAGATGCTTCTTTGGTTGTAAAACTACGCTTATGGATATCTCAGTGAATGGTTTGACTTATTGGAATAACAAACTTTTAATTATTGTTGGCCTTCTTGATTTATCGAAAGCTTTTGATACCGTCAACCATGAAGTATTACTAGCAAATCTTTCTTATTAAGGAGTATCGGACAGCTCTTGTAGATTAATTCTATCCTACCCTGAAGACTATATCCCAATTCCTTGTAATTAATTCTGTTAATGTTGTTGTCACCTCTGTTCCGAAGTCGCTTAATTGTAAAGTCCCCCAAGGAGCCAAGTGAAGCGCATTTCTATATATTATTTTCACCGCTGATATCTATGAGTGCTGCAACAATGTGAGCATTGAAACTTATGCCGACGACACGCAAATATTGATGTCTTTTTATCCTAATAAAACATCTGAGGCCATTAGAACTTTTAATTTACACATGATTCGGATTGCAAAATGGGCAGATGACAACGCGATCATTCTGAACCTCAATAAGTCAAACACCTTGATTATTGGTAGTAGAAGTTTACGAACTAAGATAGATATCAATCGGTTCAAGATTGTCATTGAAGGTAACCATATCCCGTTAGTCGATGAGGCGAAGAATCTCGGTTTGTATATTGATAGTTCTTGAAATTTCTCTCATCATATTACTAAAAAATCGACAATCTCTTTCGCTCGGATTCGCCAATTTCATCCGCTTAGGAATGAGCTAAATCGCGATATCAAGATCAAACTGTGCGAATCCCTTCCCTACGAAAAAATTTAGGTAGGATTCTCATGAGAATCACATGAGAATTTGAAACAAGTACCTTGTGAATTTCATATAAATGTCGTATTGTACTCGCACTATGTTACGGAAACACTATTCGACAATATTTGCGATATGTTTGAAAATTGACCTGATTGTGATGAGATTTGTATGTAATTTCCATAAAATTTCAACTCAAAATATTCATGATTGTATGCTCATTGACTGAAAACTACATATTAAATTATTTTCTTGCGTGTAATAAAACTTTTCATATTCCGCACGATACTTGTATGACTAATAGATCAGATAGATTCTCATGAGAATCCTACTTACAATTTTTCGTAGGGTTGTCCTTCCTCATATCTTGTACTGCTTATCGGTCTTCGGACTGTGCATTACGGGTAAGGATTGGGCACGAATTGAAGCTCTGCAGAATGCATGTTTACGGTTTGTTTTGGTATCAGGTGATATGATCATATTTCTTCTGGGTACGAGTGTGCTGGGTGGCTTAGAATGCGTGATCGCATGGAAGTTAGGTTGCAAGCTCTGATGTTCGACGTGCTAGGCAATAATGCACCAGGTTATCTGAGTAACCGGCTGAATTGGTTGGGAAGACTTCTCTTCGTGTACCAATATGCAAGACTGCCAAATTTAATGGCGCCTTTTTATTCGTAGTAGCTAAAATTTATAATGCACTTCCTCTTAAATTGAAAGAAATAATTTCTGCTCAATTGCGTTTCATTCGTATGGTTAAGTAATACTACCACTTTCCGTTATCGTTTAAAGTTCCGTTAAAGTTTCAGTTTTTTTTGTGTTTTTAGTTCTAATCTTATTTTTTTCTGAATGTTAATTTATTATATGTGTAGTTAAACCATTTAAGAGTCTGTGACTCGATACTGTTTTTATTTTGTTTTATATTGCTTGTGTTACCGTTAATGTGTGTCAGTCTATAAAACTGCTATATGTTGAGCTATGACTCGCCTAGTGGCACCGTCGAAACATTTACATATATAGGGGAAAATTTGTCAACCGGGCCACCGGCCTGCCCAAAATTCAGATGGACGGATTTTAGTGATCTTGGGATAAATTTTTCTTATTGACCCCTCTTTACGGGCCCCTGTGTTATTTTGCAGAATTTCAGAATGGCGATTCAAAATGGCGGCTGGAAACCCGAGAAAAATTGAGAGTTCGGATCAAAACGCTTGTAAAAAAGAAACTTGGCGTTCTATTCGATTGATTTTGGGCTCAAATTGTCGGTATATGACGGCTTCACAAAGTTGGTAAGATAGGTTGATGAAATCCAAGATGGCGGATTCAAGATGGCCCGCCATGTCGCCTAAAATCTCTAAATTGTCGGGATTTAAAAAAGAATCCTCGGATAAATGATAAAATTAGTTTACGTGGGGGGGGGGGGGGTTTGGAGGTCACCGATCATGAAATTGTCCACATTCTCCTTTTGCTCCCGTAACGTTCTTCCAAAATCTTTTTTCTTTTTTCTCACATCCGAACTAACCCATTCCTAAAAAGAATTCTTTTATTTTGTCTTTTTTCAGTTTCTATCACTTTTAGCGGTAAAATAAGGGAGGGTATACGTACGACATTACCGACTGAAGGTGTATGGAGGGTATGAGTAATTCTTCATTAATATTGTTAGGTGGTGTTGTTACTCTAATATTCCTCGCAAGTGGAAAATTTACTATAGTTTACTATATATACCTACGATTATTCGTATTTCTTCAGCCTGCGGTGTGTGTCTGTATGTATTCGTTCAGGTGTTTATAGTTATTAAGTGTGGGATACGTTCCTTGTAAGTTGCGTAGTATATAGGGTTGTATTTAAAAACATATGTGAATTATGAATTAATTATCATACAATTTTCATAGTAGGATTTACATAAAAAGACTCGTCAATAAGCAGGGATATGTGCATATATCCATCGATGGTATATACTTCTCCAAGGTTTCTTCAAACAACAATAAATTCGTTTCAACTTTTTTTTTCTATTTAAAAAAATTGTTCCAAATCCATTAATTCCGCTGATGTGACGTTGCACAGACAATAATGCCTGTAAAATTATATCGCAGCAAGTCTGCAGCAAAGATATCCGAAAGAGTAAATGTTTGTTGCGATAACGTCACCGCAGCTATTTCGTGACCAGTATGCAGCAAAACTGCTGTCTGCACGATAAAAACAGCAGCATCATTCAAGTCACCGCAACGCATCGGCAGACAAAATAAAATCCCCACTTTTGCTGCGATAACATTTTCGCAGTAACTTCAGCAGCGCTGCGAACGTAGCTGCTGTGACTATTGTGTTGCAAGTTTTCGCTGCCGCAGCATCACGGCAGCTGTTTTTCAGCTTCATGTGCTACATGGGTCGCTGGAATTTCTTCGTTGACAGTAATTGACACTAAGGTATGCAATTCATTGTTATATATGCGGTTGTCCATCATAATGTTTTAACGACATCGGTGAAATGTTAAACCAGGATATTGTTGCCGAGCATTTAAGATTCGGTCTTTCGTCTTTACATTGATGCTTTGAGTTTTTGTTACATTTACCCTGCATATTGGAAATCCTTAAAAGGCGGACTCGCTCAAAAGAAGTTAAAGAATCGGTTGAAAAAAGGAAAATGCAAGTATAAGCAGCTTTCAACCCATTAACGCCCAAATGCACAGAAAATGTACACCAACTTCAACGCTTATTTCCAGTATGAAATAAAATTCGAAAAAATCAAACTTACCAGATTCTACCATTTTCGGGGTCGCTCTTTCGAGTGGTGAAGAGAAAATTGTAAAAAATTCAACATTTATCTATGATTTTAGCAAATATAATTAAAAAACAAGTTTTTTTAAGCTTAAGTCCTTAAACTTTGAATTCATGGCCGCAAATAATAGAAAATTCAGTGTTACCTATCGGCCAAATATTGGAAGACGCACAGGAGGCTTGTAACAAGTTTTTTAAAATATACGTGTGCAGTTTGGCGGAAAAATTGTCGTCGAAAAACAATAGAGGATATTTTCCAAAGATTTTTAGTTTTTTAGATTTTTAGATTTTTAGTTTAGCATCAGATACGCACATTATAAACGTATATATATATACGTTTTCGCAGTAGCTTTTATGTATACATATATGTAAACATAAAAGATATTTTGGAATATAGTTCATCCTCTGAGTCAGGAGCAGATGTCGAGTACGAGGTCATCGACATCGATGACAACTTTTTCTTATAATGTATATGTTACCTGGGCAGGTAACACAATCTCCATTAACACGACCGTCCTTAGACCCGAATTATATATGTGTAAATATTAATATTGTATGTTTCAGGGGCCAAGAATCAGGATAGATATGGTGTTGTCCAAATGGAAAAAGACAGAGAGGGAGGTGAGAGGGGGAGAGAGAGAGAGAGAGGACGCGAATTGAGGAACCGTGGCATCGTGATGGCGAAGGTGACGGGCAAACAACGAAAAGCCGGGAGATTACGTTTGGCTTCCGCGACCGCTACTTCGGAACGAATTCGATTGTTTTGTGTCTCGTTTTTTTGAAGTGTCCGTGGCTCGCGTTTTTGTGCAACAAAAAAAGGTGTACAGTGTACCGTTGATTGGATTAGATGCCTGGAGAAATTGTAAATACCGGCTTTAGTTGCCGTCCTGAGCTGCAACTTCTCTCTCGCTTCCTTTCCATCTCCATCCTCACTCTCTGTATAGCGAACAAGGGACTACAGACTCGGTGTCCGCGGCGTACTGGCGAAGTTATTCGTGGCGGAGTTTAGGGGCCCGTTGCTCCTAAATCGCCTTATTATTCTACTTTGTTTTGTAAAGTTTTATTTTCTTATTGTCACTAATAAACGCGAGATCCATTTGTTTTCATGTAACGGCGTGTTTTTATTGTTGATTATAATTTTTTTTCCGTACTCCCCAAAATTAGAAACAACCGTTTCGTGTCTCCACTTGAGAGCTAGGTAGTGAACGATTTTTCACCGCAGGTTGCATCCGCTCCAGGACGTCGCGATTTGATCGGGCCGGACTAATCAGGAATCTGTCCCGGATTTGGGTTCGCCGGAACCCGCTTGAAAAAATCGTTTTTCAGTTTTTTGTTGATTCTTATAGAAAAAAGTGTTCTCTTTTCACTGCAACAAATCCCATATTTTTATCCCCATTAATTTGTTCAGAAAAAGCACTTCAAAAATGGTAAAATTTACCTTCAGAAAAGGTTAAAAAATCAGTATAACATAAGAGTCTATACATGATCGGATTTGCTTAAAACTTGTTACTTGTGGGTTTTTGGGGTCGTTGATTACGAATCTGGTATTAGATTTTTAAAATTCAAACTGACAGATCCAATGTGGCGAATACAAATTTTTAAACAAATTGCATTCGTTTATAGCATTGTTTAAATTCATTACATTTGCATGAATCCCGTTACTGTGTGGTTTTTGGGATCGCTGATTACAAAACTACCATCAGAAAGGTGTCAATAAACAGAACCGACAAAGTCTAGATTTATTATTTATTTTACGTGCAAAGTTCTACGAACAGGACAACAACCAAAAACGACATAAAATAAATAAGTAGATTAAGTAATTTTCAATTGTTTTTTTAATATCCTCTTCGGTTTTTTTATTTGCTTTTTTCCTTTGGTGGTTTATCATTTTTCCTTCTCCTTGTTTGGGTCAATAACTTGTTGTCTTTATTTTTCTTTGATAATGCATCCTCTGTTTTATTTTTCTTGGAGTTTAATTTGCCTAATTTTGTACTTCCACTTTTTTTGTTTGAACATTTTGCCTTTTTCCGGATTTTTGCATTCTTTCTCTTTTCGAATCAACTTTTCTTCAGAGAATGGTGCTACAATGTCGTCTTTTGTTATGTTAGAGACTATATTTCGAATATTGTTGAATAGACCCCAAACCACCAAAAAACTTTTACGCACTTATATCGAAAAGTATTATTTTAAAAAACCTTAAGGTAAGTGATTATAAAAACGAAGGACTTTTTACTCAATAAATCATGGATTTCCTTCTCTTAAAGTTGAGAAATACTTTTAACAATCCACAGAAATGTTTCGAAATCACAATAGAAATCATGTAAGAAGTTTCTTACTGGCGCAGTCGCCAAAAATCATTTGGAAATCGCATGGAAATCACAGTTATCCCAGAGAAATTTCAGAAATCAATATGAAAATTAATAAAAATAATATCGAAGCCTTCTCTTCCTTCTGACTTGCGCCCTGTAAGCCGTTTGCCAATCTTCTCTGAGATTATTGAGTGTCTCTACGCTCAAATCTTAGATCACTGTAACAAATATAAGGTTTCCCAAAGTATCAATCAGGCTTTCGAAAATTTTGTTGTTGTCGAACCGCTCTTTTGGATATATCTGAAGAAGTATATATATCGTGTTGTTCTGATTGAGTTGCAAGCGCACAAGTGCAGCTTCCAACTACCTTGCCGCGTGTGCGTGGTTCAGGATTGGAGTGATAAATTAAATGCGGCAGTTAGGAACTCACAATTTATTGCACTACACTTAATAAAGTTACAAAACTTTATGTTTGGGTACGCGAAAGAATTCGCCACGTGCGTGTATCACGCGTGATTTCAACACGTCACAACTCGAATGCAGATAATTCGCGAAAATGCGTACTTAATTAGAAGTTGGTGCGAGAATACGTAAATTCGCGGAGCTGTCTGAAATATCAGAGCGGAGACCAACGAGTACAATTCGCGTGGCTACCACGTTGTTTCTAAGAAAAACCGTAAAAGGAACCCGGTACACGGGAAAGTTAACAACCACTCTGCCACGGTGGGCGAAATTCGCAATTACAATTACAAATTGCGCGTAATTTAAATAACTGAAATTGTATTACAATGTATTACAATCGGTAGGTATTAAGGCGCGCGGCGCAGTACCTTCTCTCTCTCAGAGATGGCGCGAGACGTACCGATTTGATCGCAAACCAGAAATATATACGCGAACATTACCGCCCGCCTTGCGGTAGTTGTACCGCAAAATCGCCATGCAAAAGTTACATTGAACAGAAAAGAAAAATTAGTCTAAATTTAAAGCTATACCTTACGGAACGGCTGGCTTCGACGCATTTTCGATAGCAATAGGTAACATCGCCAACTTGGTAATTGGGCGTTTGAAAGTTGATGACGCGGTGCGAATTGTGACGACCCGAACTAAGCCGTCACGTCCCGGATGGCACTCGAGAATGCGAGCTAGGTCCCATCTAGCCGGAGGCAAGTTATCGTTACGCAATAATACTACTTGCCCCGGTGCTATCGATGTCGCAGAATGAAGCCACTTTGAGCAATGTTGGCATGAGGTAACGTAGTCACGAGACCACCGTAGCCAAAATTGCTCCAAGAGCTGCTGATAAAGTCGCCAACGCGTGATACGACTTGCGGCGTAGTCGACGGTTAGCGGAGCAGGCGCAGATAATAGAGGGCCGCCGACAAGAAAGTGCGCAGGCGTTAAAGTATCGAGGCTCTCTGCGTCATCGGTGAGTGGAGCGAGCGGTCGCGAGTTGAGGCATGCCTCAATACGACACAATAGCGTAGCGAGTTCTTCGTTCAACTTCTTCAAGGGTGCGACGCGAGTCTTTGCCGTAAGAAGCTCAATGCGGCATTGGCCTGATGCATCGATGAGTCGAACGTAGACCACAGCGGCATAAGCCTTTTCCGATGCGTCGGAAAAGCCGTGTAGTTCGATGACGGTAGTCGGCGATGTGCCTAACCATCGCGGGATCGTGAGGCGAGTAAGATGTGACAAAGCATCAAAAAATGCATGCCAAGCGGCGATAATGTCAGC
Source organism: Trichopria drosophilae (assembly GCA_030407085.1). Lineage (NCBI taxonomy): Eukaryota > Metazoa > Arthropoda > Insecta > Hymenoptera > Diapriidae > Trichopria > Trichopria drosophilae. Next base: position 129,141,386 of record CM059582.1, on the reverse strand, counting down.
AGGCAGCGGCGAATCCCAGTCGACTGGGCACTGCCACAGGCGTTGCATAATCATCTTAGCGATGACGATAACTGGTGCGATCCAACCGAGCGGGTCAAATATTCGTGCAATCTGCGACAGGATGCCGCGTTTAGTGATATCAGATGATTGCACAGCTGTATTTAACTTGAACCGATATGAATCGGTGGACGGATGCCACGCGATTCCTAATATTTTCACACTCTCATCTGACTGTAGCTTTTTATCACATGCCAGTCCCACATTGCTCTCATCAATGTCGGCGAGTAGGGCAGGAGAATTACTCACCCATTTGCGGAGAGTAAAATGACCACGGCTGAGCAGCCGAATAAGCTCGTCGCGGATTTTTTTAAGCTGAGCGATTGAATCGGCTCCGATTAGAGCGTCGTCTACGAAGAAGCAGAACAATAAAGCTAATTTACCGAGGGGGAACTCATCTCCGTCATCCGCAGCGAGTTGCCGCAAGACACGGAGTGCTAAGAAGGGGGCGCTAGCAGTACCGTACGTTACGGTTAGTAACTGGTACACGAGAATTGCGTCTAGCGGACTGATCCGCCATACAATGCGCTGCCAATCGAGGTCCCGCTCGTCAATCCGGATCTGCCGATACATTTTTTCAAGGTCAGCAGCGTACACATATCGATGAGTACGCCACTGCATGTGTAGCCTGGGCAGATCGGCCTGAAGACTCGGGCCTACAAATTGCAATTCGTTTAGTGACTTGCCGTTGGAGGATGCGGATGATGCGTTGAATACGACGCGAGTTTTGGTCGTGGTGCTGCTTAGTTTAGTGACTGGGTGGTGGGGAAGATAAACAGCCGGTTTTGATTCAGGTTGTAGAGGGGCGATGCGCATGTGTCCAAGCGTCTCGTATTCGCGCATGAACGATTCGTACGCATCGCGTTCAAGCGGGCGTTTAGCTAAGCGGCGCTCGATCGATTGAAGACATTGGATAGCGCGTGGTAAGGTATCGCCAATATCAAGAGCGGAAGATGTCTTAAATGGGATGCGAACAACATACTGACCCTCCGGAGTTCTCGAATGTGTATCTTGGAAATGCTGTTCGCATCGTTCATCATCTTCAGAAGCGGGACGAGAGGTGGCGACCTCTTCAATATCCCAAAATCGCGATAACGAAGCTTGTAGATCGTCGTGTGACACTGCATGATGCGTTTGGACCGATGTGGTAGGGGTTGCGTTTCTAGCTGTATCGGTAATGCCCGAGAGAACCCACCCAAAAATGGTATTCATTGCCACCGGCTCGTCGGGTTTACCGCGAATAATGCCATCACGCATGGCATATGCGTACAAATTAGCGCCTATGATTACATGTATTGGCGTATCGTCGGTCGGATAGCCATCAGAAAATTCGACTCCTCGCAAATGAGGCCAGTGCTCGAGAGGGTACCGAAAGTTAGGCACATAGCTGGTAAGCGAATCTAATATTAGTGCGTCAGTTGATAGCGCTACTGATAAGTCTTTCGTTGAACTGACCGAAATGGGCATGACTCGCCTAACTGTTGCGGACACTCCCTGCACGATGCCACTTACTGTCGCGGAGGTAGGATATGTTTTAGTGCGTAAATCGTTCGCTACTTGTTTCGAAATAAATGTGTGCGTTGAGCCTTGGTCAAGGAGCGCACGCACCTTTATTACCCTTTGAGAAGGTGCAGTGACAAGCACCCACGCAGTTGCAAGTACAACGTGAGCCGGAAGTTGTGGTGTGCTTAAATGTGATTGCACATGGCTAATGTCAATATTTGGCGCGTTGGAGCTTGAGATACTTGCATCTGCGTTCGCAGTACTTCCCTTTGACGCAATAGTTTTATTGCTTGGCGCGTGTAGTGATGAGTGGTGTCGCTTACCACAATGCATGCAGGAACGTGCGCTTTTACAGCATTTAGTGCTGTGGAAATTAGACAGGCAGTTGTGGCATAAGGCTCGTGACTTGACTATTTCCCACCGCTGCACAACTGATTTGCTAATAAAAACGGCGCATTTGAATAACGGATGTGATTCCGAGCATATGATACATGTATTCGGATACTTTTGCATATCTATAGTCAAGGCTTGAGCGGGGAACGCAGAAACGGGTTTACTGCGTTGCGCAGTTGACTGTCGCGTGGATTTTGTAAAGTTCGAGGATGCTTCATATGAACGAATTTTCGACGTTAAAAATTTGACCAATTGATCATAAGTGGCGTACTCATCGCCTTCAAGCGAAAATTCCCACGCTTCGCGCGTTCCGCAATCAAGCCGCGAAGTTATTATAAAGACTAAAATGTCATCCGACACGGGTCGATTTAGTTTTATGAGCGCATCTACGGATGATTGAACTACATCTAACAACGTTCTTAATTCGGTTGGAGAAGCTTCGTGCGCGACCGGTTTTATCGCGAATAAATTCGATAGATGCATTTGCAATAATCGGCGACGGTTTTCATAACGGTCGGTTAGTAACTTCCAACCAATGTCGAAATTTTCCGCGGTAACCGACAAATTCTTTAATAATTTGGCGGCGTCGCCATCCAAGCAAGATTTAAGATAGTAGAAGCGCGTGAAAGAATCGAAAGATTTATCGTCAATAATAAGCGCACGAAAGTGGTCCCGAAATTCCACCCATTCTGCATAATCGCCCGAAAATCGCGGCAATTTCATACATGGTACCTGCGAGCGCCAAGGCTGCCCAACGCTAATTGAAGCTGGCGTGCCGGCTTGATCCGATGTACAAACTGCTGGTCGGTGTAAGTTGACAACTGCTGTCAATCCGGCGATGGCATCTATATAGATGGTTTCATATGAGGCGATGATATCCTCCTTGAAGTATGCTTCTCCGGAGCATTCCGGAACCTCTTTAAAGTTTAACAGCTCCAAATGTTGTTCGGAAACTGCATTCCAATGCTTCTCAACCAATTTAAGCCGAGCTTGCGCTTGGTCTCCGGTGAGTTGCGGATTTTGTAGCGCCTCCGTTGCTCTCTTAATTGAGTCAAACGATGCATGTTGACGAGCTATCAACTGAATGCACTGGTGATACGAGTCCGGATAATCTTGCCGACCTTTTGGCATTTTGCATTAATTATTTTTGCAATTAATTAAAAGTGCGAATTGATTTTTGTTAGTCAATTGCGATAATGATTCGTTTACGCGTGACTGCGTGCGCCAAACGAAGGAACTTTTCCAAAGCGTGCTCTGTAAATCTTAGATTGCAGCGAGGATCACGAGGCGTGGTTCTCGCGCCTGCTGCCAATTGCGGAGCCAGAAGGTGTGGCCGATGGCGCAAATAGCGCTGACTGGCCAAAGGCGGTTGCCGTGGCAACGAAGAGGCGAAGAAAGGGAGCACTTGCTGCTAGCTTCCTTGTTGACGTCACGATTGTGACGTAGCGTCACGAGTGTGTGAGACTACACTTGATGCGTCGGGGTCAGGAGACCCGAGAGTTGCCGAAAGTGGCCGAAGCGGTAACGAGATGCACGTCAAGACTTCAGCTCCGAATTGTGATCGGAAGCTGCCGAAGGTGGACGGAAACGTCCGAATCTTTCAGAAACGAAATGCACTTTGGGATGCACTCGCGCACTGCTGCACTTGACACACAATTTAATCTTGAGTCCGAATTTAGCGTGCACTCCAAAATCCTGGCAGGATCGCCAAATGTTCTGATTGAGTTGCAAGCGCACAAGTGCAGCTTCCAACTACCTTGCCGCGTGTGCGTGGTTCAGGATTGGAGTGATAAATTAAATGCGGCAGTTAGGAACTCACAATTTATTGCACTACACTTAATAAAGTTACAAAACTTTATGTTTGGGTACGCGAAAGAATTCGCCACGTGCGTGTATCACGCGTGATTTCAACACGTCACAACTCGAATGCAGATAATTCGCGAAAATGCGTACTTAATTAGAAGTTGGTGCGAGAATACGTAAATTCGCGGAGCTTTCTGAAATCTCAGAGCGGAGACCAACGAGTACAATTCGCGTGGCTACCACGTTGTTTCTAAGAAAAACCGGAAAAGGAACCCGGTTCACGGGAAAGTTAACAACCACTCTGCCACGGTGGGCGAAATTCGCAATTACAATTACAAATTGCGCGTAATTTAAATAACTGAAATTGTATTACAATGTATTACAATCGGTAGGTATTAAGGCGCGCGGCGCAGTACCTTCTCTCTCTCAGAGATGGCGCGAGACGTACCGATTTGATCGCAAACCAGAAATATATACGCGAACACGTATATATATATAATATCCTGTTTTGATAGTCAATAGTTATTGCTAATTTACTTACTAGATTTTTCACGCGCATTTGATACGATAAATTATGAGCTATTAATCACAAAATTATCATATTATGGGTTCTCAGCCGAAGCTTGTAGATTGGTAAGATCTTATTTCGATCAATGGTTTCAGACAGTAGAATTATCATATAATGGGATAATTTCAAACTCTAAAGTGTGTGGTGGTTATTTCTTTTGATTCATATTTTATTCTTTTAGCAGGAGGACAGCTTCCTCAATACCTTTACATTGACAATTTTTAGATTGCCTGTCACATACACAATTTCACATATTCAATTTGCCCTATTAACTATTTACACGGCATAAAATACCGCACGCAGGAATTTATTCCTTTCACACCGTCATTAGGGATTTAACACACCCGCACGGAGACCCCTTATTTAGTTTACATTACACCCAGTATCGCTATGCCGGTCACGATCCGTTACCACGTTATTTTTACAACCAAAACCTGACTCACCCTATTGGCACACTCAATCTTCACCCGCTCGCAAATCCCCTTCGGTATGCTTTGATTTATCCTTGACGATCGCCGGAAAAGAAGGACGAGCTCCATAATCCAGTTCTTTTATAGCCTCGCCATTTACATTCACACATACATACACTCGTCAACATGAAAACATTCCGCCAGACCCAACCACGCTGCATGCCTCGGCGCATCACACCCATGACATATTGATTGTTACGCGATTGTGAATTAGTGCGCTAATGTTTTTAACAAACTTCCATTAGCTACAAGATCTCGAATTTATAATGTTAACTCTTTTTTATACTTATGCAAATGCTACCTGATCAGCCAGGAATAAGAACCAATTCTTGCTACTCAATTTACCATGCGTATACTTTCTCATTTTCTTTCAAAACCAAAAAAAAGTGAAACTATTTTTTATTTATTTATTAATAACGCTATATATATTCTATACAACGTATGTAACCACTAACCGCTGTGTCTCGCCCTTTGTGCATTATTAGTCCAATAATGACATTGGCCCTCCATAATCCACTTGTGCAGTCTGCAGCAGAAAAGTGGCTCCGATATCCATCCCTTCCGCTGCAAACTGTACCGGGACATGTCGATGGTAACTGCAAACATTCCCTCTACCATCGGGTTAGTGGTTGCAGGATCTCGTGTGATCTCAGCAGACGGAGAGATCCCAACAGCACTGCTTTCTGCACTCGGTCTGTGATGGAATTTGCATGTTGTTGGTAAGCCGGAATACTTTTGATATTATCGAGGGAAGTTGGTCTCATTCCTCCCAGCACTCCAATTATTAGCACGACGAGCTTGATTTTGAATCTTCGGTACAGCTTGCGAATATCGAACAGGAGTTCTTGATATTTCATCCGTTTTTCGTCTTCCTTGCTGACTATGTTTGTCTCTGCGGGTGCAGAGAACTCGATGACGAAGATGGATTTGTCATCGAAGTCAACAAGGACGATGTCAGGCTTATTGGCTGATATTTGCCTGTTCCTCGGAAATGAATAATTCTAGTATATTCGGCACGTCTCATTTCCGACTACGGATTCAATATCAGTAGAGACTTACGGCAAAACTGGGGTTGCATCAATACCATAGGTGCTGCGGAGATGATAATACAGCACTCCGAGAGCCGCATTGCGACGTTGGATGTATGGGCAAGCTGCCAAGATATGAATTAGTGTCTCAACATAACATCCACACGATCTACAAAGCGTACTCTGCACCGCCTTGTGTAAGATGTTGTGGCGGTACGCTAAGTCTTGACGACCCCAACCTGGCATGATAAATGAAGATAAAACCCTCGGTCTCGGATTTCAAGCCGACTGATCTTAAGAACGAGAAGGTCATCTCTACCGACAAGCAAAGTTACTGGGCATTTCGAAAGAATTGTCCATGCAATAGCTTGTTGATGTGCCTTTCTTCCAAGATACGGAGTTGTTCATTTCCATATGTTAGCCCTAAGACGCACTGGGCACAGATTGATGACTGATTCGTCGCTCGTATCGCCGCGTTGTACAGAAACGCCCTCTTCCCCCGAATTTCATGTTGCTGAACTCTGTTTGATTAATCACGTCGCAAGCCATTGCGAGGACTAATCTGTCATGCATACACTCCAGGTTCAAAAGGCTACGACCTCACAATTTTCGACAAATAAATGACAACAATGCCACACGTGTAACAGGAACCGCCATAACTATAACTGCATTTCGGAAAGGACGAATCGCGCAAACGAAAATATACAAAGATTGACGAAGCGAGCCCCGATCGGTGACGAAGTGCGCCGAATGAATACAAGTGACGTAGTTAGTCGGAATTCGGGTGCATGCGTAGGTGCACCTATCAGCCGCGGGTGCCACAAAATTCGAAATACGTGTGCGGTCTGTCGAGGAAAAAGCACGAATGACATTTAAATCAATCACAGTTCCGCCCGAATTCGGATTAAAAAGCTGAATATTGACAGGCATATTGGACATACTTTTTGACAAAAATATACACGCCGTATTCGATTAACCCTCTTGTTTTTCCGCATCGATTGTTGATCAAGAAGGTCCGGCACGTCGACGACGATCACTCCGTACAAGAAGAGGAAATATCAAAAACACCCGCTTTTGTATCCTTCGATCTACAGATCGAGGTCATGTGGTGAGCGCACCATCATCACATTTTTTCCGTCATGACTTGTAAGTTATTCCGTCATGACTTGTAATTGCATATGAGCAATTCCACGTGAGGCGGATCAGTCACGTCTCAGAAAAGGTTCAAATTTTGTCAATCGGTAGATCTCAATGAGATAAAATGTTGTACCAAACATTTTTTTTTAAATTGAAAACTCTTCGAGTTATACACAGCTAAAAATTTTGGGACTTTTTTTTTTTAAATTCGTTACTATTTCGTGTGTTTGTTTTAAGAAAAGTTATAAAATAGAAGTTGTGAGAGAATGTGTATATTTTAAAATGAAATTTTACTCAATCCCAAAAACATTGTTTATTCATTGTTTATTTAACAATATATTTTTGAATGATTTTTTAAACTACGAAGAACACCACCGAAAAATCCAAAAAAAAAATATTTCATAAACTTTGAACCTTATTGCATACTACAAAAAAATTTGAAAGACGTGTTTTGCTTCGTTTACGAGAAAATGATTTTTGAAGTTTTGATATTGTAAAAATAACCTTTGTTTCTTATTTTAACGCTTTGTTCTCGACAGGGATTTTTTGAGCTATATGGAAAAAATCTTTCATCTCACCAATTTTCAAATCAGGAAAGTGAGAAAATACAGAAAATTATAGCCCTAAACCATTCAAGATTTTATATCAACATTCTTTGACTGTATTGTGACCACAAAATTATCCGATTTTATCCTCAGTAAAATTGTCACTAAGGGCATGGGTTCGTCAAAGTTAGGTATATGGTATCGAACCTCTTAATCCTTTCGTCCTGTGTATCTACGCCGCTTAACAAATTGTCGCAGTATATCTGAACTTTTCAAAATCATCCAACTCAGTTGATCATGGCGTCTTGTTTGATAATTTCTCTCAGTTGGCTTCGCAGGTGCATTGCATGCGTGGATGTATCACTTTGCACTGCATGGGAAGTTATTCTGAGCATCTTCAGTTGGTAGTAAACAAAGCTTTCAAACAGCTTGGATTCCTCATGCGATGTACCAAACAGTTCACCTACACCTTTTCCATAAATAATATTTATAAAGCTCTCGGCCTTCCTCATCTATTATATGCTTTGCCCATTTAGTGCCCCCATACTAACTCCAACATTGTCATTCTCGAATCTGTTCAAAGAAAATTTTTCAGATAGCCTTTCCTATAAAACAAATAGCTCGATGCTCTTATTCTCTCACGATTTTTCAAAGAAAAGCATAAACTTCGCGGTGAGACCCGAGCATAGAACCGATAGGAAAACTTACAAGCTTACACACTACTCACTTACAAACTATAAACTACAAACTACAAAAAATCGAAATGTCTTAAAACTGATTTTCCCTTGACATAGTGGGCACCGTGTTATACGTCGCGCCGTCTCTTGTCCATTGCATTTGGATTCGGCCCATCGGAATGTACCCGAGCAATGTTCGGCATCGAATGTTAGCCTGGCATACTGTCACCTGATGCGATCCCATCATTATCACTATTCTCTATGGGGGAGTAGCTGGGCAGGTGACTTTCGGGCACCATCTTCTGTATCACTTTTACGTTTAGTAAAGCAGTAATTGTTTCTAGCGGCTTGGGGATAATTTTGAAACTGCGTATCGTCGGGCGGCCTACAGGGGTGACACCTTCGGTGGTTAAGTCGAAGAGTGGAGGGTCGAGCACGGGGATCGACTTTGTTCCCCGAAAAGCTTGGTCGCCGACCGGTGTGTTGTCGGCCGGATTGGTTCCCTTCTTCCCAGTGTCGAGTTTGCGGGCAACCTTATACGACGGCTTTGGTGGTGGCGAGGAGGGCTTCAGTGCAGCGAGTTCGTCCCGGAAGAATCGTTACTGCGGACCTACCTTGGGTAGCTCGGGTGATGGGGTGCCGTCGACGCATTGCGGTGGTACCTCTGTTTGCCTTGGTCCGATAGGGGTAGTCGTCAACACCTTACGCGGATGAGTCGGTTTCCGGATGAATACTGTCGGCAGAGAGTAGTCCTTGTATTCGACGGCGGCGTCCACCCAAAGTTCTTCAAACCCTCCTATCTTGCTGGTTGAATGTACCGGCTTTTTAGCGCGTCGCCTTTTATGGTGCTGAAAGGTTCGCCTTCAATGATGGGTCGGCTTGGAAATTTAGGTACCGCACGCGGACGTTCCGAAGCAGGTTTGCCGCGAAGATCTACAATGACGGGCGATGGCAAATCGTAACGCGGTAATAATTTAGCTGCGGTGAAGGATCCTTTCTTTGAAAGATTTTCTTTCAAAAGTCTTTCTTCAACTCCATATCGCCGATGCATGGTTGCCGATCCCGATGACGCAGGTTTTTTGCTTTTCCCGATGCTGGAGGGCGCAAGCCAGATTATTCAGCGGTACCTTAATACTTTCGGCCAATTGGTCGAGCCTTCCTGCCCGCGTAGTACGTGGGGTGAATTGATAATTCTCTTTCCATCCGATAATGCGGAGTTCATCAGCGTCGGTGTATTTTTCCCACGAATTGGGAATTCGTCGTTTTGATGGCACGGTTGATGCGCTACACGGAGTGGCACTACGGTGTAAACGGTGGTGTCGACTGATGCTTGACCCCGCTTTCCTGAAGCATACGGCGAAACTCTTTACTCTCAAACTGCTTACCGTTATCGGTAATCATGGTATTCCGGACGAAATGGTGGAGAAAAGGTTTCTTTATATCGTCGGTTACGACGGGACCCGTAGCGTGGGCCAGGGGCTGGACCTTGAGCCACTTGGAAAAACGATCCTTATAGATCAATAGCCAGACTTTTGGTCTGCTGGAAGGGGACGATAAGATCGGCAGATGCCTGTTGCCATGGTTCGGTTACTTCGGTGAAATGCAGTTTTCCTGCTTTGATATACTTGAAGGTGGTGCCATACTTCACATTTGAGTATGAAATGTAGGAACTGCAGAAACCTACACCAAGTATAGCAGCGATCATGCATGGATTGCAGTCTGATAAACAATATTTTCGAAACGTAAATAAACAACAGCGAGCTGCTGCTTGTAAACGAAATCGAAAAATTGTTCACCGGATGGGGATCGAACTCACCGCCTACGACTTTGTAGTCCAGTGCGTTAGCGCCTTAGCCACGAAGCCTATTTAGGAAGTCTTATAAGCCATACATTTTAGGCAGGACGAGATATGCTGAGCGGACTACCTGGTGTGTCATAGCCAAAAAAGCGAAACTTAAAATCGTACTGCTGCAGTTCCAGAGCCCAGCGTGCGAGTCGGCCACAGGGCACTCCAGTCGGTCTACCCATTTTAGGGCCTGATGATCTGTGACGATGTTGAAGAGGTAACCTACCTAGTATGGTGGAATCTTTCGAACAGCTCGCGAGGCATTCGTTTTTTATGTCACTATAGTGATGTTCAACTCCTTATCATATACTGGATGCATAAGCGATAACTCGTTCTCAATCGTGATGCTGCTAGGTGACAACGTGTCCTAAATCAACATCGGAGATATCGGTTTGCAGCGAGAAGGTTTTAGTGAAATCCGGGTAAGCTAGAACAGGAGACTGCGTGAGTTTTTGTTTTAACTCTCGAAAATCATCGTCAGCATCAACGTTCTAGACCCATTCAGCCCGTTTTGGCAGTAATCGGGTTATTGGATGGTAGATAGCTAAAAATTCAGTATGAAACTTGGGTGCCAGAAGGCTAAGCCTAATAAACGGCGTACCTCGTGAACGTGGCGTATGGTAATTTTGAAACTGATCTTGTATTTTGAGGATAAGTTACCCTCGGCTTGTTGAAGATGTGCTCCAGGTATCGTAGTGACTTATATTAAAAATTACATTTCTCAGGGTTTAGCCGAAGTCGTGCGGAACGGAGACGACGGATGTCCTCCTTCAAATGCTGCATATACTTCTCCATAGTTCGGCTGGGGATGATGATGTATAAGTAACAGAATACGTAGGGTTCAAGGTCCTTACCGAAGACGGTGTCGAGTGAGTCAAGTCTCTGAAATGTAGCGGGTGCAGAGTGCACGCCAAACGATAGTACCTTAAATTGTCTTAGTGTCCGGGTACAGAGACCCCTAGCCCAGCATGCGGGCTGCCGATACCACTGCCCACAAGTCCTACACCGAAGGTCGTAGAAGTTTCTTCTGATGTGGAGTCGGAGCTTCTCCGACATGTTGGTGTAGATGCGCTCTAGTTGGCTTCGGGTGTGAAAATTCCCACGCATCGCATCATGGTTTGCAGGTCGGTAGAATATTTCTAAAAGTCCCACCGTTGGCTTGCTGGATAAGGTCGCAGATTCGCCATTCAGTCTGATCGATAGTTTCCCGGGTACCGTAGTAAGCTAGTAAGGCTGTATAAACGTTGTTCCACGTGGTTCAACTGGTCCGATTATTTCGGTACCTTAATAATGGATTGCGTCGGAGTACTTCGGGTAGGCTAGAAAGTGCGTGATCATGGGTGAAGTTATATGTTCTGCGGAGTTCTTCTACGCATTCCAGGAAGAGGACCTTAGCATGCCCAGAGAAATGAGTACCCTACTTATGTATTTGGTGGATGGCCGTACCTGGATGGCGGTCCAGCTGTACTGGTGGAGGAACATTTCAGGATTTCGGAATCATTATGAGACTCAATGCTGCGGCCCCTCGGTATTCTGTACTATGACTTGGGGTCCAGCACTATTCTGTTCTCTCAGATTTGGAGAATTATCTCGTCTTGCGTTGCGTAGTTGGGTGATCCGAACGATATATAATTAAATGGATGCACAAGCATTGTGAACCTGTCTTGCATCTTCCTGGGAAGTGTCGTGCATCCGCTGCTTCAATTCTGCAACTGTTCCTTCGGTTCATTCTTCTTGTTCTTCGAGGATTTCTACAATTTATTCATTCCTGAACTCATAAATTGTGGTTGGGGTGATTTCTTCCACTTATTTCTTCCACTTATTATTTTGCGTTACCGTACCGCAATACGGATTCGCATTGAACATGTAATCCGTACTAGCATCGTTGATCGCGACAATTTTTATGCCATGTTTGTCAGGTTTTATGGGGATGTACATTTTGAACTTACCTCGAAAGGATAGAAGTTGCTTATCTATCGTGCAAATAGTTTCCGGTTCATAATTATTTTTGCAGTTGTTGATAAAAATGTCGAAAATTTCTCTAATGTGAGAGAATGTGTCTTGTTTTCTTTCAGGCCGTGTAGTTTTGTCGTCGAACCGCAGGTATGCCATTGCAAGGAGCAGGTGTAGACCATTTGAATCCAAAAGCAGGACACAAGTAAGATAAGTGTGATATAATAGAAATTCTATTGGATCTTTGCATTGCTTTTCTGAGTATAGAAACTATATTATTTGGATATGCAGGCTTTTTAGCACTAAGTACTTCACCGTATGGCGGATGTAGGTCATGGTTGTGTTACAGAGCACCACAACGCAACTGATTGTATCCTTCTTTCGTTATGTTATTTGATAAAATGTTTCTATTAATGTGTACAATTTCAAAGTATCCCCTCTTTCTGCCATCCGCTACAGATTGAATATTCGATCTCCTTATTGGATATTTACCTACTGTAAATATTTTTAAAATATCCTCAACTATTTTAGCAGCGGATTCGTTGCCGGATAATCGCAGAGCCTTAACTGTAGCAGAATGTAGCGCTTGCAATTAATTTTCCGACTGCAGATTTGCATATTTTTGTCGCTCTTGCCTTCCACTATATTTTGCAAAGTCTCTTGACGGTCTTTCAGTTGCATTGGATTTTAGTAACACCAAAACATTTTGTAATCTTTCACGTGATAAAGATTACCAGACCCCATATATTTAGACACATAATTCTAGCATATGAGAAAACACGTTAAACAGGGGCAAAATAATTGGTGCTTGAAGCTGAAAATCCGAAGTCATGAATACTGATCTAAACTAGTTGGAAAAATTTGTTACTTTTACGTTGCTTATTGTTTACTGTTTTGCTGATTGTGTTGTGTGAATATTTTTAAAAACGTACCCACGCTTTGCCAGTTTAAGATAAAGCTCGCAAATCCTTAGTAAAAAATCAGATGTAGACGTATGCGAATGAAAAAGCCATAAATTTGGTACTCGTTTGTTGCAGAAAATAATAACAATTACTGCCCCTTTACCTATTACTAACTGCGTACTAATAAGTAACCTGATTTGTTAGATATGATAATTTTCTACCTTTGTTCGCAGCAACAAATAAGTAACAAATTCCTATGCACGTAATTTTTAATTCTGATGTCGGGTACTGACTATGTCAAGCTTTATTTTAAGCATGAAACGTTTAGGTGAAATAGTGTTTTACTCATTCAATGTACTTAGATAACATAAAAATCTATGGAGGAAATATAAATGATTATATAATAAATATCAAAATAAATAATTACATAAATAGTTTGAAAATTACCTAATTCTTAGCTAAAAAGACTTTTCTCAATTCAATAAACGTTTTCAATTCAATCCAAGTAAATGAATAGTTGCAAGCAGAGATTGTATTTTTTATTTTTATTAACGTGTACAATATTAGCTATCAGAAACACATTTTATAAAATGCAATAGAAGTCGCTTCGTTTTTTATATCACGTTAACAATTTACACGAGTAAAATTCTGTTTACGATTACGCATACACACGATCGGCAATAAGTTAAACGGCTAAAATGTAAATCACAATTACACACACACGATAGATAACAACTTAATCGGCTAAGATTTAAATTACATTTATAATAACTCGAATTGCGCATTTACCGCTATCGTCTTTTGTGGGAGAGAAGAAGCTATGTTTCGTGATTAGGCTGTCTTCGACACCTACGTCAAATGGACTTCCGCATGTTGTGCATTTTCTGCTGTTGAGCAGGCCCAGGCACGGTGTCACTCGTCGTTGAAGCTTCGTTTCTGGATCTACGGATCGAAAGCGATAGAGACCCGGATGAACCTGTTCCTCAAGTACCCGTTGCTCTGCCATCGTCTTCCGCGTTCTGGTCCTTCGATATGACGAGGAAGCATTGCGACCAAGAAGATACAGATATAGTATGGAATTTCACCAAGAGTATGAGGAACTGAGCGCTCTCCTTGGGACTTCGACCTGTGGATCAAAAGTCGACGAGCAATCACAGCGTGTGTTTGGTCCAAGAATGTAAGCCCCCAGTAACGGATCTCCTCGAAAAATGCTTGTCTTGATGAGTTGGCTGGCTGCGTCGTTAGTTTTTTGGATCCCTGTAGACGTGCCGCATCGCACACCTCAGAAACACGGAGAAGAGTTTTTAGTCCATTAGGGCACTCCTATTTATAAGAAAGGTCTTGTCCAATGTACCCGTCACATTTCATATTTTTATTCGGAATTCGGGTCGAACTGTCATATTTTCAAATGTAAAATTGTATTCGGACAGACTACAGAATTACTTTAAACTATTCATGTAGTTAATAAAAGAATTATTGCTCACTAACAAATTGTCAATATATATTTATTGTAATTTCTTTGTCTCAATCGACATCCAGTGCCATACTAAGTGCTCGCATAAAAGCGCTGCCAGTAGTTTTGAAGCCAAAGGGTACCCTACAAAATTGGTGCAGTCTGTCATCTGAAAATGAACCATGTATATTGTACTACATTTTTTATCATTTTGCCCGCCCACCTAATCGTTCGCGCAGAATAATTTAAAATTGTGCTAAATCATACATGAAAGTCATTTCCCAGTATTATTTGTGTTGACAAATGCGAAATTACTAAGAAAACACGGTCAATCATTATATCGTCAATTTTATAATTCAAAAGTACTTGGTTCTTTATCGTCGTTGCCTTTCTTCCAATTGCAGTTGTTATTAGAAAATTGATTACTGTAATTCCGGAATATTACCAGCATTATAAAGTTGTCAATAAAAATCTTCGGAGATTTCTGTAATTTCGCTACCCGACTCAATTAAAAACCATGTTTCCAAACCGCATATAATAAAATTAATACATGGCCATTTAAATTCTTCGCGACTTTCGTGTACGATGTTGTTATCTACTTTGTTTTTCGAAGACTGAAGCAAATTTGTAACTACAAAACGGTGATTGCTGAAACTGTCTTCACATTTCTGGATAGACTATTCGCGATTGTGTATTCAGACTTTTGGTTTTGATCAAGCAAAAATTAATCGATAGAATTGAGTGACGAGAAAGTTTTTTGAATCTATATGTAATCGAGATAATATTGAAACATATATCTTTTATAAAAAATATATTTATCTGTGTTTTTATTTTGTTAACACTTTATGTTTGAGAATGAAATCGTAATTATATGTTTATTCTGACAATTAATATTTCATATTTTTTATTTGATTTTTCGAAATGTCGCTCAACAATGTGACACAAAAATGTAATAATTTTTTAGAACCAACATGAATGAACACTGATTGATTATGATACAAAGCACTTGGTACACAAGGAGTAATGTGATGTGTAAAATAAGTTCTACAAACAGTGATAAATTTAACATTATTAAAATACATAGAATTAAAATTAAACTACATAAAAAATAGAATTAAATAGATCAATTGAAGTATACGTGAATATATAGTATACAGAAATGGATTCAATTAAATATTTTCTAAAAATCTAAATTTTTGAAATTAAATGAATAAAAAATTACTAAGATATTTTTCTGTAGTTTATATTAAATTTTTATAAAAAAGTGTGAAAAAATTTTAAATATTTGCTTTGTAATTCATTTTTTAGTAATTTGGCAATTAACTTTAATTTAGAAGTGAAGTGTATTTTCTTCTTGAATGTTTATGTAAATCGTTCGATAAGTTGAAGTGATAAACTAAGTAAATTTATAATTGTAAATATTTGTTATAATGAACACGAAAACGTAAACGAAAATTGTTTATATTATATTTTTGGGTTTCACAATTACTGAATAATTACCGATTGAGACGATCATAATCTAAAGATTTGTGAAATCACGAACGAAACGAATATTTTGTCATTAAGTTACCAAACAGATTGCGTAAAATAAAAGCAGATTGTCTGAAAGAAATTGTAGTGAAGAAGTAACTGGTAAATTGCGTAGGAATTTGTTTTGTGCTGTCTGTGTATTATGATGAGCACGGTAACCCGGCCGATATGGGATCGATCAGATTGCGATGTACAAGGTATTCAGATATTTGTTCATAAACTAATCTTTCCAAGTATTTTGATGATTCACACATTTTGAATATTGGCCTTGGTCGGCGAGATGGTCGTGCGGGCTAAGGCGTCAGTCTTAGTCCGCCCGAACTAAACGTCGCGAAGGTCCCGAGTTCGAATCCCCGTCCGTGCAATTTTCTCTGCTTATGTCCAGTGTGGAATAACAGGGGAACCTTGCTGGGCGAAGGTACGAATTTGGGACCGCTGCCGACCCCAGTCCCCCCAGTGGGGGTAGAGGAACTGGCTCTGGGTGAGTGTTGTGTTGAATGTTTGCCTAGTTCTGTCTTGTACCGTCCTGTTTATGTCCTGTACCCCTCCACCCGAGAGCCGACCAGCAAGTAGACTAATAATTGAGCTCCTTCATCGTAGAACTCGATCGACGCTCGAACTGCCGAAACGAGTTGGCCCCTGGCCGTTTTCAAATCGACATTTTAAAAAGTCGAAATTTTGATTTAGAAATATATCGAGGTATTTAGAATGACGAGACGCATGTTTTTTTCAAAAGAAATTGTTTGATTCGACGAATAGCTTTCACAATTAAAAATAAAAACCACTAAAATCTTTAATCATAAAGGGCATAGGGGGTTAACTATACAAAAAATGCCCCCACAGCTCTGTCACCCTAACTGGGTCCATATATTGCTACCCCGATGACTACAAATTTCTGAAAGTATGAACTCAAAATTCGCTTTTTCGAAAAAGTTATGGAGGGGGAAAGAAAAATAAAAAAACTAATTTTTCTCGAAAACTACTGGATCGATTTGAATGAACTTGCAATATGTTAGAAACGTAGGTAAGACAATTTGAGAGAAAAAATATGATTTTTTTTTTTAATAAGTAAAAAACTGATTTGAAATTTTCAAAATTTTTTTTTTGGCATAATTTTTTATGTGACCACCTTCATCTTTTTTCTTGAGGTACCTTACAATGTCCCCTTTCATATATATTTTTTTTAAATTTTTAAAAAATATAGTTTTTGAATAAAATGTGAAATAAAGGTGAATATGTCAGTTAATATCTCAGCTGGTTTGAAAATTCTTGGTAATTAACGCGCATGTGATAAATAATATATAACAGCCGCAATGTGGGAACAACAGCCAACAGTTTTATTTCCATTGGCACATTCACATGTGTATTCTGTAATTCCAGAATGTCCAATAGTGTCAGGTTCGTATTTAATAAAACACCTATAGGTTTGACGAGAAATGTGACGGGACGGAACTCTAATTTTTAAAGTCGTTGAATCATCTTTAACAAATTCCATTTTAGATTGCCATCTTTGTCAAGCATTTCTGCTAAATAGGAAACAGCCTGAGCAAGTTGATAGGTACCAGTGAATAAAATTTTTAAATCATTTGTTGTTAATTCCGGAAAATCATTAAGATCATCTGAGGAGATAGTTCCAAACGGAAGTTTACGACGTAGCCATCCTGCTTATTCTGCTTTATCAGCCAAAGAAAACTTCACATTTTTCTGAGTTTGCATCTTTTGAAGAATATCATCAAAGTTATCTACATCAGAATGTAATGTTTTTCCGAAAATATTATTAAGAAAACATGCAATTCTGAAGTATGATCTAACTTTTGGTAATAACTTATTATCGATTTTATGATTAAGAAGAAGATATTTTTGCTTGATGACACCATGAACGGATTCTACAGCCCACCGAATTTTCGTAACAAAGCGAGAATTATTTGATTCTTCTGCAGTTAATTGTTTCCTTTTTCCTTTTAAGGCAGGCATCAAAACTCGAAATTTTTGTTCTTCCAACTTTTCTTTTACGTCACGAAATCCACGGTCAAGAACAAAAATATCACCTTCATTAACCAGCTTAGATAAACCTTCAGGATTTTCGAGAATTGTTTCCAAAATCTGGGCATCATTTTGATTCGCAAGAAAAGGTCCAGCAATGTCTACAACATACCCGTCAGTTGTGCAGATGGTAAACGGTTTACAAAGGGGAACTTTCTTTTGGCCAGAGTACGATTTCCTTTGGTAATCATTATTAGAACTTTTTTGATGTCTAGCGTATGTGCCGTCGCATATCAAAAAAAGTTTATCGTTAGAATCGAATAAATGTTTTGCCATTTTAGTGGTATGGTTTAGAATGAGTTCATTCCGACTACAAGCATTCACTCCAAAACGAAGTGGCAAAACATCATCTTCAAATGATTTCATTACACTGGCCGAATAGTCCGAGACATCGTGTTCATTTTGCAATTGCAAAATTGACGCGATCATTGCATTCGAATTACCCGACCGTAATTTGAACAAAAAGACAACAATAGCTTGAATGACGGAACGGGAATGACTATTTCGCAATGAAGTTAACATGTCTTTCAGTTCATTTAATTGTTCCCAATTTAAGCCTGTAAAAATTTTGAGTTGTTTCTCAGAAATACTGTATTCCCCTATTTTATCAAGCAATGCCGAGTCACATCTAATAGAAAGAGTTTCCATTAGTTTTGATAACTCAGATGCCGTAAGGCTTGTAGTATTAGAATAGGCTTTCAGTTGGATAAGATCTTCTTCGTATATTCTATCGTTTATCAAGTGCATACGACCACATCGATTCCCAGATGGAATGTAGATTTGAGTTTTGATATAAGTTTTTATTCGTGTTTCCTCAGAAATGACACGTAAATGTTTTGTGCCGCCACAAAAGCAACATGATTTATGCGTTGCAATAGTTCTCCGAATAAAAACGTCCATACGTTCAACCTCAGAAACCGATGCTTTTGATTCAACTATTTCAAACGTGGGATCGTTATCTACCGAATCAGGCACAACATCATTTACGACATTTAGTTCAGATTTCTCTGCAGATATATTTTTTCTATAAACAGACATTCTACATTTTTGACAAATAATGTCATTTACATTTATTGCTTGCTGCAAAGAAGTGGAGTAAATATTCGCTTCCTGTTGATTTGTTACTATTTTTTTTCGGCCTGTAGTATTTATTAAAAAAGTATTGCAACCAGGACACTTTTGTATTAGCAATACGGTCTTATTCATCTTGAAAATTATGAAGAAATAAGAATGTCAGATGTAAACAAAAGAATTTAAAAAGTAAAATTCTCCAGAATCACAGAGATATAACTCCGAAAAAAATACTAAATATAAACCTGCACTCTGCTATACCGATTTACATAGACTATATGAATCAAAGCACAATATCATACACAAGTGTCAGGTCGTACCGTCCGGATTCCTAATCTACTAAAAAAAGGATGGATTTCGATAACGAGAATGAAATGGCTATCGAATAAAAGGAACGATGCCTACCGGAGAAGAAGTCACCTATTGCCTCACAGTTCTTCTATATAGGAGTCTCGTGTCAACAATCACGCCGACATCACATCGGATAATAAAATATTTCATTGACATCGGTTAAGGTCGACCTATACTATATACACTCAGCACCGGTTTTTGTTTCGGTCCAATTTAACTTCGTACATTTCAACACTGTGCATTAAACACGAAAAAACATTTGAATATTTATATTGGCTACACATGAGTCTCAACTGTATATAACATAGTATTTTTAGTCAGTGCGTGCGTGCGTGAGTGCACGGGTGTGTGCGAATGCGCAAGTCAAGCAGGACGACCATGGTTTACGATTTTTTATTCAAAAACTATATTTTTTAAAAATTTGAAAAAAATATATATGAAAGGGGACATTGTAAGGTACCTCAAGAAAAAAGATGAAGGTGGTCACATCAAAAATTATGCCAAAAAAAAAATTTTGAAAATTTCAAATCAGTTTTTTACTTATTAAAAAAAAAAATCATATTTTTTCTCTCAAATTGTCTTACCTACGTTTCTAACATATTGCAAGTTCATTCAAATCGATCCAGTAGTTTTCGAGAAAAATTAGTTTTTTTATTTTTCTTTCCCCCTCCATAACTTTTTCGAAAAAGCGAATTTTGAGTTCATACTTTCAGAAATTTGTAGTCATCGGGGTAGCAATATATGGACCCAGTTCGGGTGACAGAGCTGTGGGGGCATTTTTTGTATAGTTAACCCCCTATGCCCTTTAATTATATTTTAAGATATAAATCGCCATATTTCGTTCAATTATGCCTGAAACAGCTTGCAATTTTTTTTACCTACTACTGATGCTCAAGCATTGACGTCTGTAATATAAAAATTATACAAAGTTGTTATTTTTAAATATTTTTTAATTGTTAATAACGCTAGATTGGTGACCGCAAACTTATCGCTTCGCGGACAAAAAGCATCGAGGGAAGTTTCGAGTTGAGCAAACTGTCAGTGAGACTTTTGTTCCTCTATATTCAAAGAAGTTTTATGGAAAATTTCAACTCGATTGGTTTAAAAATGACCAAAATATCCTGTGTTTAACAAAACGCATGTCGATGCACTGTAACGCGGCGCTGCGGAACGGCTCGTCCGCCGCCCTGAAGTAAACAATAAGATGTGCATTGTTCTTATAGACACTATTATTTAAAGATAAAAAGTTTGTGTAATTATTAAGTATTCGTACTACTGCAAGACTTTACTTCCGACTTTTTTAAGAGAACCGTATTTCCAATTTCTCGTCTCCATCTCCCAAGAGTACACGGAATTGAAACTGATATTTATTGAATCCAAATTTCGTACATATTATTAATGGCATTCTAAAAATAATGAGGTAAATACAAAAAAAACACTAAATATAAAATTACTTCTGAAAACATAGAAAAACTGAAAACAAACCCATGCGGTGCAGTTCAGGCAGATCAACCATTCCGTGGAAAGTCGCCGTTGCGAGGCGCGTCGCCATGCGCTTTGTTAAACACAGGATATTTTGGTCATTTTTAAACCAATCGAGTTGAAATTTTCCATAAAACTTCTTTGAATGTAGAGGAACAAAAGTCTCACTGACAGTTTGCTTAACTCGAAACTTCCCTCGATGCTTTTTGTCCGCGAAGCGATAAGTTTGCGGTCTCCAATCTAGCGTTATTAACAATTAAAAAATATTTAAAAATAACAACTTTGTATAATTTTTATATTACCGACGTCATCGCTTAACCATCGGGAGTAGGTAAAACAAATTGGAAGCTATTTCAGGCATAATTGAACGAAATATGACGATTTATATCTTAAAATATAATTAAATTTATGATTAACGATTTTAGTCGTTTTTATTTTTTATTCTGAAAGCTATTTGTCGAATCAAAAAATTTCTTTTGAAAAAAACATGCGTCTCATCATTCTGAATACCTCGATATTTTTTCCAAATAAAATTTCGACTTTTTAAATTTTCGACCTGAAAACGGCCAGGGCCAACTCGTTTCGGCAGTTCGAGCGTCGATTGAGTTCTACGATGAAGGTGCTCAATTGTCATTAACGCGGGGGAAAATTACCTGTCCCTGTCCTTTGTCCTTTGTCCTTTGAATATTGGCCTTGTTCGCGCGGCATCCGCGAAGGTGTCAAATACGGTATGAGTGGCGTCATATGTAGGCACCGCTCGGTGATTGGTCGCACTCGCGTTCATTAATGATCGACGGGAGCATTGATCGCCGTAAATTTAAATTACGCGCAAAACCAAACTGACCAGAAATCACATTCTCGGTCTTGATGGCCTGGTTCCGGAGGTGCCCTTCATGGGTAGTCTGGAACCATACTCCACAGGCCACACACGTGTGCACCATTTTCACAACCTTTTGCTTTTTCCATTGTGAGTTAAATCTACTGCAAACCTGACCCGCACCCGTATGCCAGAGGTCTGTGATTATTACTACAAAAATCAGGCCCAGGAGCGTACAAAATTCTGCCAAGAATTTCAAACGATAAAAATCCTTTGAAATTCTTGGCAGAATTTTGTTCGTGTTTGGTTCGCGTTTAAGACACCATCTCTAACGATTTTCGAATTGTTTAAGGTTAAAACTTAAAAGGAATGTTGTAGAGTTCATTTTGAATTTAAATTCATGCTAGCTGCTATTGATTTCACTGACATAAACAAGGTCACCCAGGCATTCTCACAACTTGAAGATTTAAACGACGGTTTTGAATCTGTTAAACGTAGTAATAAATAGAATAATAAAAACAAAAATAGTAACAGTTCTGCGTATTTAAATAAGCGAATTAAGTCAATTCGAAGTCATTAATATCCTAAATATAACAAATGTTATCCTTGATGTCAACAACGTAATAATTCAGGTTCAAACGTCGATGTGTATTCCCATACGCAGAATTTAAATACAAATTCTTTAATAGTGCCCGATCGTAATTTCTTACGAAATCAGCAGGGCCGTATGCTAGGCTTTCGATACCCCCTCATAAGGTGATTGAACCGAAAATATCTCGATCGAGATGAGTAGCAGTGGAACAAAAGAGTCAACATTTAAACTGAGAAGCGGTACGATTGTAAGCGGTCTAACTTCGTATCGCCAGTTTTTTTTTATTTTAAAGAGAACCTAATTTGAGACGAATTAGGTGACATATCGCAATTATCCTTCTTCCGATTACCCTATAAAAAGTGCCCTCGCTTAAAATTACATATATATAATGAAGAGAGCGAGGCGTTAATCAATACCAGAAATCAAATTTCGTATATTTCTGGGAATTTTTATAATCAACTTATTAATTTTATTGGTATTAACGAAATGCCGATTTCAAATATACATATCGTAATAGCTGCTGCAAAAATCTCTTACACTTAAAAAGCAAGTTTTTCACGAATATAATATTGCAAATCAATTTTTTTAATAAAATGTATCTTTAGTTGTACCGATTTTGTCGTCATGCAAAATTTTAGGAAATTGCACCTTGCATATCTGTAAAGTCGTCATTAATTATGATAAACAAGCTCTATATTAACAATAAGAACGTTTAATTATGATGATAAAAGATATGCAAACGATTAATTGGTGGATATAGGTGTGTTAGGAGAAATACATATTATTAAATACAAAAATTGAACCATTAGAAATAAAAATGTCAGTAAGATTGACAATAATAATTTAATATGTCCATAATAAGAAGCGCGAAAACGTTACGGTAAAAGAACGTGCGACTTAAATGATTCTTGAGGATGATAACGTTATATGCGATGATTATGTATTTATTGATATTTGTTTAATAGATTATGTTATGTATAATGAGGATATCAATATTAATGATGAATATGTTGAAAATTCCAGTAAATCTGCTGATGATGATGTTTATATTTGGGCAGCCGAGGTGATAAATAATAAAAATGTTGTAAAGAAAAAACGTAGTCAACCAAGTATTATCCAGGAATGATTAGAATATAATATATTTAATCTGAATGCTAATACGGTATTCCCCTATGTCAAGGAAATAACAGAGCAGTTACAGTGGATACTCGCGAAAGAAAAGGTACGGCTGGTTTCAAGAACTGTTTTTAATAATATATGTAAGATAAATATACCGGTTTAATAATACATAGATTAAACACTGCACATCATTTCATTTGGGATAAGATTCAAATATTATCATGGAAAGAAAATTAGAGAAATAGGGTAGAAAGTTGTTTATGAAAAAAATATTTGCAGATCGCCGTTAACATTGGATTTAAAAAATCTAAGTTACCAGAGTTCTACAATATTTTGTTTTAAACTTTCAACGTATTAATTTAATTCATATAATTATTAACAGGTGAAATGCGAATCAATAGTGTTTGTGCTATCAACAGAATGATTTTTTCATTTTATATAACTAAATTGCAAAACTTGTACTTCCATGTATTAATATATATATACTTATTTTGTATTTTGTTCCTTATGACAATAAAGATGATTTTTCTTTTTTTTTTTGACGGAAGGGGCAAATGCCTTAGGCACCATAGGGGGTTAAGGATGTTGGTTAACCCCCGTGTGTGTGACTCCCTTGCCCATGGGGTTCAGGGCAAGGTTTACCGACTAAAACCCTAACCTCCCTTGGCCCTCCGTAATCCAGTTGTGCAGTCTGCAGCAGAAAAGTGGCTCCGAAATCCATCCCTTCCACTGCAGACTGCACCGGGCCATGTCGATGGTAACTGCAACTCCCAGCAGCACTGCTTTCTGCATTCGGCCTGCGATGGAATTTGCATGTTGTTGGCAGGCCAGAATACTTTTGATGTTATCGAGGAAAGTTGGTCTCATTCCTCCCAGCACTCCAATTATTAGCACGACGAGCTTCATTTTGAATCCTCGATACTGCTTGCGAATCTCGAACAGGATTTCTTGATATTTCATCCGTTTTTCGTCCTCCTTGCTGACTATGGTTGTCTCTGCTGGTGCGGAGAACTCGATGGCGAAGATGGATTTGTCATCGAAGTCAACAAGGACGATGTCAGGCTTATATTTGCCTGCTCGTCGGAAATGAGTAATTAAAATCATTGGATTTTAAAGTGCTGTCAGGTACTTCAGATCAAAGAGGCAATGCGATGTTGTACCAGGACTTTGAGAACGGGGATCATTACACAATCACACATGTGAGTCGGGATTTTTAACAAGCTGTTCAAAGTCAGCAGTTATCGTTACGTCATCTTTTAAGACAGCTTAAGGCCGCTACTGTAACTAACTACAAAACCAAGCAATGACTGCAGTAGACCAACCTATATGATGAACTTTGCGAAGCAACAGTTGGTGTGGAACAGTCTCAAAGGCTTTATTAAAATCCTAAAATATTAGTATAGTGATCTTACACTTTTTAGTACCACTACGTGTATCGTCGAGCACACTAATGAGAGCAGTGAAAATTATGATGAGGTCTGTAATCGGATTGATATTGATGAACGATTGAATGAGGGGAGAGATATAACGAAAGGTGTACATGAACTAGCCTTTCTGTATATTTAGATGACTCACATACATTTGCTATGGATCTTGTATCCTAGGGTGTAGATGGTGAATTGCATTTATTCTGAGGAACTATAATGGACCGCTTCCAAAAAGATGGAAAGGTTGAGTTGTGCAAAGAGGAATTCAAAATCTCTTGTAACGTTTCAACAAGCGCATACATACCAAGTTTATAATAAGCAGGAATAATTTTAGTGACCCCAGAAGTGCTCATTTTTCTTATTTTGATGGCGTTAATGAGTGATGGGCTTAAAGACGAAAGAAGGTCGATCTAGTAAGTAATGAGTAGGTGGCGAGCGAAGAATTTCATGATCAGAAATAATGAGGATTAGGTGGATATTGGAGACTGATCCGTAAAGAAAATTTATTGGGTGTTTGACTGTCATTTGAAGATATTCCAAGGCTCTTCAATTCACATAATGTTTGCCTTGAGGTTTATGTATTTTTCAGTCTAGTCGCAAAATAGTCGTATCGTGCTTTTTGCAGCTGGAAGTTATATAACACATAAACGTTGCAGATCCAGTTGACTCTAAGAGGTTACTCTAAGGCGAAAATGGCTTGGATGTATCTATTTGGATTTGGTTGAAGCTGTCCGAACAAGCACTAACAAACGTATCTTCATGTAAGACTTGTTTGAATTTTCCACAGCGAGCATGAAAATGTTTCCTATAGTACGCACAAGGTTTCAGAACCTTTAAGGGAATGCCGCAATATGCAAAACATTTATATGGTGTAGTTTGCAGAAATATAAATTTCCGGCAATATAATTTGATTTGGCACTTTAATGTTTAACAAATCGTGCCGGTTGTTGTGTTGTAATGACTGCGTACAGAGGACCGTGAACCGTACGCGTCGATATAGTGCGCAGACACTGAGTGGTAGGACTGAATCTGAAGAAACCGAAAATGAGTGAAAAATTCAGAAAAAAGTAACGGGGACTTTGAAAGAACATTCGGTAGATACCTGGGTACGATCCTGGAACCCTTCGATTGCCGGTCGAATGCTCTACCAACTGAGTTATACCGCCTTACATCCCTCCGCACCGTTAATTTTTAATTAATCACTCTTATCATATTTCTTCATGCCTTTCATATTTCTATATTTTTTACTCTATTTTCGAAATTCAGATATTGTTTCTGACTCACTCACTCATTTTTGTTTTCTTCATATTTTTCATACAATTAACATCTTAATTTTGTATCTTTAACATTGTCTTAAAAAATTATTTCAAAAAAGCCGCGACTATGACAGTGTTCTCTCTCTCTCTCTCTCTCTCTCTCTCTCTCTCTCTCTCTCTCTCTCTCTCTCTCATCCACCATGTGATCTGGTTTTTTTTTCCGAAGAGGGGAGGAATGCTTTACGCACCATAAGGGAGCCATCGGGACTCCCCCGTGTATGGGACTCTCCTGCAATGAGGCCTACCCACTAAACCTCCACCTCTTTCCCCTTACCGACATGACCCCGGAACTGCTGTGGCATTAAGGACTTCAGGGTCGGCGGACTTGCTGTATTATAGCCCTCGCAGCTTGCGAATAAACGCTACCCCATTCAGGTTATACTGGGGTAGAAGTACAGTAAACTGATTCTTCTTCTTTTTTATCGCGAAGCACAGTTTCTATATAGCCCATCACTGCCATCCAGTTGGTCTCGGAGCTGAGCATAATTGCTATTATGTTGTCCTGCTGTATTTGGCTATTGCATTTTTCTACGCAGGTATTTCTTTTGAGTGTCCATCTCGGACAGGAGAAGAAGGTGTGGGCAGCATCGTCCACCACTCCTGGACAGTAACAGCAGCATGGGGTACTCTTTTTATTAACCTTATGTAGGTAATAGTTGAAGTGACCATGCCCCGAGAGAAATTGGGTGACGTAGTAATTCGTCTCGCCATGACTTCTAGCTAGCCACGGTGCGACTGCTGGAATCAATGCGTGGGTCCACTTGGCTTTCTTGTCGCTCTCCCAACGAGACTGCCAGACTTCAAGTGTAGTCGCCCTTTCCTGCTTCTTCACTATATCTGGGGTTCTCTCATGCCATCTCAAATATTTCCGCCTTCGCTCTAACGCGAGCATATCGATGGGAATTATACCAGCTATAAGCAGTACAGCATTTTCCGAGACCGTTCGATAGGCCGAGGCCACTCTGATCGCTGCTAGTCTTTGGATTGTAGCCATACGCCGGCGGTAAGCATTAACCGTGAGTGCTTCGGCCCACACCTCCGCACCGTGAAGTAACACGGAATGCATCACAGAGGTTAGGATCCTCCGCTTGCACGCTCTAGGTCCAGATGTATTTGGGAGTAATTTGGATATAGCTGCAGTAACCTTCGCCGCTTTATTTGCGGCTTCCCTCACATGTTTGCCAAAGGTAAGCTTTGAGTCCAAATGTAGATCCAGATATTTAATAGACGGAGCAGCATTGATGACGTTTCCGAACAACTGGACTCTTTCCGGTTCCTCCACTTCCTCTTTCTTATCAGAACAACAATTTCTGTCTTCTTTGCAGCCAGCGTTAGGCCATGTTCTAATAGCCATTCGCTAACGTAATTAACGGCAAATTCAGCTTTCTTCATGGTTTGTTTGACATTTCGTGCGGTTATTACTGCCGCTAAATCGTCAGCGAACCATTTGAGCGCAATGCCATCCGGTAGATGTGACCGTAATATCCCGGAAGATCCCCACCAAGTGCCGACCCCTGTGCGACCCCTGCACTGATGGTTCTGGCCTTCTGGCCCTTAGTAGTATCGTATAGAAGTAATCTATTTGAAAAATAGTCGTCCAAAACTGCGCACAGGTATGGTGGAGCCTTGCATCTGTTTTCTACAGCCTCCATAATATCCGCCCATAGTGCAGTGTTAAATGCATTGGCGACGTCTAACGCTATTACTACACAAATGTCCCTAGTTCTATGGTTGCCTTTCCAGGCTGTTTTCGCTGCTTCGACAACCTTATTTACTGCATCCACAGTAGAGTGGCCCGGTCTAAAGCCATGCTGGTCATCGGAGATTGCATTTGACTCGGTTGCTAGTAGTCGCAACCTAGCTCGAAGAAGCCTCTCATAGATTTTACCCGCGTCGTCTATCATACAGAGTGGGCGGAAGGATGAGGGTGTGATCGGAGGACCCTTGCCCTTGTCCAAGAGAACCAATTTTTGCTTTTTCCACCTGTCTGGGAAGTAGCCGGCTGCGAGACATGCGTTGTACATATTTAACAACAAGGCAGGATGGGATACTGCAATACATTTAAGAATCTCTACCGGGACACCGTCTGGGCCGGGGGCCTTCCTATTCTTTGCCGAGTTCGTGGCCTTTGCCAGTTCTTCTATTGTGAACAATGGGATCGCCCCACCAGTTGTGAAGTGACTCCTATGTCTTTCCGTGTGCGTTGGGAAGAGCGTTTGAACAATGATGTCTGCCATCTCAGGTTCAAACGGGCCCACTTGTGATTGCCGATATAGGCGCTTACTAGCGATACAGTATCCAAGGCCCCAGGTATCGTTATCGATCTTCTGGCAGATGTGTTGCCAGCAACGATTCTTGCTCTTAATAATCGCTTTCTTGAGTTCTTTCCGGGCTACCCCGTATCTTTCGAAATCGTTTTCGGCGTTCCCATGCTTCTGTAGTCGTTGAGCCTTCCCTCTCAGTTTGAAGCCGGTACTCCGCAGTTTGCCAATATCCTCTGTCCACCAGTAGACTGCCCGTCTTTTAACATTGGGTCTACGTTTGGGAATCGATGCATTGCAACCCAAATTTATGAGGCTCATTGTTTGGCCCACCAAACTTTCTGCACTTGCCCTAGAAACGTTAGGACTTAGGGGTTCTAAGAGCTGAGTCGCATGTGTGTCCAAGTACTGGATCAGGGCGGCCTTGTTCAGTTTATCAATCGACCATCGTTTCAAGATCTCTACGTGGGTCCGTCTATTGCACGAATTACTAATGAAGTATTCAATGTACTGGTGATCACTGTGCGTATATAGCTCCAACACTGTCCAGCCTGAAACTAGGGTGGAAATTCGTTGCGATGCCAAGGTAATGTCGACTATCGAGCCGTTGGTTCCTGCCCTTCTAAACGTCGTAACTTCGCCTTCGTTCATGATAACAAGATCATACCTAGCTGTTAGTTCCACAATAAACCTACCCCTGGGGCATGTGTACTGCATTCCCCATTCACCAGCTTTCGCATTGAAGTCGCCTGCAATGATTGTTTCCCCCTGCAACGAGGACAAGCAGTCTTCGAGTGCCTCCAGTTTAGCGCAAAACTTGTTCATGGGGTCGTTTGGTGACAGATACACGCTGAAGTAGTTGAAGGCTCCACAGCGAATGCATACGAAGCCGTCACTTTTAATGACCTGCTGTATGGGGAACATAGAACCCAGATTGCAGCCGTACATGAGCTGTCAGGGAACCAGTTATTTGCTTCGTCATGGTGTTGCTCGCTGATTAAGAGCAAATCCGTGTGGCGCTCCTCAACAATTTTATCGAGGAGGCTTTGGGTCGTTCTACTTCTCCGCAGGTTGCATTGAAGAACATTCGCCATCGCTACCTGTTATTTGAACGCGCTGCCTCTTGATAGGCTATGCACGATCTTGTTCCTGGTAGGTGCTCCGTTGGGGTATTGTTGGGTAGTGCTTCGCACAGACAGCAGTTTGGCGGATTAGTGCACTCAGCTGCCTTGTGTGAGTCCTGGCCGCATTTCCAGCAGAGCTTGCTCCTATCAACACTGGTACATCTCGCCGCAACGTGTCCAAAGCCATGGCATCGAAAGCATCGCGTGACGATCTTATGCTTGCGAATTCGACAGTTCATCCAGCCAACTTTTAGGTGTGCTGTGACTTCTAGACTGATTGCAGCCTTTTCGTCCAGATCCACGAAAGCAATCCTGCCTCCCCATTTGCTAGTCCTGGAGAGATTTATTTTTATCACCCCCGAATCTACTTACGTGCCAAGGGCACTTTTAATTGCTGCCAGGATCTCTTGCTCATCCGTTGCCGTGTCCAGGTCTCTGTATTGATCTGTATTTGGGCTCTCGGCGATAGTTCGCGTACGCTACCATCTCCTCCGACTGCTTCCATGACCTTTTGGCCAAACCGCTTCTTATCCTCGGTTGATGCTGATATTTCGACCAGTACATCACCTGATCTTGTTTCGCGTATGGATTTCACGTCTACCCCGAGGGCTTCGGGATGCACTTTCCTCCTGATTTCCTTAAGAATGTCGGAGTATTTTTTGCCATCGGTTGGTTTTGGCTCGGTTGGTGGTGCCGTGTGGGGGTCTTTTATGGCCTCTCTCCTGCCCTTCCTTCTTTTCACGAGGGTGAACTCGGCTGTATCCGTTCTTGGTAGTTTAATTTTCCGCCTGACTTCGGTCATGGGGCTAGGGGTATTCGCCTCCCTTTTTCTCTTCTCTACCGTTCTCGGTGTCGAGGTACCGCCAGTAACTGTGGTGCATCTTGTAAGAAGTTGATTAGGTGGCAGCTGAGAGTCGCTGACTTTCTGCGGTTTCAGCTTTCGTGCTGCTCTGCGTCTTGACATGTTGTACAGCAGGCGATTCGCCTCGTCCAAGCCATCCCGAATGTCGACAGACATGTTCTGTTTGGACTTGCAGTACCTAATCACGCTTTTCACACATTTGGTTAGCTCTAGGAGCAAGGAATCCTCTTCATCAGTTATGGGGTCCGAGGAATACGACTTTTTAAAAGCCGAGACCTCCACTACTTCACTTGTAGCATTGTATGACGTGGTGGCCAAGTCAACCACCACCACGTCACTGCGGTCGCCGGATATCGACGCCCGGGAGCCCGCTTGCTCACTCCCCGTCGGCGCCGGTACTGGGGTATCCCTCCCCTGCACCGTAAACGGTTTTTTTTATTTGGAATTCTCCATGGGTGGTTTTATATTCGGGGTGCCTTCCCCTAGGTTATTTTATCGTGGTAGCGTTCCACTATCTGGTTTTGGTCCGCCCCGGATATTTTATTTCTCCGGTACCTTCCAAATCTGGCGAGCGTTCCCCTATCCGCCACCTGGGGAGGCGCCCGATGGGTGACCAGCAACACCGCACGAGACCATGTGACCTAGTAGCACTTGACTCTATTGTATCACTATTCCTACCCACCACTCATCCCTCATTCTCATTTTCAGCCATCAGCGAAGCAGAAGTACTCAGTAACCTAAATTCAATTTTAACTAAATCCCGTGGGCTAAGTCCAGATCATCTTCCTCTCGCTCATCTAAAACAACAGTTCACTATCATTGCACTGTATTTGACATCATTTTATAATCTCTCTCTTTCTCTCTACTGGTATTTTTCCATCCATCTGGAAATCAGTATATATCATTCCATTAAAGAAAGTTCAGAACCCATCTAACCCCTCAGATACCCGTCCAATTGCAAATCCATCACATCTATCTAAAATCATTGATTCCGTCGCCACACAGCAAATTGTTAGTTTTCTCGAGGGTAATAGATTGCTACATCCAAAAAAATGTGGGTTCCGGAAATACCACAGTACGCAAACTGCACTACTTCACCTTCTCGATGACATCCGTTTGGCAATCGACAGAGGCTACGTTACCATCCTGTACACTCGTTTCTGTCCGGACGTTCCCAAGCGATAATTGGACTTGACGGCTACTCCTCGCAGCGCGAACATACAACGTCAGGTGTTCCGCAGGGTACTAGCTTAGGCCCTATACTTTTTATTATTGTTATAAATACATTGTTCTCCCGACTCCAGTACTGTCGTGATTCCACCCTCATATTTGCTGATGACACACAGTTCTATCTGTCAAGTCCAATAAGTCGCCTTCATGAAACTATACGTCAAATCAACAGTGACATTGCCAAACTGGTCCAATGGTCTCATGACTACGGGCTCAAGCTTGATGCTCGCAAAACCCAAGCTATTATCTCTGGATCACCCCAAAACATCGCATCTTTAAAAAGCATATCCATACCGCCAATCGTTGTAGGAACAGACGTAATACCTTACTCCGACGAAGGGAAAGACCTAGGCGTAATAATAGCGTCTGATCTCTCATGGAATCGGCAGGTCAACGCTATCTCATCTAGAGTTCACAACATCCTCTATAGGCTTAAATTTCGTAGCTCCTTCCTACCACCATCTATTAAGCTCTCATTAGTTAACGCATTAGTTATACCTCACCTGAACTATGCTACACTTGATATCAAGGATTTATCTGGCTATCTGAATACTAAACTCCAGCGTCTTCAAAATAATGCTCTGAGGTATATCTACTAGACCGGAGTGAAAAACAAAACTCTTTTCGAATCGAATCGTAATAGTGCGAAAAAGTTGCCATTTTTCATTGCGAATTCAGGGAAAAAAAGTTTTTTGAAATCGGACAACATCTTCCGTTCGCGCATCGCAATCAAAGTTTATGAATTTAATTCGAAATTGAGCGGATTTAAGAAAAATCGTACATCATCATTTAATCATTGTAAATGATGTCTGATCAAACTCATTTTAAGTATTTAGCATGATTTTATGGTACATTATGATAAAAAATGATTTCCTCCCTCCCTCTCTCTTTTCACCGCCGGGGGGGGGGGGGAGGTCAATTTTTAGTTAAAAATGATAAAAAATGTAGCCGGCGAAAACAAGTGTGAACGTTGATTTATCTATCTGGTCTACCACACATAATATAGATAGATGCGCCTAACTTTGTGGTCCAATTGGAAACATGTACCACCCTCCCCCCTCCCTCCTTCTGTGCAGCTCCTCGCCCGCCCTTTTTTGGACGACTCAGAACTCACCACGGGAAGGTGGCTGAACTGCGAGTTCCATCCTTTACCCTTCCCACCCAGTCAGTTATAAATTGTTGAAGACAATTATTTAGCAATAGCGAACTCTGTTTTAGTATCAAATTTAGGCATCACGGCACGAGAGGCGAGGGTTGCCCTTATGAACACATCACATCTCTCATGCCCATATACTTTTGAGGCGGCTTGTGTTACTAATTTAACGCAGCGCTCCACGGCCTGAGTGTGACATGGAATATCTGCCAAATTTATATTTAATTTTGGTTTCTCCTTACGAATTATTAATTGTGCAATTGTGTCTGAAGAAAAACTTGCCAAAAGAGGGGGACAAGTAACTTTTGTTTCTGACCAATTTATTAATTCGTAATATTTATTAGATTCAAAATTAATTTTGGGAACCAAAACATTTCTAACATTTTTGCCTTTTACGGGAACTTTTTTAGTTTTCAGCACTCGCGTAAGTCCGAGCTCTCGGACATGTTCTCTGTCATCAACCACCATCGAGAGAAGAATGTTTTCTGGATGGGCAAAGAAGGCATTTGTTTGCATGACTTTATGAACCACGTCTTGGACTTTCGAAGATAAGTTTCTGCATTTTTTAATACACTCTAAAATATGTTTAGGTCCTTCAACTATTGAAGATTTTGTTTTGATTTCGAACCACATAGGAACGTATCCTGTAAGAATGTACTTTATAATCTGAATGAGGTTTTCAGATGGCTTTTGCAGGGAAATGTACAACCTCCGAAACCTGTTTGCAGTTGTCAACCACCGCGAGTGTGATATTGGTCCTGGATCACGATTTTCTAGGTCTTTGGAGCAAGATCCACCATCAATGGCAATGGCAATGTCATGTAAGTATTTTTGATCTTTACTTAGGTTTTCATAATCAACTATTTCTGGAAGAGAGCATTCAATTTTTTGAAAAGCAACGACAGGTAGAGACTCGCAATGAACCAACTGTTTACCGAGAGGACCATTAAAAGACTGAGGCCCAGAGGTTTTCCCATCAAGTGCTTCCACAAGATGCCGTAGAAGTAGCTCATTGAAATGGAGGAGACAGATAGCCCATTGCACTGGTCTTTGAAGACGCATTTCTATTTAATTGCTCCATTTTTCCAACCTGTATTTGTTGAAGTGCCATCAGAACCAATCACTACAATGTTTGACGTATCTATTCCATTCTCTTCAAAATGATCTACAATGCAGAACGCTGTATCTTTTCCAGTTTTAGAGGTAGGCACTAAATGGCATATATACTTCGATCCTGTTTCAATTACTGAAATATGTTCTTCTTTTCTAACAGTTTGGTTTCGTTTGCATCCTTTTTCAATCAATACTAACGTGTCGTCCATTCTTCCATCGAAGTACACGCACATCAGATCCATTAATTTGTCCCGTTACCTTATCAGATGTAATCAATTTCGCCCGACACTTTTCTTTCTCTCTTCTAATTTTACTTCTGTCGATGATAAGAGATTTATCACTATCTGTAACGAGACCTAGATCTTTAAGTACGCTGGAAGTAATAGCAGCTGTTGCTGTCAGACACGCCAAAACGATCACTTGTCAAAACAGTTGCTGAAAGTGATCAGCGCATCTGTTTAGTCTTCAGACAATCTGCTTGGGAAGATGAAAAGCGCGGGAACTGAAAATCGGGATCATCCTCATCATTATTATTTTCAAAAGTTCTGTTTCAGGATCAATATTGCAAGAAGAGGGTCCAGGTAAGCTGGTTTGTTTTGGCTGACGAGCCTTTCTGTGTAATCGTAGTGTAAGCTTTTGACTTTCCTTTGCATCAATCGGCCCGATCTTACCTAGTCTGAGGTGTCTTTGTGCGTAGAGAAATTTTATTTCTAATGGAGGAACTTTTCTTTCTTTAGGGCAAGTGCAGTCGACAAGTATCGGGTTGAGACAACTGCACGTGTCAAAGCTTTTTTCGCAAGAACAATGCAACGTCATCTCACATTTACAAGATGATATATCAAATAAAGAATTTGAAGATTGTTCAATAAAATCGTTGTATTTTTTCGGTTTCTCAGCCGTATCTTTGTCCCTTGAATAAGATTTACGAAGTGCATAATATTGATCGTGCAGCTTCTTGATCTTTTGAACGACTCTTATGGAATTAAAGCTTTGGAATAGAGAAACTCAATCTCGCAAGCTAGAGTGTCTGCCACAGCTGCGAACCCCAATTTTTGACCAGATCTGGCAGCAGTGGATTCTACCGTCATATCGTATCTCACTTGCTGCCAATATTTGATAACATCGGCATTAGTGGGAAGGACCGATGGCAGCAGTGACTTTCGTGCGCCAAAAAATGGGCAGTGTACGACGTTACACGTAACTGACATGACACATGTAAAGCCTACAACCTTATAAAAGGAATTAGGAAAATGTATGGGCTACGCAACTCAAAAAGTCTCAGGTAAAGCAACTCAGCGAATAAATGTCAGCATATAAAATTCATGATATAATATCAGTACTTGGCACCTGCCCGTCTTATAACCAAATGAAAATCCATTTCTTTAACGGGAGCCGTGGGCGCCGTAGATATTACGGCGACCTTTACGACGCCGCCTAGCGGCTCAAATCTTAACTATATTCGTGAAGAAATTGAGAGAAGTGCTCTCATCGCATATGCATGCTGTATGTACAACCACCCCCCCCCCCCAGAGGGGGTGGGCGTGTGTACCCCTTCCGTTCCTTCTCGCGGAAGTGTGGAGCCTGCTAGTTCCTCCCTCGGGAAGGTTGTCGTTCCTGGGACAGCTCGAGACAACCTCAGGGGGCCCGCTGTTTGTCAGGTCGGCCCATACTTTCAGACAGTGGGCCACGGGCACAGGGTCAGCCCGAGGGACCCGAGACAAGTGGCTTCGGCTGCGCCCGATTTGAGGGCCCCTGCCTCACTCAGCCAGGGGCCCACAGTCAAGTTGGATAGTTTGGCGGCGGCCAAAGTCCCTGGGCCGGGGGACTGTGGCTGCCATTGCGCCCCAGGGAGGGGGAGAGGGGAACCTTCCCTCCGGGTTCCGCTCCCCAGGGAGGACGCTGTCGTCTCCCGGGCTGCCCTAGACGGACCTCAGGGAGGAGGAGAGGGGAACCTGACCAAGCAGGTTTCGCTCCTCCAGGGAGAAGGTCGTTGTCTCCCGAGCTGCCCTAGACGACCTCAGGGGGTCGGCTGGAAAGTGTGAGCTACTCATCACGCTGGAAGGTCAGCTACGGGCACGTGGTCAGCCCCGAGGGACCCGAGACAAGTGGCTTCGGCTGCGCCCGTTGAGTTACCCCCGCGCAAGCGGGGTTCGTTCAGCCGGGCGGCGGCGGACCCCGAGTAGGGGGTCTGACGCTGCAAATGATCAAAGCGTGAGGCCCGTGACACGGCACGGGTCTCATTGGAAAGCGCGTAGGCGCCTTTGAGACGTGAGTGGCGTCCCATCTGGCTCCGGCCGATGGGCGCACAGGTTCAGCATGCAGGGGCGGGCTTCGGCCCTTCGGGAGCTGGCGACCCCGCATACCATCGAGCTGGGCAACCAATCGCGTGTAGGCAAGTACTCAACTGGTAGTGGGCTGGTGTTCGAATCATGGCCAGTCCTCGCAATGACTCACCAGGTCACAAAACGGTACTCTCGGGGGCTGTTCCAAGCGGGGTGTCTTTCGGGGCACCCTTTCAGCCATTGATGTTGGACTCGAGCGGGTAGTGGTTTCAATAGCCTGCACGCTGGGCTAGGAGCATACCGATAGGACTGGAAGGACTCTCCCCGGGTCTGTGAAGGTCTCGCTTGCTCCGCTGTGTGAGTTGCAATGCAACTCGGGTGCGACCCTGCAGAGAGTCGTAGGGATTAGAAAGGTCCTCTCCTCACCAAGGAGCTCGAGAAGCCTTGCCGCTTGGAGAGAGATTGGTAGAGGCCCCGGAAGAAGGGGTCCTCGCGTTGGTCCGGGCGTATCCCGGCTCCGCGCCATGGGGCCCGAGCCTTAAAGCCTTGCGGCGGGTAAGGCTCGGTCAACAAATTACGAGGTGACGAATGTATGTACAACCACCTTTCGGTGGTGAGTTTTGAGCTATCTGAAGACGAGCTGCGAAGAGCCGCACGGACGAAAGGGGGGTGGGGGAGGGGGGAAGGGAATCATTTTGTATCACAATGTACCATAAAATCATGCTAAATACTTGAAATGAGCTTGATCAGACATCATAAACTTTGACTGCGATGCGCGAACGGAAGATGTTGTCCGATTTCCAAAACCTTTTTTTCCCTGAATTCGCAATGAAAAATGGCAACTTTTCCGCACTATTACGATTCGATTCGAAAAGAGTTTTGTTTTTCACTTCGTGACCGAAAAATGTAACGGCAGGACTAATTGAAATTTGCCCACGGCCCTGGGAGGCCAGGGCAATAATAAATAGTCTTCAATCAATCAATCTCTGTCTCTATGTCTCTCTCTCTCTCTCTCTCTATCTATCTATCCATCTATCTATCTATCCATCTATCTATCCATCTATCTATATACTTAGAGTCATTCTATTTTGCATTTTTACCACTCCGTTTATATACATCCCTTTTTCATCTTACACTATCCCCCCTTTTTTCCGACAGATTATTCCATTAATCAATCACTGGGAAAAGAACGATTCGCCCTATAATCACAAACACACTCAACGTATTATATACACGCATTCCTTAGGTCTAAGATCTATAACACTATATACATTACACCACTCTATTTACTTTTAATTAACATTAATTTTGTTTTATAGACAACAACCCAGAAATAGACTTCTTACCTCATTCAGATACTTGTTTCTTTGAATCATTAACATGGTACCTCTTTAAACTACAGCGATTGAAACTGCCTGGTTTCGGTCTCTTCTTTATAAGATCATATAACTCAAAAGAATTATTCCCCCTATCACTTAACATCTGATACGGTTCTTCGTACAAGTGACAGAACTTTCCGGTAACATTATCTACGGCACTAGGAAGACGTGGTACCCGAAGCATTACCAGATCGCCAACACATAGTTTTTCCCTTGCAACCCCTTTTTGATATCTTAATCTATTTTCAAAATTTCGTTTAATATTCTTTCGGGCCGTTAATAATAGATTATCGTACTGCGCCGATTCATGGTCTGGGAAACGGACAAGCTTTTGAATGTCATCCTTTATTGATTCACCGAAATGCAATTCCCTTGGAGCGAACCCTGTCGAAATATGTGTCGTGATATTCAGAATCTCTTCAATTTGTGGTATAAACAGTGCCCACTTTGTATGTCGTTCCGAACACAATGCCCTAAATAGACGACCAAGTTCGCGCATTATGCGTTCGGTAAGGTTCGATTGGGGATGGCTGACGGAACTGAATGTAACTCGAATACCATTTCTCTCCAATTCTTGCTTCCATAAAGGGGACGAGAATTGGGACCCATTATCGATTAAAATTCTCTCCGGTTTTCCACAATTTGGAACAAAATCCCCCAAGATTTTCCTAAGACTGTTTTTTGTCGTTGCCCTCTTCATGGGGTATAACCTCACTAGTTTTGGAAAAAGCATCCAGGACCACCAAGAGATATTACAAGAGATACACCAAGGCCTATACGATTCAACTAAATGATATTCCCCTTCACTAGCTAAATTGGAATATTTAATCCGTTGGCATATATCACACGTTTTAACAAATCTCTTGGTCTCCCTATGCATTCCTCTCCAATAATAAAACCTTTTAATATAAGTTTTAACGTTTTAAATACACCAGGGTGCCCTATTTTATCGTGTACATTTTTTATCAATCTAACCTTCATACTTTCAGGCAGTACAATTTTCCAAGACACGTCAACCGATCGATGAAACAATACATTCCCCAAACAACGATAACTTCCAGGAGATTGTTCTTTAATATGTTCCATTAACTCCCGTATTTTGGAATCTTCTGCTTGAAACCTTGAAACATCTTTAAATTCATTCATTATACTTGGTCTTTGATTCAATTTACAAATGGTAAGAGTATTTATATCGAGGGTTAACTGAGAATCAGAAGTGATATCAGATACGTCAATTAACGATGGCACAATAATGCGATTCGTCGATTCCTCATGAAATCTCCTCTCAGGATTCGGACTCAAGAAATCTGCGAGCACGTTTTCTAGACCTTTTATATACTCGACGGAGTAGGAATATTGCTGTACTAGCGAACTCCATCACATTAACCGAGCACTTTTAAAAGCAGCCAGCCGATTGCAAAAATGTCAAACTTTTGTGATCGACTCTTAATTCAAAACATCTACCCAGCAAATATACTCGAAATTTAGTAACTGCATAGACCACCGCCAATAATTCCATCTCCGTCGTAGTGTATATGAACTTTCGGCTCTATTCAAACATCTACTAACATCGGCAACTATTCGTAAGATTCCTACATCATCGTTCTGAAAAAGAACCCCACCTATTCCCTGATCACTTGCGTCGGTTTCTACAAAAAATGGAGCTTCCGGTCGAATATGGGCTAATGTTCAACATTTCATAAAATTTTCTTTTAGCTTTACAAACCCTTCAGCGTGCCTTTCTGACCAATTCCACGGAGAACTTTTTCTCAGCAATTCCCTCAGTGGATCAATGAAGCTGCTATGATCTTTACTTAGCTCCCTATAATAATTGCATACGCCAAGAAACGGCTGCAATTCTCTTACGTTTTTTGGCTGTTCAAATTCAGAAATATCCTTTAATTTTTCTGGATCTGCATAAACACCGTCCCCAGAAACAATAAAACCAAAAAATGACACCGATTTTCCAAAACATTGATATTTTTTTAACCTTATGCTAAAGTTCCGATCGAGCAGTCTCTTGAACACTTCTTCGAGAATTTCGATATGTCGCAAAAATGTTTGGGTCCCTAGTAAGATGGCATCAATATATATTGACCTCTCCCTTTCAATCTGTCCATCCAAAGCATAGCTAAGAGACCTTATAAAGCCGCTTCCCGCTGTCTTTAGGCCAAACGGAATGCGGCAAAACTGGTACGTCGTTCCTTCAAACAAGAAACCCGTATATCGTCTTGATTTCTCTTCCAATGGTATCTGCCAATACCCATGCCTTAAATCAAGCTTCGTAAAGTATTGAGCACCAGGAAACTTTTGTAGAAGTTCCTTTACCACCGGAGGAGATTCATGATCATCTTCAATGATTTTGTTTATATGCCTCGCGTCTAGACATATTCGAATTTTTCCATCGTCTTTTTTCACAATCCTCAATGGACTGATGTACGGGGTAATTGCTCGCTCAATTATTCCATGCTTAACCATTTGCTGAATCTCGGAGGGAACCGTTTCTCGTATCGCAAAAGGGACCGGATAATATTTTTGAATAAAGGGTTGCTCGCCAATTACCATAATTTCGTGCTCATAACCTACCGCACACCCACTTTTATCAACAAAATGATCTTTATAGCTACATAACAACTTGAAAATCCTTTCTGTTTGCTCATCGTTCAACATCGTATCTTCAATTATTAAAGCGAATTGTTCCTCAATGCCTAAATTTTCGCACTCATTTCCTACTCCCTGCATGTTATTAATAATCCTTACCGCATCCTGACCACATATTTTATTTTCATCTGCTATAATGTCATATAAATTCACAAAATTATTTGTATTAATTTATTGTTGATGCTCATATTCTACATTTTCTACATTATTATTTTCAAAATCCCCTCTCACCGATTTGAGCATGATTACCATCGCAGTCCTGATCTTTACCAAACACATTCCTTCTTTTATCAATATTGAGTGCATCTTCCAGATTTCTATTAATTTTACTCGAATGATCATTATCCAGATCAACACTTTCATTATAAATATGTTCGGCACAGATAACATATAAAAAGTCAGCTGGATCAATATCATCGAGTAAACACCTCGAATTGTCCCCAAATTCATGTACATTAGAATTATTTACGATCTCATTTATACAATTCTCATGAACATCGCTTGCATGAACACCATTTGCATGAGCATTGTTTGCATGAACATTATTTGCATCTCTATCGTTTTGAGAACTTAGAATCACTTGAGCACCAAAATCTCTATTAGTAGGGGAGAACGGGGTAATTCCGACCTACCTAAGCAAAATTGATTTTTGAGGTAGAGAATGTGATTTAATGAATTTGTACGTTATGCTTTTTTAAAGTGTATTGCATGGGTAAACATTTATCGATATTATTAATACCTTGTTCTGGTCTATTATAGGATTATACCTCCATTAGTAAAAAATTGCAATTCTTCAGATTCTGTCAAAGTATGGGTAATTCCGACCCCAAAAGGTGTAATTCCGACCGCGTTTATTTTCAGAACAATTTCGTAGTGATTGATAGGTTTAGTTTACATTTATTAATAGTAAGTAAGGAAGATAATATTTTGCTATCACAATAACTTGTTTATGTTGGTCAAAAATAAAAACGCAAATGGTCACTTCTAATATCGCACGAGAAAACAAGCGAAGCAAATTCAAATGTTGTGGTCGAAATGTAGAAAGAAAAAAATCAACACATTTGTGATATATTATATATAATGTATACATAATATTGCATAATATGGTTGTGATAAAAAGCAAATGAAAATAAACTCAAAAAAGGACGGTCGCAATTACCCCGTACATTAGGGGTCGGAATTACCCTGCACGTTCGTTATTTAAAAAAATACACGCACTTAAAAATACACTCTCATCTCACTAAAAATCAAATTGATTTCATTAAATATAAGGTTAAGGCTTTCTAAATTACATACGTTTGATTCGTTTGCACAATAATTTCAAACTATATTTACTTATTTATAATACAACAATTTTTAAATTAGCGCAGTAAGAAACAATAACATCACTGCCACCTGGTTCAATGGGAAGTAAATAAACAACTACCGCAATCAAAATAGTTGTACTCATCAGTGTTTTCACAAAATTTCAATAACATTACGGGATGTCATATTGTAAGCGAGATATTACGGGGGGTCGGAATTATCCGACCTGTCGTAATTACCCCGTTCTCCCCTATCTCTCATTTTTATAATATCATGCTGTTTATCCGTACTATGCGCAGATTTGTTTACGAAGCACCCCCTATCGATATCATCATCATTTATATCATTATTATTATTATGAACTATAATTTCCTCATTCACATTCTCATCTACATTTCTCGTAGCTATATATATATATGTACAGGGTGTCCCAAAAGTTTGGAAACGCTCTTGTAACTTTCGAAACAAAAAAAAAATTAAAAATTGCTGAAACATGTGAAACGATTTTTCAAAAAGCTATCTTTTTTGAGGGGTTCCAACCCTACACCCCAAGGGGGGGGGGGGGGCACGACGGGGGATGAATGTCTTAAATGGAAACATCGGTCGAGCGGGGGCTCGTTTGAAAGGCCTCTCCAAATTTCAACATTAAATTCCAACTTTAACTTAAACTTCATAATGAGCAAGGGTGAAGATGATTATCACGCCTGCGTGAAAATTATTGCAGCTCAAACGCAAGACTTTAAATTAGTCAAAAGAGCCGCGGAGTTGGCAAACCGACCTGACACCACAGCTGATCAGGCGAGCACTCGGTTAAAACACATCGAGAAGCAATGGTCTCGCATTGTCGATCGAAACGAGAAGATGTACCCCTACTTGGACAATCCGCATTGCACGTCCTTGGATTATTTTGCCGATGACTTTTTCGGGATGTCAAAGGAAATTTACCTAGAAACTGTCACCAAGTTGAGCATAATTGTCGCCAAAGGAGTTACCGCCTCAATGTCAGCTACATCAGCCGATCCAGTCATCGCAGATCAACGCACCCGACCGAAAGTTCCTGCCATCAAATTACCAAATTTTGAAATAGCCTGGCAACTCTTAAAAGATCGCTACAAAAATCGACGTAGATTTTTAAATTTGTATTTAGCCAACTTTTTTTCTTTAAAGCCTGTTATGAAAGAGAATTCGGCAATAGAATTCCGAAAGTTATTAGATTCGGCCCATGAATCGATAGACGCGTTAAAAAAATTAGACCGACCGGTGTCGGATGATATCTTTGTCTTTTTAATCACGCAAAGACTTGATCGTGCGACGCGCGAGGCATGGGACTTCTCGCTAGAGGGAGACGACTATGCCATGAGTAAACAGCTGACTAAGTTTCTGACAGCGAAAATACGATCCTTAGAAGTCGGTTCGGAGTTTTGCCAGTCGGATAAGATCGGGAAATCGACCGCGCATGAAAAACCTGCCTCCGCCTCCCGCGCTCAAGTCTTACACATTAGCTCTAAGACATCTAATTTTAAGTGTAGTTTATGCTCGCAATCGCATTTACTTTTTAAATGTCCGCAATTTATCGGCCTGTCATTGTCCCAATGCTGGGAATCCGTAAAATCGCATTCGCTATGCACCAATTGCTTGTCTGCAATTCATACTAATAGGTTGTGTAAAAGCGAGAAAACATGCAAACATTGTGCGAAACGCCATAATTCGCTTCTGCACAACCCATCGCATAATTCAAATACGCCTGTGGCGAATATGTCCACAGCAGGTGCCAGTCCGGAAACGCATGATCTTGTGCAGACGCATTTAAGTACGCCTAGTACCTCGGCGCATATTATACTGGCCACTGCTTTGGTAATCGTGACAGCCGCGTCATCGCATACTGTAAAATTGCGCGCTCTTCTCGACCCAGGCTCGACCCGCACATTCAACACGCGAGAAGTTGCGGACATGCTGGGTACGAAGGAGTACTCTACAAACATTCAAGTCTCCGGACTTGGCAATTCGAAGTCGGAAATTATTAAACGCTCGATTCCGATTTCGGTGATGCCCGTGTCGAATGACAATATTAGATTCTCGTCTAACGCGCTTGTCATCGATGACTTGACTACATATACGCCACAATTTAAATACCCGCTTACGCATTGGCCATATTTAAAGGATCTTGGTCTCGCCGATGGTAACCCCACCGATGACACTAAGATACACGCACGTATCGGTGCTGATATTTACCCTTACGCGCTTAGGGACGGGATTAGACGAGGGAGGATTGACGAGCCGGTCGCAGTGAATACCGTCTTTGGGTGGATTCTATCCGGTGTCAGCGCTAGCAATCGCGATGATCAACATGATTCCCCGGTAGTGCAGATGCATCACGCCCATCACGTTCTAGAAAGTCCCGAGTTGAACGCTTCTCTAACGCGATTTTGAAAAATAGAAAATGTCACAACCGAGAAAGTGCTGTCCGAAGATGACCAGCACTGTGAACGGCATTTTCTAAGTACCCATTCACGAACGCCATCCGGACAATATCGGTTTCGAATTCCGTTAAAGGATCCGGGGACTATCGCGATTGGTGACACTCGTGCTCAAGCGATGCACTGTCTCCATAGTATGGAACGACGGCTTGCAAACCGCACCTCGGAGCGGGAGTCAGATTCGTACGTCAAATTCTTAGACGAATACGCAAACCTGGGGCACATGCGTCTTGCTCCTAGTAACGCTGCGCCCTCTTCGGTAGTTTATCTGCCGCACAACGCTGTAGTTAAACCCTCAAGCGAAACTACATAAACCCGCGTAGTTTTTAACGCGTCGGCAATGTCTTCGAATGGACAGTCCTTAAATTCACTGCAGCACACCGGCCCGAAACTGCAGGCGGATTTACCCTCGCTGCATATGCAATGGCGCACATTTAGGTACGTTTACGCCGCGGATATCGCGAAAATGTATCGGTAGATCCTCATCGACGAGCGAGATCTGGATCTGCAACGCATTTTATGGCGTCAGTCGCCCGAGCACCCGGTCTCGGAATAACAGCTACTAACCGTCACTTACGGGACGGCGAGCGCGCCCTATCTCGCTCTTAGAGTCCTTCGTCAACTCGCTGAAGACGAAAGGTCCCGGTTCCCGTTAGGTACGCACGCGTTGTTACATAACTTCCTCGTGGACGACGCGCTTATCGGCGCTGACAGCAAAGACGCTTTGCGAGAAATTCGTAAACAGTTAATCGAATTGCTCAGCACTGCACAGTTCAGATTGCGCAAGTGGATTAGTAATTCTACCAACCTGCTGACTGACACTGACAGTGACGATCACGGACTAGTAGGCGACAAAACGCTACAAGAAGACGACAGCGTCAAAATACTCGGGATCGAATGGCAACCGGCTACAGATTACTATACCTACTATTTAAATCTCACCCCCCGATCGATGTGGACTAAGCGCCTAGTCCTATCGGAAATTGCCCGGAT
Source organism: Trichopria drosophilae (assembly GCA_030407085.1). Taxonomy (NCBI): domain Eukaryota; kingdom Metazoa; phylum Arthropoda; class Insecta; order Hymenoptera; family Diapriidae; genus Trichopria; species Trichopria drosophilae. Next base: position 129,096,463 of record CM059582.1, on the reverse strand, counting down.
TTTTGACCCCTTGGGTTAGATTGCCCCTGTGGTGATAAACTCTAAAGCCTTTATACAACGCTTATGGCAATCGGAGATGGATTGGGATTCCCCATTGTCCGAAGACCTAACGCAAACGTGGCTTAAATATTACAATAATTTGCCGTCATTGGCACAAATTACGATCCCACGTGGCTAGGAATGCTAACCTCCATGAAATACTCACTTCTCGGGTTTTCAGACGCGTCGGAAAAGGCGTATGCGGCAACCGTCTATGCGCATTGTACCGACTCGCACGGACGAAGCCACACATCATTACTCGTCGCTAAAACACGAGTCGCTCCGCTGAAAACACTCTCGATCCCGCGATTGGAGCTCAGCGGCGCCGAGTTATTAGCACGCCTTATCAGACAGATTCAGACTAATAAGGTCTTCGCCAATTGGTCCATTCGCTGTTGGACTGACGCAACGATAGTTCTGGCTTGGCTGCATAGCTCTCCATCGCAATGGAAAACCTTCGTAGCCAACCGGACATCCGAGATACAGTCTCTTATCCCTGAAGTATCGTGGCGCCACGTCCGCTGCGAGAACAATCCCGCGGATTTAGCTTCGCGAGGTGTCACCGTCGACGAATTGGCCATGTCGAGCTTATGGTGGAACGGTCCCGCATGGTTAAAATCGCCGGAATCAGAGTGGCCAGATACAACTCCTGAGTTGAGCTCTGACGCGCCACTCGAACGCAAAATGCAAGCTTTGCATGTTACAAGCATTCCGAAAAATATACCGCCTATCAACGATCTCCTTCGTCGATTTTCTTCATGGCCGCGCCTATGCAGGGTGTTGCTACGCATCTTTTGTTGGTCCCAGAATTGGGTCCAACTTACGGCTACCATGACTCTGGCATCACGACTACAATTCGTCAAACACAGAGTTTTTCAACTTCTCCAAGCGGAAGCATTCGCGGAAGAGATAAAGTTATTAACGCAAAATCCGTTATGTCCGGATAGAACACGTCGGTTGTCAACCGAACAACGACTTCCCGAACGAAGCCCCCTCTTGCGACTCAACCCGTTCTTAGATGAAGTCGGATTACTGAGAGTCGGCGGACGTTTGGCGCAAACGCGCCAACCCATAGATACAAAATGTCCTATTATTTTACCCTCGGGTCATGTTGCCCGCCTATTAATTCACCATGCGCACGAACGCTGTTTGCATGGAGGAATCACGGTCACGCTGAGCACAGTTCGCGATCTTGTTTGGATTCTCCAAGCAAGAAAAACCGTGAAATCCGTCGTATATCGATTGATGGGTTCGCTGCCTCCGGCTCGAGTCATTCGTCCAAGCCGTGCGTTCGCGGAATGTGGCGTCGATTACGCGGGTCCTGTTAATATGCGCTTGGCGGGCGGTCGCGGCATCGCTCAATCTCCGCTTACATCGCAGTTTTTGTATGTATCGCATCGCGTGCCATACATCTAGAATTAGTTTGCGCTTATACCAGCTCCGCCTTTCTTGCGGCTTTCGAACGTTTTTATTCTCGCCGCGGGCTTCCGAAAGCCATGTACAGCGACAACGGTCCGAATTTCAGGCGAGCCGACAAGGACTTGCAAGCCGCTTTTCGCGCCGCGTTACAGAACAACGAGCTCAGAGCTCGAATCGCTGATGAAGGTGTGGAATGGCACTTCATCCCTCCTGCTGCTCCTCACTTCGGTGGGCTGTGGGAAGCAGGGGTGAAGTCGATGAAGCATCATCTCCGGCGAGTGCTCGGGGCTGACACTCCCACGAATGAGGAGTTGTACGCACTCCTCTGCCGCATAGAAGCATGCCTAAACTCGCTACCTCTAGCTCCGCTGCACGACGATGTTGAGAGTTTGGACGTGTTGACGCCCGCGCACTTCCTTGTCGGTGGTCCGTTATTAGCTGCGCCCGCTCCGCTATCAGCCGATTACAACATCGGGTTGTTAACGCGTTGGAGGATGATTCGGCAGCTCTTGGAGCAATTCTAGAAAAGTTGTTCCAAAGACTACGTCATGTCTTGCCAGCATCGCTCCAAGTGGCAGTGTAGTCATCCGAATATCAAAGTAGGTCAAATGGTGCTCGTTCGAAACGACCAACTTCTCCCGGCTAAATGGGAGTTGGCCAAGGTCACATCATGTCATCCGGGACATGATGGCTACGTGCGTGTGGTTACAGTGCGTACTGCAACAAATACTCTCACACGTCCGTACGTAAAACTTGCGCTACTTCCGATAGATTTGGACTAGGATCCAAGTTGATTTTCGCTTATTATAATGTACAGTTTACTCGGTTAAGTACGGCAATTTTGCGATACCAGTCTCGCAAGGCGGGCGGTAATGTTGCGCTTTGTAACGCCAAATCGATATCGTCGCGACATCTGTGCTAGCCCGTCCGACCTACTTCGCACACGGAAATGATTCGTTACCAACTAGCCACGGTATATGTTCGCACTAGGTGCAACTTTGAATTTGGCGCCGCGGACTCTTTAATTTTAATCATGATTTAACCCGTTCACTGGATTAACTTCCGCCGTTAGTCCGTTTTTCCTGGAATTCATCTTCCGGAAAAGATTAGACTCCACGCGGACTCCGTCGCAACCGCATTAAATTTTCGCACGTTCGCAAAAGAAAAACCGCAGTTTATCCGCAGGAATTTCGCAGCATCCGCGCTGCACGAAATTTTAGTTAATCGCCGCATTATAATTAGTAATTTTATTTGTAAATCGTTTTTTAGTTTTATATATATAGTTTAAGATAAGTTTCGCATGCAAGAAACGTGGATCGAACTTTCTCCATGCCGCGAGTCGAAGAAGTGCCGCTCGCGAATATTCTTGTATAGTTCGCATATTAAAATAAATTAACTTATTAGCATTTAAATTTTGGATTCTGCACCTCATTCCACTAAATCACTATCGTGGACCAACCCGCTGGTCGAAGTCGACGAGAAATATTATTGCTCTCGCGATCGGTAACCAAACAGGCGTGACTTTCGCTATGTTGCGTTTTGCGTCCGTTAGAGGAATGGATTTTCATATATTTTGGAATATTAAAGAAGATTTTCGCCACATATTCGTTATACCAAATATTACATATTCAGACAAGTGAGTTCCGACTCGTATACATAGTTTGAATAAATTTTTTACTGATATTTTTATTCATATTATTATTGGTACAAAAATATTTCATGCATTAGAAAAAGGAAAAATGAATTTATGTGAACGTGAGCGAATAGAAATATTAATTGCACGAGGGTGCGGAAATCTGAATCGATCTTACGAGGACACCGCTACATTTTTCAATGACTCCCATCCAGACCGCCCGCCGATATCTCAGTCGACTGTGCAGAAAACAGTATAACGATTTCATGATACAGGTACTGTAAAAGACCGTCCACGATGTGGGCGTTCGAAATCAGCAACAAACAACGATGGAAGTTTGGAAGTTATGCAAACATTTGTAGAAAATCAACATGTTAGTGTAAGGAAAGCGGCACAAGCAATGGGTATTTCTAGCATGAGTCGTCATCGTCTACTATCAAATGAGAAATGGCATCTTTTTAAAATAAAATTTACTCAAAAACTCAGAGAAGTAGGTTATGGTAAAAGAGTTGAATTTTACGATACATTTATGGAGCTCCTTGATAATGATAATACTCATTCATGAATACTAAATCGTTTCACGTGTTTCAACAATTTTTAACATTTTTTCTCTTTCAAAAGTTACAAGACCGTTTCCAAACTTTTGGGACATCCTGTATACAGGGTGTATCTAAAAGGCCGGAATCGACCTACACCCGGAGGTACGTTTTTTTTTTAAGATTTGAATAGCGCTGGTAATAATTTTCTGGAATGTAGGGTTTTTTTTTAATTGAACGTTAAAAACGTATTTGGTAAATCTTCGTGTTCGAAATCGAACAAATGGCCACGTGTTTCCTATGTATTTTGGCCTCCTGAAAACGAATATCGCGACAAAATTTGACGCTCGGTCATATCTTCTCCGCTATTTCGAAAAAAAACAGCCAAAAAGACGTTTTTTTTTTAGTTTTTTCGCATTTATTCTCCATATTAACATCCATTTATGGTAAATATTTCAGCAAAAATGTGCGGAATTTTCGAGAAATTTTAAAGTTTTAAACGAAAAACATCGCCTACACGGATATAAAATTTGGTATAACCAACTAAATGGTTGATCTAACCAACAGTTGGTTATTCCAAATAACGAATATTTAAAATACAATTCACAATCAATAATGACTGATGAATTTAATAAAGATACATCACAATAAAAATAAATTATAAATTCAAGAGAAATAATCACAATTGAAAATGAATTTGGAATTCAACTAAAAATAATCAAATCTTTTATGTGAAAAATCTAATGAATACTTGGAGCGGTTTCTAACACGCGAGATTATACCCTCTTCTGCTAAAAGAAATGCAAAATTCAAAATCCACATACTGAGCCTCTAAGAGCGTCAAAGCGAAAAATATTGCCGTAGATCAGTTATTTAAAAATGTAATGAATATTTGAACCATTTTTGAACACTCGAGATTATACCCCCTTCTGCTAGGAGAAATGTAAACTTAAAAATCCATATTCTGAGACTCTAGGGGCGTGATATCGAAAAATATCACAGTTGATCATTTATACATGAAAAATTTAATGAAGACAAGAGGTCGGTTATGAAAAACAAGAAAAATATTATACTCTGTTTCTTTTCAAATGTCTACATTTCAAAGCAATTTTTGACTTTTTTACGTTTTTCAATATTATTATTTTGTTGCAACATTTCACATTACGCGACTTCATTCGTCTTACAATTCTTAAAACCTTGATTTCCGAGGTCAGCTACATTACTAAGTATATTTCAAAGAAATAATGAAATATTGAAAATATTAATTGTCAATTTTCTGTTATTTTAGTTGTCCATCATATTCTTAAACTGAAATGAAAATATTAATTGACAATGTTTGCGCAATAACAAAAACATGTACATCGGAGCATTCTTCTTCAAACTAAAATGTCATAGGCCATTGAATGTTTCTCTTTAAACAAAGTAAAAGGATATGTATTCAGTAATAATTTTGTGAACACTCAAATCAGATGTTCAAAATTATGAATGAATTGAAAATTTAAAAATATATTAGGCATAAATCTCGCATGATAAGGAACGTTCAAACTACAATTCCTAATCAGTAATGCCTTATGAATTTTAAAAAGATAAATCACAATACACATGAATCATGAATTCATGTAAAAATAGTCAAAATGAAAAATGAATTATGAATTCAAGTAAGAAATAGTCATAATAAAAATCGTCGTGAAAAATAAATGTTGAATTAAAGTCTTTTTAAATTCATTATTGATTTTGAATTATATTTTGAATATTCCTTGCCCTGCCTAAAATGATTCTTTTTTTTTAATATTCCGGATCCATGAATAGTTTTTGAATTTCTGTATTACTAGTCAAATTATGCTCATCTCTGGATAAAAACATTAAAATATTTTTGTCACATCTGCACAAAACTGCCACCTCTCCGTGCAGGTTAAGCGAACAGACAGTTGCCATTTATGGCCGAGGACGCAACTGCGCATGCGCACGGTCGTTTTTCAATTTTTACCGCCGCTGTTCTCATTACAGCCCGCCACTCGTTACCGCCGACCAGTAAGGTGGCATTTTTGTCGACTGGTGTGACAAAAAGTATCGTGTATACCACGGGCGGAAATGCATTACACGCTCGGGCGATGCTGAATCCCTCGTCTACGGCATGACTCGGCTTGCCTTCGGTACGCCTCGTCTTTGCCTACGACTCGAGCTGCAGTATCGCCCCCGCCGTAATACATGCCTTTCCGCCCTAGATACACAATATACTATTCAGATAAAATCATGAAGCATTACGGAGTGTGTCATCTAGCCCCCATGATTGGCGACAGCAGGATCAACGCCGTGTGTACTGTTATACAGATAATTTTTTGAATATTCATTTGAAATTTTTAATCATTTCGTGACTTTTTTTAATTTCGATTAATAGTTCATTTTTGATTATGATTATTCTTACTTGAATTCATCATTCATCAGGAGTCTGAACATAGGGCACGCTATGTTAAAGCTAGAACGCTCCTGATTGGTCAGTTTGAGCGCCAATGCCAATCAGGAGCTTTCTATAGCTTTAACATAGCGTGCCCTATGTTCAGACTCCTCGCACGCACCCTGTATAAGATCATAATGATACAGACAGTAATTAGTAAATACTGTAAACATGTAATATACATCGAATAGTCTATTACAATACAAGTGCTTGAAGTAAGTGTTTTGCAACTTTTATTTATTAATACTTCGGCTGGCCTGTTGTCGGGGTCGAAGTTTTGAAAATGCTCATTTTCAATTTTCATATATATAAGAAACACTATATTGTTGTAACATATCTATCGAAGCCACTTGGATCTAAATATGATTGGACCCCAAATATCAATATAATTTTATAATATAATTGAAAGCTGTTAGTAAATAAACGAGTATTAAGGAATAGCCGACTGTCTACTGGGTGGAAGTTTCTGAGCGAGCGATGAATATCGCTACGTAGAGCATAATAGGTATACAAAAATAATAAAAATAACGCAGTGAGTGGACAGTTACATATACATTCCGTGATCGCAGTGGGGAATACAGCGAGTGGTTACAACTAGCAGTATAAGCGCGTATGTGGTATTGGAGTGTTATCGCATAGGAGTGATATCGAACGATGGGTTGGAGAACAAGAAAAGTCGAAGTTTTCCCTTAAATGGCGTAACATTGGCACTAGAGCGTATGTTGGTTGGCAGGGCATTCCACAGTCGAGTTGATGTGATGATGAAAGAGCGCGCAAATGACTCATGCTGATGAGGCTGCACACGAAGTTCACTAGTGGAGCACGGTGTTAGTATTCGACTTGTGCTTTCATTACGCCACTGATACCGATCATATAGATATTTCGGTATCCTTGTTGTGAGGCCATTATAGGTGATGATGCCTATAAAGTATAATCGGCGAGATGCGGTTGTAAGCCACTGAAGTTCCTCACGATATGGGGTGATATGATCGACTCGGCGCAGTCCATAAATAAATCGAATTCCTGCGTTGAGAAGCCTTTCAACCTTGGTTTTCTGCAGGGCGTTGATATCATTATAGACAGCACAACAATAGTCAAGATAGGGTAGGAGCAGTGTTTTTACTAGAGTCTCACGGAGATCGAGAGATAACAAAGCACGGTTTTGTCTAAGTTGGCGTAGAGTGGAAAACACACGCTTAGACATTAGAACAAGGTGTTCTTTCAATGATAGTGTGCTGACAATAATGAGACCAAGATTTTTTGCTGACTTAACCCAGGGTAAAGTGATGTTGTTGATTACCAGTGGAGGAAGAGAATTCAAATCAAGGTTGCATAGATAATATGAGCCACCAACGAGTAGTGCTTTGGTCTTCCTTAGATTATGCTTAAGTCCATTCTCATCTGCCCACTGGCAGAAGTTCTCCACATCAGTTGTTACTTTCTGGATCGCCATTGGTAACTCAGAGATATGGCACTTAAAGAATATTTGGGTATCGTCAGCAAATATCATGTGATTACAGTGCTGGAGGACCGAGGGAAGGCCATTGATAAAGATCGAGAATAGAAGTGGTCCAAGAACCGAGCCCTGAGGCACTCCAGCACCAACTGATAGCCATGAGGATCGCTGGCCATCATCAGCTGTAACTGCTTGCTTTCGTCCAGACAAGTATGATGCAAACCATCGTAAAACAGTCACAGAAAGATTTGCATTTTTCAGCTTATCGATGAGAATAGAATGACTGACGGTGTCAAATGCTCTGCTAAAGTCGAATAAAATAAGGACTGTTATCATGCTGTTATCTATAGCCTGCCTGCAAAATTCCGACACGTAGAGAAGAGCAGTTTGGGTTCTATACCCTTTGCGGAATCCAGATTGGAACGGGTCGAAGCATTGTCGTTTACTAAGATAGTTAGTCAGTTGGTTAAAGGCAATACGTTCAAGGAGCTTCGAGATCGCTGGTAATATAGCTATTACGCGGTAATGAGCTGGGCAGATGGGTTGTGGAATCTTATTAATAGGGATCATGAGTAAACAACGCTCTCGCTCGCAGTAAATAACACGCGCAAAAATAATCACGAACACAGCAAGCGTACACGCAGTAGTAATCGCAATGGAGGGGCACGTGAACCGTATGAGGGGCGAAAAGATGAATTGTGATTCATTTTTATTAAATTCATAAGTCATTATTGATTGTGAATTGTATTTTAAATATTCCTTGACACGCGTGATCTTTTTCAATATTCCGGAGCCATGCATGATTTATGTATTTCTAGTAAGATTTTGACCATTTCTGTTTTTACCAAAATTAGTACCTAATTCAATTTTTTTTAAATAAAGAAAATGTTACATTTTTTTCGCGTGCCATTTTTTTACCCGATAAAGACAATTAATTTTCGTTTGTTAAATCTCGTATACGAAAAGAAAGTTAGTTGGAATAACCAAGTGTTGGTTGGATCAACAATTTAGTTGGTTATACCAACTTTTATATCCGTGTAGGCGATGTTTTTCGTTTAAAACTTTAAAATTTCTCGAAAATTCCGCACATTTTTGCTGAAATATTTACCATAAATGGATGTTAATATGGAGAATAATTTTCCATATTCGCAATAATACAAAGCATGCGAAACAGGCCGAAAATTGTTAATTTATTTAATTCGTAATAATTTAAACCGAAGCGTATAAAAAAATTTTTCGTTTTGTACTATTTTGCATGTTTTTAAAACCGACAATGTTTCATTTTTTATGCGCGGCAATTTATAACAATAGCGCTTCAGTATCCTGTGCGACGAAAAGAGTAAGGTTAGTACATAAATTAATGAAGCCATATTAATAATAGTAATCGTCGTTGTTTATTTGCTTCATTACGCCATACTAGAAGCCGTTCTTTTCTACGAATGGGCTTGGTAATATTGGTTAGAAATCGTCTGCCATCAGTTGTCAGTTCGAACCTGCCTTCCCGGGAATTTTGAATTTGATTTTCAATTGTCAACGAATCCCGCGAACGAACTAAAACAGATCACAAAGGCCGATCGTACTTTGTCTCAATTGTTTCGCTGAGGCAATCTCCCCGAAATAAATATGTTTTTAACGTTCCTAAGAAAGACATTGCGGCTTTCTTTCGCGCGGGAGGCGTGCGTCCGGTGGATTACGCTCATTCAGGACCTGTTATTGCTGTTCTACGCCGACGACCTAACTATCTTTACATTCTCAAAAAATAATTAATTTTACTCGCGGATTATTGTCAGAATAACCTTCTTAGAATTAATACTAGTAATACAAAAATAGTATGTTTCAGAAGGGATGGACAAATGGATGTTCATTCCAGACGGTTTCGGTACAGAGATAGTCAGGTCGAGGTTGTGTCCAGCTACAGGTACCTGGGTATTGCGTTCTCTTCCTCTGCGCGCGGCGTCCAATCTACCGAGGATGCCATAATCCGAACAAATGCTGCGTCAGCCGCGTTTACGTCCTTAATTCGCTCTACTAAAATTGACGCATGGAATGCCATTTTCACATTATACAATGCGATGATAATTTACCGTCTCTCTGCGGACTGTGCTTATACTCTGTATCCTTCTCGCTTGATCCTGGATTGCTTATAGTAAAGACGCAGCTAAGGTTAGCAACAGTTTACTTGCGATCTTTCTTAATTGCAGGACATTATTTATATAATCCGGCTTCGTTATGTACGCTCTGCAATTATAATGTTCAAGAAACGCTACTGCATATTCAAGCAGAGTGCCCCTTACTTGCGCCTATTAGAAGAGAATTTGCTCGCAACTTTAATCAGCGCCCACGTCATTCATCTAGTCTAATATGTTCATTAGTTTGTGGTAACGGCACCCAATCTGCGTCTGTTCTATACAAATTTGTAAAGGCGAGTTTTCACAGGAGGGCATTTCTCCTAGGCGATTTAGTTCTGCGTTCGTTTCTGTTCTCTCTATTTGCGTTCGGTTATATTGCAATCTGTTTAGTGCTTTTGTATGTTATCTACACCGTATGCAATGTAGCATGGAACTTCGGAACTCCCTCTCAATTGGTGTACCCCTATTTATGAGAATAATAAACTACTACTACTACTACTGTATACGTGTATATATATATTTTAAAGTAAGAAAATACAAAATTAAAGGCTAATTACAATTTTCATCAATTTCAGAGCATTACAGTCTATATCAAATACATACCATGTCATAGAAACATAACCAAATTATTTTATGGGCCCTTAAAAAAGTTTTAATTTAAAGCCGATAAACCTTAGCTTGCCTCTCAGGCTCCGAGGTAAATTACAAATTCAAAATTGGAGACCGATTACAATTTTCATCAATTTCATGGACTTATAACCAATGTTCAATATATACTTCCACAGAAAAATAATTCCAAATCATTTTTAATGCCATCACAAAATTTAAAAAAAATTAACTTTAAGTCGATTAATTAGTTTGCCTCTTAGGCTACGATGGCGTATTACAAATTCCACATTGGAGCCCGATTACAATTTTCACCAATGACAGGGCCTTATAATCGATGCTCAATACATACTTGCTCATACAAATAATAACAAATCATTTTAAAAGCCCTTACAACATTTTTACGAAATTGAGTTTAGTTTGATTAAAGTTACTTTGCCCCTCAGGTTCCTATGGCGCTTACAAAAGTTCTAAAAAATTTACACCTAACTCCATTAATTCGCGCAGAGAATCCCCACTTTTGTCCTTGTTCTTGCCTATACGTCTTTATGTGAGAAACAAAGAAAACCACGGGGATTCCCTGCGCGAATTAATGGAGTTGGGTGTACATTCCTCTGATAAAAGTTATCTTGACTCGCTAGCACCTCAGGCGTGTTGCAAATACAGATCTAAAACCTAATTACAATTTTCATCAATTTGAGGGTCTTATAATCGATGAACAATACATGGTTGCTCATAAAAATAATAACAAGGCTCTTAAAAATGTCCATTCTGACGAGAAATGTTAGCTTGATATTAAACACAGCACCGGTAAGAATTCGCATTTCGAAGGTCTCGTTCCAACAATAGACGATGGGGAATTTAACGTCGATCGTCCCAGGAATGTCTGTTGTAGTAAAAAAATAACATTAAAATTAACAGGCAGTTAAGACCCCCTGCATTGAAAATACACATAATTATGTTAACTGCAATACTTAAGAGAACATTGTCCTAATCGCATTGCTTTCAATTACCCCACTTTATAATAAAATCATTTTAAAAGGCAGCTTTTTTATGATAGGTTCCGCATAACCTATCCAAAACCTTCGAATATTTAATTATAATGCTAATTTACTACACAAATTTTGCAATGTGCAAGCTCATAATTAATTTTTGTTGATTCATTGTAATGCCTGCTAATTTATTTTTTCATTAGAAATCATGACGTTCCTTGGCAGTACGGCATATGATATATATTATTATGATTTATTATTAGTTATTTATATAAATGGGTTAAATTATTCAAAATTCGACATGGTCCATCTTTTCATAACGTCATTCAATAATACATTACCAGGTATCATAAAGAATCAACTGCATGTCTAACCTGTCCTTAAAAACTGCTAGTGATCTAGACATCGTGAATGGAGTTTCATGGATGACAACTGTCCTATGAAAACCGTCAGTGCACATTGCTGCTGCTGCTCGATTTCTCATCGTTGCCGTCGACCCGGGGAAACTGAAATTATCCAGAAAGAATCAACTTCTTGAATAAAAATTTGTTATTTAATAAATTTACAACTAATCTGACAGAAATGTTGACACAATCTTCTTGTACAACTCATGGTTGCCACCACAGGGTACACACGTGAGGGTATGCTAATCTCGAAAATAGATTATATTTCTCATAACATTTCACGCACATAGTAACTTATTGTGTAGGGTTGCGTTAGTAGAAAACATTAGACAACTTTCTGTGTGCTTTCGAAAGGCATATTTCCGGCGAAAAATCCAGGATTACGAACGATAAAAATCTTCGGAGATTGCGGTAACTTGGCTACCCGTCTTAATTGAAAACCATATTTAAAAACCACATATTGTCAACTTAATATGTTTTTGCCTGAAGCGAATTTTTAATCGCGACACTGAACTGTCATTTGTGCAATTTAACTGACAGCCGCCCACTCGATTTGAATGTCGTGGCACGCACGGCAGAGAGGCCTACTCGCATGTCTTCTGCAGCTCGGGGCGCGCTTCGTTGAGCACCTTGAACATCTTCGTTTACGCGGTTCGTCCCTATTCACGGTGAGATAAGTTATGGTGGTCACCTGTCACATGTGTAGCATGATCTTTTTTTTCTTTCGCGGATTGTCGGTTTTATTTTCGCGATTTTATCCTAGTTTTTTCAATTTTTTAGCTCCTTCTTTCCCTAACTTCTTCCCTCCTTATTTACCACGAGCAGTGCCTTACAATATATACTTCAATTAAGAAAATATTTTCTTAATATGAGTAAATATTTTCTCAATATTTATTTGTAACCATTTAGCAAGTGAATATTTACTTAAATTCATTTATTATATTCTTAAAGAACAAAAGTGGTCCCTATTTTTATGCATTAGTAGTTTATGCAAATTTATTTTCGACGAGAAAACACACAAAATTCTCGTTTTTCGCCTTTGTTTGTAAAATTCGCCATATTTGATTTCCAAGTGGTTGTAACGCAATTTTAAACATGAAATCTGAAAGAACGACGTCCAAAACGTGTAGAAGGTTGAATTGACCAAGTCTGGATTTTTAAAAGTTAAGCTTAGCTTAACTATCAAATATTGAAAAAGTAAGTGGACGCTTTGATTACTAAATAAATCGGAGGTAGAAAAAGAAGGGAGTCTAACCTTAAGTATTTTACGATAAGATGCGAAGAAGAGACCAATCACGTACCATCATGGGGTACCATTGGAACTAGTGAGTTTCCTACTATCTACATGGTTGATAAGAGAAGGTTGTAAAGCAAACGAATTTCTATTCTATCAAAAATTCCCAGAGACTATAAATCGCGCACGCTGCGACAAGTTCAGTTGTTCTAACCAACGATACAGTTAGACGTTTAATTAAAATTGAGGTGATGCAGCAACTATGTGACCATGACGCTTATGGAGAAAGAAGGTCCAGGGCATCTTTCGGAAAATCGTTATCCCGACGTCGAGCAATATTCCCAGAGTTGGTCGCAAGGAAGGTAAATCTGCATTATTTACGTCAAGCAAATAATTTTTGAATTGCATTTACCAAAGAGCGCCTTATGCAAGTGCGAGAAGTTTTCTTTCTTCTCGGCGTAATTCGAGGTAAACGCCGTTATTCTAAGCCCTACTTTTCAGTTCTCCTAATGGTTCATTTTTCTGTCCTTTTATATGCGCTTATACTGTGCTGAGCTTTTTGAGGAGATCCTACTACACCAGTTCTCTCCCTTAGCTTCGTCCAAACAAATGATGGTAAATATTAACACCATAATCGCATGTTCTCGTGTTACAATATATTTGCAGGTGCCTCAGCAACGCAAGTCGATCTGTTCAGCACCGATAAAAGTTTGTAAATTTCTACGTTTGCACTTCGTCCGTATTCTCTTGAGCATTATTAACGGTACGACCTGCGAGCTCTGTTTATTGCTGAATATTGGTATGATACTTCGTTTCCTGGTGGTTCCAGAAACTGAAAAGCAATTCGAATCAAATACATCAAATCAAACAAAAATTAATGGACAGATTTGAGTGATGAAAATTGGGTTAACCTAAGTGTAATCGAAATAATAGTGGGACGTACATTTTTTATGAAAATTATATTTATCCGGGTTTTCGTTTTCTTGACGCTTTACGTTTGAGAATAAAACCGTAATGAGATGTTTATTCTGACAATTATTATTTCATATTTTTTATTTAATTTTTAGAAATAAAATAAAATCATTACAAATTAATTTGCAAAAAAAAAAACATTAAAAAAACATAAAATATTATAATATCGGGAGACGGCTATTTCGTAAAACACTGAACGAAACAGAACTGAATTGCAAGCTACAGAAAACTGCCAGAGGACCCAATAAAGGTCAAAGGTGACCTGAATTTTGTCTCGTTTTTTTATATGTTAATCTTTTCGTCAGGTATTCTGAACTTTTTCATCCCTTTTTTTAAGGTTTATACTGTCACAACTAAACAAATAATTATGAACGTCTTCGTGTTTAATAAGAGCCATTACAATAAAAATATTTACAACATCTACTAAAACTAGACCTGACAACCATTACAAGGGCCGACAAAATTCAAGTGACTCTCGTACCCAGAGACCAGAATATACTTTCCCGAAGTTTTTAGTGCGCTGAACCCGAACCCAAATTTCGCAATTGGCTCTAGGTTTTTGAGATATCCTAATCTGATTCGCTAAATTGCAAAAATAGCGATTTTGGGCTATATTTGAGGTTATGTAGCATCGAACTTTTTATTTTACTTAACTATTAACGTCATCGTAAGGTTTCCCTTCCAAATGCCACGTCGTTCAATTAAATATCAATTTTTCCGCAGAGATATTGCATTTTGAAATTATAATGTTTTAGAGTTTCTGCATGTCTGATTTAGCAAAACCCATTAACCCTTTGAAGCATACATTTTTCTTCACACGGAAACCAGTTAAAATTTGTTACCCGGGGAATTTCGGACATCTGTAATTTGATGTCTATTTTTCATTTCAATTTGTAACAAAGATAACATTGACAATTTTTTGTTTAATGTACTCTTCATACTATTTTCAAATTTACTCAACCGATTTTTCTGTAGAATTATTTTTATAGAATTTTAAACATTTTGCAATTGCATAGATATTTGATATAATTATACGAATTATGTAAATTTGTAAATAGCAGAAAATTTATTACAAAAAATGTTTTCTTTCGTCAGAGTTGGCAAAAATTTAAATTAAAAATGTTTCAATTTATTTAAAAATAGAAACCGAATATATACATGCTAACCTCCGTTTAAAATATATACTCGACTATGAAGAACTAATGCACAGAAGAGAGCTATATGTATAAATCACTTTTTCATCGAAAATGTTCTTGTCGCACTTGTAGTTTAGAAAAAAAAGACCTCAAATTTCTAAAACTTGAATGAAAAATACATCTATAAGTGTAAATTTGAATTTAAAATTCAAAAAATATGGCTTTATTTAAGTTTTCTATACAAGGAATAAAATAATTCATTGAAAATCCCCGACCTCATTCCGATATCGAGCAGTTGAGAAAAGTTTGATGGAAACCTCATGATTGTTCGTAAATGTATGCGAAACATTTTTGAATAATTCTAGAACTCGAAATATATTTCATAAATTGATTCGGAAATCCGTTGAAAGTAAATACTTCAGTTCAATTGCGGGAGAATTACATGTCAGGGGCGAGAAAATTCTTGAACTCTTTGGAAATATTTCTTGTGCGAGTCGAACAGAAGTCCATATCGGTATAGTGTCGACTTTATTTCTATTTATTAATATTAGCGCGCCAGTGATTGAGCATGCTAAAGTGTAAATGATTATCGTGCAGTAGACCCGGGTTCGAATCTCCGTCAGAGTTTCAAATTTTCCATTACATAATTGGGGTAAATGTATAAATAAAAATAATTTTTTTCTTTTTCTTTTAAATTGTTTTAAATTTTTTCTGAGCTTTTCTGTTAATATTTTTGTCGAGTTCCGGAATGATTCTTGACAAGTTCTTAGACATTTACTATTAATTGAACCGTAATATTCCTACAAATTTTCTCAAATCCTCAACATCCGAACGAGTTCGGGGATTCTCATTGGATTAATTTTTTTCGCCTGTCATTTCATTCTTGAAGTCACTTTTATTAATTAAGAATAACCACTTTAAAGAATGTTTATTTATCATAGTGCAATTAATTTTAAATTTATTGTTTAAACAATGTATATGTGATGAAAGAATTGAATAGATTTTTTGTAATTAAAACATATGGGTCACGACAATGTTCGTTGAAATATCATGATCCCTCAGTTCAATGTATAAATTACTGTTCATGCGATCAGTTTTTCTCGTGACCTCCAATGCATGATTACATCCGATGCATCTCATACAATCTCAAGTTTTGACAGGCAAAATATGTAATTGATTAATTTCATTTACGAATGCAAGTCCACAGAAATGTTAATAAAATCATCTGACAAAATTCCGTTTTTTCGACTAGTCAGATCACGAGTGAAAGATGACGCAGGCCATTATTTGCGAAACAGATTGTTTAATAATTTAAACGACTTATATTTGCTTTTAGAAAGGGCGTATGTCCCTGCTAAAAGGGCGACAAACAGAATTAAATAGTGTTTCTCGAAAAATTAAGGAAAAAGTCTTCCAGTATGGGATTCGCGTGACAGAAATGCTGGATCCAACGCTTGAAGTGATTGGCGAAAGTTTCCAACCAGAAATAGCTTCAGAAATGTGCGTTGGTATTTAGATACGGTCATCCGAAGTTTTATATACGGTTTAACCCATTTCGTCCCGAAAGTCCGGAATTTGGACACAACTTTTAACGCTGTAACTTTTGTTCCAAGCGCAGAAAAAATTAAAATAAGTCAAAATCGATAGATTTGGACCTCCTTTTTAAAATATCGTCGTCAGTATCAGCCCGAGATTTCAAAGAAAGAAATTATGATCATTTTTTTTAAAAAAATGCTTATATTACAAGAATCGTGTTTTTTGACATTAAACGGGGCAATTCTGACCATTGCAAAAGGCACTAATTGCGTCTTTTTGCTCAGCCCCTTCTTCTCCTGTCGTTTTTTTTTTCAAAAGACAATATGGCGGCTTCAACGTGGCGTCTGCAAGTTGTAATTTTGTATCTTCTTGCACAAGTATCGATTACACAGGCCTGCAAATTTTGGCTTAATTCTGTAACAAAAAAAAAAGGAAGGTGATTCTGATAGGATTTTTGACGTAGAAAACGAATCCGACCTTCTAAATGGCCCATCACATCAGGATTTCTTGTAATATTGGCTTAAATGGTAAAAAATGGTCATTTTGGCATTTCCCGGAATTTTTTGTGTGTAACCAAATTTTTTTGTTCATTTTGCTCAATTGCATCGTATAATTCTATATGTATGCTTTACAACCCATTTTTTAAATATCTTTACGTTTTTTTTTAACAAAGTTATATTGATTTGAAATTTTTTCGTTTAGGCAAATGTAGGTATATAAAACTGTGAAGCCTGAGCTAAGTTCATACATAAGAAACGGGCTAGTAGTAAAATATCAACACAGTTTGTAGCAAAAACACATATAATTTTTTATATTCTACATTAATTACAAAGAAAATTGTTTAAACAATTTTTTTATAAACAAAGTAGGAAATATAATTTTTTTTTAACTTTCATTACGGTTTTCTGTACGTATTTTTGTCTACGCACGACTTCTTTCGTGTTTCTTTCTTTCCGTGTGGGAGGGTGTGGAAATGAGATATACCAAGAAGGTATAAATTTAAGATTCCATTAAAAAAAAATTCTAGTAAATATATTTCTCCTTAATTATAATCCAGTTTGACAAGCACAATATGTAACCGCCGTAAATACATATATTATTCGTGATCGGGAACCGCATGTGTACGAAGGCCTAAGGTACAGCAGACTGGCACACGAGTTGCGTTTTACGGAAGACGCCTAACGCATACATCAGCTTCGAATACGCACATAATAGATAAGATATCTCGAGGCTAATCCCCAGAAGGGAGGGGGATTGTGGCACCATCTCTTAAGTCCTCTTATAATTACAGACTTATACAAACATTATATTTTTATTGATAATATTTTACAATGACTTGATTCTGAAAATGTTTTAAAATTACTAAAATTGTTGTTTATAAAAAATTATTTCAACAATTTTCTTTGTACAATATAAAAAATTACATGTGTTTTTGTTAAAAATTGTGTAAATTTTTTACTACTAGCCCGTTTCTTATGTCTGAACTTAGCTCAGGCTTCACAGTTATATATACCTACATTTGCCTGAATGAAAAAATGTCACATCTACATAACTTTGTTAAACAAAATCGTAAATCAAAAATGGGTTTTAAGCTTCCATATAGTACTATACGATGAAATTGGGCAGAATGAATAAAAATTTTGGTTACCCAAACAAAATTTCGAAAAATGGCCAAATTGCGCATTTTTTGGCCAATTTTCCCAATATTAAAAAAAAATCCTGAAGTGATAGGTCACTTTGAAGGTCGGATTCATTTTCGACGTCATCAGATTCACCTTTCTTTTTTTTTGTTACAGAACTAACGCAAAATTGGCAAGCCTGCATTATTTGCCCGTGTAATGGTTGAAATCATTATGATGAAAAAGTAATTACAGTGCGAATCCGCTGTTCAGGCGAACCCCGTGCTGGACAGGTTCTCACTAAGGTCGAAACGCGATTCTCGTTTAGGCCGAACGCCTGCCCCCCCCCCCCCCCCCCCCCCCCCCCCCCGCCCCGCCCCGTCTTCTAACTCTGCAAGTCTGGAACGTCGCATTGAGGAGTAGAGCGCACGCGCGCGGAAAACTATTGATGCTACAGGGCTGCAGTAGAGGGGATAAGATTCCACCCTCACTCTGGCCTTTACGGGAGTTACGGAACCGACGCTTGCCTTAACGGGCGGTCGCGCTGCGTTATCATCTGTAAATACCTAATCTCATTATGATTCATTCATAATGTTCGCTTTGGATCGTACACGCAATATTATTATGTCGCGATCCGTTGCTGCGGGGTCCAGGTCACAGGGAAATCAGGATGGTGCACCAGCTTGCAGATAAACTAATGAAAATCCGTTTACTCGCTTAATAATACTTTATTACCATTAAAGGTGTGGGTCGTCTTTACCCACGAACGCGGTGCGAAGACTTGCCGGCCGCGTTCTTGAGTAAAGACGACCCACACCTTAAAGAGCTAAATATAAAAATAACTTAAAATTACTATCGGAGAACGGTTGTCACCGATCGCATCGAATAAAATCAACTGCACGGATGCTGCGAACTTCAGCGGAGCGGTTGCTCAAGGGCTAAGCGATTTCGGACCCAGTAGGGCAACCGATATTATCGCGCATAAGTCAACACATAACCTCGAAATAGTTATATACAATTGGTACAAAATTTTAGGCGTTTCCGTATCATTACTTACGTGTGAATTTGAAATTTACCTATACCCTTTTTACCTGTCAATTATCGGTTTTTAACCTAAACATTGAGTACAGCTCTACAATTTATTTATGAGAACGTTGTAAGTTTTCACTATGACGATTGTACAAGCCCAATAAAAGAGCATCATGGAGTGAAGCTCTTTACCCTTAAATGCCTCATTTTAAAATTGTTTATACCCAACGTTACATACACAGGATGTACCAAAAGTCTGGAAATACCTAAATATCTCGAAAACAATGCATTTTCGAAAAAAAAATGTTTTTGATAAAAGTTATAAGGTTTAAAAATACGCATTTAACGCTTCTACTCACTTGGATGACCTTGTCAAGGTCAGGTCAAGGTCAACTTCATTTTTTTAAATGGAACCCCATATTTTTTATTACAGATTCTTGTAGATAATATTGAGACATTTTATAGCATATGTCGCTAAATATTTTACCGAAAAAGTACTGATTTATAACTATTAATATCGCATACTTTAGCAGTCGATATACATTTTATATATTGACGCAAACTGAAATGTACAGATTGGAAGAGGAGAATAACAAGAATTACTAAATTACAATGCGCGTGTAGGAAGAAGATAAAAATTTATTTAATGGATATGCGCGAGACAGCGTTTCGTGTCCAACTGCTGATTTGCCCTCGCTTTTCCGCTGACTAGCTTGTCGCTACTATAGTTTGTCGGTACAATCGCGCTCTGCTTAGCACGATACACGCTGTAGACTACTCCAATATAATAGTTTCTCGACCCCACTACGGGGAAGTAAACTCTATTTAGAGAGTTATTTTTATACATGTTTGTAAATTATTAAAAAACTGTCCGTAGTTTTTGTAATTGTAATTTTATTACTTTCATTTTCTTGCATTAAAAACATATGTGGAGACAATGAGAAAGTAATTTTTTTTTTATTTTTTGTTTTAGTTTGCACTTTGTAAATCAATAATTCACATATTGACAATTATGACGCACTATAAGATGTGGGTTGACATATGCGCTATTCACGGACCCCTTCACAGTCTGCAACTACTGTTATGATATTCTAGCATTGGGCATGCTTTATTTCTCGCAAGCAAAGTGTGCCGCGACAAATATCAGTGCCACGTGTAATATCAGTATTTATAGTCCGTATTATATTATATAATCTTTATTACAGTTACAGCCCACAAATGTATTTGTTTCCCGCATTTAAAAAATAATTTTTTACATTTACTATTTGTATTGTATTTTATTACTCTCTTATGGGGTACAACCTGTTGAGAGGTGAGGTGAGTTCCGGAATAGACCGAAAACTTAATTCGCAGATACAAAGATAAAAACCATAAACTAAACGCAAAACGCAGGGAATATAAAATATTAAAAAAAGAACATAAAAAGATAAGAATGAAACAGAGCAAAAGCGCAGTACATTTAGTAAAACTAGAACTAGTCGCCAGACAAGAATTGTCTTCGCACGAGTATTGTTCTTATGAATTTACATAAAGTTTTCGCTGAGAAAAGGTCAGGTTTACAGATCAGAGTATAAAAAATGTTATTCGGAGAACACGCGGATACATTAGCAACAAAAGCACGTCTCACTGGTGCGAGTAGGGGGCATTCCGTAAAAATGTGACATAGAGAATCGGGGACATTCATATTACATAACGAGCATGGTGATTGGGGATTATAGATGAGACGCATACCGGCGAGAGAAAGCGAACGCGTGAAGACTGTCGCTAATCTGAGCTGAGCTCTTACTCTTAGATAAGGGAGAGGCAGACGAGGCGGATACAGCGTATACGACGAGTCGCTGAGCTGACGATAGAGTGGTAGCTGAATATTTTCGGAGTTAAAATATCTTGCCAAATCTTTAGCTCTGCAAGAATCTGCATATTTAGCAATTAGTCGCGGACCAACGCTCGCCCAGGACTCAGCGTCAAAGCTGCCCAGCAGGACATCAACCTCCGCTTCATCCAAGAGCGAGAAAAGCTGCGTGAGCCAGTTACGGGGCTCTTCTGGAGATATCACGGATAATTCTCTTAAGCGAATAAGTAAAATCTTGGGCAGCCTTGAATCGGGAAGTCGGAGGGTCTTAATTACCCATTTTATCGATCGATTTAGTATCTCAACCGCAATCGGAGTGATACCGAGTTCTAATCGTATGATATAAGCCGGGGTGTTTCTTGGCAAATGGAGAAGTCTTTTGAAAAAGTCGATTTGCACCGACTCCAGCCTATCCAAGTGGCGGAGAGCCCAAAACGGAGCCGCGTATAATAGTACCGATGTAACCATAGCTTTGTACAGTTTCCAGTATGCGTCCCATGCGTCGATTTTAGCGGAATTTATTACGGCTAGGGACGCGGCTGCTGCGGCCCTTGTTCGAGTAACGGCGTCCACGGAGGGCTGAAGGCCTGACTTTAATGATGAAAACACTATACCTAAAAACCTGTAGACGCTTTTTACTTCGACTGGAATATTATTGAAAAGAAAGCCTCTTGAGAACCGATCGAGCGGACCGGCCCTTCTGAAACAGATTATCTTAGTTTTCTCGACATTTACAGTGAGCCGGTTAATCGAGCAGTAGTCAGAGAGGATTTTAAGCTTACGGCGAAGGTCTGAGGGGGAAAAAGCAAGAATGGTAAGGTCATCGGCATAGAGGAGCATTAGCAGATCCGTGGATCTGATAACATCCACTCCGCGTACCTTATTGTCTCGAAAAAAAGTAACTATGTCTGACAAATATAATATAAACAACAACGGACTCAGAATTTCGCCTTGAAGTACGCCTACCGTTATGTTAAATCGCGACCTTTCCCCGTTTTCCTTGTTATACAGCACTGACGCAGAGCGATAAAGCGCACTAAGCACCCTGACGAATTTTGCGCTAACACCTAGTCCAAGTATCTTTCGCCATAGCAGATCGTGAGGGACGGAATCAAAGGCTCTCTTAAAGTCCACAAAAAGGCTATGAAGTTTCGCGTTCCGGCGCCTCAAAACGACCTGCGCGGAGGCGAGAAGGCAGAAGATATTATCCTCCGTCCCTCTCCCACCGCGAAAGCCGGACTGTTCCTCCGGTAGGATGTCTCTCTGCGTAGCCCACTTGGACAGGCGTGTACATAGGATCTGTGAAAAAATTTTCGCTAGTGCGTTAGTTATTGCGATTAACCGGTAGTTAGAAGGATCGTTACGGGCGCCCTTCTTATACAAAGTAAAGATCGTCGAATCAGCCCATCCTAACGGGAAGGCTTCCGCCGTAAAAATTCTATTAAAGAGCGAAAGAAGGAGAGAAAGCCATTGATCGTCCATATGCTTAAACAGTTCCGCAGGTATTTTATCTGGACCAATGGCCTTTCCAACCTTCAGGGTCCTTAAACTTTCCCTAAGTTCAGACACAGAGAAAGGTGAATCCAGCGCGGGATCAAAAGTACCAAAATACTGCACGGGCGGCAATTCTATCTCCGGAAAGATCTCGCGGAAGAACGCATTCCAGTTTTCGTCTGACACTTGATGGCGTAGTGTAGGTTTCGAACGAAATTGGCGTACTGCAGACCAAAAATCTGCTGAGTTACGGACTTCCGCGAATCTGTCGGCAATATTAGAGTCGTAAGAGATTTTTTTGGCAGCTAGTAAATTTGAGTAACACCTACAGGATTCCTTGAATTCTTCCAATACGGCCGCGCTGTATCCAGACCCCCTCATATGTCTCAGGGTGCGAGCTAATGACCTCTTAGCGGAAAGACATTCTTTGTCAAACCACTTTTTCCTGAATCCTAACGGCGAGAGGTTATTGCTAATAACATAGTCTTTTAAAAGGCCGGAAGAAAGCGCCGAGCTGCGAATCGTTACAATTAAATTGTTATAGCACTCGCCGAGATCATTACAAACAGCAGAAACAGTGCTTTGAAACGAGGCCGCGAGAAACGCATGATATAATGTAAACGCACTAGTTGCCCCGTCCGAGGGGTTCTGAAAACGAGTCACACGACGCAATACAGAGCTTTGAGCAGGTGTCTGCGAAGAAGAGTTATCTTCGAAGAGATAGAGTTCCACTGACACTGGCAAATGGTCAGAGCCATAAAGATCATCGCCTATCACAAGATCGTGAATATCATGAACATGCGGTATCGAGATCCAGACAAGGTCAACAACACTGAAACCTCTCTGTCCGAGAAAAGTATAATGCGCAGGAAAATCACTTAACGTTCGACCGTTTAATAAAACAAAATTGTTTATGGACATAAAATCGGACAAAATGATTCCGCGTTGGTTGAGATTCACGTCATAGGATCGTCTACAAACTCGCACAGAGGACTCTTCAAAAATTTGAGATTAATCACTTAATGGGTCAGACGGACCCATTCGACAGTTAAAATCGCCTCCTAAGATGAAAATACAGTCTGGAAACTGTTCATTCAGTGATTCTAGAATAATTTGTAGGGAGGAGAGCAGTGGTTTTAAATCGGAGAGAGGAGAGAAATAAAAGGAGCCGACAATTAAATTTAGCGGATTCATATTTAATTTATAAAAGAGCCAATGAGGTGACGAATTTAGCAGAGTGAAACTAGAGTTAGGATCAATTAAAGACAAAAGGCCTCCGCTACAGCGGCCAAAATTACTGGTGCGGATGGCTGGTGAATTAATCACTGAATGATCAGTAAGCAGATCCTCTGTGCGGATTTCGAGATCCCGCCAAGTTTCTGAAAAGTTCATAATTTTGTGTGCGGAATAAAAACAATTCTTTTTAATGTTAAAAAAACCATGAGCGTTCCAGAAAACTATTTTTAATAAATTCTGACGAATAGGCGACATAATACAGACAGGCGATGATACTGCATCCGGTGACGATGACGATGAAACGTTGACAGAAGACGAAGGACGGGGACAAATTAAAAACCCGTTTCTATGGATGATGAGAGCGTGTCGGTGTCCATGGATGACGGTCTTACGTAGGCATTTGCGTTTTTTTTACTAGAGCTGGCTTGCGTTCGACTTGCAGAGGATGAGCGAAACAAGGCCGAATTTCTTCCTATTACCGGCTCAGGACATGGAATATTGAAGTCCTGGTCCGCATCCGACCATTTCAGCCATACGCTATTGGTGGCTATGGCATCGCCCTTTTTTTTGAATAACGCGCCACTAGAAGCGGCAGCGCGGCCGCTACTCTGACCTTATAGTCCGGATTGATGAAGATGTTTGTGGACTGGAGCGCCGTTTTCTTAGACGACATAATGACGTATTTGTCCTCTTCCAGCATTAACTCTGCCAGGTACGTCGGAGGATTGATGCGGATTTGGCGCGCGGCGGCGACCGAAGATTCCAGTGGAAACTTCGCAGAAAGGAATTTATAAATTTCCTTTCTTAGCGGACCCGGACCGGGCACAAACCCGGTAAGGATGATGTTCTTCCTCTTGAGTATTTTTTTCTGAGCCTCAAGTTTAGTCTTGAGCGTGTTAATTGTTGATTCCTGAATCTCCACTCTTTCCTGTAGACAGCCTAGGCGTGATGAAAGATCAGAGTTGATCTGGTCCACCTTAGACTTGGCCGCTACGATTTCACTCGTGCAATTAGCAATGCTCGCTTGAAGAGCATTAGATTGTTGCTGGATCGCAGTAAGCAACGATTGCTGCAGTGATTCCAGGGTTAGCGGTATATTGGACGAAGACATCGTTGGAGAATCAATAGGCTGCTGTTCCGGTTGGATTTGATCTGCAACAATAAGTTTTCTCTTTCTCGTTGGTTGAAGATCGTTCGGGTCGTCCGAGTCCGGTAGGCCGTCTCGCTTACGT
The DNA here is from genome assembly GCA_030407085.1 of Trichopria drosophilae. Lineage (NCBI taxonomy): Eukaryota > Metazoa > Arthropoda > Insecta > Hymenoptera > Diapriidae > Trichopria > Trichopria drosophilae. The sequence goes on along the minus strand of CM059582.1, from coordinate 129,071,454 downwards.
TTGGCGAGTTTGAAACCGAAATCTTCTAAAGCGCTGCAACTGCTAGTACGAAGCGTTCTCCACTTAGATGCTGTTATGGGGCGGCCGATGAGGGCAGCCGGGCGCAAAATGGTCGTTGTACGCTCCACCTCTCTGTCACTAGAAGAGGACGTAGGCAGGACAAGCGCTTGTGATTCGCTGCGGGGCGGACTGGGTGCTGACATTAGTCGCTCGCGGCCGAGATCTTCTGACCTCTTGTGGTCAAGAAATATAATACTTTATGCGTATTACCGCGAGTAATAGAAAGTATACGCTTAATTGAAAAACACGATTTACCGACTACAGACGATACAGACGAAAGACGTACACACGGACGACTACCAATACGACCGAACTGAGAGTGTAGTGGGCCGCGCACAAGCAAGGAGCGAACTCACCGTTATGCAGGCGAGACACGACCAGAAACAGGCGAATCTCAGAAATAACTCCGTCTTCGAGAAGAAATCTTGACAGTTGAAGCACGTTGCATATGTCGGTTGGACTGGAAATGTCATGTACCATTTATAGGGAGCAGCGTGTCCTCTTCAGATGCCGATATGATGGTAGAAAACCCGAAGGAGATAACGGTAAGTGGCAGATTGAAGACCAATGCTGTCAAACTGGAGAATTATTCCGTGTTGTGTTGACAGCTGCGTGACGTCACCACAGGCGAAATTTTCCAACCGTCACCACGTCGGATAGGAAGAAAAGTTACCTCAAAAAATTCAGGATAAAAGACTCGGCAACTCAATAGCTCATTACGAACTGGGTCCGAGACGATCCGGAGGTCATTTTCTGTGTAAAAAACTCCCAAAAAAAAGGACGATAAATAGTCTATAACTGACATAAATACGGAGCACTGAAACGCACGTCTGCTGTACTTACCGTCTATAACGGAACTCATGAAGAATGAATGACGGAACTGAACTCATGAGAATGAGTTCCGTTACATTTACTAAAATAAAACATATTCACAAATATTTGTATTATTCTTTGCTATCCGTGCAAGTATTTTTTTATCGACAACTTATTAGGAATTTGAAGGTTATTCATGTGATTTAATGGACCGGAATCATAATTTTGAAGTGTAAATGTTATTAACAGCGGACGCTCCTGATTTCCAATGTGAATTGGACAGCAACGACGAGGAAAGTGAAAATGACAATGAAGAATATAGTAGTAAAGTTTGTTCGGGAAATGGGGTTTTATTCGGACTGTATATGGCGCAAGTGCAATAAATAAATAGAGAACACCCCTTTTTGTAATTACGTCCCGAACAAAGTTTATAACATATAATCTTATAAACAGATTCATGAACAGTATAAACCTACCACAAAGAACTCGAAAATGATCATAAATACGAATGAGCATCAGGAGAAAAATATATAATGAAATTCCTGTAAAAAATATTTTGAAGGAATCCGATATAAAGAAAGTTTCTAATTCGTCGCGAACCGAGATATCGGAAATATTTTTCACTTTTGAAATACCTTCTTGAAGCATCTGCCGAAAATGGATTGGATATGTCACTCATTGAATTGGAAATATTTATCGGGATAATTTTTTCTACTTTCAGTAAGCGCGATGCAATAACGATTACTGGTCAACGCTATACTAATACCCTATATTACGCAATTTGAATTTCCCGGGTTATACCCTGCTAAAGTCACTGGTGGTAGTTGACTAAATTAAACATTTCCAAGATGGAACTTATTTTTAAGCGCCCTCTGCTGGAATCATTCGGATCCTCGAAATTCATAGTATATTCAATTTTGCACGTAAGTAATTGTAAGGAAATGGAGAAAATTGAGTGAAATTTAGGGAAAAATCTATGTAGGCCAATTGTATCTAACTAATTTGAGGTTATGAATGACTCATTATAAGATTTGGTATTCACATATGATAATAATTACTTTTTCATCCTAATTCTCCACCATTTCAACCAACACACGGTCAAATAATTGATATTTATGCAAGAAAATGCAAAATTATAGACGACATCTTGAAGCTGCCATTTTGTCTTTTGAGAAAAAGGGCTTACCAGAAAGACGCTATTAGTGCATTTTCCAATGGTCAGAGCTGCCCTTTTCAATGTCAAAAAAGCGCGATACTTGCGAAGAAACGCCGAAAAAAACTTTTTCTTTGAAATCGCCGGCTGAATCTTACCGCGGGATTTAAAAGACGAGGTTCAAATCTATCGATGTTTGCTTATTTTTGTTCTAACGGCGTTTGGAACAAAAATTACAGCGTTGACATTTGTGTCTACATTCCGGACTTTCAGGACCAAGAGGATTAAATGACGAAGTCATGGCACAATTTCAACGTAAAAAACGCATATCCCTTTATAGTTAGCCATGAATGACGCTATGGAAGCAGAACGTGAAGTTCCACATCGCGCAATTATTACACAGAACCACAAAAAAAAATGTTGGGAGATCACTTTAATCAGAAGTAGTGCAAAAAACGAATCCGGCGTCCGATTTCGCCTATCACGTCAGGTTCTTAAGATATCCTAACCTCAAATTGCCAAAGTGTGTATTTTTAATATTTCGTGTCGGTTAATCCCGTTATTAATAAAATGTTCACGTATGTGCGTGTTTGCCCGTTCGCGAGTGTATTCGTGTAGAGATTTGAGTGCGTTAATAAATTCCTGCTCTTGGCTCCACCCAGGATGAACGACGAGGACGTAACAGGAGTCTAATCCCATCGGGGTGCTAGTTTAACGTGAGTAATCCCCTTGCCTCTCACGTGTGTGTGTGTGTGTGTGTGTGTGTGTGTGTGTGTGTGTGTGTGTGTTCTGCCATAAGTGTCGTTAAATCAGTCAGTTTCCAGGTTTTTCACTTTTGACCGACCGAGTTCGTTTTTCGACGTTAAACAAGCACCCCGATGGGATCATACTCCTGCTACGTCCTCGTCGTTGGTCCTGGGTAGAGCCAAGAGCAGACAGGAATTTATTAACGCACTCAAATCTCTACACGAATACACTCGGGAACAGGCAAACACGCACATACGTGAACATTTTATTCATAACGGGATTAACCGACACGGAATATTAAAAAATACACACTTTGGAAATTTGAGGTTAGGATATCTTAAGAACCTGACGTGATAGGCGAAATCGGACGCCGGATTCGTTTTTCGTGGCCAAAAATCTATAAGATCCACTACTTCTGAGTAAAGTGATCTCCCAAAAATTTTTTTTTGTGGTCCTGTGTTAATAATTCCACTCACGAAATCGAATTCCCACATTAAAATATATCTAGTTTTATATGAATTAATCATATTCGATTTGTGCAAGATAATAAAATTGAAAACCTCGCATCAATTAACTGCTCCATATGCGAAAAAACTGACCATTTTGACGTGATTGTAAAACACATCGACAGTGCAATTACTATAAACGCGACGGACAATATTGCAGACAGAAAAATAAATGAAATATACAAAATCCAGTTGGAAAAATTCTCGTAATTTTAAAAAGCAGCTAAATTTTCGACGTCAACATAATTTTTTTAATTCTCAAAATTTCCAGAAATCGGAGAAACCACGCCCATTCACGAACTCCTAAATTCAAGATGACAGATTAAATATGGCGAAAAAATTCGTAAATAGTAACTTGTTCAAACAAAAACTACACGTGTTGGTCGAACAGTGGCTTGTTACTAATAAGCGAGACCGTTTCCCGCAAGTGACATATGATGCCGCGGACTATAGGTAGCGGTGGACGCGCGGCATGACTACTAGTATAGGCTTGGCTACTAGTGTTCCTAGTTAAATTTATCTATTGATGTGATGTAAAATATATCTTTCTATTTTTCTATTTCGGTTTGAATAGTTTGAAATTTATAGATTAAAATCTTATGTAATTCAATTTTGATTTGTTAGTTACTCGTTCATACTATAACTGATGACGTTAGAATTGACGGCACCATCGGCATGTTTGTTAAACGGTGGCTGTTTACTAATAAGTGAAACCGTTTCCCGTAAGTGAAGTATGATACCGCAAACTATAGGTAGCGATGGATGCGCGGCATAACTTCGCTATTAGTATTCCTAGAATGGATTAGATGTGATCTTTCTATTTTTCTATTTCCACTATTTTGGATTGAATAGTTAGAAATTCATGTAATTCAATTTATGTCATTCAAATAATTTATGTACCTAATATAAATTATGGAAGATCAACTAGAATTAACAAATATTCCAAAGATTCAGAGTCCGTCGATGGTCTTTGCGATTCAGATCACGGTCAAGATGATGAGGTTCCAATAAATGATTTAGTAGAACAGTATGACGACACATCAGATTCTTCTGAAGCTGAAATTGAAGTCGAAGATTCAGAAAATGAAATATGGAGTAAGGTACAAAAACCGAGGGAAAATACTCCTTTTAGTAATGATTTTGGACAAAATATTCCAAATAATATTAAATCACCGTCGGAAATATTTTTGACACTTTTTCCTGATGACCTGCAGGAAATTATAGTTGAATAAACTAACCTTTATTTGCAGCAGAACAATAAACGTGAACCGTTTATAACAAAACAGGAATTAGTCATTTTTTGGGTATCAATATTCTAAGGGGGGTAAAAAAATTGCCATCGTATCGCGATCATTGGTCATTAGATCCAAAACTGGAAAATTCATTCCTGCGTTCTTTGATGACGGTTAACAGATTTTGATTTATTCTCTGAAATATCCATGTTTTCGATAATAGCAAAGAACCCGAATACGACAAGTTATATAAGGTGAGACCAGTATTGACTAAACTTAGTGAAACATTCAAGAACTCACGGAAATCGAGCTAATATCAGGCAGTAGACGAATCTATGATTAAATCCAAGGGTGGGAGTAGTTTAAAACAATTTGTGCCAGCTAAACCAGTAAAACGTGGGTATAAGTGTTGGGGTCGCGCAGTCGAATCCAGTTACGTTTGCGAATTTCAGGTATATACAGGCAATTCAGAAATCCCAGAAAAGCACTTAGGAGCACGAGTTGTGAAAGACCTCATACATGTACTAGTTGGTCATAATCACCATGTTTATTTTGACAATTTCTTTACTAGCATTGATCTTATGATTTCTCTCGAACAAGAGAAAATCTTCGCTTGTGAAACAGTACGTTCAAATCGTACTAGATTACCGAAAAGCGATGTACCAGAAAGAAAATGAAGCTGGAAGAATATGAATTCAAAACCTCAAATACTAGTATTCATTTCACCAAATGGATAGATAAAAAACCTGTTAGTTTTTTTTCTAATTATCATGATCCATGTGAAGTCACAACTGTGGATAGAAGGTGGGCTGCCCAGTACAGTGTTCTGATTATAAGAAGCATATGGATTCCGCGACTTTATTGTTAATTCTTACGTACCGACGACCGCAAGGCTACCTCTTTACTGATTTTTATCAAAATTTATGCAATATTATTCTGTCTATAAAAATGTCATTATCGTGGGTGATCTCAATGCTAACCTCTTAGTTAATTTTTATTTGAGTCAAACTATGTTAAAAATGTTATTTCCGATTTATCACTCTATTCAGTACCGTTTGGAGCCACACATCATACCGTTTATTCAGATACGCATATAGATGTTATGATTATTGATTCCCCAGATATTCTTTATTCCTACAATAAGTCTTCGGCGCTATTTGCGACAGGCCATGATCGTATCACGATAGATTATGCCATATCACAGCGCCTCGCACTACACAAATTCACAATTATGTGTGGACTTTTGAAACTGCGATCAACTAGCGTTAACTCAGGATCTCAATAGTTTGCTTACTTTACTGTTTACGTCTCTACTACGCGGCTTGCGTTAAAAGTCGTTTTCTGAATGTAAGGCGTTTCAATTAAATCGTTTAGTATCGTCGTTCTATAATTGTATAAATCAGTCGTTATACGTACATGCATCACTTGTCACGCGTATTCCAGCCATGTCGCTCGCACCTGGATTACTCCAGAGATGAAGCACAAAATACTTTTTCGAAACTCATTGTACAAGACCGCAAAATGGCGTAGTACATATGGAAAAACAGTTTTATCATAACAGTTAACAAGAAAGTGATTCCTGCGATACCAACGGAAACAAGACCTATTGCCAATCCTCCACACCTAACCAAGGTCTTTGATAAACTTGTCACTTAAAAGATTGTCAATTTCCTAAAAAATTACGCTTTGCTGCATAGAAATTCAAAAGCTTTCGATTCCCCAAGCCAAGCTGTGATCCTACGTTGTTTGCATGATATCGGCTTCGCCGAAGTAGCAGTTTGCTGCATCTGTTCATCTTTATCGGAACGCACGCAAACTATAATTGGAAAGCATGTTTATAGCTCACCATCTTTCCCGACGTCTGGTGTACCGCAAGGCACTAGTATCGGGCCCATAATATTCATTGTGTTTATCAATACCTTATTCTATAGACTGAATTATTGTCGAGATAGCGCTATTATATTTGCAGACATGTTCAATTTCATCTTCCCTCATCTTTGCAAAATTTACACGAGACAACTTAATGATCAGATGGATGCTCCGGTTTCATGGTCACGAAATATTGGGCTTATGATAAATGCTTCGAAAACGCAAGCCATCATCTTGGGCTCCTCTCACAAATAGTCCTTGGTTAAAACCTTGGATCTTCCAACACTGCTTTTGGATGAAAAACCAATAATCTTTGTAGATACAGTTCAAACCCTGGGCGTACATATTGCATCCCATATAACATGAAACCGACAGATTGCCTCTATCTCGTCCAGTTCTCTATTCTCTTTATCGTCTTCGTTATCACAGTTCTTCATTACCAACCAATATCAAGTTAATGTTAGTAAATTCATTAATTATGCCATATTTCGATCATGCTTGCTTAGTTTTCGCCGACTCATCAGTATATCTCTAATACTAGATTATCTCGTCTATCAAATTGCAATTCGTTTCATCTTCAAACTTAGACGTGATCAATGTCTGTCTTCGTATTTTGCCGCGACAAACTGGATCCCCATCTTAAAATGCTTTAACTATTTTCTGGGTATTCTTATGTTCCAAGTGCTCTGTACATCACATCCATCGTATCTGCATATTAGTTTTAAAAGTATCTCCAATCTGCGACGATTGGGTAGATCTGCTGCCTTCCTTTTTTATCTTCGGTCATATCGTATCTTGCTATCCATCTAAGACAATAGTCCTTCCCAAGACTCCATTTTCTATGTGCGCATCAACGCTTATTATATTGAGGATAAAGGAAAGGAATTATCCCCCGCTTTAATGATAATTTTAGCCTATTCGCGGGTCGGCTCTCGAGTGGATAGGTTGAACAGACAATGGAAGACATTACAAGACAATACATAGACAATATAAGGCAACACCCACCTAGTGCCAGTCCCCCAATACTGCGTCCCGTAGAGCGACTTGACCCCTCTGTGTCGCATTTGCACGTGGTCTGGGAAAACTACGGAAAACCCAGACAGATACAGATGACGAACTACTTTATCATCAGAGAATACCCTCTGATGGTAAAGCAGCTGTCTCCCACTCAGCAATCGGCCTGCTATCTTTGCCGCAACGGGCGCAACGCTCGTTTTTTTCAACAGTCACCATTCCAAGTATGGATCCCCAATCAGGATGCTTTACTTGAAATAGCGACTGCGCATTGCGCCGACTGCAGTGCATCTGCACTCTTTGAAGATTACACTCAATTTGCGAATCTAATTGAGAAATTTCAATAAAATTTAGTATTAGTCAATGGATCGTCTGCGGTGACTTTAAATTGCCAAACGTTGTTTTAAACCCAGGTTACACGTATTTTCGATGGTTATTCTATGTGGCCTAAATATTCACTGTAAAAACATGTCTACCCAAAACACGATCAACTAGTTCAACAAAGTATTCGCCATACACGGGTTGCCGTTAAGCATGATTACAGATTCGGGACCTCAGGTCACGAGCGAAGAATGCGAAATGTATTCTAAACAGTCACGTATTAAGCACTCATTTGCGGCTCCAAGACATCCAGCGACAAATGGTACAACGGAAAATTTCGGATAAACATTACAAGCGAAAATAAAAATCAATAGTGGAAAGCAAAAACATTAAAGTACAAAAGGCAATAGAGATATTTCTATTCGGATGTAGAGCAACAAAACATACAACTACTGGGAAACACCTTCAAAATTGTTATTTAATAGAGAATGAAGAACAGATCTGGAATTGCTAAGATCAAATATAGGATAAATAGTAAACTTAAAACAAAAACCCCAAATGAAAAATTATAAGGGATAACAAATACAGAAATTTTAAGAAGACGATGTAGTAATAACTAATGATTTTCGTAAAAACCATGCGTCATGGTCGAAAGCGGAAATAAAAAACAAGTTTCACCGCAAAATTATTTAATAAAATTTGAGAAGGGAGAAGGCATGCATAAGAGACATGGTAATCAGTTGCAACATTGGCGACCAGCATTCAAACCCCCTGAAAACCTAGATATACAAACGAATGATAGAGTACGCGAAGTGACTTCAGGAGAACAAAAAGTGTGGTAAGAAGATCCATGCGATAAAAGAAACCGGTATAACTTTTCGGCGCTAATCAACCATTTGTAATTAGTGGTTAGAGTACGTAACATAATAAAATGGGGAAAAGTGTAGTGTATGTGTCTGATTCCGCAAATGACATTTCAAACTTTGAAATCACCTGAAATGAATTTTCTATTGCCGTAAATAATGTAAAACCTACGTATACTGCAGGGTCTTATGGTATTCCTTCCATATTCGTAAAAAATTGTATGTCATCTTTATGAGACCCATTATGTAGTATTTTTCATAAATCGCTGGATGGCGGCGTTTTTCTTACCTATACACTGGAAGGAAACTTTTATCACTCCGGTTTTCAAAGATGGTGATAAATGAAATGTCTGTAATAATCCAGAGATCGAAATAATAAGTTGTATTCCCAAACTTTTTGACTCAATCGTAGCTGGCAAACTGAAACTTTGAAGTCCATTATAATTTCGAATCAACATGCTTTCTCAAAAAACAAATCAACCGTAACGAATCTACTTCTTTTCTCAGACTTTGTATCTAACTCTTCGAGAAATAGATGACAGCTTTTGACGTTTTGTAACTACACTGGCAACCGGAGCAATTGAAAATTGTATGTATGTATTAATCGACTGGAGGTCATCTTTCATTACCCGCTGAACTTTCGTTAGAAATCGCGTTTCTCTTGCCGTTTTCCTGATATTCGAGAATTTTTTAAAATTTTAACGTGTAGCACAAATGTCATATTACCTTATTGACAGTGATCGACAGTGGCCAGTGTCGCGCACGGACATTATTTCTAGTAAATCATCCTTGTTGATAAACACTACTTGGATAGGTGGCCGCTTGAAAACAGTTTTTTAAATAATCTTTAAACAAGTTGAAAAATAATAAAAATAAATAAAAAACTAAAAATAAGCAGAAAATAAGAAAATAATTTTTTTATATTTGATTAATCATTAGAATTTGAATTAAAATAAATTCCATCCAATTCTTTTTGAATGTTGGAGAAGAATTGAGTGGAATAGAAAAGGTTATTTTCTAATTCCACCAAAAAACGGAATTAACAGGAATTAAAAATATCTTAATTCTTTGTAATCCATTTTCACTTACTGGGGATGTACTAATTATATACTGCGTATATTCACAGAATATCGTGGAAGATATTATCAGGAAATCGTGAGAACATTTTGTATAGTTCAGCGAATGATAAAATGAACAAAAAACACGGTAAGAAAAAATTGAGCATGAGCAGAAAGTATCTTGACATTTCTAAGACAAAACTCGATAAAAGGATTCTAATAGAAAGAAGCGAGCAAACAAAATATTGTAGTCAACCAAAATCAGTTTCGCAGCCAAAAGCATAAGAAAGTTGACTCAGAAAAAATGATACTTTTTGTTATGACATGGCGATTTAAACCATGAAAACTTTGTTTTTATAAAAATTTACATCCGTTTAATGTTTACTCGCTCCCCTCCTCCCCGCCACATACACATACATGACATACACGTCCACATAGAAAGTCTTATATATTGTATAAGGCACAAAAATTTGTAATAAACCAATTTGTGTTAAACGACACTCGAATTTGTTCGTACCTGCACGTTTCTGGTAAAATGTGACACGGCGAGGCTGTTAGTTATTGACGTTTTATTTAATTTCTCGAGAACAAAAAAAAAATGCCTATTTGAAACTTGGTGGTGTTTTAGGAAAAGTTCTCAGCTTTCTTTCTAGACTACTAAAAAACAAAAAAAAAAATACCCCATCTTTGAAAAAAAAATCGTTTTTATTTTTCATTTACGAAAATTTTGATGAAATTTTGATTTTCCTAAAAATTGATTAAATTTACGTGAAAGTACGTTTCAAGACGATGAAATCGCATTTTTTATTTTTCCAACCCGATTAGTATAAAAAAAGGTACACCCATTTAAAAATTAGCATTTTTTCACGTCGTGAAATTTTTTAAAAAATTCTCCAACGGTTAACTGTGGTTTAAAAATTTGAAAAAATTTGAGAATGCTTGTTTGATTGGCATCTATTTGGTAAAAAAAATGGAGACGATGCGAAGTTATCGGATTTTTAGTTAAGACACTTGAGGAATTTTACCCCGTATACAAACATATATGCGTACGTTAACGCATAAGCACGGATCGCGGACATAGACGACCAACGCCTCGGTGGGCATTATCGCAATAAGTAAAGTAGCGTGTATGCGTATGAAAGAAAAACAAAAATCGGAAGGCCGCTTGAACAAATTCAACATTATTAAATTAACAGCCCAAAACTTAGGTACGATGTGGAAGGTGAATTTTTTGTAGACACACCGGAGAGGCGACAGTTACAAATCAAGACGATATTTGTATTATTCTTCTATTAATGTCACAAAAATTATTCCTTTTGAAGAACATAGTTTTCCGGAAGAAATAGAATATCTAGATTACGATTTCGTTGAAAAAGCATATGCATAGACCAAACCTTAAAAACACTGGATGGAATAGATGAATTGTTAAACATGTTTAGCCTAAAACATTTAAATACCAAAGTGCAGCGACATGTTCAAAAAATAACAAAGGAATTTCCATTTCAATTCTATCTCCCGGGAGATAAATTACAGTGTACCTCATTAATTGAACATGACATTCCGACAACGGATAATGTACCTATCAATACTAAGCAATATAGATTACCTCAGATGCACAAAGAGGAAATCAAGAATCAAATTAAGACAACATTAGAGAATAACGTAACCGAACCATCATCTTCGTCCAATAATTCGCCATTATGCATAGCCCCGTAGAAACCAGATTCTCAAGGAAGACGACGATGGAGAATGGCGATCGATTTCAGGAAACTATACTTGAAAAACGTTGGTGATGCATTTCCTTTACCGCAACCATCGGACATTTAGGGTCAATTGGGATAGGCTCAATAGTTTTAGATATTGGATCTGGCCAATGGAGTACCACAAATATCCGTAAGTAAAAATTATCGGCCTAAAACTGCATTTTCAAAACCTTCAAGTCTTTACAAATTTATCACAATACCTGCGGCTTGAAAATGCATCTGCAACGTTACACCGTTTGTTGAATCGCAATTTACTATAATTGTAGGCCACAGAACTATTTGTATTCTTAGATGACATCGTAGTGTACGCTCAAAACGTCGGTTATTGAAAGAAGTTAGAAGAGGGACTGAAACCTGATCCTAAAAAGTTGCAAGATGTACAGTACCTTTTACGATATAAGAAACAGGGAAACGTGGACGAGTTCCTTGGGGTGGTAGGATATTATTTTTATAGGACTATTTACTCAGCACATCGATCAGAAAGATAAGCCTACCTAGCCATTTAAAAAGAGAAAGCCATTCAATTGGGGGGGGGGGCGGGATCAAAAATATGAAATCTTCAAGGAACAGGAATTATGTGGATACCCTATCCTTCGTTCTCTCAGGACCCTGTGAAGCTTCTCTACGCCGACGATCTGACTATCATCGTATACTATCCGGCTGACCTCCGGAATATTGCCACCAAAACCATGTTACGGTCAACACCAGTAAGACAAAAATAGTTTGTTTCAGACGGGAAGGATAGTTAGACGCGCATTCCAGATCGTTTAGATTCGGAAATAGCCCGCCTGAAGTCGTGAGCGGCTATCGGTATCTGAGAGTTCTATTCTCCTCCTCCACGCGTAGCCTCCAAGCTATAGAGGATGCCATAATAAAAACAAATGCCGAGACAGTCGCGGTTATACCGTTAATAGTGTCGTCTAGAATGGATGCATGGAGCGTCTTCTTTAAATTGTATAATATACTGATAATATCGATTCTCTTATATGCGGCACCGTTTTGGGCTCTGCGTCACCCGGATAGGCTGGAAACCGTACAGATTGTTCAGCTTGCCGAGAAAAAACCCGGGCTATCTCGTCTGTTTAGAACCCGGTATTACGCCCTTAGCGGTACAAATTTTCTCAAAAGCAATTAAATAGGCGACTAAAACGCTTAATCTGCCGGATCACAGGTTGCCCAAAATGTTACTTCTGCGTTTAAAGGAAGTGGAAACAACTACGGAAGAAACCTTTAACTGTACCCTCAATTAAAGGCAATTCTTGATAATGCAGAGGCAGGCGAGCTGTGGAACAACTTTAATAATGCTGTATAATGGCTTCTTTTTACGCGACCGTTATTTAGGTTGTCGTCCACCACCCGTGAAGCGGGCTTTGCAGTTTTCTCGGGAAAACTGCGCGCCAGGTGGACGACGCTTTGCTCAGCCCGGCTAGCTGGCAAACTCCCGGTAGGACACGAACTCGCCCAGAGGAGGTTGGCTCCTGCCTCATTCCGCGCCTGAAAACGGGGATCGCGAAATTCCCTTGGCGGCACCGCACACCGCCCGCACAAACTACGGAAGGGGTGTAGCAGGAAAAACAATAATAATATTTTATAAAAAGGATATGGGGCCCTCGGCCCGTCTCAGATTTATTATAATCACTCACAAGTGTGGCCCACGGCCGACTTACATTTATTGTTCACAATGGTTGCCGTTTCGCCCGCTCGCTCTCGCTTATTTGGCGTCTCGTCCTCACACTCGACGGCAGATCTCGTCCTCGCACTCGACGGCAGGCCTCGTCCTCGCTTTCGACGGCTCTAGCTCCAGCCTAACTATCCGCTTCGTAATCTCGATCACTCGCTCCTACTACGCCGGTTTATAGCTCCATCCTGCACGAAGGTTGCCTCGATACTTTTTGCTATTTCGCGCTCGAAGGTTTGCACTCAACTGCCTATCTCGCGATCCTTCCTACTTGAAGGCTCAAACACGACTCTCCCGATCCTTCCTTCTTGAAGGCTCTCACACGACTCGTGTAAGTTACAGCACGTGTGCAATCTATGTGCGACGCCGAATCGGGCCCTTCGGTGTGTGTGTCTTGTCGCCCCGCAGGGGACTTGTGGAAGAGGGCGGAGCGAGTAACTCCGTCCGCAATGGAAGAGTGAGGGGTCGAAGTGCCCGAGCTCGAAGAGGAGCAATGCTTTTGAAAGATCCGCTTCTCTTAGCAAGTTTTGAGAATTGACGACCTCACGGACCCGATCGTTCGGCTGGTCTGTGCCGTCGAATGCCTGATCGTAAAACGACTCGAGATACCCACCGTACTGGGGAGCTGGGGTGCGGTGTCAAGCCCCTACCAGGTGGGTTCCACACGGGGGAGCGTTTCGGCGTGCCGTGTCCACCTGGTAGCCATCCGCAAATAGGTGTTGGATTCTGGCGGGCAGAGGCAACGTTAGAAAGGTTCTCTGAACCAACAGAAGCATCAAGGCAGGCAGCTTGTTGCTAATAATTTTGGGAGCTGACTTGTTGTATGTCTTTTTAAAGTGTGCGGTGCTGGCGCATCACTCAAATTTGGCCCCATTCCCCCGGGGGGGGGGGGGTGTTTTGAACCCGCGAGGGAGGTAAGACACCTAAAACAACTATATCGCTGTGTGTCTTGTCGATCTTACACAGACAAGTATTGTCTATGTTACAAGTGCTATTATGTGCGTAGCCAGCATCCGTAACACGCCCGGGGTTGAAAAGAATTGACGATCCACCGTCAATCAACGCTCGTACAAAACGCAACTTAAATTAGACTCGTGATCTTCAGTTGGCTATTGTTAGTAGAAAAAATGTTACATTATTGTCTTATTGGGTCATCTTATACATTCCAAAGTATCTTAATCCATGGTCAGTGATACATTTCTCTTATATATATATATATTTATATGCGCTTAGGCGTTCGTATTGAATTACTTATAAAATGACATGTTATGACGCATCCCGTAGTGTGTATACTAAAAAAAGTCCGGTGTAGCCCTATGGATGGCGCCTCCTTGTCTCGTTCGGACGCCGGGCTAGCCGTAACGTGGTCTGTGTTCGGAAGTCTATTTATATCTTATACATACTTGACACTACACATCACTAACACTGCCTATTATGCTATTGTGCATTATGTTGTCTATGTCTTTGTAAAAATGCATTTCTGAGTTTTGTTACTCCGTGGAGATTTTACTATTGACACCTTCATGGAACAACCAAATATGACGATTGTTGTGAATACTTCTATGTATCATAATGTAAACGCATTTATGTGAATTGTAATTGAAATATTCATTGAAACACTTATGTGTGTTATAATTGGAATATTCTTTGAAACACTTATGTGTAGTGTAATTGAAATGCTTATTGAAACACTTATTGAAACACTTATGTGTATTATAATTAAAATACTTACTGAAATACCTATGTGTATTATGATTAAAAAACTTGTTGAAATACTCGTATGTATGATTGAAATTTCCCCAAAAAATTGATTTGAATATAATCCCTCAAGGTTAAGTTTTTTTTAAAGAAGAAAAATCTTATATACGCAGAACTTCCATATCGTTTTGTTCACGTATTCTTAGCATAATCATGTCCTAATGATCGTTTGATATAAGAATAATAAATAATTTTTATTTTCGTACTGGCAGATAGAGAAGTTTACTTTCTTGAGGCGGATTTTGGATATCTGCGTTCCGCAGCAAATCTTTATATCCTAGGTTATTTGGTGTATTTATTAACAAAAAAAAAATTTCCAAAATTTATATTCAGTACATCAATTGTGTTTCGATATATTGATGGGGGAAGTGGAAGGGTTGAAGATCATAACGAAACGCGTGCGCGCGTTACTCCTATGCTCCACTATGGGCCTCTCCGGCTTATTCTCTTCTTCTCTCTCTTAAGTGTGTTTATTCGTGAGGCCCACTCTACGGGTTTCGCTTTCCCAGCTTATCGCACCTTACGATAATGTTTGCTGGTAATGTAACTTGAGAGTTTCAAGTATTTCTATGAATATTTCGTTTTTCTATACGATCCGTGTGGTCCTAGACAATAGGGATACTGTTCTAGAAATGGCTTGTTTAAAAAAATGTTATCTTTCTACTTGAGCTAAGCAAGTGTGGATTGATTCAGTATCGATAGTTGCACTTTCGTCTTCCTACGTTTCGATCTCGTCCAAATCTTTCATTCAGTTCTTATTGTGCTTTCCAAGATGAAGCGTCGGCTGACTATGTACTGTGACGGGGCCTCTTATCCCTGGTGAATTCATAGTGGATTACAGTGCCTACCAAATAATCGGCGTTCCCCTGCGTGTGGATTTCTTCCGAATGTGTCGTCGAGAGCGCAGTGAGAGGAAGTGTTCTCCTTAATTAAAAAAAATAAAAAAATGTTCAGTGATATTTAACGAGTGTTTTCTATTTGTTTTTCGTCATCTATGATTCTTCCCGTGTGTGTTTTTCTTGTCTTTATCTTGTTATCTTTATCTTAACTTGCAGGGTTTTTTCGTTACACTTTCACCGTGTTTCTACTGTGTGTGATGGTGGTGCATGTCGGGGTGGGCGTTGGTGCCTTTTCTGTGTCGTGGTGTTGTTTCAGTGAGTATATTACGCTGATCTGCAATCGTTAGCTTATATCTGGTCCATGGATATAATGGAGGAATGATGGTAAGTTCTAAAGATGCGTAAAAATGTAGTGTATCCTTTTATCAGGCTTTCATTTCTCTAATGTTCCGCGCATGTCTCTCTTTTACGCGTGGGTTAGCCAGTTGTCCAATTTTTTGTTTATTAACAATTTCTATGTTGATATATATATATTTCTCCTCTTTTCATTTGGTTTTGTATTTTTATTAGTTTAAGGCTAAAATATGTATATCGTTTCAATATATATTTTTCTATATCTTATATTAATTTTCTATAAACAAATATCCATTAACTTTTTATTTATATTTTTTTTGCATCATTATCGTCCGTATATATCTTTTTTCTACATGTTATTTTAATTTTCTATCAACAAATATCCATCAACGGGTCATGGTTTTTTTTACTTTATCAATGTGTACTATTTTATTCTTTCGAGCATTGATGCGTAATTTTATATTTCGTGAGCCACATATTTCAATAATTTCATAGGGCCCAGTGTATTCGTCGTCAACCTTACCCTTCCGGGGTTCTTTTAATAATAATACCATTTCACCTTCGCGAAAATAGCATATATTTAATTTTCGATCATAATATTTTTTCGACTGATGTTTCATTTCTAAGAGATTCATCGCGGCTAACGTCCGTGCTTCCGTGATTCTCTCGGTCAATTCTGCCAAATAATCGTCGTATGCAATGAGCTTCTCGCGGGTGGCGTGTGCACTTGGCAATCGTGCGTTTGTCCCATATACAAGCTTGTGTGGCGATTAGTTTCCCTTCGTGAACACTCGTGTTGTATGAAAACATGGCGAACGGAAGCCAAATGTCCCAATCGCTACGTTTCTCGACAAAATTCTTCAGGTAGTCGACCATCACCTGGTGACTCCTTTCTCGGCTCCCATTGCTTTGCGGGTGGTAAGCAGATGTCACGAAAGTTTTAATTTAAAAAATTTTCGCAAATTCTTTCATGATCTTCGCGATAAAGCAACGACCTTGGTCAGTAAGAATGGATACAGGGGCTCCAAAACTGCAAATAAAATGTTTTGCAAACGCTTTCGCGACTTCTACTGCTGATGCCTCCGCTAGCGGAATTCCAAGGGAGTATTTCGTGAGTAGGTCTTGTATAGTTAATACATACCGATTCCTACTCTCGGTGATGTCTGGTGGTCCCCATATATCAAGGGCCACTTTGTCAAACGCGTTTCGTGGTGTGTCTGTAATGACCATTGGTAACAGTGTTTTTACGCGTACGAATTTTCGCATAAGCGAAAATACGTTTTGGTCACTCCTTTGTGACCTCCTATAACCGAATCATGGTGTTCTTTTATTATGGCGAATCGCTCACTTACCGTGGTATGGAACAGTTGTCCTTACAAAAGGTAATCGTTAGTTCTCGTCGGCCAAGTAGTAATTGTATTGTATCTTGGATATCTCGCCATTGAATATGTTGGAACATGTCGCAATCCTGCCCGATTATTATATATGAAATTTCAAATTTTGTTAAAAGGGCATCCAATACATTGATGGATTTGACAATGGTTGATTTTAAGGCTCGATCATCAAGGTCTTGTTTAACGACAAGTCCGAAGAATCGGGTCTTACCTTTTTTATGTACAATCACTTCACCGATTTTTAATGTTTGAACGACAATTCGTCGGGATTAAATAATGTCGTTCCACGAGGCCTAGACCGATTTCGCTATCTAAATGTCCATTGGCCGTGGTAAAGTAGACAATATGTCCCTTTTTACGGAATACGTGATCATTGGTAGTATTTATTCTTAATTTAAAATCGACAGGCTGGTAAAAGTTTTTATTTCTCCCAGCGTCTATGGGACCGTAGGACTTCTGTTTACGTTTCGGGCCATTCCCTCCACGTTGCTGTGTGGGGGTGATCGTCGTCGAGACGTTGGTTCCCGACGTACGATGACCTATGCCCTAGTGCCGCGTCTGATAGTCCCAACATGCCTATGTACTCGGGCAAGAGTGGGGTAGTGTAGCCTATCGAGATGTAGATGGTGCGTTTGGTGTGCATTTTCCGGTTTTATGTGATAAAATTGCGGTTTATCTGTCGGACTATGCTCATGTACGCAAATATTTGAATTGAAATGTCTTGCGAATATCATTAAAATGTTATCGTCGCCGAATTCCGATGTAGATTCCAGTATTGAAAATGCACGTACATATTCAGCACAGGATAAGAGAAAATCGCTGTTCTTTAGTGTTTTTCTCAGTTCTTGAGGGATCATGTTCAACTTTTGCAATTTGATTAAGGAGGTAAAAAGGCAATTTCCATCTTTTGCTATATCAGTGTACTCCTTTAGTTTTGTAGGGTTCCATACATGAGTTTGAGAGTGAATAATTCAAATGCCGAGACAATTCATCGTTTTCGGACGCACGCATGGTCGTCTCGTCGACCTGCATTTCGTTTTCTCCGATTTCGTTAGGCTCAACGGGGATTTCGTCGAGTTTCATCGACTCGTCGAGGATTTTCGTTTCGTCCCGATCTCCGGGACGTTCGTCGGTGCTCGGGTGAGCGTGTCTCTCTCCGTCGACGGTAGCTTCTCTAGCTCTCTGCGCTTGCGAGTAAGAACTGTTTTTAGATTGGCCCTTCTCCTTGGGCGTCGAATGGGGAAGTAAACGTATAGTTTCTTCGGGCGGGTCGAGGGAAAAATCCGACGACCATGAATCTTCTAGGTCCTCATCGTCCGGCGTATGATTTTTTCGATTTTTCATTTTGGTCTTTTTCTTCAAGTTTTCTCTGACGCTTAGCTCTTCTATTTCGGAATACGTTGTTTCTGAATCCGGTTGTGACGTAAGTTCGTCCTCAGTAGGGAATTCTTCTATTTCCCTCCAACGGTTTCGAACATCAGATAACCGTTTCTTATAGTTTAATTTCGTTCCTGCTTCGGATAGCACTTCATTTTTTATTATTTTTTATTTTTCTTTTATCTGAGTTCGCTTTATTGTACGGTCAATTTTCAAATAATTCGGCACTTATAGTTTTTCTATTTCCGTTATATATTGTTTTCTTTGTTTTTTCTTCACCGGTGTAGAAGGTTTTTTCATTGAAGTTGATCCGTCTTGCTGTCTTGACCGAGTTTTTCCTTTGCGGTTTCCTAATTTCATGTAGGCTGGCAATTCGAGTTTTTCGACCTCGGTTATGTATTTCTTTCGAGCTGTCTTTCAACTCCCAGCATTTCTACATTGGAACGCTGGCTCTTTTTGTCGCAGTCAGTCACGTTGTCTTCAACATCTCCATACGTATCGGTTTCTTCATCAAAATCCTTACCATGTTTTTTCGGAGCAGGATTTCCTGACCCGTCAGCATCTGAGACTCGCAGTCTTTTAGCGTTTCTTGATTGTTTTTTGTTTCTTTTATCATTTTTATCGCCTTTAATTAGCATACACGATTTTTCAGTTTTTCGTGCGTTTCTTAATTTTTTAATCGTTTTATTCTCTTTATTTATTTTATTATCGTCCAAATCTATTTTATGGTCATTTTCAGTTTGATTTTCTAGGTCGGATCTATCAATTGGGTTACGCGATAATGCATCTGCGTTGACATTACGTGTCCCCTCTTTATATACCATATCGTATTCGTAAATCTTGTTCGTAGACATTCTGAAAAACTAACATACCCGAAATGGACTCTGGTCGTTCCGCTTCTACGGCACGCATTTTCCGAGGTGAGTTTTTGTCTCGGGCGTCGCTCGACGTTGCTGGTTGCTGCCGAGGGCCCCTGGAGTTTAAATGATGGTGATTTCGACTACAGGATGAATTGTTTTCTCGTTTATCGGTGTCTTCATTATTCCCGTATTTATTTCTCTGCCATCTATCATTAGTCCAATGAGACGAATGATAATTTCCCGAGAACGAACGATTTCTAGAAAAACTTGGGAGGTTTTCCCTATTCCGGAATTTTGATTCGTCCCGGCGATCGTTATTCAAAGAAGTATGGTTACTTTCTACAAACTTATTTTATGACCTGTCCTGAAATTTTTCTTCCGAAATCTTTTTTTTCACGCCGTTTCTAAAAAAACATGTTTCACTGACGTGACCCATTCGCTGGCAAAACTCGCATTTTTGTTGATTTAATCTTTGCGATGGACAATTATCTCTGGTGTGACCTATACGATCACACCAAATGCAATATCTCTCCATGTCCAGGGTATCGAAATCCCTGTTTTGTTGAGTCCGACCTAGTTTCCGAGAGTGCCCTATTCTTTTACAATAACTACACTGTATGTCGGTATAATTTCGACATTCAGGATCGATTTCATAACGTCCTGGCCGGTCCAAATAGTCACGCTGATATTGCGGACCTTTCGAAACTAAATGAGCAGACGCTTGATAATATCTTTCTCCGCGACCTCCCAGCATAGGATCGGATCCTGCGTCTTTCGCGCTGTATTTTTTAGTTAGTTTTCTAACGTGTTCTATGGCAGCCTCGAGCGTATATGGATTCAGCTGCGTGAGGAGTACTTCCATAGGGCCTTTCGCGCAGTAAATGAAATGGTGCATACCGTCACGATTTGCCAAAGTTAATAATCTCTGACCGGCAATTGCGTCAAAATCTCTCGACGCGTTTATGGCTTTCTCGAGAGCGCAATAATCGTGTAAGAGACGGTAACCAAAATCTTCTAAACTTTCGCGGGATATGTATTTTTTAATCCCGCTAGCAACTTAAGCGAATCACTAGAAATGCCTAGGCAGATTTTAGATCGGCCAAAAAGGCTTCTACTGTCGCGTATGTCGAAATTTTTTCGCAGAAAATTTTCGCTTTCCCGGTAAGCTTTTTCCTCATCATATGTAGAGATATAGATCCGGGATTCGTTGGCCGATAATAAACTGAATCCGTCGCGAAACGCACTTTCGAAGTCTATGAAGTTTTCGCGGGTGCCGTCAAATTCCCGCACACTGCTCACTGCTTCCGCAATTGGAAGTGCTCGTGCTACCACATGTACCAGACCTGCGGGGGCCACTTGGTGGCTACCGCTTGTCGTTATTCCGCCTTTATAGTCCCCCATTTTTTGTATTTTTTTGATAGTCGCTACTATTAATTTCTTATTCGCGTTTGTATTGTATTCAAAATTTCCTTTTTTTTTCTAAAAATTGTTCGCGCGATGTAATAAATCGTCATTTTGATAATATTCAAAGTAAGTTAAAATAATATTTCGGACTTAATTACAATAATATTTCAAGGTTAATTGTGACAGTATTTCAAAGTTTTTTGTGACAGTATTTCAACATTAACTGAATGAGCATTTCGAAATGAATTACAATAGTGTTTCAAAATGAATTACAATAGTGTTTCAAAATGAATTGTAATAGTTTTTTAAAAATCAACAATATTTCAAAGTTCATAAACTTCCCAACAATCGTTAAATAGTTGACAAATTTTCTCTCTCTTTTTTTTCTTTATGAAATTTAAATATGATTCTGAGTAAAAGATTGATAAATTATTCCAATTTTTTTTTTTTGAGAAAATTTGTACAGAAATGCAAATTTTCTTACATAGCTG
The DNA here is from genome assembly GCA_030407085.1 of Trichopria drosophilae. Taxonomy (NCBI): domain Eukaryota; kingdom Metazoa; phylum Arthropoda; class Insecta; order Hymenoptera; family Diapriidae; genus Trichopria; species Trichopria drosophilae. The sequence continues at coordinate 129,049,900 of CM059582.1, read as the reverse complement.
CACTCATGAAGTAGGCAATCAGCGTCCTCGATGCCTTCTCTGCTCTATCTGATGCGTTGAGCTTCCTCAAGTTATTGGACAGTCCCTCAGATTAGTGAAGCGCCCTCGTGAACCTTGAATTGGATAAGGCCTCCTCCGCGTTCTGGAGCAATGAATCCTGGGAAGCTGAGTCTCGAAACAGCTCGTGTTCATTCACAACTTTCTATACGTTTACCAGTTCTGATTTTCTTGAAAAGTTATTTTTTAAGTTCACCAGTCACTTGCGGATCCCACCGCTGCCACCATTTTTTATGTTACGATTTTTACGCTTTCGTAATTAAATTTTTATAAGGATCAGGAGTTATAAAGGTTGATTCTCGGTAGCTGAGAATCGTTTCTGGGATCTTCCGCATAAAGGGGATCGACACCCCAAGTGACAAAATACCAGCGAATTTAGGAATAATAACTTTATTTTTATTTGGAGAAATGCCAACCACAGGACGTACAGTATCAGATCGTCCGGGTATATAGGAATTAAGTCCTGTATTGATTCGCGGAGAGTCGTGGATTAACGTGTCGTGAAGTTTCTAAGCTCCGTGCGCGCGACTCTGAAGGAGATCCTTTACGACGCGACTCTATCGGAGATCTTCTTGGTTTCGTTCACGGTGCGACTCTGCACCGAGAACTTCACTCGATCATTAACGGGGCGACTCTGCACCGAGATCTTCTCTGGATCGTACACGGCGCGACTCTGCCTCAGAGATCCTCTCTGGATCGTACACGGCGCGACTCTGCCTCAAGGATCCTCTCTGGATCGTACACGGCGCGACTCTGATTTCGGGCAATGCGATTGCCCTTTTTTTATGGTAGATGTCGATGAGATCATCATCCTTCGCGATGGACACCTGCACTTGTTGTTTGCCACGTGCCATCTTCCACGAATCGCTCACCCCTTTGACTTATTGGTGACCTCGGCGATTCGGGGAACATGTGCTATTGTGTGCGCGTGTGAGTCACAATCTTATGGATTGTCTTACTTCGAGCTTCGGCGTGGCACATTCCTTTCTTGACAGATTGGGCTTGCAGCTAGAGGAACCTGAAAGTTTCACCTTGAAATGACCTTGATGAAAGTATCGGCCATATAATATTCGAACGTAAAATTTTGTGCTCTTTCCGAATCCGTGAGAAAAAAAGTTTCCGTTTAAAAAAACAAAAAATTGACCTTAAAATAACCATCAAGGTCAAATTCAATATCATCATTAAATAGCCAAGGAAAGATACTGAAACGTATGTCTGAAACTTCTGAAAATCTGGTGGGGACGTTAAAATGGGTCACCCCATTTTATTTATATATATATATATATATATATATCGTGCATTCCATGTCAACCGGGCCACCTTAATATATCAAAAACGGATATTTTTTTTTTCAACCAAATTTGGTACAGATCACCTTTAGCATGCATACTTCTTCCCTGAATTACTTTTTTTTTCTCAAAATGCCGGATCAAAACATCTAAAAAAATATGCTTTTTGAGTTTTCTTTTTGCCAGTTTAACATTGTTTGGTGCGAAATACATTTGATGCTTTTCCTTTTTAATTACAATTTAAAATGCATATTTATCACCTAAGATTATTTATCGCATACCTTTTTCACGCTCTGCCAGTAAAAGGTTCGGAAGTCTAAAATAAAATAACGCAATAGCATCAGTTGTTAAGGCAAAATAATTGCAGTTTCTAAAATCTCGATACATTGTCAATAAATTGCCGTTTTCTGTGAGGTTTCGTTTATATTCGAGATTTTATGCACTAGCGATAGTAACGGTGACAGGTACAAGAAGATGCTTGGGACTGACGGTGTCTCAACACGTGACACCGATAATCATGCACAAATTGTACTTAATTCTAAATGACTGCTAAAAAGACACAGCCTGGACGTGATGTAAGGAATCTGGCAAAGGTTTTTTCACCAGAAAGTTCATCCACATTTGGTGCATCACTGAGAGAGAGAGAGAGAGAGAGAGAGAGAGAGAGAGAGAGAGAGAGAGAGAGAGAGAGAGAGAGAGAGAGAGAGAGAGAGAGAGAGAGAGAGAGAGAGAGAGTGAGACTGGTAGAATGCTCCAAGAGCAATATTGGAAAATGGAGAAGTAACGAATTTTTTTGTGAAAAAAATCCCACGCAACAACGCAACCGAACTGATAACTATTGCAATGCCTTGCTTATGTGCGGCCTACATGGTATCGATAAGATCTGATTAAAGATATCCTCCCTTAGCGATATGTAACTCATCTGTGTACATACATGTACATATAGTTGCATTGTTACAAATTGTTCAGCTGCCTATTTCTTTGACATATGGCAAGTGACTATTTTGATGTCATCAATCATTTAGATGTTTCGTACCTACTTTGATGACACATATGTACATATCGTCAAATTAACAACATAATTGGTATGCATATTCTACAATGTTAGGTCAGCATATCATTCTGAAGGAGGGGACGTGGTTTCCCATATAAGTACAAAAACGTAGGTATTTACGCTGTAGCACCCCTTGTGTTCTCGAGGAATGAAGAATACAATATTATTAAAGAGAAATTAGGAAGAAATCGGATGTCAAGAGAAAGGATTGAAGAGGACATGAACAGATGAAATGTGTAGACGGAGTGAGAGAGCGTGACAGAGAGGGGTGGAGGGGGGGGGGGGGGGGAGGTGTGGGGGTTATGATGTAGTGTAACATGTAAAGAAAATAGCGTGAATGTGTGGTTTTTTACTTGTAAAATAAGTTTCAGAAGAAATGGAAGTTTTTTAAATTTGCAAACGAATTTATTCTCACAATTTATATTTTTAGAATTAGGGACTCAAACTGATGGAAAGGAAAATAATTAGACTCCCACTTAAACTTTTCAAAACTATATTTTATATTATAAACTAGTATTGGCGTGGTGGCTCGTTCGCTTCGCTCGCTCAGAAACTTCGACCCTGTGGAACGTCGGTTATTCCTTAATACTCGTTCATTTACTAACAGCTTTCAGTCATATTATAAACTTATAATGATATTTCGGGGGTCCAAGCATATTTAGGTCCCAGTGGCTTCAATAGATATATTACAACAATATAGTGTTTCTTACATGTATAAAAATTGAAAATGATTTACACCTATGGCCTATGGCCTGGATCGAAGTAAAATTAAAAATGAGCATTTTCAAAATTTCCACCCCGACCACAGGCCTGCCGATTAGTAAATAATACTTGTAAAACACTTACTTCACGCACTTGTATTGTAATAGACTTCTAAGCATATTATTACATATTTCCTATGTTTTACTAATCATCTGTCTGTATTATTATGTTCTTTTATATATAGTCCATCAAAGATATCTTGAAAGTATTGAAAACATCTGTAACATATATCTTTTAGATATATCGAAATAGTTATTTTCATATCAAGGGCGTAAAGTAACTTTTGCGCGCGTAGGTGATCACCGCTTCTGAGGGACGGCGAAGCTTCAATTTTTTCAATGTAGACGTAGTTATTCTTCCCCCCTCCCCGTGGTCGAAAAGTCGAACTTTGCTGGAAAACTATATAGTAATTTTTTTGCCGAGGTGACCAAATTCAATATTTTCTTAGGCAATAGTCATTTTAAAATAGTTTTTATGGCATTATCGTTGACTTTAAGAAGAAAATGCATACAACCTTTTTTATAGAGAATTTAATGCTCTATCTTTTTTTGTTTGAAACATTTTTAAATGAAATTGGTATTTTTATAAAATAAATGCAAAAAACTACGTAGATACGTAATTACGGCTAATGTTTTTTAGTAATGGACGGATGGATCTGCGCAAAATCTAATCAGATCTAAGTTATGCCAAGATACGTATTTAAAAAGAAAATTTATGTCGTTACGCTTATCCACACGTGAGTTATCGCGCAGAAGATCACGGACAGAAATTTTTTTATTGTTGATTTGGGCTCCTTAGGGTCTGAAACGCCCACATTTGATGAAAAACTACAGGGTCATTTTATGCCCTATGTGACCAAATTCAATACTTCGTCCAGACCTAAGGTCTGGGTCGAAGTAATACTTAATAAAGTACCAACTCGCAAGATCGAAATGGGAGAATAACACCCTCTTCGGAACCAATAATAATACTCGGACTTACCGCCGCAATTGCCGAAAATTGCAAAATAGGGACGCTCGAATTATCCCGCTGGACAACCATGCACTTTCACGAAAATTAGCTTCGCAAAAACAACAATTAAGTTCGCTAACTATTTCACAATTTAGCTGTGCAATGCTTCTACGTAACGGTCCGCAACGAAGTGCCGAAAATTACAAAGACTCGCACATTTCAGATGCTCTTTCTCTCTCTACGAGTCGGTCGGAAAACATTGCCGATGAAAACATGCCAGTAAAGTTGCCAACGTTGGGCCAGCATCGGTAGCCGAAAGTCGGCTGTCAACGCTGGGCCAATACTGGGCCGCATGTTCAGCATCGGCATTTCGCACATGGGTGGTTACCCACCAAGACCATTAGCCAATCATTACACGAATCACAAAATACTCCACTATATGCGTAGAAGAGGAGACTTTTCGCGCTAGCGCAGTGCATTAAACTCTCACTTGAAGTCTCATGTGAACTCATACGCACTCACAAATGAGATCTCAAATATAAGCCCAACGTGAGACTCACGCCTTAATATCTGGAATGGAGGAGTTAAATTTGCCAGCCCTGCACCGAGACTCGGGATAATTCTGGGCCGACGCTGGACCGACAATCGGCTATACTCTGTACTAGATTAATTTGCCAGTCCTGTCGCGATGCTGGATCACGATTGTTTCTATCACTGGTCCATAGTTTGGTACCACACATTTACCAGCAAGTTTGGTAATTAGTCATTTACCAGGCCTAGCCCAAACATCGGGCCAGCTTCGAGCAGACACAGGGCCGAGGCTTGGCATTACTACGGATGAAATAAATTTGACAGGGCTGGACCGATGCTTGGACCTGTCTGTAGCCATCGAAGAAACTATGTTTGGCAATTAGTCCGTTACCAGGGACTCGGGCCAGCTGTGGGCCAAAGCTGAGCCGAGGCTCGGCATTCTGCGCATGAAATAAATTTGCCATGGCTGGCCCGAGGCTTCAACCTGTCTGTAGCCATCGATGAAACGATGTTTGGGAATTACTTTTATACCAGACTTGGCCCGAGGGATGGGCCAACTTCGGGCCGACGTTGGACCCAGGCTCGGCATTAATTCGGATTAAATAAATTTGCCTTGGCTAGCCCGACGCATGGACCTGTCTGTAGCCATCGATGAAGCGATGTTTGGCAATTAACCATATAAAAAGGATAAAGGATAAAGGATTTGGAATTTTCCCCAGGAGGTGACTCTCCTGCTCAATTCACTTATTTCGATGTTAAGGCCGTAGCATAGTGGATATGGTCTGCGTCTCTGCACATTACTTAGAGTTTGTAGAAGATTTTTTTATTGGGCCAGAAAACAGGGGCTCAGATAATCTCCCTGTTACTGTTGAACTAGCATTATCATGGATAAATTCTCCGACTTATTCTTTCCCTCGTGCAATTCAGTAGTGCGCCGTAAAACAACTTGGTCGTCAGATGGCGCGATTAAACTTGTGAAGCATATGTGAGACTTGAACCAGTTTGATTTGTATATTAATGAAGCGACGCGAGACCCTTCTTTTTCAGACTTTTGTATGTACTTGCTAAATCTCATTGAACAAGTGGGACTAGTGCAGTCGGCTAGCGTTATTAGGGGTAATCGTAGCCATAATTATTCCGCACCTCGGTGGTATGATGTGACCTGTAGGGATGCTTGGAAGCATTTGAATAGAGCGCTTTACTTGCTGCGTGTAAAAAACTACACTCGTCAGTACGAAGTTGTATATCTTTCTGCAAAAAAAAAATTTAAACTAGCAACATCCGCAGCAAAAAAAAGGTACATTTCAGGTGTGGCGGACTGATTCGCTGAGGTGTGGGACACGAGGGGTTTTTGGTGTACTGTTCGAAGACACAGCCGAGCTCCATCATATAGTTCGTTGGTGTCTCTCTAGACGTGGAGTGGGTACTTAGCGTCTCTTTACCTGGCGAGGCCTTCGTCTCCGTTCACTTTTTACGGGACTTTTGATATCTTTTTAGATGCATCAATATCGCCGCAGGAGTTACTGGAGAGCATGAAGAGACTAAAATCGAGTAAAGCTGTGGGCCCAGATGGCATCCCTGCGGAAATGTTGAAAGTGCTCTCGGGTGATTGGTTTTCCTTCATCCTAGAGCTCTTTTAATTCGATCTTGTTTAATGAACTGCCACCTGAGCGTTGGTTGCAAGCAAGTCTCTTCATGCTCTTCAAAAAGGGGGACCGTTCAGACCCGGTTAATTACAGAGCCATTGCGATTACCAATAAGACTACAAAATTATTTATGTAGATTTTTGCGGCGAGATTGGAGAGTTGTCTCTAGCTTCGTAATATTCTCCCTGGGGAGCAGGCGGGCTTCAGAAGAAGACGCTCTGCGGAAGATAACATCTTCACGCTAAATGCAGCAGTCCAGAAACAGCTTAGGAAAAAAGGTTCGAAGTGCTATTTACTCTTCGTGGACTTTTGCAGGGTGTTCGACTCTATCCTCCACGAATAATTGTGGCACAAATGTTATAACATTAGTATAAGTGCAATGGTAGTTAGGCTGCTTAACCCATTAATGCCCAACTTGACTAAAATTTTACGTTGAATCCAGCCTTAAAATTTTTTATGAAAATGAAGTTGGATGTTGATCTAAACTACGTTTCCTATGGTATTCGGGTTCGCTATTTTCGTATCCAATGTCAGAATTAGGAAAACAGCACTGCTGATACCGATTTTTCACTATTTTTTCAAAAAAAATACTATTTTCACGCGTATATTTTTTTAAATATCATGGATTTCACTTTGATAACGCTGTCGTATGGTGCTGGAAAGCATTTAATGTGGTCATCGATACTTTTACTTTAAATTTGTACAGTTGAATTTTTTCTTTTTAGTGACAATTCAAAATGGCGGCAATATACGTGCTTTTTGTTCTCTGCTATATACGCAGATTTTTGTTCTCAAGCCGATGATGCAAAAAATAATTTTCAGTAACGCATGGTCGTTTGTAAATTGAATATTAAAGTTTATTTATTTTGAGGACATCCTCCCCAATCTCGACAATTAGTGAACATGTGAATGTCGACTGTTTCACATCGAACATGTGGCTCGGTGATAGTTGAAAACCCAAATTGATATTGCCGGGACGAATGTTTCGAAATAGTCAAATATTTTTATTCAAATAACTGAACGCTTGCGGCTGAAGTTAAAATCATCAGAAATTTCGAACATACGGTAAAAATATAAAAATTTAAATGATCAATTTTGGCAATGATGATACAATATAATAACAAGCTATTTTACAATGTAATTTAACCAGCTATTTAATAAAATATTAATCTGCCAACATCGGTTCATAAAGAGATACCAGTCTGCACGGGGAAAAATAAGGTGGCAGCCACGAATATGCTGGCTGTTTCACCAGTGCTATATTCATTTGGAGCACTTAAGTAGAACGATGACGAGCTAAGGGGTCTTGACCGATGAACACGGAAGATTATTTGTATGCAACGCAGTTTTCATGCAAGATCTTCCGTGGAACGACACTATTTGCTCGGAAAGTTGGGAAGTCGTGGCCTTTTGAACCTGGAGTGTATGCATGACAGATTAGTCCTCGAAACAGATTGCGACGTTATTAATCGAATGGAGGATCCCCTGATGATGCTAGTTCATTAGCATGAAATTCAAGGGAAGAGGGCGTTTTTGTAAAACGTGGCGAAACGAACGGCCCTAAACCTCGGTCTGGTTTTCAACGTAGGATGTAGTGGTGCACAGGAAGCTAAATCCTTTATCAATCCGTGCCCTGCGCGTCGCAGGGTTAACATACGGACGGAATAACTCCGTATTCTGGAGGGAGGCATATCGACATACCATGGACAATTCTTTCGAAACGTCCAAAAACTTGGCTTGTGAGTAGAGATAACCACGTTCTGAAGATCAGCCAGCATGAAATCCGAGACTGAGGGTTTTATCTTCGCATGCTACGATGGGGACGTCAATACCTTAGCGTACCTCCACACCATCTTATACCAGACGGTGTAGAGTACGCTTTGTAGATCGTGTAGATGCCATGATGAGAAACTAATCATCTATAACAAAATAAAAAAAAAAACAAAGGGAGGGGCGAGATGGTTACGACGGCTGAGGCGACAGCGTTGTTTCGTAACTTGAACATCTTGAAGGTTCTGGATTCGATTCCCGTGTAGACAATTTTCTGCACATTGAATTGAACTCAGTACCGACGCTGCAATCACCTACCTCATGGTTTGGGGCGTGATTGCAGTGAAATTTCATGCTGAGCTGGTAGAGATTTGAACAAAAAATATCTGACTTTTCAGACTGATTGAGCAACACATGAAATCAATGTTATTAAAGTTATTAGTAAAATAGTAATAATAAAACTAACAACAACAATAACAAAATTAATAAATAGGGTTCATATAAGTTGTAACATAAATAGGATTTGAGGGTTTTAAACCTATAAAAATTATTTTCTAAAGCATAGATTAATATCTATACTTTAGAAAGTGATGGTAATTACATTCACTATTGCCTCCACCGTTCGGATAAACTCGGATCTCTAGTCAGAAGATTTATAAATTAATTTGCCAAATAGATGGGAACGTGTGTACAAATATCGCCCGATTTGAGTTATTTATTTACGTAAATACTTAAATATGCTATTTAATGTGCGGGAATATTAATTTTAAAAATAACCGGTTATAAACAGCAAACAGTTTTTAACATAAATCGCGTTTCGTCCCAAGTGACCAGCGCGGACTGGTCAGTAAGGCGTCCGCTGATCACTCTGCCTTATATGTTCATAAAATATAGGAATTGAATTTTGTAATTATTTACTCTTGTATTGGTTATTATTACTCCAATAATAAATGATGTTTATATAGGATTACTTGTAACTTAAATAGGATTTAAGAGTTTTTAACCAATAAAAATTGTTTTCGAAAGCATTGATTAAAACCCGTACTTTAGAAAGTGATGGTAATTATCATAATCATAATACCTTTTATGCGATTCTCAAAAAAAAAAGAGGGGATAATCTACATCCAGACCTTCAGCAGGCCCCTTCTCGACCGAAGTTAAGCCGGTGATCTACCGGTCAGACGTGTTTCGCCAACCACCTCTGACTTGAATGACAAGGAATAAATCGAGACACATCCAATACATCCGCAGCGGGGTGGTCATTAAGACCCCACCCCTCCTTTTATCACCGAAAATGTCCCTGAGCATGTCCAGGTCGTCATCCCGTATTATCTGTTTTGAACCCTCCGCCTCGGGACCGGGCTGCATCCCAGGTAGCCGGCGGTCAGGGGATCTGCCCGATTTAGTACTAGTAACCACATTTAAAGAGAGTAGGGTGGTTAGCCCTACTTCCAGTTGTTACGCCTGGAGGTCAGAGTAGGCTATTTGGGAAGACAAGAAAGGATGCAGCTATTTACATAATTGCGTATTCTGCATCGTTTTCTTAGGGCCTCTTCTTGTTATAGTTGAGGTTATTATTATTGTTACGGACAGAATCGATGTTTTATCGACTGCGGTAGTCGGCGAAGTTTTTCCCAAAATGGTAGTTTTACCTACGCCATTGCACACCCGAATGGGGGTACCTCTAAAAATGAAGCAGACCTGTTAGGTAATGTAAAAGGCTTATTTGAAGCTCTTCCACGATTCGTTAACAGTTATTATTATTATTATTTTAATAATAATTTTACCTGAACATTGGTTACTAATATCGCACAATCTGTCCGAGGAGTGAAACATTTTTTGCTCATATCACTATCAGATCAGTGTGAAATTCCACTGCAACCTCGCCCCAAATCTTAAGTAGGAGATTTCAAAGTCGGTACTGAGTTCAATTCAACGAGCAGAAAATTTTCTACATGGGTAATCGAACCCAGCCGTCGTATCCATCTCGCTCCCTATTATAAATAGGTAGCGAAGTAATATGTCACCTTGCAACGCCCCGTTTTACAGGGAAAAGGCTGCGGAGATCGCCTGGTATCCTGAAGGCATCATGGTTTGCAGTACAGGACCCCCTATACCATGCACCAATTCGGCATGAGAGCTTGCACCTTATATCGGGGGATCATATGTTAGTCTCATAAACCTCAGAGATCTTTTACACCAGATTCCCTCCAGCATACATGACAGGAAAATGTGCGGGTTGTTAGTCCATTCACACTCAGATTCATCAGAAAACTATTTATAGAGTTCAAAGTCATGCAGCAGGACATTTACCCTCCATGCACTCTGCTTTTTGCTCAGGACCACCCTTACAGTTTCTCCCCTCCCCCCTTGACAAAGTCCTACTATCCACCTGGGAGAGGGGGGGGGGGTAAAATTTAATATTGCTTATATAACATACTATTGACATGTACCTGCAGCTGAGCATGTTTCATTCTATTACCATATCCATCAACCTCATTTATTTGAGTATTTATTTTATATACTAATATGAATGTACTTAATTATTGCTATTTATTTTCTAACAGGTTAAGACAGAGAAAAGAAACCCGAACTCGGTCATTTTGATAAGCCCATCTAGGTTTTACTAAATACATATCAAATACTCATCAATAAATTTCTCAAAAGGTTAGTCATTTCTCACACTTTTTCATTTTTAATACTTTTACAGTTAAAAATACTTACATCGAATGCAAATTTAATTACTCAATCAGAATTATTCACCCGTAATAATTGTAGTTGCATAATCCCATTTTATAAATAAGTTTACTATTTTTAATAAGTAACTTAAAAAAGTATTAAATAAGTTCGGGATTAATTATTTAAAACAAGCACTTCAATTTGCTGTCACTCATATACTTTTGAGAGTTCAAATTGCCTGCCTACAATATACTAAGTTTTGGGCAGATCTTTATGAATGAGATAATCTTCGCGACGTTCCCGCAGCGGCACAGGCGATCGAATTTGTTAGCGGGACCGATACTAGTGTAGGGAGCACTGGCTCTAGTTGCGTCTCATATATCTGTCTTGATACTGTCTTTGTCTTATTAATATCCTTCCACCCGAGAGCCGACCCGAGAATTGATAATTTTGTCAATGAAACGGAGGTAAATACCTTGTAAGGTCTAGAAACTATAATACACGAATTAAGACAGGTGCAGACCTTTCAGCAGTTTGGAGACTGACCTCCAACTTTAAGCGCGACTATTGTTAACTGTGAAGGCCTCAGGTTTACCAGATTACAGATCTGCAGGAAGTTCGATCTCTTAAGTCTCGGTACTTGCTTAGATGTGTACATTCACGTGGTATTCTCTTGCACAGTTGCACATATTCATAAATATACAAACATATAAAAGGCAGATTCAACATGTCCCTCGGTAAAAGGATGCAACAGTATGGTGTGTAGTATGCTCTAGGTAGCTTCTGCTATCATAGTTGTATTTCGCTTCTTATACATCTTTTCTCAGTGCCGATATGATCAAGCTTGCTTTCTGTTTACTCTTGTATATTAAAGATTTTATATTTGATACAGAGTAATTTTGAAAGTTATTACCGTAGAATGGGTTAAAAACAATTACAGGAACAAAAGTAATAGACGTTTTCTCGGCCCAATGATATTCCGCCCGGAGCCTATTATTATGGTCTGCGGTTTAGATGTATTAAGTAATAATTTATTCATGTGTATGAATGAAGTACAGCTTGACAAGAGTAAAAAAAAGTTAATTTTTAGATATTTTTGTCGATCAGAACAACGACTCAAGTAGCACGAACCACCGCTAATAGCTGCGAAAGTGCTTCGGTAATCAAATTACAGCATCAATAAATCGCACACAACGTGTCCCCACCGCCTCTGCTTCTCGAAAATCTACCTGCGAACAATGTGAAGTGTTATTGTCCAGGGAAGATGTTAGATATTCGTCGCTTCTCGTTGAATGCCATCGAGCTGAAATAGCTACACGCGGTAGTTAGGATTAGATGAAGGATCGGTTGGTGAGATATCTTGTCTTGAGATTCTATTCGGACTATAACGTATAAAAAGGACTTTGGGGAGGCAAAATATTGAATAACATCACTGAATTTTCTTAATAAATACTTATTTACACATGCATAAGTTCTAAGTTTTACCGCAAGCGCTGCGATCGGTTCATGCAGTAATGTTTTCAATGACGTCACAAAATCAAGAAAGAATATAACTAATATGGCGACCCCACACGCAGCTGTTTGGCTGCTCCGATCCGCTGTTTGACAGCTCAACGATTTTCCGTCGGTTAGCGATATATGCCTATCCATCGTGCTCATAGCACCATGTGCATGTACATTTTGCACATCGATAAATTATATGACAGTACCTGAATTTATCGTCTTTGATTTAGTTATACCAGGGCTTTCAATTCTTTTTATTTGAGTCTGGTACTAAGCGAATAAACTTTTACTGTGCTAAATATACCACTATTTGAATTTATGCACTTTTCTTACACCTCCTTGGATTTCATTAATACCAGGGCTCTGGATTCTTGTTACTCGAGTCTGATACTAAGTGTACACTAAAAGCCCTGTGGCGCTATTTACGTATGGGCTCTATCGGGCATAAAACGTAAGAAGTCGGTAACATGTTATGTGTAGCACGCGCCCTACCGGAATCGCCGTAAGTTGCACAGGTTTTCGTATCGGGAATGTCCGCACGAAAAAAGAACTAAGGCAGCCCAAGTAACACATGACGGCTATTTTTGCTGTGACAGCAAAGACACAGCTGGCACAACGTTTTCACAACTTCATTTACAGCTTTCTAGCTATAAATGCTATTGCGCTGTAGTTTATGGCTGCGACGATGTTGCGGCGGCAACGGACAGAGTCAAATTGCAGCACAGCTATTTAGCTGTATTTTGTCGCTGTGATGACATTGCAACAGCAAAGAATTTACACAAATCACAGCACAGCCGTTTAGCTGTACTTTATTGCTGTAATGGTGTTATGGCAGCAAATAATAAAGCACAGATTGAAGAAAATGGCAGTATCTTTCTCGCAAGCGAGAGCTGCTCGAGATTCTTAGTATATATACATGATTCAAAATAAAGCACTGATAGGCGAGGCGATCGGTGCGATATATGCGATATATGCGATAGGTGTGTGCGCGCGCGCGTGTGTTTGTGTGTGTGTGTGTGTGTGTGTGTGTGTGTGTGTGTGTGTGTGTGTGTGTGTGTGTGTGTGTGTGTGTGTGTGTGTGTGTGTGTGTGGGTGTGTGTGTGTGTGTGTGTGTGTGTGTGTGTGTGTGTGTGTGTGTGTGTGTGTGTGTGTGTGTGTGTGTGTGTGTGTGTGTGTGTGTGTGTGTGTGTACAACGGTATGATTTGTGTCATGTTAATTATGTGAGGGAATGTGTTCGAAATGTTTGCGACACTTGTATATATATATATATATATATATATATATATATATATATATATATATATATATATATATATATGTGAATAAATACAAAAATAGTCATAGTGTGAATGATAATAATGTTTTTGTTAATAATGTATTCAATGAAATATTTGTACAATTAAAAATTGTTTTTTTTTTTGTATTTACTTATTTTGATTAAGTGAAAGTGCAGTTGATTAATCAAGAAAAGTTTCGTACTTTTTCCATATATATATATATATATAGCTGATAAAACGTTATTCCAGCAAAACTAGAAAGCATCGATTTAGCTGCGACAATGTTTTGGCAGCAAATGCTAAAGCCCCACAACCTTGCGGCAGCACAAAAACAGCACAGCTATTTGTCTGCGGCAGTGTTTTCAAAGCCAAAAAATGTACTGTCATTTTTGCTGCAACAACGTTTTGAAGACGTTGTCAGTGAGCTGTGACTGCTTGCTGCGGCAGCCAAGTGGCTTTGCTGTGCCGCCGTTCTGGCAGAAGTTTTACAGCGAACTGTGTTACTTGGGAGGTCTATACTTGTTCCAATCTCATGCCGGAATCGTATAGGTAGCCCGATAATAAACAATCCCCACTATGTCGTTCGAAATTCGTTCCAGTGGCCATCCCATTTTCGCAGTTGTTTGGAACGATTTAGTGTTACTAGTGTTACTTTGTGTTTCCACAACTCAGACGTGACAGCTGACGTGACAACCGAATAAAGTGACGTACGAGTTTCTATAGTAAAGTAAGTGTTCATATATTTACTGTTCAATATTAATAATTCCGATTTAACCAATAATTGTAATATTATGTATATTCGTGAAATGAGTATGGTACACTGTAAAAAATCTGTAATGAAACAACCAAACATATAACGGTAAAAAGTGGATTTAACTTTTATTTTTTTCCTCAAAAACTGTCAGGTTTATAGAAAAATTCATTGATAGCTTTTTTATTTATTTTTTCATATAGAACCAGCCTGCATTTTTTATATTGCCCTATGTCCCTTAATAAAAAATGTCGAAATTAGACAAAAATCATCGACTTCTTGAAATTTCAGAAAAACTAATGCCATTTCGAATCTATTGTACGTAAAGGGCTGAAATTTTCTATAGCACTTCCTTTTAAGCTGTCATGTGTGTTTCATAAATACATTCCTAATGTAAAATAAGGATTATATACGAATACAAATTTAGAACATTACTTAAAAAATGAATATACAAAGTGTATCATTTAAAAACAATTCTAGTCTGCACGTAACACCTCGCTAATAAAATTTGAAATTTTAGGGTTCAACACGAATTTTCTACACTGTAAAAATCAGTAATGAAAGAACCAAACATATAACGGTAATTTTACAAACTCATTATAAATTTACTACATTAAGCGTAGGGAAATTACAATGAGCTGTAAAATTACCGTTATATGTTTGGTTGTTTCATTACAGATTTTTTACAGTGCACCATACTCATTTCACGAATATACATAATATTACAAGTATTGGTTAAATCGGAATTATTAATATTGAACAGTAAATATATGAACACTTACTTTACTATAGAAACTCGTACGTCACTTTATTCGGTTGTCACGTCAGCTGTCACGTCTCAGTTATAGAAACACAAAGTAACACTGGTAACACTAAATCGTTCCAAACCACAGCTAAAATGGGATGGCCACTGGAACGAATTTCGAACGACAGAGTGGGGATTGTTTACTATCGGGCTACCTATACGATTCCGGCATGAGATTGGAACAAGTATAGACCTGCCTTAGTTCTTTTTTCGTGCGGACATTCCCGATACGAAAACCTGTGCAACTTACGACGATTCCGGTAGGGCGCGTGCTACGCATAACGTGTTACCGACTTCGTACGTTTTATGCCCGATAGATATATATATATATATATAATAGCGCCACTGGGCTTTCAGTGCATAAACTTTTGATGTGTAATATATATTACGATTTGAATTTATGCAATTTTAATACGTCGCCTTTGATTTAATTAATACCAGAACTCTTAATTCCTTTCTTTTTCGAGTCTTGTATTAACTAAATTAGGCGATGTATGAAAAGTTCATCAATTTAAATATTGATATATTTCGCACTTCCAAACTTTATTCGCTTAGTATCAGACCCATATAAAAAGAATTCGGAACTCTCATATTAACTAAATCAAAGGTGATTTAAGAATATTGCATAAAATACTCATATATTTTACTCAACAAATTTTATTCACTTAGTATCAGACTCAAATAAAAAGAATTGAGAGCTCTGGTACTAATTAAATCAAATGTGATATAAGAAAAGTTTATAAATTCAAAATCGTAATACATTTTGCACATCAAAAGTTTATACGCTTAGTAACAGATTCGAGTAAAAAGAATTCACAGCCCTGGTATTAATGAAATCCAAGGAGATATAAGCGAAGTTTTTGGCCCTGGTAATGAATTTTACTATTTCTTTGATTCGTAGAATTGTTGAAAAATTATTGTCGGTGTATGAAAAATAAGATCGTTTATGGTAATGAATTTCACCATTATAGTAGTCCTCCTCTTAAGTCATCTTTCCCTTAAGTCATATGCTCCCCGTAAGTCATATCTTTTGCTCCCCCTAAGTCATAATTTTATAGGTTATAAATCCTATTGCGTCCCCCAATCACGCGTTCTGTTTAACGGTAGTTCGCGTAACGTTTTTTAAAAATATGTAACTAACAAATGTACCAAAAGTACCCGAAAATTACATTACGAAACCATTGAAATTGAATGTTATGAAATATGACTTAAGGGGAGCACTACTGTACTTCGCTAAGCATAAGGGTTGAAAAATGATTGCTGGTGTACGAAATACATGTTGGTTTAATGGTAATGAATGTTGCCATTAATTCACATTAAAACAGCTTAACAAATTGTTGGCAATGAGAAAATGTAAAAGTATAATGAATGCTACCATTGCTAGATTCATAAACCTCTAAAAAACTGTTTGGCGACATACAAAACTAATTATGTGGTTAGTAATGAATGTTACATTAGCATGTACATAACCAAAATATAATGAGTTATCAGTGACTGGATTGTGGCGATTAGGCTATTTGTTTACGCCACCGCTCTAACCTAAACGTCATTTCGAGCAGTTAAGTCTGTGCTGCGCCATATTGGATATTGTCTTGAAGAGAGCGCTCCCTGTGCCAAACTCCAAAAACATATATATATCAAGAGATATTTAAATGCCAGCACAGGCTTTTAAATTGGGTAATTAAATTTTGGTGAGAAAGTTTCAGTAATTTTTTAGAACTCCTTCGGTTACATTGACTTTATTAAACAATCTTGCAGCGTGATCGGTATTATCGACCCAAAAAGTCAGTATCGGCATGCCATTTTAGAAAATAAATGCTCAGCTGTGTCAGAAGGTAAGTTAACTTATTCCTCTCCTGTGACCTATCCTATACGATTCATCCTATCCGTCGCCCCTTTCAGACTCCTGCTCCGAAACCAAAGACCCGTCCAAACAATTCGAATATTCCCCCGACAAAGATTTTGAAAATAATTATTTAGACAGACATTAGAAATAATGACCTCATATCCCTTATTCCTAATGTCCCAGAAGCTTGGAGTGATCGAATAAAACGTGTTCCATAAAACATGATTAGGATCGAAAGAACCACGAAATAGCTACAGAAAGGGCTAAATATTGCAACTGGAATAGATTGGATTCATGTTTTAGATTGGTGAAGTGATGATGCGCAGAACTCGAGTTTTGTCATCCAGAATTAAACGTTTCGCAGGTTAAGCTTGCCCCTATTTTCACTGTCCCACATAAAATAAAAAAAATAAAAGTATATATATTGTTTATTGTTTATGAAATCGACGATATCATGAGGAGACGGGATCCAAAAGTCCGCATAAAGGACTTAAAACCATGCATTGTCTAGGGAATGCCAGTCTCAGGTATTCCGGTCACCGAAGTACCTTTCTCAGAAAATATTTTTTTAAAGTACCTACAAAAGTACAACTATCTCTTGTAAAAGTATTTAAATAAACAACGTACACCGCGAAATTTAAAATTAATGTTATATTTTTACGTACCGGCAAACCCGTATTATACATGGAACCATATTACCAATACCAAACCGCAATGCTAACCAATATTAAACACGATTATCTAGCACTTAATAACAACACCCAATTCCAGAATTAACATGCGTGTAGATAAACTAGAAAGATGATTTAAAATTACAGGAAAACCTTGGAAGCCGAATTCACTCACACGATAACATTGTGGAAATAATATTTTAATTATTAGTAAAATACTAATAAGAACAAAATTCTAAACATTACATACATAATTGGTTATTGTCCTTTCATTAGCTTGTAAAATAATTCTAGAAAAATCAGTTTTTCTAATTTTTTTTACATCATATAACATAGCCCGTACGAAACAGCTTGATTTAAAAAAGCATGAATGACAACATAGCGCCTAACTTGGAAGTCGTAAAAATCCCCAAATACGGATGGTGCCATCAAGGACGCAAGGGGGGTAGACACATGCTTAAGTCAGGTTCTGTGCCAACTTAGTTGATTTAGCGTAGTTTTATACTGACGTAGAATCGGTGTTTATGCGATCAATAGCCGGGTCCATATCAGGTGGTTTGCATTGGACCATGATTTGTAGGTCGTTAGCGTAAAACATGTGATAAGAGTGTATCAAAATATTAGAGATGTCGTTTATCAAAATAAAGAAGAGCAGTGGGTCCAAGATGGAACCTTGAGGTACTCTTGCAAATAATCAGTCCACGTAGAAAGCTCCGGAACAGCCTACTAACGATTAGTGAGGATGCAAACGATTTCAAGCCGCATGAGGATACACCTATGGAACTAAGTTTCTGAAGCAGTACAGGAATATCTACAGTGTCGAATGCTTTACAAAAATCGAACAGGAGAAGGATTGTTACCATCCCATGTTCAATTCCCTTGGGAGCGTAATCGATGATGGATATTAACGCGGTTTATGTGCTGTAGTCTTTGCGAAACCCAGATTGCATTGAATCTAATAGTCCATTCGTTTTAAGATAATGTTGGTTGTAAACAATACGTTCAAGAACTTTACACAGAAAACTGAGGATAGCAATCGGACGATACTCTGATGAGTTTAGAGGAAAAGGTATTTTATTGGTGGGTTTAATGAGGGAGTATTTCCAATTTTGCCCGAACATGTCGGAGTTGAAACTTTTATTTATAAAATCCAACATTGTTTTTGTGATTATAGACCATGCCGCTTGAATGCAGTTAAAATCAATACCGGCGTAACCAGCAGACTTAGATGCTACAGATTTAACGGCTTTTTCAAGATCATATATGGTAATATTAGTAAAACTGAACTGACCAGGTGAGTGTGGATGATTAAAAACTTGATATTGTATCGCTTTAGTTTTTCTGTATTGTCGATCGGGAATTTATGAGATGTTGGACATTTGATACAAGATTTATCGGTTATTTGTCTCTGAAATTTTTCATTTCGGAGGACCTGATTTTGAGCTTTTATGTGTTGTTTTTTATCGCTAGTGCGCATGTGAGTGATTAGTGTCTTAGTATAAGTAAACGATAGTTATTAAATTGACGGTGACGTTTAGTTTGTTTACCTTTGACGTGTCTAGTGAATTCAGCCGTATATATTGTTTACCACCGCAGACTATTATTATGTTCTTCCTATAGTGACACTGACCTACCTTCAAGCCATGCAAGCACGCAAGTAGGAAATTTGAACTTTGTGAAGTTTCTTATTATATCAGTATAATGCTCTGTAAAGGATGTGGAACGGAAGTTAAGGCGCCGACAATTTGTGACAAATGTAAAAGTAGATATCATCCCACTAGATGCAGAGAATTTAATACTGCGTCTATGCTGTCTGCGGTCTTTTCCTCCACCAATAAATTTTTTGGGAATGATTGGCATTCTCCATCGGACATTAAACTTCTTCGTCTCACAAAGATAAAAGCCAAAGAGGAAAACTATAAGTTTGTTTGGGTGAGAAACGGCAAGATTATGGCTCAGCGCGGTGATTTTGTCGGCTCGAAACCGATTTCTATCGACTCTGAAGACGATCCTCTGTGTGGGGATGTTGGTAATGGAGAACATCCGATCCGAACTCGGCCACATTCCGAGAGTCATACTCGAGGATGAATTAATTAAAAGCCGGGTAATTACTTATATTAAATACTTTATTTAATTGAACGAGCCGACTAGTGCGGAAAGACATCCGCGCGTATTAACTGCCCGACAGCCACTGACTCTGTCTGATTATAGGTAAATTACATATCCCTACTGCGGGGAACGGTCCCACGTGACTAACCAATACTAGGCGGTAAATTCGCCCATAATGCTCCCCCCTGAGAGTTGAAAAAAATTTTTTACAAAAGAAAAATTTTTAATCTTACAACGTTACTTAACGTAAATCTGTTTATATGAACTGAATACGCTTTTATATAAATTCAGATCTGAATCGATCACTTCTTAAAATTCCTAATAACATCAATGACTTAAATCATTTTATGAAAGAAAGGTGTGCTTACACGCTACAACTCTACTGTCTGACTTACACATATTCCTTTTTAGGGCTGAAATGGAGTCAGGGCTGGGGTAATTTTATTTATAGAGTGTAACATCACAACCATCTTATCACGGCGCTTCGCGTTACATTTTTTAAACGTTAGTATCACAATTTAACCGCATTGCTCATATCATCACATTTCAATCTTAAATTTACGGGAACGCAAAGATTATTCACTTACATTTCGTCATAACAAACAATTTATATTTACGGTAGATCAAAACGCACACGCTTTTTTCGCTCGTAGGTTCGCAACGCGGGTACAATATTGGAAGCGGATGGAACAGCTGATTGAAGATCGCTGCTCGAATCGAAGTCCGGTAACAAATGAGCGGGTTTGACGTTCTCGAGAGAAACTAGACGTGGTTTGCCGTTAACGTCAATCTTGATAATCCGATCTGAACATCGTTCGAGTACCCGGTGCGGACCATAATACGGAGGTTCTAAGGACTTCTTAGTTATGTTTTTTCAAAAAGACGTGGGTACATGAATTCAATTCTCGAAATACGAAAGGACGTCGAATTTGACGATGAATTACAGGGACAGGTTTGATCTGTCGCATTGCATCACGGAAGTCCTGAATAAAGGCATGAGGGTCAGGCTCGAAATTGTAAGGGAGAACGAACTCGCCAGGAATTCTCAAGGTCGTACCAAAAACGAACTCAGCGGGTGAGGCACCCGTATCAGTTCTCGTATGAGTCCGTAGGCCCAATAAAACAGCTGGAAGGACTTTGGTCCAATAGGGCGAATTGTGGCACATTATCGCTAATTTTAACGATCGATGCCAGCGTTCTATTAGGCCGTTGGAAGCTGGATGGTACGCGGTCGTTCGTATGCGCTCACAACCAATAAACGATAATAACGCGTTGAACATTGTCTCCTCGAATTGGGAACCTTGATCCGTAGATAGTATGCGGGGGGCACCATAACGAGATACCCAGTTCTCCACGAAAGCGCGCGTCACTACTGGGGCAGTGATTTCCTTAAGGGGAATCGCTTCCACCCACCGTGAAAACCGGTCTATCATGGTGAGGCAGTAGCAGAATCCCTGACACTCAGGAAGGGGACCAATTAAGTCGATATGTACATGATCGAATCTACCGTCTGGTGCCGTAAATTGCGCGGGAGATAATTTTACGTAGCGAGAAACTTTAGCCGTTTGGCACGGAATGCAATTTTTGCATTTCACCGCGATTTCTTTGTGCATGTTTGGCCATACATAGCGTTGGCGAATTATTCGGTCGGTAACTTTAGCCGAAGGATGAGCAGATTCATGGAACAACTTAAAAACTCGATCGCGATGACTATGTGGCAATAGAATCGTCACGTATTTGCTGAATAGCTTCAGCGTCTTGAGTTTGAGCTTCAGCCAACTCTATTAATGAGATGTCTACAGGGAGACGTATGGGCTCGACTCTGGATAATGCGTCAGAAACGACATTATCCTCGCCGGGGATGTACGCGATATTGGTGGAAAACTGGCTAATAAATGTAAGTTGTCTCGCCTGTCGAAATGATGCTTTCGCCGAGGATTGTTGGAATGCATACATCAAGGGTTTATGGTCGGTATTGATCACGAACGATTGAGCCTCTAAAAAATAACGAAAGAATTTAACAGCTTCAAATATGGCTGTCAATTCCCTGTCATACGTGCTGTAATTCATTTGAGCTTGGGAAAACTTTCGAGAAAAGAAAGCAAGAGGTGCCCGGTGACCCGAGGACTTTTGTCCCAGCGCTGCACCCATCGCGTGGCCCGAAGCATCCGAGACTAAACGAATTTCATCATCCAAAGAAGGGTGATGCAACATTGTTGCATTAATAAGAGCTTGTTTAGTTAATTCAAAAGCCTCGATAGCTTTGGGATTCCACGGAACCTCGCGTTGATCGTTATGCTTACTATCGCAAAGAAAGACGTTTAATGGTGCTTGGATACGGGCAGCGCGAGGGATGCTGCGGCAGTAAAAATTCACCATTCCTAAAAACCTACGTAGGTCGTTGATGGTACGAGGAAGTGGTGTATTTTTTACGGCCTCGACTTTATCCTTGGTCGGTTTGAATCCCTATGGAGTTTTCAAATGTCCTAAAAATTCCAGTTCCGTTTTGCCAAACGCGCATTTCCCGATATTAAGGCGTAAATTATATTTAGTTAATAAACTAAAAACTGCTCGCAGATGGTTCTCATGCTCACTCACACTAGAGGATGCGATAAGAACATCATCGAGATAAATAAAAACATAATCGAGGTGTCCTAAAGTACTGTACATATATCTCTGGAATGACTGTCCAGCGTTACGGAGACCGAATGCCATCGTGGTGTACTCAAATAACCCAAACGGGGTGATAACCGCAGTTTTCGGGATATCTTCGGGGGCGACGCGAATTTGGTGATTCGCGCGTTGAAGATCTAGTTAGGAAAATATCTTCTTACCGTGAAGATTTGCCGAAAAATCGTGAATGTGCGGTATCGGGTATTGGTCCGGAATCGTCACCGAGTTCAGTCGCCTAAAATCGCCACAAATGCGCCAAGACCCGTCCTTTTTACGTACCATATGAATGGGACTAGCCCAGGGACTGTTCGATGGTCGGCAAATGCCTGCGTCGACGAGGCACCTGAATTCGGCCTTAGCTTCCGCAAGTTTTTGAGGCGGTAGACGACGAGGACGTTCGGCCAATGGAGGACCGGTCGTCACGATGTGATGTAAAATATCACTATCTGTCGATGGTGCTTCTAAATGGGATCCAATAAACTGTGGAAATGACGCGAAAATTCGAGAAAATTGGCAGGACGGTATCACTAGGCTCACGGAAGAGGTAGTTACCGTATTATTTAAATACATAAATGACTGTGTCGACCTATCTAATAATTTTTTGTATCGAAGGTCAACTACTAAATCGAAATGTCCGATAAAATCTGCGCCAAGAATTGGAGAGGGAATGTCCGCGATTATGAATTTCCAGGTGAACGTGTGTCGGGGGCTTAATTTAAGGCATAGTGACCGAAAACCGTACGTCGGAATGCGCGTGTCGTTGGTTGCAAAAAGACTGAATTCAGATTGCGAACGGCGATCTAGTTCAGTTGCAGGGACAAGCGAGAGATCCGAACCCGTGTCAACAAGAAAATTCATACCGGAGTTGAAATCGCGAACATGGAGACGCTTACCATCCTTCCCCCCACTCGCGGTCTCTATACGAGGAGGTGGATTTATTCCCCCGAACGGGCGCTCACCCACGAACACGGTTCGCGGCACGACCTTGCCTCTTTTCCAAATTTTGTATGAAAAAAGCATAATTTAACCGGGCTTTTCGAAGAACTTCGCGATTGACTAAAGCTATTTCTAGATTTCGAGCGAGAATGCAGTTGATTTTTTCGATTGTCGTTGAAGCATGCTCTAACAGCTTCCTTTATTATCGACGACAACTTTTTGATCGAATCCTCGGAATTAAAATCGTGCGACTTTGCACGCGAATTTTCCGATTTCTGCGAAACTGTGGAGATCTGGTGAATCTGTGAGCCGGAGACTTCAATTATTCGATCAGCTAATTCGGCTAAAGTACTAAGATCGGTAATCTCGGAAACTGCCAAAATCGCACGAGTTTGCGAAGGAAGCTGATCGAGGAAAATCGATCTCAAGACTTCTTCGCTGCATCTACCGTCATTCAGGCCTCTTAGGTGATGCAACACGACAGAGGGCTTCCCGCTTGTCAAAATATTTCCTTTAAGAAGGCGACGCAATTTATCCTCAGGGGAGGTAGCAAAAGTTGCCAAAATACGAACTTTAATATCGTTAAATAAATTGCTTTTATCTGGCTTTGCTATAATATCGCGACAGCACGCGACGCCTTCCATCTCAAGAGCCGAAATTACGTAATCTCCCATTGTCGTCTGATCGGTAATTCGCGATGTACGGAATGTGGATTTGAGTTGAAGAAACCATAAGGCAGGATCCTCGCGATAAAATGCCGGTAATTTCGGAACGCGATAAGATTCAACTCGATTTCCGGAATCCGCATTCCGTGCAAGATTAGCGTTAGCAGCTCCATTTTCGGTTAATTCGCGAATTTGAGCTTCGAGCTCAACAATGCGAGCTCGTTCGCCAGACATTTTATTTTCCGCGTAAAAATCGTACAAATTTTCGAAAATTGTTTGAAAAATAATTGCAAATATTCGCAACACCAAAAGCACTCCCGATAGAAAATATGTCAATATTCGAATAAAAATGAAAATCGCGTTATTTTTCATAAACGCCTGCGATACAAAATGGCGTCGGTCGCCGAGAAAAGCTTACTTTAAAATCTAAAAAATCGCTGCTGAAAATCCGTGGAAATCGTTGACATTGATGTAGAAGGCCTCAATCGGTTAACATCAATTAGGTGGCCTTGGTGTTTCAACACGTTTTTGCCAAAACGTTGTCCCAGGCGGCGTGGCTCGATGAAAACGTGGTTGGTCGAAGGACACCATCATCCAATCGTTGATGTGAAAATTGTAAAAATTGGATTTTCCAAAGACCAGGCAGTATGAAAATCGTCAGCAAACGATGGTTTATGTTTTTCAGGTCGGTAACGTCAAAAAATAAAAGTTCTTGATACGAACTGAAGCATATGGCTGCTGCAACGTGGCTTCGAACAGCGATGCAAAATGGCGGCTAGATGGACGCCACGACAAAATCAAAATTGCATCATTAATTTTCACACATAAAAATTAGCGGTTCACTACGCGGCACTTAACGGTAACACGTTTCAGAGTTCTGAAAAGAACTATGACGTTTTCAAAACGGAAAAGACGCCATGCCGTAACCGAAAAAAAACGCGCTTGAATCCTCGCGATCTTCTTCGACGATATCACGTCGGGGTCACCAATATGTGGGGATGTTGGTAATGGAGAACATCCAATCCGAACTCGGCCACATTCCGAGAGTCATAATCGAGGATGAATTAATTAAAAGCCGCGTAATTACTTATATTAAATACTTTATTTAATTGAACGAGCCGACTAGTGCGGAAAGACATCCGCGCGTATTAACTGCCCGACAGCCACTGACTCTGTCTGATTATAGGTAAATTACATATCCCTACTGCGGGGAACGGTCCCACGTGATTAACCAATACTAGGCGGTAAACTCGCCCATATCTGAAATTGAAAGCATGACATCTTACCGTGCAGTGCAATGCTATTCATCATTTGAATGCAACGACGCCATCTCAGTTGATCACTTCACATGACATTTTTGGAAGCGATGTCAATTCTTAAAGTTTATTTATTTTAGGGGCATCCTCACCAAAGAGACAATTGGTGAACATATGAATGTCGATCACGTGGTCCAGTTGAAAACCCAAATCGATATTGCCGGGAAGGATGTTTCGAAACAGTCAGATGTTTTTATTCGAATAACTGGACGCTTGCGGATGAGGTTAAAATCATCACAAATTTCGAACATTCGGTAAAAACATAAAACTTTAAATGATCAATGTTGGCATTTTTACCAAAAACAATTCTTCTGTTCCATAAAAAAATATTATTTGCAGCTAAATGTATGGGTCAAACAAATTTCTTTCACTTTTTATTCTAGTACCACTGATTTTCTGGTCAAAAATTACTAAAGAAATAAGGTTTTCAAATTTTTGAAAGGTTTATTTCATAGAGTTGATTTTGAGTAAGGTGCCTCACTTTAATAACTTTGTAATACATTTTCCAGCAATTCTAACAAATTTTTATATACAAAAAATGAATAACGTTGTCAGTTTGAAATTGAATGACGACGTATACATCGCTGTGCATATTGTATAGTATATTCTTTAAATTGGTGAATGCGTACTTAAATTGTGTGTTTTATAGAAACCTGTGATTAAATCAAGAATCCATTTTAATCAATTTTGTATTTTTGTCAATTTGCTTCTTTCAAGTTTGATATACAGTACAACCCCACTGGTTGCTGCATACTGAGACTCGCTCCCTCTCGGGTTGCATGTCGATACGCCCCGCCCACCTAAGTGTAATACTCCCGTGCCTATCGAAATGCGCACGTGGTCGTTTAGTTCGGGCCCCAGATAATTAAAAAAAATTTTTTTTGGTCATAATTAATAACTAATAAAATTTATAAAAACGTACATTTTAATATATTTTATTAGTTATTAATTATGAGGGAAAAAAGAATTTTAAAATTGGATATATATATATATATATATATATAATTAGGTAAAAATTTCGGTAAAACGGTGAAACACAACGAAAAAAGTTGAGAAAAACATTTTTTTTGGATTGTTTAAATACATACATATAAAAAATATGTGAGATGCGGGGCCCTTTGCTGCGCCTCAAAATTGCATGCAGTAGCGCCGCACCTCGAAATAAGTGGTGGAGGGGAGAAAGGCATGAAATACGGGCTCATCCAGAGAGGGAGCAACGAGCGGGGGAAGCAACCCGAGAGGGCTCAACCAGAGGGGTTGTACTGTATTAGTATATATCAAATAAACAATATTATTTAATAGATAGTAGACCATTTTATTCAATCAAAGGGAATTTTTGGCTAATACCCTTTTTCAAAAACTTTTTTTTTCATATTATATTTGCGCTACATGTACATTTCAGATAACTAATTTTCAACGTTGACATTCATGGTGACACGTGAGAATACGTATAACAATGGAAATCGGTGATGATCCACCAAACTATATGGCGCTGACCTAACGCAATAACTTGTGTTTGCTGTACATAGAGAAACTCCCTGGTAGATCAGGTAGAAATTCCGTGATACGAAGTACGGAAGACTCGCACGCGCACCCCCAGGACTTTCCTGGCGCTCGGGGCGCCATTCCTTGGCGAGACCCAACATCACCTTTCCACTCAGCCGCTACACCGACTACGTCCGTAAAAACTATTCTCTGTGTAGGTATTCTGAAATGGACACAAGATTTTTCATTCGTAACACATTATTGTCGTCTTTATGATAAATTATATATGATAAAAAATTATAAATATTATTATTGTATTACAGTGACAGTTATAATTTATATTTTATGTAATTTTAATACAAAAAATAGTTGTAATCGTTATACACAGGGTGATTCTTCATTGAATGACTTCCGGTTAATAGTAGATTCTGTGATAAATTCTTAGAACATTTTTCCTTTGAAAAAAATTTCTGTGATATATAGTTTTCAAATTATTTAGCATTAAAGTCAGCCAATAGGAACAGGAGTTGCTTGATTGTCGCGACGATTGCATTGTCAGCGAACATCGAAATTTTTCTACATAAAAAAAATTTATATTGTTTAAACAATATATATATATAATTATTTCCCCCCTATGAAACGTTTCTGATTTTAAATAATATCAATAAACAAACATTTAAAAAAAAACATCAAAATCAGTGCTGTTGCTGAGGACTGCTTCTTTTATGTATTCATTGACTCCACTATACATTTTGTATACCCGGACATTCGGAACCAGTTCCCATATAACAGTTGGTACAAGAAGAATCACAAATCATTTTCGTAAAACAATAGTGGTATTCACTAATTACTTGTTCAGCATTAGCTGTTAGAGATTTTATGTTTCCTCCATCTATCAACAATTTCAAATTTTGAAGTATTACACAAACACAAACTGAGTGGGTTCCGATTGCCCCTGCCAAAATGCAATATTGTAGTCTTAAACTTGCAAATTTGGAGAAACTGCATTTGACGTCTGGATAGGTATCTTTGAACGCACGGTGTAACTCTCTTAAGTTATTAAAAATCAACCTCTTTTGCATAGGATTTCTTTTTCCGTCAATTTTTACGGAGACGAAATCTTTTTTACCAGGCATTACTCGGTTGTATCCGTCGGAATTGTAAAAGGCTGTTACCAAATTTATAACGTTTTCATACAACCCAGGATGACTTTTAGGGATCGGTCCTGATAAAGTGTCTTTTTGGACTGCAATTTGTTTTGCTATCTTAATCATATGATGTGTGGCACTTGGGAAATGTTTTAAAGTTTTTCGGTAAAACCAATGGTGAACGACTGTTAAGATTTGTATTTTGACTATGCGATCTGTTGCATTATTAAATCTTTTCCGCAAGGCATTTAAGACATATTGTCCATCGTCATCATTATCATCATCTTCGTCGCTATCTACAAGACTAGTATTACAGCCAAAAATTGTATTTTTTATTGCATCAGAAATATTTCTCATTTTCTCTGTACGGTATTTTTTTTTTATTAATTTTGTTCTTTTTAATAGGCGAAACGGCACGTCGATGAAACTTAATCCTCGGTTCACTTTAGAAATAATTTGGGAAAAGGTTTCTTTTTCTCCAGAATATTCAGAACTGTCAGTCGGGTTTTTCCATGTCATTCTTTTTAGCTAACAATGTTCGCACTTGAAAAATTTGCAAATATAATGCAAATAACGTAGGTATAACAATTAAATGCTTAACCGGTTTAAAAACTTTTTTCCTGTAAAGCGTGGGTGGTTTGCATTGTTAATAAAATGATTTTTGTTACGAACACATAACAAACTATGTAGGATAGAATCCAATTGTTCTCGTAAAGTGATAAATAGAAATTATAGTACAAGACATTCAGACATATTGCAAGAGCTACCGCGCCGCACGGAACGAGAAACTGAGCGCGCGCGCCCTCGGGTTGACGGACTATTTAATTAATTCCCAGGCGTTTTTTAAAAATGCCATTCTGAAATTTTGATATTTTTTGGTAAATTTTCCGAGGAATTTGATAATATTTTTTAAAATTAAATTACTTCCGGGTGACATGGGAAAAATTAACTTCTAAGATTTAATTTGCATAAAATTTTTTGTTAATTTGAGGTTAGGGCGATAATTTCATCAAAAAGTTGAAGAAATTACCTTTAAAATGAAAAAAATTTTTGTTCTGCGATGAAAAATGATGGAAATACGATGATTTCAAAATTACTGCAAGGTCCAAACACTCAAAATTAAAAATCTCTATATGTTCGAAAAGAAGCGATAAAAAAAATTCAGGATACACGTGTTCACTTATTTTACACCTACAATTGGCAAAACAAAATTCAAGCGATTTAAAAATTTCGAAAGAAAAGTGTGCGATTGTAAGAATATATACCTATTCTTCCCTACTTAATACGTGTGGGTATGAATTCATATATAGGCGTTTATTTATGCATTTCACGGATATTCGTGATGTTACATGTGAAGCCGGTAATGTGAATAGGTTGCAAGTACGAATATATATATATATATATATATATATATATATATATATATATACAAAAAGTTGCAAGTCCAGTCGATAACATGTACCTAAAAAAGTTTGAGTTTGACAAAATTGCAAGTACAGTCGGTATTGTCAACCGCGGAGTTGCAAGTAGCGTCGGTAATGGGATGTTAGAAAAGCGCGACATAAAATGGGAACCTTTAGCGATCTATTATTAGTCTGCGATATGACTATCATACACGATATCACCGGAAAATACGATACGTTGCGTGGAAATGCAGCATGCACTTGTAACGCGGACATGTCCACGAATCTGGCTGTTTCAAAGCACCAGTTTCTGAAGATAATAAGATATCGACACGTAGTAAACTAGTACGAATAAATTATATGAGAAAAAAACAGTATTTCGAATGATTATTTTGTGGATTTTGTAGTAATATTTGAGGAAAAATGTTCATATGTAAATGCGAAACACGCGCCATGCTACAATCCTTAGATCTGTCGTTCCGTGCACGTTGTAACCATAATTAGTTAACTAAGTTATTCACGTACGAATACTATTGTTATATGTACTTTCTTAAACTTATTGACTTAAGGAGATTGGCCTCCTATCCGTCACACCTAGGGTAATAGAAAAAAAAGACAAGTCATTACATCAATAAATAATTTTCATGGTGATAAATTCACGTTTACAAACTTCTTGTGTTTTTATATCCTGGACTAAAACTTGTACACCTAAAATTATTAATATTGAATCGCTTATAGAACTGACGTTTTCTTACTTTATCATTTAACCACTTCGGCGGCAAGGCGTTACAAATGGTGTCGCGCGTGTCGGTGACAAAAGCGGCGAAAATAGTAGAAATGGCGGTCCTACTTAAACTCGCTTTGCAAAGTTTGTAAATATGTTGAAGTTTAGGAAACCATAATAGTTCTATGTTTTAATGTCAAGGAACACGAATATTTAAAAAAAAAATTTTCAAGTTTTGAATAGTTTTTTTAATGCAAATGTCGTCAATTTTTAATACTTTTGTGAGAATGGCGTCAAAACTTTCTCTCATTTTTTTGCATCAAACATCTTTGAAAATTCAAAATGGCGGATCCAATATGGCTGACGATTTTTAAAAATATTAATGTATTTTCTCAAAATTGGTATTAGAGAATTATTGGGGTAGCTGATTGTTAATCTGAAGTTTGTTTTTAAAAATTGAAAATGGCGGAAGATTTTTAAAAATCTATATGGTATTCGCTCAAAACTCTTATAACGGGCAATAGGGGTGGTTGGTTATGAATTTGTAATAAAAATTAAAAAATACAAAATATGCAAACTGAGTAGAGAATTTTTTTCTAGTGAATGCAAGCAGGTAATTATTTTTGAAAATCAATAACCCCCTAGTAACAATTTTTAGCGAATACTACAGATATTTGTAAAAATTGTCTGCCATATTGGATCTGTCATTCGAAATTCTTAAAAAAACAACTTCAAATTCATAATCAGCGACCCCAGAAACTCTCATTAACAATTTTCGACGCAATCCAAAGATGTTTAATGCAAAAAAATGAGTGAAAGTTTTGACGCCATTCTCACAAAAGTATTAAAAGGCTATAGCGGGATAAGACGGTCAAAACTGCCCCCGCCTTGATTTTTATTTTGAATCGGCCATTCGAAAGGACGTATTTAAAACATATTTAAAACCCCTTTATCCAAATTTTCATAGTAGGTTGCTCCTATCGTAAAAAACGTGTTTTTTGAAAAAAATTCTGTCTCCACTGTTTGATCCAAATAATCTAAAAAATTCATGAACGCGTGTTTTTGAGTGAGAAAATACCTTGATTTTTTTCAGATTCTTCGGGTCTAATCCGGAGCCATAAAAAATTCTTGAATTTTTCAATGATATTTTAGGTTATGAAGCTCATATTTGGCCAACTTCTAAATTACAATTATTTGTGTAGTTCTTCCCCTACTTTCGAATGTCGATGTTAGAATTACCATTTTAAAAAAAAATTTTTTTCGCATTTTTCCCACTTTATTGGTACATAATCTCAAAATTATATACTTCAATAGGTATTAGAAAACCCAAAAATACTCTAGGACTTTCTTTCAGGTCTAATCAGTTTTTAGAAGCAAGTAATACTTTACTATCGCTGCAAAAGTCCTTATTCAACCCGTTTTTAGGTATAGGAAAACTTCATATTATTGGAAAGATATTAATCATTATAATTAATGCTAAAAATAAGTGAATATTTCTGAAAGAAATTAAAATAGCGTTTATCAAAAAGTTGTAAATATGTTCATTTTTTCATGAAAATAGTAAAATAATGATTTAATACTACAGCGCCCCCAAAGAGATGTTCTGCAACAAGTCTCAAGACCCTGCGCAAGAGTGCGCTCTTCTTTACATTCCGGTCGACATGTTGTCTTTGTTTTCACCTATATGTATATGTGTTTACCTAAAAAATTAAGATAGCAGAAGACCGGAAGGAACGAATCATTGCAGTTGGGTGTACACTCAAGTTGTTCGGTTCTTTCCCGTTCGGATTATCTTGCTCAGTTCAACTGAATACATACTGAACTGAAGTTATAGACAACAATAGTGACGATAGATTAATAATATTCTAGTTAAATGATAAAACTCCTATAATTGTTAATTGATGTAATTTTGTCACGTAAAAAATTGAAACTCTAATGGCTACGGAAGATTACTACCCCCTCCCCAGTAATATCCTCGAAAACTTGACATCTGTATGTTTAAAGCAATACATACACTGAGAGGCTCTTCGGACCGCACCCGAACTACTCAGAGTATAGCAGCGCGACGATAGTTTTCGCACAGGTGTCGACCGATTTTTCTGAAGGGAGACGTCCGATTTTGTCGGGCCGCTGCCAGCCAACAGAAGTCGCAGGCGCGCGGGAATACGAAAAAGAGGCGACATTCATGCTTCACAAATATATATATATATATATATATGTAACCCTAATAGGTAAAATATGACAGCTGTATTAACAAGTGTATGATAATGAGGTTAATGAAAACTAATATATGGGTTGCAAATTACTGTTAATTTTTTAATATAAGAGTTTGCTCGTTTACAGGTTATAACTCTAATAGGTGAAAGATGACAGCTGTATCGACAAATGTATGATAATGAGGTTAATAAAAAGTAGTATATGGGTACATATAAAAATCATATATATAAGAGAGGTAACTGAATTTTGTCTTTGTCGACAAAATTCATTAATGCGTTTCACAGTCTTAATTTTTTTTCAGATCATTCACTGTATATTTAAATCTTTTCATATTTTATTTGTACTGTGTTAAGAATTAAAAAATAAGTATATGTGTAATATTCATATCTGTAACAAGCAGACATAAGATATGTGCTCCATCCGACAAAATTCTTTAATACGCAACCCAGTCCGGCTGTTAACATGAATGTATAAGATATACTGGGTCGGACCGAAATGTCGCAACTCGTTCGGACTATGCGTAGGTTAGAAGCGCGCCAACTATCGGATAGCCCCGAACCAATTTCGGATGGCGTTCGGACAATTTTCGTCTGGCAGCGGTCCGACAATTCGAAGCGTACACAGCCTAACGTTCGGATTGCTGTCGGCCAATTTCGTATCGCTACGCGCCCCTGTCAGTCCCTCAGTGTACTAATGACTGCGTAATAGTAAACGCAAGTAAAAATATGAAATGAGGGGGGGAGGGATATAGATTTAACATATGATTCATGAGAGTGAGTGATAGTTAGGTAAATAGTCTCGGACCATAACGTTAGTTAGGTTACGAAATTATAAGGGGGTTGGGAAGTAATCTTCGGTAGCCATAAGAGTTTCTGAAGAGTTTTAGAGGAATACAGGTTTTATCTTTTTACCGCTAAGACTTGTAGTTCCTTCGTAAAAGCGTATAGACGATTAATTTATAATTATTACGAAAAATTCGTAACACAAAGAGGAGAGCCAGAGAGGTAGAGAGATTGATTGTATTTATTATGGCTTGAGGTATTACCTCTTAGGCCAATCAATATAGAGCATACATACAGATAACTAAAACTAAAACTAAGCTTAATATAACAAGGCATACTAACAGATGCATATAAAAGTGCAATACTAGATCTATAACAAAAGTAAATATAAAATAGATAGATAATAATAATAGTCGAGCGATTACAACGTAGGATAGGGTACACGCATACCAGAAGTAAAAGTGGACTTAAATACTAATATTAAATACTAAAATACTAATATTAATACTAATACTAATACTAATACTAATAATACTAAATTATACGCATCAGGCGAAGATCAATTACATCGATCTCTGAACATCGCCCTCACATACTCGAGAGATATCGGTATGGAATTCGGATTGGACAAGTGTGCAGTCGTTCATTTGCACAGAGGAAGGTCAGGCTCCCATAACAACGATATGGAGCTCGTCAACGGAAATGTCATCCGCCACCTTAGCGCCGAAGAAGCCTACACATACCTGGGCGTACCTCAAAGGCATGTCCAGGATGTGCAGGCTGCTAAAACCACCATCATTAAGAAATACCGGCGCATTCTCCGTCAGATCTGGTCATCAGAATTGACCGGGAGAAATAAGATGGCAGCCACGAATATGTTGGCCGTATCACCAGTGCTCTATTCTTTTCGAGCACTGAAGTGGAATGTTGACGAGCTAAGGGATCTTGACCGAAGCACTCGGAAGATGATTTGTATGCAACGCAGTTTGCATCCAAGATCTTCCGTGGAACGACTGTATTTGCCCCGAAATATGGGAGGTCGTGGCCTTTTAAGCCTGGAGTGTATGCATGACCGATTGGTCCTCGAAACAGCTTGCGACGTGATTAATCGAACGGAGGATCCCCTGATGATGCTAGTACATCAGCATGAAATTCAGGGGAAGGGGGCGTTTTTGTACAACGCGGCGGAACGAGCGGCGCGAAACCTCGGTCTGGTTTTCAACGTGGGACGTAGTGGTGCACAGGAGGCTGAATCAGTCATCAATCTGTGCCCAGTGCGTCTCAGGACTAACATACGGAAGGAACAACTCCGTATGTTGGAGGGAAGGCATATCGACAAGCCGTTGCATGGACAATTCTTTCAAAATGTCCAACAACTTGGCTTGTCGGCAGAGATGACCTTCTCCTTCTTAAGATCAGCCGGCTTGAAATCCGAGACCGAGGGTTTTATCTTCGCGTGCCAGGATGGGGTCATCAATACTTTAGCGTACCGCCAGAACATCTTACACCAGGCGGTACAGAGTACGCTTTGTAGATTGTGTAGATGTCATGCTGAGACACTAATGCATCTTTTGGCAGCATGTCCAATATATGCAGTTTCAGCATACATCGAACGTCACAATGCGGCTCTTCGAGTGCTGTATTACCATCTTCGCAGCACTTATGGTATTGATGCAACCCCAGTTTTGCCGTAAGTCCCCACTGATATTGAATCCGTAGTCGGGAATGAGTCTTGCCGAATATACTGGAATTACTCATTCCCGACGAGCAGGCAAATATCAGCCAATAAGCCTGACATCGTCCTTGTTGACTTCGATGACAAATCCATCTTCGTCATCGAGTTTTCTGCACCAGCAGAAACAAATATAGTCAGCAAAGAGGACGAAAAACGGATGAAATATCAGGAACTCCTGTTCGAGATTCGCAGGCTGTATCGAGGATTCAAAATCAAGCTCGTCGTGCTGATAATTGGAGTGCTGGGAGGAATGAGACCAACTTTCCTCCAAAACATCAAAAGCATTCCGGCCTGTCGAGAACATGCAAATTCCATCGCAGGCCGAATGCAGAAAGCAGTGCTACTGGGATCTCTCCGTCTACTGAGGTCACACGAGATCCTGTAACCACTTACCCAATGGTAGAGGGAGTGGTTACAGTTGCAAACAAATGGCCCGGTGCAGTCTGCAGCGGAGGAGATGGATATCGGAGCCACTTTTCTGCTGCAGACTGCACACGTGGATTCTGGAGGGCCAAGGGAGGTTAGGGTTTTAGTCGGTAAACCTTGCCGTTAACATGAAAGGTGAGGGAGTCCGACACACGGGGGGTTACACAACATCTTCAACCCCCTATGGTGCCTAATGCATTTCCCCCCTCCGACAAAAAAAAAAAAAAAAAAAAAAAAAAAATACTAATACTAACATACAAAAGGGAATGATGCGTAACACAATGCGGCATTGCAAAAAGCGGCATCTTAGCCTATCTTCCCAAATGGATGCTCTTCCAGATGACTGCGACCTGTGGCAGATCAATTGTGCCGTTTACGAGGCTGCAAGTGATCTGGTGACTCCGCGAAATCTGACACAAATATCGGGGGGTCGGCAGATTACAAAACGCACGTCTCAATTGAACGGCAAGATTCGACTGACACGGAGACTCGCTTCCCGAGTTCAGTGTGTGATCGACTATTTAACATCTGGCCGTTCATTTACGGCAAAAGTCAAGAAGTTCGCACAACAACTGCGTATATCCTATATATCCTATCACACATTGAACAAGCTGAAGTTGCTCAACATCAAGCAACGTTTGGCGGATAAAATTCGGGTTTTAACGGATGCCAAAAAGAGGCTGCAAAGACGGGAGGATGGAATTCGACAAAATGCAATATTTTGGACGAATCCTTCCAACCTCTTCAAACATCGTATCGCAGCCTCAAGCGAGTTTCCGTCGATGGCCGCAGTTGAGGAATTTTGGGGGAGCAACTACGAGAAAACATCTAGGCTTAATGCAGGCACTCCAGGTATTGAAATCTTCACCGAGTTGTGCGACGAAATCACACAACAAAATGAAGATTGCCCACCCGTCAGTGCATTAGAGGTGAAAAATGCCATCACGGTAGCGAGGAATATCTCCTCGCCGGGCTGGGATGGAATTAATAACTATTGGTGGAAGAAGTTCACTTCTGTCCATCAACACCTAGCCCGAATATTCGCCTCTTATATAAATGGAGACCAACCCATTCCGCACTGGCTGGTGGAGGGCCGAACGACACTGATCCCAAAATCGGGAGACTTGTCCGATCCGAGAAACCATAGACCGATCACGCGTCTCAATACGTTATACAAATTGTTCACTAACATCTTGAACGAACGTATTGAGAAATCCGTGAAACCGGTGTGGCAACGGATAGTAGAACAACGAGGCTGCAAAATGGGTGTATCCGGCTGCAAGGACAACTTGCTTATCGACAGGAGTGTTTGTCAGGACGCAGTACAGTACAAGCGTAACCTGTCGATAGCCTGGCTGGATTACATGAAGGCGTATGACTCAACATTGCACGAGGTTTTAAGCTTATTGCTTAAACGCCTCCATGTCCACCCAAACATAGTGAGAATTGCAGAAGACCTGATGCCTCTTTGGAAAACACGCTTTGTCATGACATCGGGCAAACGTCGAACCATGTCTAGACTGGTTCAATTCCAAAGAGGTGTCTATCAGGGAGATTCTCTGAGTCCTCTGCTCTTCTGCATCTCACTATTGCCTCTATCCGTTGCTCTCCGGAAATCTCAAGGGTGCATGTGTGGACCGCCTGGTGAACGTGTACATAAGATCACCCATCTTTTCTATATGGACGATCTTAAGTTATACGCATCAGGCGAAGATCAATTACATCGATCTCTGAACATCGCCCTCACATACTCGAGAGATATCGGCATGGAATTCGGATTGGACAAGTGTGCAGTCGTTCATTTGCACAGAGGAAGGTCAGGCTCCCATAACAACGATATGGAGCTCGTCAACGGAAATGCCATCTGCCACCTTAGCGCCGAAGAAGCCTACACATACCTGGGCGTACCTCAAAGGTCCGTAGCTCATGTCCAGGATGTGCAGGCTGCTAAAACCACCATCATTAAGAAATACCGGCGTATTCTCCGTCAGATCTGGTCATCAGAATTGACCGGGAGAAATAAGGTGGCAGCCACGAATATGTTGGCCGTATCACCAGTGCTCTATTCTTTTGGAGCACTGAAGTGGAACGTTGACGACCTAAGGGATCTTGACCGAAGCACACGGAAGATGATTTGTATGCAACGCAGTTTGCATCCAAGATCTTCCGTGGAACGACTGTATTTGCCGAGAGAGAGAGAGAGAGAGAGAGAGAGAGAGACAGAGAGAGAAAAAATGCGGTTCAGTGCACGGAAAGGAAAAGTCAAGATTTTCTTCAGCTACAGTGTGACCTCCCGTTAACGCGGGAGTGATGGGTGTAATCTTATCCCCTCTACTGCAGCTCCGTAGTATCGATAGTTTTCCGCGCGCATGCGCTGTACGCGGAAAGAAGCAGACAATACTAAGTACTGGCTGGAAAGCACTGGTTACTGTCCGCCCGTCACTGCAAATGTACAGTCTAGGCACAAGCGAGCCCGAAATATAGAAAATGGAAGAATCGTAGATTCTTATGTGGGGTATACACATAATTTGTTATTATTATGATGATCAATACTTTGGCATCTTTACGTTTTGTTTTTACATTGACAGAAAGACATATGTAATGTAGATGAGACGACTTATACAAGGTAAAATTTATGCATGGACTGATTTTAAGATAAAATGATTTTAAGTATTTGTTTTTACAGTGCAGTACATAACGATACCTAATTTCTATTATAAACAGAACAGAAAGTCTTGACTTTCTTTATAAATGTCAGCTTCCGAAATAATAATGTAAAACACCGACTAATGTATGTGTATATATGTAATTAAGGTTTAATATTAAATTTTAATTAAGGAAATTAAGGGGAAAGAAGTCCCCTACAGACCCGGCAAATGGTAAAGGTTATTACTCTGCTAAAAATTTATTTTGTGCTAATTTTCCAATTGACTCCTGTCGAGGGAACACTTTTTTATATTTTCACCAAGCCGTGTGAGTTTTGCGTGCCATTAAACAAAGATACAGAAGACAAGGCAAAAGTCTAGTTTATCGGCATGCCGAAAGTCGTGGTCCCAAACCGACCCTTATATGATCCGTACCCGACTCCCTATTTTTTTGCAATAAATCGTGAAAGAATGTAAAACTTAAGTTGTTAAATTATAATTCGGAGATCATGTATCTTTGCACCACTCGTCGATGGCTGTGGTTCCATTTCGGTTCTCGTTTCCTTCTGGCATTTTTTATTTTTATTTTGTCGATTTTCTATCATATATTACTGTCGTTTCTTTCGTTCAAGTTGCTTTTCTAGGAAAATACAAGTGTGGCGTACAAAATACAACTCACTCGATAAGGTCGGGATTACTTCCATCATCTGACGATAAATTACTGTATTAATGTTCAGGGAACACAATATATGTGCCCATTCTTCGATGTTAGTTTTTTAGTCCGTTATTGAATGGAATTAAATTAAAATTGCAAGATGTTCTTGCCATTATTTCGAACCGCGAATATTTATAAAATAAGAAACGTTTTATTTGGACTTTTTCGGTTCTATTAATTCATTTTTATTTCCTCGTTTGTCACCGGATTTGGTTCTCGTTGTGGAACTTAATCTTAATTAATAGACAGAAGTCTATATATTTAGACAAATTTATTTATCATCACATGATTGAAAGAGACTTTATCGATAGAAAGTAGACTGAATCTCTTTTTGTGGTGTTTCATGCATACGTGATCAAGTCAATGTACGACTTTAACGACGGAGACTGCTGGAATTTATATCCTATGAATTTTACTTAAAATAATACCATAGGTGTGCGCTTGCTTTAAATTTCGAGGATGAATGACATACCGTTCCTTGTCATATAATGTAGCGAGTAATTTCGGTTATTTTAAACCGGATGGAACTGCTCGCTTGGGGCACAGCGGGAGATCTTTCTGTGCATTGTGTATTTCTCCAGGTTACGTCAGGTCGACTTCGAGAATATATCCAATTTCCGAGTCTTCGGGTACATTTTCAAAGTCAACTTTTTCCACCCATTCAAAGCCCCCGGTAAGCAGTGATTAACCCATTGCCCACCCATATAGATTGTTTATATCAAAATACATTAGGTACTTTGACTCCTTTGAAGTGTCATAATCATCGAGAGTATCGTAAACCCTCTGAAAGGCCTCCTCCCATGACGAAAAAATCTTCTTGACATCTACCATATTGATGCAGAAATACGGAATGCAGTATTTGAAATAAAGGTGTTTACGTGCTGTCAAACACTGTTTTACATTTGCCCCGAATTTACACTTGAGATGTTGAAATTTTCAGGTTGGTTTCGAAGGTATCGTTTTTAATTTTCGTTAGAACTAGTGATATTTGACATATAACCTAAAAATTACCTGTATGCCGTTCGAAAAGTTTTTGGAAAATGTTTAGAAAGTGGGTCAATGGCGATATCCTGAAGATGGGAAAAAAGTTATCCACATAGACACAGGAACGCGATAATCTTTTGAAACAATGATGTAGAAGCCTAAATTTGGGAAAGAGAAAATGTGTCTGTTAAAGTGATCGACGGGTAATCGACGACCATGAAAACGGTATACTGCTTAAGTTAATGGACCCAATAGGGAGTATGCGAGAACGAGAGAGAGAGAGAAACTGACTGACTGACAACAATTTATTTATTGTCCTGGCCACTAAGGGCCGTGCACAAACCACATACATCCTGCCATTACATGCGGTCGGTTAGGATGCAAAGTTACAAAAATTCTTATATAAGTACATATATACAGGGTGGTACGTTTTAATCTATCGATGGAAATAACTTCGAGAGAGATGGTTGTATCAAAAAATGTTTCAGACAAAAGATGTAGGGTTTGAAAGAGGTCGTTTAACGGTGACCTTGGCGTTGACCTTGAGTTCAAATTTGAGGGTTATTTGAAAGTCACTTCGCGATTTTTAAATGGAAACCCCAATTTTTTATATTACAGATTCTGATTCTGTGACGAAAAATATGAAAGTTTCGTCCATAACATTTTTTTCGATGCGTTACAGATGGTGCTGTAATCGGCAGCTTTAATCTACCGATGCGAATATCTCGGAAAGTTCGCATCTGATTGAAAAGTTGTAATTGGAAAATTTGTTTGTTTATATAGGGAACATTCCATAAAGTGAAGTTCGGCACCCACCACCACCTCCGAGGGTGGGGCGTGGACCAAAATTGAAATTGGCTACCCCGATCTTTTATTACAGATTCTGATTCTGTGTCAAAAAATATGGAAATTATGTTCGGAACATTTTTTAGATTCATGACAAATGTCGTTGCAGTCGACAAAAATAGTTACAGAATTAAAATTTCTCGAGGAATACACATCATGTTCTGCAAATTAGAATAGTGTGGATAAATAAGTTTAAAAAAAAATGTTTTTATGAAAATGTTTATCCTACATTTTGTGTTACCACGCAGACAACGACGTGGATGTAGTAGAATCATGTCCCCATGAGGTGCTTTTATAATATGAGTCTGCAATGCTAAATTTTCCAATGCTACCAAACACATCACGTGTGCATGTGCCATTGAGCATATATAGTATAAGAGTTACAACGCGATTCTACGACCAAATCTAGGATGACCTTGAAATTACCTTGAAACCCCATGTCAAGGTCAAATTGGAAACGATTTACAAGACGATTCTACGGTCAAATCTGGGATGACCTGGAAATGACCTTGAAGAACTACTTCAAGTTGAAATGAAAATACCTTAAACGACCTTCAAGGTTGGTCCCTGGACATCGAAAACTATGAAGCTGTCGACCTGAACGACAAAAACCTTCGATGCACGTCAGCTAGATCGAAAACTAAGAAGCGGTTGCAACTCCCGTTTATGAGATATATGGAGATGCAATTGAAAAATAAGAAATATGATTGAAAATTACGAGAGATCATAACAATTCTATAAATATTCTTATTCGCGAATTAACCACTTCAATGGTAATGGATCATATATGTACAAAAAAAATTATTGACAAACGTGGTAATGGATCATATGTGTACATTTTGCAATAACTTTTACAATTCTTAATGAATTTACATGAAACTTCGTATACCAAGATATTTTGGGTCGCTGAATCCGAATCTGTCGTCAAAGTGGAAAAATTCAAAATGGCGGATCCAATAAGGCGGCTGTAAATTTGCTAAATTTATTAAAATGTGTGGCGCACATTTTTCTTTACTTCACCCTCGGAGGTGGTGGTGGGTGCCGAACTTCACTTTATGGGATGTTCCCTATATAAACAAATAAATTTTCCCATTACAACTTTTCAATCAGATGCGAACTTTCCGAGATATTCGCATCGGTAGATTAAAGCTGCCGATTACAGCACCATCTGTAACGCATCGAAAAAAATGTTATGGACAAAACTTTCATATTTTTCGTCACAGAATCAGAATCTGTAATATAAAAAATTGGGGTTTCCATTTAAAAATCGCGAAGTGACTTTCAAATAACCCTCAAATTTGAACTCAAGGTCAACTCCAAGGTCACCGTTAAACGACCTCTTTCGAACCCTACATCTTTTGTCTGAAACATTTTTTGATACAACCATCTCTCTCGAAGTTATTTCCATCGATAGATTAAAACGTACCACCCTGTATATATGTACTTATATAAGAATTTTTGTAATTTTGCATCCTAACCGACCGCATGTAATGGCAGGATGTATGTGGTTGAGGTTGATGAAATCATGAGATTTGAGGTTAATCTGTCAAATGATAACTCAATTTCTTATTTTCGTTCCTATTTATTATGATATTAGTCCCAACAAGTACATTATTACATTCTTACAGTTTTTTACGATGATCTGTCAATGTTGCGTAGGAGCATTATTGATGAAATTATTACTGCGTCTTTTGAGATCAGACTTATGGAATTTGTCAGAGTGTAATCACAGTAAACCTGTGGTGATTTTATGCTTTCGTATATTAAAACAAATCAATACGATCATCAAAAAACATTTTAGATCCTGTAAAATAGTCGATGTTGAGTGAGAGCACTAATGATGAAAGAATTACAGCAAGTTTTGACACCTGACAGACAGAAATAGTCAGAGTGTAATTACAGAATGTAGGAACGATTCTAAGATGTCAATTCATACATAAATAGCAATATTTATCAGTCGTCATATATTGCAACGCAGTACACAACATTTTCTTTTACTTTTCTGAATCTCAGGCTATGAATATGCTCCTAGTTTCAACTTTGTAATTGAAAAGGCGAAGTAACCATTTAACTAGGATTCTTCTCAAACAACCTCAACCATTTCACAGAATATAAATGGTTTTTTGATGATAGTATAGACTTGTTTTAATATACAGAAGCACAAAATCACTACAGATTTACTGTAAATCCACTCTGATAATTTTATAAACCTAATTTCAAAAGACCCAGTAATCTTTCCATCTGTAATGCTCTCACACAATATCAGCAATTTCACTGGACCCAAATTGTATCTTGATGATTGTATTCATTTATCCCAAAATATAAAATCACAAAACCACCACTGATCAGCCATTGTTCTATTTTGGCAAATTTTATACATCAAATTTGAAAAGACGCTGTACTTATTTCACATGAATCACGTTTTTTCAAACTTGACATACATAACGTACTGGAGTAATACTTTAGTAAAGTGAGGATTTGCAATATTATTCTTTTATAAGAATTCAATAGTATGAGAAAAAAGCCCTTCGGTTCTTTGAAGTCGTGAATGTCGTGTGTCAACACTCCGGATAAAAATATTACTGCATCTTTTAAAATCTGATGCATAAAAGTTGTCAGAGTGTAATCACACTAAATCTGTGGTAATTTTAGGCTTTGGTATTTTAAATGAAATCAATATGATCATCAAAAAACAATTTCGATCCTGTAAAATAGTCGATGTTGAGTGAAAGTTGTTGAAACGTGTCGGATAGAAGTTGTCATACACTCAGCAAACACATTTGACATTTAACGAATGTTATTTTTCCAATAACTTTTAAATGCTTAAATGTATTTGCTGGATGATACATCTTTGACAGATTAACCTCTTTCAGTTTAAAAAATATATATATGATTTAAGGTTAACCTGTCAAAAACAACACTCACAAGAACACAAAGCTACAAGACCTGTACGGACAGAGATTGTACGGAAATACAATTTGTCTTTTCATAATCGCGTTAAAAATAGCCGGATAAATAGCTTACGCGCGCGTAACTATTTTGCGATTAAGTTTGAGTTGTCAAATATAGTCAAAGTATCGAGAATCGTATCGACCAGTTTCGAACTCCCACCAAGGGGTGGCGCATAAGTACTGTATGGAACACGTGCATTGCATGTTCTGACATACTGAAACTTTCTCAGAAGCTCTAAGAGCATAAGTAGGTCCGTATATAAGAAAGCAAGTTTCATCGTATTACGAATATTAGTATTTATGCGTGCGTGCGTGGGAACTGATCTGTGTATATCATATGGCGTCGAATAATTATAAGCATGTATAGGTGTGTATCTTAGATCATATAAGCAAGTGTGTTGTGATTTCATGAAAATACTTCTTTCTGAGTACATAATAAATTCAAATTCGGTACGTAGGTACGAACCCGTAAGTTGCGTTGAAAATCCGCTCAGAAGTTTCTTTTTTAACCACGGCATCCACTAAGTCGAAAAGTCTAAATTAGGTCAAAATTACCAAATTATTACTAATATTCGACTTCTTATAGGTCCGTTCTCCCAAATTGGTCTATGCCTTATTAGTCCAAATGCTTTCCATTACCTAATATTTACCTCAAATTTACCGTCTTTTTATTCCCCACTTACCTGAAATAGAAGTCGATTCGACGTTAATCAGGTCAGGGCCGTTAGGCATTTGGACCTAGTATTCGGAAGTCGAATGGACGTAATTTCGACCAATTTTGCTGCTTGGGTGTACATAAAATAATCCATAACGAATCCATACTAAAAATCAAAATGGAATTCATGTTCCACTTACATATCCATATGGAATCCACATGGAAAATCAACATGAAAATCCATATAAAAAATCCATATGGAATCCAGTCGAATCCACATAGAATCCACATCAATCCATATGGAATCCATATGGAAATTCACATTGAAAATCCATATGGAATCCATATGGAATCCACATGGATTTTTTCAATAGGGTTAATATTTTCCAGATCCTGTTCTGTAGCAATAAGTATATAACGTCGATACCACCATCTTTACGTAGGAAAACATTACCGTTGCATGCCCATACACGCTTATATCCAGCATTTTGGCAGCTCCCTTTGCTTTCTTCAGAAGGAAGGAAGGAAGCATTCTTGGACGAAGGTAAAACTTCATTTACGCACACCGCTCGCACGTCGCTGTAGCAGGACGAGAGTTCGGGGAAAAGGTCATCGGTAGTTATTTCCCCGAGCTTGAGCTTAGTGTCGATGATGGCATTGCGGATCTCAACGGATTTGCATTGG
This sequence comes from Trichopria drosophilae, assembly GCA_030407085.1. Taxonomy (NCBI): domain Eukaryota; kingdom Metazoa; phylum Arthropoda; class Insecta; order Hymenoptera; family Diapriidae; genus Trichopria; species Trichopria drosophilae. The sequence goes on along the minus strand of CM059582.1, from coordinate 129,005,208 downwards.
GCCTTTAATGCAAAATACTACGGAGAAGATGATTGGCTGAGCATGCTAGAATTTGCTCGCCGTCTGAAATCGATTTTAGTGATGCTAATAAAATCGTTACAGAGACCAGTCAATTTTAGGTGCGTTAGTACACGAATTAATATATCATGTTGCGAGAGACCACATTGAGCGGGAATACCATTAAAGAAAAGGTCAGCTGTCGGTCACGCTAATGCCGAGGCATGTTTCATGTATGCCATGTCAGCCGATAGGGCACTACATGTTGCAGTATTATTCTGGACTTCTAAATTTAAGTTGGCAAGGTCCTGCCTCATTGCCGCGGTATAATTTCGTAGAGATGTTATTTCTGCTACTAACTCTTCTCTGGCCGAAGCCACAATTTGGTTGAATTGTTGAGCAAGTCCACAGTCGTTCGATATTGCTTCGTTAAAACTACACGCGGGCGAGGCGAAAGATAATTATATGGGCTGAGTGGTGGGATTTCTCGACGGTGCACGAGACTGTGCGATATCATCCGTGACGACAGACGGGGCGCAAGCAAGCGAAAGGGGAATAGAGAGCGCGGAAGGAGATAAGTTGCGCAAGGCTGCAACGCTCTGTGTGTATTGACGCGGCTCAAGTATGTGTATAAGGAATGTACACAACATACACTGTAAGGTTTAATGAAAAACCGAATGACACGTGCTACATATGCCTTTAGTTTTAACTACATTAGAGAGAGAAGTTGACTGATTGTTTATTTCCTTAGAGTGAGAGAGAGAGAGCGAGAGAGAGAGAGAGAGAGAGAGAGAGAGAGAGAGAGAGAGAGAGAGAGAGAGACTGAATGGCTTTATTTTGGCTTGAGGAATTACCTCTTGGGCCAACCAGTAAAAGAGCATACATAATAAAACTTCAGACTTGAGTAAATATAGTAAACAATACAGATTTATAATAGAAAAGCGCAGTTTAACAATAGCTAAGCGTAAAAAAGCGAAAAAAAGGAATACAAACTTAGTAACTAACAGGCAGAAAAATACTAAATAGATCTAGTGAATTCTCTTGTACAGTACACGCTCATCGAAGTAATTAGGTAATAAGCTCACGATACGGTCCGGTTTAATAAATAATTTTTTAATTTAAATTTAAACGAGTTCAGACTGATGCTGTTTCGAATATCACCGGGAAGATCATTCCCTAGCCGCGTGGAAGTGACAATAAAAGATTTTGCATACGACTCTAATCGATGAGTCGGTACACGAAGTTGCAACATAGAGCCAGGTCGGAGTGCTCTGGACGCGGTTACGATGCGCCACTGGTAACAACCGTTCAGATATTGAGGGACGCGAGTGGTCAGAATCTTATAGGTAAGGATCCCTATTAAGTACAGCCGACGCGATCTGGTCGAGAGCCAGTTTAGTTTATTTCGGAACGGAGTAATATGTTCATCGCGCCGTAGATCAAAAATAAAGCGAATTCCCGCGTTGAACATACGTTCTACTTTGATTTTCTGAATGACATTAATGTCATTGTAGACAGCGCAGCAGTAGTCGAAGTAGGGTAAAATCAGTGAGGAAACAAGGTTTTTCCGAACGTCAGTTGGAAGTAAAGCCCGGTTATTACGTAGCTGGCGTAAAGTGGAGAAAACTCTATTAGACATTTTAACGAGGTGGTTCTTCCATGAAAGCGTCGCATCAAACTCGAGACCTAAGTTCCTCACCGATTTGACCCACGGTATTTCCGTGTTGTTGATAACGATAGGAGTGATCGAATCAAGATTAAGTGTGTTTAGGTAGATAGCGCTACCGACTATTAGAGCCTTAGTTTTGTTAAGGTTCAAGGCGAGGTCATTAGTGTTCGCCCACTGACAAAAAAGTGTGACGTCAGATGTTAATTTGTTTATGGCCATATCCAGCTCAGAGACGTGACAGTTTAGAAAAATTTGTGTGTCGTCGGCAAATATCATATGGTCACAGTGCTGGAGAACCTTAGGTAGGTCGTTGATAAAGATGGAAAACAATAATGGTCCTAAAACCGAACCTTGAGGTACTCCAGCACCCACCGGAAGCCACGATGATCTACTACCGTCGGGACCAGTGACTGCTTGGGATCGACAAGAGAGATATGATGCGAACCAACGGACGGCCGATTTTGAAAGGTTGGCAGTATTGAGTTTCTCTATAAGTAAGCTATGGCTAATTGTGTCGAAAGCGCGGCTGAAATCGAAGAGAATAATGATGGTTATCATGCGGTTGTCAATGGCTTGTCTGCAGAAATCAGAGACATAAGAGCGCAGTTTGTGTACTGTAACCCTTGCGAAACCCTGATTGGTGAGGATCAAACCAATCGTTATGATTTAGGAATCTTAGTAGTTGGTTAAAGACGGCACGTTCCAGGATTTTAGAGAGAGCTGGAAGAATGGCAACAAGGAGATAGTGAGCAGGAGAAGTGGGATTCGAAATTTTATTAATTGGAAGCAACAATGATTTTTTCCAATCGGCGGGAAAAATAGACGTATTGAGAGATTCATTAAAGAGATGAACTATATGAGGAGCGATAACGGGAAATGATTTGATGAGAAAGCTGATAGATATCGAGTCGGTGCCACAAGCATCAGACCTAGCTTCTGTGAGATACGCGGCTATATCCTCAATGGTAACGTTTGAAAAGAAAAATCTGTTATCATTAAAATCGTCGTGTTGCAGGTGTTCGCTAAGATTTAAGTCCAGTAGATCGGTCCAGGAGGAAACAGAGGCAGTGTGGAACGAGTTGAGTTCATCGAGTGAACAACATAATGGCTTAGCGAATTTTGTCGAAGCCACCAGATCGAGATTCCGCAGTTCCTTCCACATAGTCTTAGCGTCGTGTATATTAGAAAGTTTGATACGGTAGTACATTTCTCTTGTCGAAGTCCATGCTTGCTTGTTGACTTTATTAGCAGAAATTAGTCTGAGTTTTAGCTTAGGATCCCTTGTTCGACGGTAAGCGCATAAAAGGCTATTCCGCTCTTGTTTTAGTCTATGTAAGTGAGGCGTAATCCACGGGGATGGTTTGTGTGCCGGAGTAAAGGTACGGAAAGGGGCATGTTTGTCAAAGGTTTCGAGGATGCGGTGACTGAGCGTTTTAGTAAGTACGTTGATATTAGCAAGCGAGGAGGCTAAATTAAAAATGCTCCAGTCGTAATTACTTAGGTCCCTAAGTAGGTTCAAGGTATCGAATGAACGGTAATCTCTACACGTAATTTGCGATGGTTTTGGTTTAAGAATCTGAACCTTGTATTCGATATCTATCAGATCATGGCCACAGATAAAAGGTATGCTGGCTTGGTTCTGTGCTACAACTTTTGAGGGGTTATCGACAAGGCAGTGATCTATCCAAGTGTCCGCTCGGCTCGTATGGTTTGTAGGTAGGTAAGGTACGATATGGAGGGCATTGGCTTCCGCAAACTGCTGCAAATACGAAGATTCGAAATAAGCGCGATTTAAGTCCACATTCAAGTCACCCATAATGATGATTCGATCGTAACCACTGCTATGCTTCTGCAATGCGGACTCGAATTGTTCAAGAAGAGCTTTCTTGGGTGGGCGGTAAATTGCCGCTAGTAGCACTCTGAAATTCGCTATGGAGCTGAAACCGACTTCAACAAGCATGAACTCGAGGGGATCAACAGAAGTGCATTCTGATTTTTCTAGAATTTTGTAATTTAGAGTAGTATGAATATACATTGCAACACCTCCCCCGAGTTTATACTTGCGATCGTTGCGCAGCAGATTGTAGTTTGGCAGATAAAAATATGAGTCAACAGTTTTAGAGTTGAACCAGGTTTCAGAAAGTATGATAATATGGTAAAAATTGACATTAAGATAAGACTTTAAAAGAGGCATTTTATTTGCTGAGCCAAGAGATTGGACATTTATATGACACACCTTTAGATTAATAGAGTTAGAAGATACTGGAAAAATCAAATTTATAATAGCCTGGTTATTTCTGAAAGTCGATGCAGCCACTACACTATTATCACGAAGACTCAGAGTACTACCCGCCGTACGTCAATCGCGGATCTTCTGAAGATCAGCTTCACATGTAATATGGATCGCGTTAGCGCCACTAGTAGGTCGAAAATGAATAATACCATGGTATGTATAAATATACTTATGCGGATGGCCCTTCACAAGAGCCCGAGCTTTCTTAAGTAAGTTTAGAGTCGCAGGTGGTAGGTGCTCATTTACAAAAATACGATTTTTCACATATGAGCCATCGATGTCGGTGCTGAACAGCATCTTCTTCGTTCGCATCCCTTTAATGAATGCAAATCGCAGATCAGGATTAGAAAGCCGAACCATTCTAGCTGGATATCTAGGCAATGTTTGCTCAAACGAAGTGGATGGCCCGGAGACAGATGAGCTATTTGCTCTATTTAGGCGATATGCTGTTTGGATGTCATTTAGCTGCAGCGTCACGTTCAAAAATTCAGCTATTTTTAGCGTAATTTGTCGTAAGTCCTCTGTAATTTTCTCAGGTACCCCAGAAAGTACTAGATCGCAGTTTCGTATATCGTAGCCTATCGAAGCACGATCGACCTTAAGAGACTGGACTTCCGATTGCAGCACCTTCAGATTCTCATCAATACCATCAACCCGCTCTTCCAGCTTTAAAATTCTATCCATCTTGCTATTTAGTTCCTCAAATCGTGCATCCTGCCGCGTGTTAAATTGGTCTTGCCTATCGAAGTATAGTTGTAACGCAGGAGGTAAAATGAGCGTTTCAGACGAATCAGAATCGACAGAGGTAGCACTGTTTGAGCGGAGCAAACGAGGGGGGGCAAGCAAAGTCGTATTCAGCTTCCTTTTTTTGCTCTTAGCGGCAGGTGCATTTATACAACATACAAATGCACCTGATACTGTAGTAGACGCGTTTTCCGGTTTGCATTCTGCGTGGAAATTAAGAGCGCAGACAACGCATTTGAGAATATCCTCGCCAACGATTTCGGCATTACACTTGTTCGATGACAGCTAGCGGGCGACGCCATTTTATATGAAGTGACGTAGATGACGTCTCTGCGAGCATGCGCTGGTTCCTCAGACGAAAAGTGCCAATGGTTATTCCGGCACGACTAATTTTTTACTTTTCTTGCCTGATATAGACTCGGAGATGAAAAGCTCGATCCGTTATCGTGATCCGAGTCCGCTCAGGAACAACTGCGCTGAATAATAACTCACACAAAGAAAAATTTGAGTGAAAAGCAGATGAATTTAGCGGAGCAAGGAAAAACGTGACTGCGTGCACTTACAGAGGTAGAGAGAGAGGAGAGAGAGAGAGAGAGAGAGAGAGAGAGAGAGAGAGAGAGAGAGAGAGAGAGAGAAAGAAGGTCATTATTAGAATTTTACGTTCACTTTCACAATACGGTTTCTACCTTACGACGTATTTCCACATTGACAACGAGAAGTGATTATGATGTAGAAACATCTGACCTTTAATGAAGGCGACTTATAAAACTTGTTTTTCGACATTCCGCACATGACAATATTAATATATAACAGTCAGTACTTTGCAATCTTCATGTTGCATTTTTGTAAGATCACGCATTAGAAAGAGGCCGTTTGCAATGATAATCGAGCTAAAAACTATGAAAATTCATTGATAAAGACTCTTACAAATAAAATTTAGAGAGCAAAAAGTGAAAAAATAGTGAATAAAAGAAAAAACTATTCGCAGGAAGCATTTCAAAACGCTGTCGAAGCAGACGCTGCTGGTGCTTTTCTCCGTAAGGCAGCGGGTACTTACGGAGTACCTCCAGTTACCACATTTCGAAGAAATAAAAAACCTGATTATTCTAAATCTGGACCAACAACTATTTTGTCAGATCATGAAGAACAAAACATTAAAAATTTGATTTTATACCGAGCTGAACGTGGTTTTCCAGTAACGAAGACTCTAGATAGAGTTCAATCATATTTGACCGACTTGAAAAGAGACTCTCCATTTGTTCAAAGTAGACCTGGTCATCACTAATATGGGTTTTTACGGCGCCATCCTAATTCAACAATTCGCACAGTTCAGCATTTAACATTGTTAGAGCTTCTGTTACAGAAGAAGACTTAAGAGGATGGTTTCATGAAATACAAAACTACTTGACAAAAAAGAATCTTCTTGACGTTCATCCATCGAGAGTATTTAATTCGATTAGACTAATATACAGCTGTGCCCAAAACTTGAAAAAGTTCTTGCGGAGAAAGGAGCTCGGCCTATTTACAAAGTCATCGATGCTAATGAAAAAGAGAGTTGTAGCGGTCCTTAAACATTGGCAGACCGCAACAGGTATGCAACGCAGGAGAATATAAACGCGTCAGCCCCTGTGCTAACGGCAACCACGCGTACACATATATACTAGCGGGTTGCGCAACATAAACATTCAGGGGAGCTAATCCACTAGTGAAACGCTTCCTGACGGGAATGATAAGGAGTTCTCTGGGTACGATTCGACAATTCCTCGTTGACCGCCTTCTACAAGGAACATAGGGAGAGAACTCTCCGGCGGTATTTTTGGCTCCCTTCCTTTCAGCCTAGGCTTTATGCAGGTCCCTACGAAGACGACCTCAACCAGCTTGGTGAACCAGTCGACCCTCTACTCTACATCGGTCCAGCGGCAGCATCCAGCTCCTCTGCAACTACGTCTTCGGGTCTGCGCTGCTGTCCGAGCCTCGACTCAGCCTCCTGGTCCAGTACTCGAGCCGCCTCAAGTATTCAAATCGGGATATATACTTCGGGACCGAGCTTTCTGTGCTAAGAAGAAGTCACGAACATTGGTACACATAGCTCCGACATCCTCGCTGCAACACAGCCTGTCGACCTGCAAATTTACGGAGGAATGCCAATCTAGTGCCTCCACCGTCTCGCCGCATACGCCACCAGGGACTCCTCCCGCGCTTCGCTACAAACGCAAGGAAGCTAGATCACAACTACTTTGTCGCAGATTATTTGACACGCCCGCAATCAAATTTACGCGTACCAAACCGTCGCTCATGTATTGCGAAAACAACGTTTCATAATGTATTTTTTAGAATTAGTTAAATAAATATTGAAAGTTAATTAATAAGTGTTCTGTTTCATAATAATTACACTACCGAACACCTTAAGAGTCTTACGTCATTATTTATATACAGTGCTAATGGTGTACGGATCCCGCCCATGGTTATGTATCTTTTTAAAGGAAGCATACAAAAATAATATTGGAAAATTTTCCAAGTAATTGGGGAATTGGAATCTCCGAAACTGCGTGGATGACAACTGAAACATTCTTTGAATATATAGCCAATGTCTTTTACACATGGCTGCTAAAAGAAAATATTGAATTTCCTGTGATGGATTACACGGAAAGAAAGAAACACGACCGAGTCCTGTCTACGCAGCACTGGTTACTGCGTGGCCGGTTCGCAAATACTTTTTATTTCAACTCGCTATAACTCGGTCAATTTTGAGAATTTTGAAACAAATAAAAAATGAAATTGTTCATTACAGTTTCCCAGATCTAGTGCAGAAATTAATGTTAATTAATATTTTATAAGTAATGAATGTTTAATGTTGGTTGTGGCCTTGTGCGCATCGCCGTGGCACACATGACGCGCTGGCCGTCGGCCGCTACCTATTTTAAACATTCATTAATTTTATAACTATTAATGAAATTGAGATGAAACTTTCCAGAAAATTTGTTCATACCTTAATGAACAACTTTGTCGCTGAAAGTTTTCGGATGCTTGAAATTCGCTCGATAAACGAAACGCCTAAATGTATAAAAACACAAATTTCGAAGTTCTGCATTAAAAAATTAATAACTTTTTTGTTTATTAAGACATATCATTTTTTCTGTCTGCACTAGATCTGGGAAACTGTAATGAACAATTTTCATTTTTTATTCGTTTCAAAATTCTCAAAATTGACCGAGTTATAGCGAGTTGAAATAAAAAGTATTTGCGAACCGGTCACGCAGTAACCAGTGCTGCGTAGACAGTACTCGGTCGTGTTTCTTTCTTTCCGTGTACTTGGATAGGCATTCTTCACACTTAACAGTTCCTGTAGTGTCATTTTGCAAAGAAAGAGACATAGAATTAATCGCACTTCATCCAAATGCAACACATGTTATGCAACCTCTTGACATCGCATTATTTTATCCCTTCAAAGATATTTGGATAAAAACTGTGCCACAATGGAAAACTAAAAAATGCCATGCGCTTAAGAAAAGAACACTTTCCTGAAGTATTGGAAACGGCACTTCGATCCTTCAGCGAAGAAAAAAATATAATTCAAAGTGGATTTAGAGCCTGTGGGTTAATGCCATTTGATCCTGAAGCAGCGAATTATAATGTGGTACAGAAAAAAAAGAAATCTTCAAACGGAAGGAGACAGATTGCAATAAGTCGGTAAACAATTTTCTGACTGCTTCCGATCCTATATTGAGCGATGGAAATAGTTATTTGGAAATGTTCGAAAAAAATCTACGAATTCAATTATTACAAGAGTTTAAAAATTCCAAAATAAGCGAGTTCTGGACTGGTGATATTGGGAAGAAAGGATTATTCGAATACTGGCTTTAGATTGAAAAGTCTATTTTTGGTATATAAACAATACTTCGAAGTAACAATTTCTATATCAATGTTATTTTTAAGATTTTTATGCATTTTTACAAACATTATTAAATATTTTTTTTATCAAATATTTACTACGTTTATATAATAAATGTATTTGTAATAATTTAGGTACTTTTTAAATTAATGTGTAATTTATGCGATCTTTAAGAAATCTTCTAATTAATTATTTAATTAATTGATGAATTAATAATTATATTAAATAAGGTTAATGATTTATTAAATAATTATCTTTAATTAAGAAAAATGCGATGAAAATATACCTACAATTAGAAGTATAGAAATAGTGGAACATCCTGTAGTAAAGGTATTAAATCATAATCAGATACAATATGACAGCGGAATCTTTGCAAAAAACGACTAAAAACGTGGACAATATCACGATATTAGTAACTAATGTACAAGACATTCTTCTCGATTCATTAGAACATGATATTATACAGTTAAAATGTATGAATGCAAATGATAATCATGACGAAGGTCTCGTAGTCGAAGCTTTACTGACAATTTCGACCTTCAATGAAAATAATGCATTTAATTCTGTCTTTTATTTAAATAACAATCAAGACTCCGAGACATTATTGAACCAATTGGGAAGTAAATCGAGTATAGAAATAGAAACAGAAACTGAAATCCCTTATTCGTGCACGTATACTTAATAAACATATGTTTGAACATTCATGTGCTGTAAAGATTAAATTACATATTATTGTTCTTTTTTTAGCCATTAATACTCCTGACACTAATTCTGAGCTCTTTGACACATGCATGGATAATGGTAACAAGGAATATATGAGGTCTTCTACTAACAATGGTTAGTTGATTAATTTTTTAAGTAATCGATGACAGGTTAGTTGTAATAAATACCTATTTTCTCATTTTTAGATCACAATAATAAGATTTTGAGTAAAAGTGTTGCGAAGGCATTTACTTTACTACCAAAATACTTACCGAAGAAGAAACGCATAAAGTTAGAAGCATCTGGAATACATACCAGCAGTTGGAACTAGTGACGAATGGTTGAAAGCACAGCTCGAAAAAGAGCAAGCGCATTAAATTAAAAAGCGCAACAAATTAAAGACGAAAAATGGCAAGAAAAAAAGTATTGCAACAGAAGAAAAGGCTATTAGCCCAAAAAAAGAAAAATCAGCAAGTAAAAATGAATGAAATTCAGCAACAAATAAAATCTAAAACAATTTAATATCCATATGCCTAGTTAGATGAATAATGATTACGTTTGTTTTGTAGTTATAATGTTTATTTCCATCTTTATAATGCTCATTTCATGTTTAAAACTGATCTTCATTACGAATGAATAAATAAAATTGAAAAAACAACGAGGGAAACTGCATTATTAGTTACAACTACTTTATATCATAGTGTATGAAACACCGGGACAAGGCCTTCATACTTGTTTCATAATACGTACATATGGTTATGTCAGTTTTTATCTTATTTATATTTATTCTGACAGTTAAAATAAATCGTGACTAACATTTTCTGTTCGGGACTATGAAAATTTGTTCCACAATAGGGACATTTACCTTACATCAGAGTTGCCGATCCGCGGAGAATTCGCATCCCCACCGCGTTCCGGCCACGGAGATTTTCGTCCCCTTCCATGCTTCCCGCGGACTCTCTGCAGAGAATCCATATGCAAACGCGGCTCGTCCGTGTGATTTCTCCTCCGCTCTCGCTCGACCAAAGTCGACGTGACCGTCTGATATCCCCACCGCTCTTACACTATCAAAGTCAGCGTGCCTGTGTGAGCTGTACTGACGCTGTTAAAAGGAAATTTGCCGGACGTATTCTTCCGCGAATTCCGATACTATAAATAGCATAAATATAATATGTGGCTCCCGATGTAAGCTCGATCCTGAATTTTCTTTTCTCTTATGATTTTGGAATAAATCTAGGCGCGAAACTCAAAATGAAGATTCAATTAATTTTTGTTATTTATCAGGAAAATTCCTAGTTTTACAAATGAAGTTGTTGTAATCGAAATGAATTATTTTTTTATGTAAACTCAATTGAATAAAAAATAATTAATTAATAATAATATTGATAAGATATTAATTTCATTATATGAACTAAATATCCCAGACAAAAAATGCTGGCCAAGATCCAACTTTCCAAATTAATCAATATGTAATTTTCAATATTACATATTGATTGCTTTCTTTATTTTTCTTGTGAATGTTAATTATTTTTTCATTAAATGTATACAAAACAAATTTCTTCTGCCGATGTTCATATACAACATTACTACATATATATTTTCGTAATGTTTGGTAGCCTAGTGGTTAAAGTGCTGGAATGTTGTGCTGTTTTTTGGGTTTTCAAAATTTTAATATTCGCGATGTTAATTCGGAAATGTTTGCTAATTAATAGCCATAGGTAACGTATTGAATCCAACGAAACTGTTTTTATAATGATTATAATAATTCTTTAAATTAGGATTGCAACTTAAATATATTTGTATAAAAATGCTTTAAAGCCATAATTAATAATACTGAATGGAATAAATGTTGTGGGAATCAAAACAGAGTATTTTAGTATATGCTTTAACATTACATAAGCCAAAATAAATTTTAAAAAAGTAATATTAAATTGTCCAATAAACAATTTGATATGCACGATCGTTACTATGAAAATGAAAAATAAAAAAAAAATCGTCCCATATTGGGCTCGAACGCCAACAAGAATCTTCACTTTTCAACGCTTAGACCACTCGGCTACCAAGTGCCACGTAAAATTTAACAAAAATCCTCCTAATAAAGTGTTGCCCGACAGTACACTATATATTAAAAACAATTTCATGAATCATTAAAACGGATAAATATTAATTTATTTTTATATACAAATTCATAACAAAATACCTATTTCAATTGCATCAATAATCAAAACACGGGGTCGTTATGAATTAAGGCGTTACAAGAACAACTCGTTATTCGGTAGTGAAATACCATTATTATAAATTTTGTTGTAACAGGTACCTACACATCGTACATACGGGTAATTATGGAAACAAAATCTCTATTTTTGTTATTCGTTTATATTAATACAAACAAATGTGATGCATTACGTTCTAATCGATGATAATAATCAAAATATTTACATATGCTTTTTCCGAAATAATCTCACATTTTATTAAATAAACGTTTTAAACAATTTTGTTTGGCAGTTTTGAAGGTATTGTTTTAACTATTAACAACAACTTACAAAATAATTTAAGACATAATTATATTCTTAAAGAACAAATAACTAACTGAAAACAATATAAACCAGTGAGAGGTCCAGAGATTTTCAGACATTCATTTATAATTCTTTTTATTCGAATTTTATGATTTTAGTTCAATTTACGTATTTTTCATATTCAATGAATATAAACGTTTACATTAATAACTCCTGGGATTAATGTGATTAATGAAATTGTTTTTAATATAGATTGTACTGTCGGGCAAAACTTTATTAGGAGGATTTTTGTTAAATTTTACGTGCCACTTGGTAGCCGAGTGGTCTAAGCGTTGGAAAGTTTTTTTTTGGTGTTCGCGCTCAGTATGGGACGATTTTTTTTCTTTTTTATTTTCATAATAACGAGCATGCATATCAAATTGTTTATTGGACAATTTAATATTACTTTTTTAAAATTTATTTTGCCATATGTAATGTTAAAGCAAATCCTAAAATACTCTGTTTTGATTCCCACAACATTTATTTCGTTCAATATTATTAATTATGGCTTTAAAGCATTTTTATACAAATATATTTAAGTTGCAATCCTAATTAAAAGAATTATTATTATTATTCTAAAAACAGTTTCGTTGGATTCAATACGTTATCTATGGTTATTGATTAGCAAAACTGTCTGTATTAACATCGCGAATAATATAATTTTGATTTTTTTTATATAGAAATTTTACAAATTGAACTTAAATCATAAAAATTGAATAAAAAGAATTATTAATTAACTTCTGAATTCTGAATTTAGAATTCTGTGGTTCGATGTATATGACTAAATCTCATTTTATAGATTTTCAATATTAAAAACACTGTAACTGGTTAAAATACAATAACCATTGATATTGGATTGCATGAATAAATTTAATACATTGCTTTTGTATTTCTCCTTAAAAGAAGTAAAGTTTCTTTAATATAATAATTAAGAAATTAAGAATTTCGGACATGTCAATAAGTTAAAAATATTTTTGAAAAATAAATGATTAAAATAATGATTCTTTCAGTTAGGGTTACGACTGATATAGTTTTATAAAAATACTTCGAAGCCATAATTAATAATATTCAATCGAATAAATTTTTGGAGGAAATAAATAACGGTATTTTTGTATTTGCATTGATGATACATTTGTCAAAATAAATGAAGAAAAAATAAGCATATATTAAATTGTCCGATAATACTTTTCATATGCACAATCTTTATTATGCAAATAAATAAGAAAAACATAAATTTTGTTAAAAAAAAAATAATAATAAATCGTCCCGTACTGGGCGCGAACACCAAAAAACCGTGCAACATTCCAGCATTTTAACCACTAGACTACCAAGCATTACGAAGATATTTATGTAGTAATGTTGTATATACACATCGGCAAATGAAATTTGTTTAATGAAAAAATAATTAACATTAACAAGAAAAATAAAGAAAGCAATCAATATGTAATATTGAAAATTACAAAATTTTTTTCACAAATATATAATTGCTGCATTATTTTACAATTACGTAATATAACAATAATTCAGAAATAATTAATTTAGTTAATATTTATTTTTCAAATTGAATGAAAAATTATTTAGGAAAGTTGAAACTTGACTAGCAATTTTTTGGGCTGGGATATTTTGCTCATATAATGAAATTAATATCTTATTATCAATATTATTATTAATTAACTATTTTTTATTCAATTGAATTTACATTAAAAAATAATTCATTTCGATTACAACAACTTCATTTGTAAAACTAAGAATTTTCCTGATAAATAACAAAAATTAATTGAATCTTTATTTTGAATTTCGCGCCCAGATTTATTCCAAATTCATAAGAAAATTCAGGATCGAGCTTACATCGGGAGCCACATATTATATTTATGCTATTTATATTATTGGAATTCGCGTAAGGATACGTCCGGCAAATTTCCGTTTAACAGCGTCAGTGGAGCTCACACACGCCGACTTTGATAGTGTGAGAGCGATGGGGATATCACACGGGCACGTCGACTTTGGTAGTGTGAGAGCGGAGGAGAAATCGCACGGACGAGTCGCGTTTGCATATGGATTCTCCGCGGCGAGTCCGCGGGAAGCATGGAAGGGGATGAAAATCTCCGTGGCCGGAACACCGTGGGGGTGCGAATTCTCCGCGGATCGGCAACTCTGTCTTACATTGTACGGTTTTGCCCACTCCCTCAAGTCAATGCCGACACCAATATTGGCAAAAGTCGTTTCTAAATGCGGTCGAACGATTATAATTTTGCTCTTTATATGCCGCTGGAAGGAGTCACCATACATTAATTTGTTCTTCTTCCGTGAGGTAAAACTCGAAGTAATTGTTGACAATGATAATATTTGCATCTTTAACGACCTGTTCAATTTATTCTAATCCTATTATGAAAAATTTCTATGCTATTTGTTATTTGATCCTTTTTTTATTTCTTTTTGTAAATCATAAAAGTCTTCACTAATCTCTAATCCTATAATACGATCCGCAGCACTGTACACGTAGGCACCATATAGAACAGCGCCAAGCCTCGATCCTATATCCAAAATAGTTTTGGTACCTTCCATCAATATTTCAGTTTTAAATGTATAGTAAAGAATATCCCTCGACATTGAGTGCGATATAAGGATAAGAATTCCAATTTTTTGGAACCGCAGTCTTTACAATTATACTTTTTCAATTTCTCTTCATTGACAAGCTCTTCTACTTCTGCATTATCGTAATGAAATTACATCGTCATGGATTGTCATGTTCGGATCACAATCCGCATTCTCGCCTTTCTTCGGTGGCTCAATTTTTTACGAAATTAAAACATCATTCATCGGTAACAACCCAGTTAAAAAAAAGTCAAAAACAGGACGTCGTTTGGAACGTTTGAAATTGGGGGCTTACAGAACGTCTTCAACGTCGTCTGAAACGACGTCCTTGGCGATATTCCTAAACTTTGCAAAATGTACGACGTCTTAAATGACGTCCTACTTGACATCTCAAACCACTCATATTGAAAATATATACTTATGAAACGACGTCCGAAACGACGTCTGAAATAACATGCGAAAGGACTGCCGAAAATGCTTTCGTATGTCATTTCGGACGTCCTTTCGTAAGTCCCATTATATCAACATAGATTTGGCATGTATGTAAATATTATGTAACAACTGTTCCATCCCAAAGGTGCAAGGAGAGTACTTGGACTCTAAAATGCCCGTGACATTGAAAATAACAGTATGTCACAGTGAAAAAATAATGGAACATAACTAGGATGCAACATTTACGTAAGAGATCTGTATTAGCTTGTTCTTTTCTTGCAATACTTTTTTTCTTGCCACTTTTTCGTCTTTAATTTGTTGCGCTTGCTCTTTTTCGAGATGTGCTTTCAACCATTCGTCACTAGTTCCAATAGCTGGTAACTTCGGTTTTGCAGATGCTTCTAATTCTATGCGTTTCTTCTACGGTAAGTATTTTGGTAGTAAAGTAAATGCCTTCGCAAAACTGTTTAAATTCTTATTATAATGATCTAAAAATGAGAAAATATATATTTATTACAACTGTTCGGGACATCTTCACAATGGAGGGTTGCTCAAGGTCGGCTAGAAGGGACGGACCACCCATTCTCGAAATAGCCCTAATTATTGTGACTGGTCGAATTTCCCAATGCGTTGGCCCGGAAAGCGGTTGGTTGCCAGCAGTCGATCGGTATTTATAAGGTAGGGTTCGCTCACAAGGCCCACTGATGAGTCCGTGAACGAGCCCGGGACGAAACATCACCCACCTTAACAAATGATTTATATATATCGCATCATTAGTTGAACGGTTATCTGCATGTGAGGACTTGGCATGATGTCCTCTAAACACAATATTTCAATATGTAAAAGACTAGAATAGGAACCGAAAGTCATGGACGATAATCACAACGTTACATTCACCGCTGCTCATTGAGGCTCCCACATTCGAGACGTTCTCGCTGAACATGGGAAGATAGCGGCTCTTAGAAACGCTCCTTTCATTTGGGATCGAAAGAGAGGGACCTCCGACGACCGAAGAGGTTTAACATTTATTTTCATATCTTACATAATCTTTATTAGTTTCAGATTATTTTCAGGTATCAATTGGCAATTTCTTTCTCTCCCGGTCTGGACGCGAGACAGGCTCTCGCTGCTTGATGAGGAGATGAGAAAGTGGGAAAACCAAGTTCTACCCTCTTGCGACGCAATACATTTCTCTCTCGCTTCTTCATGTGAGATAAGCTCACGGGGTTTGATGCGGAGAAGAGAAATCGGAAGAATATGTACAAATAAAGGAACAAGAAAGCAACGCTAAAGCTCTGATAATATCTGCATATATTAAGCTCACATACAATATAGAGTCACTATATAGTGCCAACTGCTATCATTTCGGCAAAGCTCCCAGCCCTCCTTATGGAACACACCACAATCACATCAAATGTATTAATGCTGATCAATTTTGACAATATTGATAGACTGGGTCCTACTAGGGAGTAGGCTTGTTTTTACAAAGCTGAAGACCCGTGAAGGGGTAAAGTTCGTGACTTGAAGTAATCGACATATCAGATATTCGAGTTCTACAACTAAAGGAATATGAAAGCAACGGGCGCCTTGGCCCACACCTAACGACTCGCCAAAGGATCAGTGGACTGCTGAGTTTGGAATATGCTGAGGGGCATCTGCTACTATTGGCGCTATCGCATCTACGAATGCTACCAGGGCCTAATGCTAAGCCGTTGCCGACCAGAATCACAGCTGCAGCGCATCAGGAATAGTCTGGAATCGGAGGATGAGTTCATTATTCATTTTATGAATTTGCCTGCATACATGCATGTTGCGCTCTCCACTATCCATTATAGGCCTAGTTTCTTTGTCGCATGAGTATCATGACTTTATGTTCTACAAATACGCAGTCAAAAAATTAAACTATGAATTTCAATCTTTGCACCTGGCCTTTAGGTTTCCCTCGATAATATCGCCATCGGTGCACTATTCTTTTTCATACAACGTTGACGTTCATACGAACATGCCACTACTGCACGCCTCTCTGATCATACTGTGCACGCATACAAATGATATGAAGAAAAACGTTCACTATTTTCAATTTGTGGAAATTTTGGGTTTGTAAGAACCTAATTATAACCTGTGGAACTTGAAATTTACGACCGGGCCTCTTGGAGGAGTATCGTCATCACACTGTCAAACTTAACGCCAAAAATCAATCCTACAAAGCCTGTTTTCACAAAGTTCTTGCCTCTTACGGCACAATTGGTTTCCCTCTTCTTTCTACCCGTGAGATCAGCTCATGGCGCCTGATGCGGAGACGAGACAGTGAAAACAGAGTTTTTGTCTCTTGTGGCGCAATTTATTTCTCTCTCCCTTCGTCACGTGAGAAGAGTTCACGGTGCTGAATGTTGAATGTTCCTTGTTTCTCGCTTCCTAACGTTAGTGAGTTGACCCCAGATATGAGGGAGGCATTAGACGTTCTTTCGGCGTATCAATTCATAATAAGATTTAGAACGGGACGAACTGATTTGTTGAAAGGATCATTTGTTTATTCGCGCATATTTCTTATATTCTCCCGAGTGATGAGGAGAGGAGTGGTTTCTGCAAGGGATGACAGGAGGACGGATGGCTTCGAGCGCCCTTTCCAATGGACGCCATAATCGCGGGCGATGCGAGTTTTCCGACTTAAGTTTATCATGGTATCCACATGCGATAGTAACTGAAGTAAGTGAGCTCTGTGGTCACTGGAATCTTGGATCTCTACATGTCAAAACTTATTTGGAATGGGTTTCCCAGCCAGGTTTAATCACACCATCATCGTTATGATTCCTAAGTGCAACTGGATACATGTTGACGTTAGGTTAGTCATTTACTTTAGAGTTTCACACGTAAAAGAGACAAACGGTCACCCATTGAATTCGAGTTGAAATTCCGATATGACAACAATTTGGTTTTTAAATCGAGTAATGGTCTTACTCGACAAGGTTCAAATATAGTCCATTGAATCAGGGTGATTATACCAGTGTCTGAACTCCCGCCAGTGGGAGGACGATTGTCTACATATCGCGCTGTTTATTCTGAATGCGCTGTGCACTGTGTTCATCAGGGACTTATGTATTGTTTTATTTGAGCATTCAGAGCAATGTTTATCCAATTACTGACTCTCCATTGTTTATCGCTTCATAGTGGAAGAGTAAGATCATCATCGTACTGTTAGCCTGCAACTTTAATGCTTTTGACCACGTTTCATGGACTGTGAACTTACAACTTAAATTGACCCGATTCGGCACATTCAAGGCTTCAATCGAATTCGGATTCAGATTTGAGACTATCAAATTAAACATTTTGAATCCCGATGTGGGGGAGAGTAAATCGGTAACGTAAAGTGTATTTGATCAACATGGGATGCTGTTCAAGTATTGTCACAAAATCAAAGTTATACAGCTTATACATAAATGAAATTGAATGGTTCAGCCGAAGCAACTCGACATGTGGAAATGTGCAAGTCGTAGACAACGCAAAACTTAGGGTATAGCGACAGGTTGGAAATATGGTAATACATAATAGGTTGACACAATTTGTGATCTGGCACTAGCAAGCCAACCAGATCTTTACAAACGACAATTATATTATGAAGGTCGGCTTCATATGGCAACATGAATAGGCTAGCATTCTCTTCAACGATTCAGGTTGATGACTTGGAGCGGTTTGAGAGGATCGGAAATTTAAACTTAATTTAAATTTGTGGGGGAGTATGTTTGGGATATCCTCACAATGAAGGGTTGCTCAAGGTCGGGTAGGAGGGGCGGCCCACCCATTCTCGAAAGAGAATGATATCAAAGGGGGTGGGGGTATACGGGACTCAGTCCTCCAACAGTGTTCCTGCTTCTATTTATGTGATTGGTCGAATTTCCCAATGCCTTAGCCCGAAAAGCGGCTCGTTGTCAGCAGCCGATCGGTATTTATAAGTGGCGTCTTGGATCAGCTACAGTCAGTTGCTCGTGAGCGTCGGAACAGGTCAGATCGCCATTCCACCTGCCTGCGTGTCTGCCTGCGTGCCTGCCTGCATGCCTGCGTGGCTGTATGCCGTTTCCGTCACAAGGCAGTGGTATGCATGCTGGTGGTGCGAGTCCCGGATGGCTGCTCGCGGATCTCGTCAGTGTGAGTATGTGCATGCATTACATTTATTGGAATTGGTGACGTATCAGGGGCAGGGTTCGATCACAAGCCCCACTGATGAGTCCGTGAGCGAGTCCGGGACGAAACACCACCCAACTTAACAAATGATTTATATACACGGTGATCCTTCATTGGCGCCCCACTCGTGAACGGTCGATTCTTTGGCCTATTCTAAGAACATTTTTCCTTTGAGAAAATGTCGAGGCAAGTATAGTTTTCAAATTATTCAGCATTTAAGTCGACGAATAGGGGCACGGGATTCTTCATTGTCGGAGAGAAATTCAAACAGTTGCATTATTGGCCAGCGTCCTGAACAAAATCAAGGAAAATAAGCATGGTCAAGACGGGTGAAGACTTTTGACAGTGAATGTAAATTTACAAAGTAACACTCGGATTATAAAAATTAATGGAAATCCAGTGTAAAATAAGAAATTATGAATGTCTAATACCTTAAAACATAAGAAAATAAATTAAATCAGCTAAAGAAAGAATGTTTTGCTACAAAACAAAACATAATATCAAAAGATTTTTTAAATTATTTTCAGACATTTTAGAATTGTTACAGTTAAAAGCGTCGAGAATTTACACAAATGAAAATCTGCAACGAACCGTATGCATAAAACCGTAAAAATAGAGAGTTGGTATTTAGCAGTGCCATGGTGTTTCGTTGAACAACAATTAAACAATAACATTTGAAAAAACTTTGTAAATCCTTTTTCGTTCTCTAGTAAAAAGAATTCCTTTTTCGTCTGATTTAATTTTTTTTTCTTTTTTTTTTCCAAACATTTTAGACATATTCGATCGTATTATTAATGGCACGTTGCTGCTCGAAAACAAAAACGCGTAGCAGCTCACCCGTCTTGATTTCGTTCAGAACGCTGGCCGATAATGCAACTGTTTGAATTTCTCTCCGACAATGAAGAATCCCGTGCCCCTATTCGTCGACTTAAATGCTGAATAATTTGAAAACTATACTTGCCTCATTATTTTCTCAAAGGAAAAATGTTCATAGAATTGACCAAAGAATCGACTGTTTACGGGTGGGGCGCCAATGAAGGATCACACTGTATATCGCATCATTAGTTGAACGTTTATCTGCATGCGAGGACTTGGCATGATGTCCTCTAAACACAATATTTCAACATGAAGAAGACTAGAATAGGAACAGAAAGTCACGGACGATAATCATAACGTTACATTCACCGGTTAGCAAAGAATTGACTGCATTTCAAATCATATTCCTTCTCCCAGAGACGCTAAGGCACGCTCTAGCCGAAATAGAGTCGGCCTGGTACAGCCCAGCGATCAAAATCACGTTTACACCGAACAACTAACCTGTCATCGATTAATTAAAAAATTAATCAACTAACCATTATTAGTAGAAGACCCCATATTTTCCTTCTTAAGTTTTCTTCTGTAACCGAAGCCCTAACAATGTTAAATGCTGAACTGTGCGAATTGTTAAATTAGGATGGCGCCGTAAAAACCCATACTAGTGACGACCCGGTCTACTTTGAACAAATGGAGTGTCTCTTTTCAAGTCGGTCAAATAAGATTGAACACTATCTAACAAGTGAGTCTTCGTTACTGGAAAATCACGTTCAGCTCGGTATAAAATGCAATTTTTAATGATTTGTTCTGCATGATCTGACAAAGTAGTTAGTGGTCCGGATTTAGAAGAATCAGGTTTTTTATTTTTTCGAAATATGGTAACAGGAGGTACTTCGAAAGTATCCGCTGCCTTACGGAGAAAAGCACCAGCATATTTTTCAATCAGCGTCTATCAAAATCGTCTTCGGACAACTCTTGGACCAAATGGAGTTTGTATGGATGCCATTTATCCAATTTCAGAATTTTACTGACAGATGCATGACCGATTTCGTGTTCTTGTGCAACGCGATTGATGGAAATATGGGGATCTTCAACGAAAGACTGTAAAACATCTAATGCCTTATCATTATTTGTTGCTGTTTTAGGTCTACTAGATTTTGGGCGGCTTTTAACGCTACCAATGGCCTCGAAACGTTTAATAGTACGGATTACAGTACTTTTGGAGATCCTATTATTTTCATTCCGAAAATTTTCATGAAATAATTGCGTTACTGTTTTATACCCTCTTTGTTGATCTCCCCATCCTCGCATCATTAACAGTGTTATTCGATCTCTTTCAGAAAGCTCCGCCATTCTTAATTAGAGCGAAGAAGAATTAATCAGGTAAGTGATAGGAAATTGATCTAGATAATTAAGTGGAGAAAAATACTAATTATTAAGTGTTGGTCCAACTATCGATTTGTTTGTTTTAACCAGCACTAGCAAAAAGCTCGTTGAGCAACTGAAAATCTAATAGATCAATTAATAATATTTACGAAAAATTTCTGGGCTATTGGAAACAAAATGAAGATGTTTGGGATAATCAATTGAAGCGCAATAGTTTCTTTTGTTACAGAAAAAATTTTTGAGGCTGTTCGTTTTCGTCCACGAGGTGACTGCTGCTCGCTAAGAAGAAGACAGCACTGCATCAAAGTTTCAAATCAGTGATCCGTATTGTTTGCTCAAGAGCTCGTACATTGGTGCCTGCGAGAGTGAGAGAATAAAGATTGGCCAACGCTTTCGGTCAGATTCCCGCTAACGCCTTCGGAAATCAAGCATTCGAGCAGCTTCTCGCGATTACGTTCGGGCAGTTTTTCGCCAGAGCCTATTAGCATAATTGCTTGAAGCCGTGCAATACTTTGCTATTGGACATTTTTCGAAAATGCATTCTTACTGAAAATATTAGGGGGATCCGATTAATGTATTTTCTTTAAACCAATTAATTGGTCTCATTATTCCGTGCACAAAAGTATTAAGGTTATGATTACCGAAAACTAAATAATATTTTACAAGATATTCTACATTTTGTGTCAAAAAATTGTTAACTTCAAACCTTTATAACTCAAAAAGTACTTAATAAAAAAATATTTTATTATAGTGTTTTGGAAAGCTCTCGAGATAAGCTATAATAATATGCAATAAAATGTAGGGGGTTCTATTTTAAAAAATAAGATTGACCTTGAAATGACCTTGAAGGACATGGTCAAGGTCAAATTCAAGGTCATCATCTTACTCCCCGCTTCAAACCATACAACTTTGCTATTGGACATTTTCTCCTAAGTGCATTCCAACTAAAGATATTAGGGGAGTCCGATACTTTTCGATGACTCTGTATATATATATATATATATATATATATATATATATATATATATATATATATATATATATATATATATATATATATATATGTTTTGTGGTAATTTTGCGGACTTTTTTTTAAACAGATCGGTCATTTTGCGGACTTTTTGTCATTTCGCGGACCGTCCGCGAAAAGAAAGTATTTTTCTGGTCATTTCGAGGACTTTTTTTTTATACATGATGGGCATTATGCGGACCCTATGTTTTTGCTATAGGGAACATAATTACGCACCAAACTTTAGGCACAACTAGGTCTAGGCGAGGTTTGGTAGGGTTGGGTTAGGATAGTTTTTAGCGGGGGGTCTGGGGGGCAGAGCCCCCCAGCGCACGCAGCCTAGTTAAGCTTGATAAGACCCAAATAGACCAAATTTAATTTTTCCCGAAGTCCGCAAAATGACCGATACATAGACGAGTTATATATAAAAAAATCGGGTCCGCGAAATGACCACATTACGTGTTTATATATATATATATATATATCGTTTTTTTTGGGGATTAATATTACCGTCGCTAGTATTTAATAGCATTATTCGAAAAAGTGTTTCATAATAAGGTCATTTACCTTAAGCGATGATGATCATCAAATAGAGTACTGCGATTTAGGGTTTTCTGAAGTTTTATGAGTAATAGAAATCTTGTTCATTTTATAACGTGGTCTTTTCTATCAGTCTGAAAAATAACAATTTACGACAGGTCCAGGTACCTCCCACTTGCAAGCAGGCGCTCTAGCACTATGCCACCTGCTTCTATCTATCTTTTACTTCCCAAACTGATTTTATTGCCTCGAACAGAAACTCTTAATTGCCACGCTATTTCCCTTGTAAGCAGACGAACGTCACGTTACAAATCGCCCCCCCCCCTCCGCCGCATAGCTTGCAACTCTGGGACAAATACATTCAAATTCTACCGCGGGACCTTGCGGACATCTACAATTACAACCTGTCGACACGGTCGACACCGTCGCTAAATTTCCTTCTTTTCCATCTGGCCATGAGTTAGAGAAAATCTTGGATGTCTCTCAATATGTCTGATGCACGCCGATAACGTACTTTCAAGCAAATTTACCGCACCTCTGTCTCCCTTTAGGAAAGTTCATTTTTCAATTATTTTCTGGTCTTTTCCCACCGAACTTTTTTCCGCGCTCCTGTGGCGCCATCTGGGCATCAATCCTGAATCAGGTACCGAACCTACCCCGTCTTCGGATACTATTCTCGAACTGGTGCAGTGGTCTTCAGAACCGGCTCTTCCTGCGACACAGCACATCCCCGAAAAAAAAAAAAAAAAAAAAACAACACAACACATACATTCTGAAAGCCGAAATTTACCTATTTTTAAAAAATCGAATTTTCATTTTTTCAGTTCGTTTTGTTGGGCGCCATTTATAACGTGGACTTTTCTATCAGTCTCAAAAATAAAAAATTACGACAGGTCCGGTTGCGGGATCGAGAATCGATTCCAGGACCTCCCACTTGCAGGCAAGCGCTCTACTACTGAACCTTTATCTATCATTTAGACTTCCCAGACTGATTTTATTGCCCCGAACTGAAACTCTTAATTGCCACGCTATTTTCCTTGTAAGCGGCCGAACGCCGCGTTACAACATTGGTTTTTATGTATGGTCTCTGCTGATTGTGCAAAAATACTTCTGTAGGTATGGAAATTTGTTACTTACATGACTTTTTCACTGTAATTTATATTCTTCTATGTATTCTTTAAGTTTGAGAAATTGTTGAAAATTCTTAAAAAAAAACTAACCTTGTCATGATTTTGACATAACTGGGTTTTAATGTTCATATAGTTCTGTCAAATCAGAAAATCAACAGATGCGTTTCGTATTTGTCATTTGGTCTCATAATGCAATATATTTTTAAAATATGTTCATTTGATTTAGGAAAATGCAGGGATTAATATGAAATTTAGTGATTTCTAGCCTAACTGCACGTCTTGATGCAGTTATGCGATTAGGTCGCAAATTTAAATATGTAACCATCTTCACATATTTTAGGTATAGAGATCTCATTTTTTTTAAAACTTGTAATATAATATTTTTATTTTAAATAAATAAACATGTTGATATTTATCAACGTCAATTGTTTTTTTCAATCTAAATGCAGTTGTTCGATTCTGCAGGTCTTACGTTGTCAAAAATGCGATTATGTTTGGCAATATTTTCTACATAAATAACCGTTTAAATGATTTGATTGCAATCAAAGTTTGAAAAGCATTACTAATTGTACAAAAATCCGGTGTTACACGATTTTTTGCCTTTTTAATTGATCTCAAAGTTAGGTATCAAAAGAAAATTTATTTAATTCGAGGCGTATGTTTCGAAGAGATTTATTAATAGTGCCGCATACTTGTGGTCAGTTCAATGGTCTGACTGCCTCTGATTGGATTTGAAATCATTACAATAATATAGGACGTTATACAATAAAAGTTTTCGCGAAATAATACAAATTAATCCTAATTTCCAAGAACCTTTCAATACAAATAAATATTGTCAATTTATCACATATAATTTGAAAATAGCAAAATTACAAATACGCAACATAAATTTTTTGTTTAAAAAGAATCAACATATCGCCCACCTTGATAGGCCATGCTATCAACATTCTATTCAAAGAAACACACGATAGTATATTACACACAAAATGTCTTTCCTTTACCCTTGAATTTTTGGTGGAGACGAGAGGGATGTGCACAAATAAAATTACCTGGTAGCACTGTTAATATTTTATTTTATTTCAACGACACTATACGAGTGTAAAATAGTCCCGTTTCGCTCGCGCTTGCCCGACTTTTCGCCTTTTCGAGTGTTCGGCGGTTACTAACTTTGGGTTTACAGCGTTTAATAATTAAACTTGTCAAAATTACAAATACCCGTATCGGCGAGACACGCGATCGCAGTGTGTATATCTATATAAATGTAAATACCATGACGAAACTCCGAATAGAAATTCAAACATGAAGCTTAAAATAAAATAAATCTTTTCATAACTCCCACCTTGATAAAATGTCTTATCAACACACGCAAATATATACGCCTAAAACTAGAGAATACAGTAGTGTTTTCAAATGATGAACATCAGAATATATCACTATAATAAAGACATACAGAAATCGAAATTTATACAATATCAAATATCTACACTTTTTCTTCTTGTGTTCTCTTCATTCTTGTTCGTGAATAGGAAGTGGGCTCAACTTGACGATTGCACGTTTAAAATCGCCCTTGGCTGTATGGACTGTTGCTATGGTCGGGACACCATCTTTTCCCTAATGCAACTGCAAGATTCGTCCCATTTTCCAACAGAGGGGAGCAGCTTTGTGCTCGTGAATACGAAACAATGTTCCCATCTTTAGAGGTGATTCCCCTTTGGTCTTCCATTTATATCGCTTTTGAAATTCCGAAACGTACTTCTTGGACTCCCTGGACCACAATTGTTGCAGCAACTGCTGCCTTCTCTGGTATCGAGAGAGTCTATTCAATGGAACATGAGTGACTCTTGGATCCGGATTATTGCTTAAAGGTTCTCCTATAAGGAAATAGGATGGGGTAAACGGTTGCAGGTCATGATGATCATTACACATGGAATTGATGGGTCGAGAGTTCAAATATCCTTCAACTTGGACTAAAATAGCATAAAAATCTTCGTAATTTACTTGAGAGTTGAATGAAATCTTTTTAATGGGACTTAACTGATTTCACGTCCGATTCCCAGAGTCCGCCAAAATGCGGTGATCTAGAAGGTATGAAATGCCAAGTAATGTCTTGACTACTCGCAGCATCGATGATTTTAATTTGATTTTTGTTTAGAAGTTGTGAAAGCTCGACTAACTCACGATTGACACCAATGAAATTTTTGCCGTTGTCTGAACAGATATGCGTTGGTTTACCACGGCGCGAGGAGAAACGCCTTAATGCCGCTATAAAAGCTCGGTAGTCAAATCGCCGACTAACTCTAAGTGGATAGCTTTCGTTGCAAAGCAAACAAATAAACAAACGTATGCTTTTATTGATTTTGCACCTCGCGTTTTTCGATCCATGATTATAAATGGGCCAACATAATCAATGCCACAAGATGAAAAAACGCGAGAAGGAGTCAAACGAGCCGCAGGAAGGTCGCCAGAAGAAAGCAATTTTGGATTGACCTTGAAACACCTGACGCATTTTCGAATGATTTTCCTCGTTTGGCTTTTTCCCATTACAGGCCAATAACTGCCGCGAAGCGCTGCTAAGACAGCCTGTAGACCAGCGTGCATCAAACGCTCCTGTTCGTGTTCAATTATCATGGTCGTTAGCGCATGATTTTTTTGGCAACAATATGGGGTGTTTTCTATTATAGCCGTAATTGGAATGTCGAAGCCTACCGCCGACCCTGAGAAGATTGCTCTCATCAAGAAAAGAAGAGAGCGAAAGTATGCGTAATAATCCGTTTTCCAATTGTGCGATTTCGCGCGAAAACGATTCTTTCTGTACTAATCTTGTGAGAACTGTGACGCTTGCAACGATTTCCTCAACCCTGAGAGGACCATGTACACGATTTTCTTTAGAAATCCTCAAATTTTTAACAAAACGTAAAACATATGCTGCTACCCGGCGAAGTGTTATAAAAGTTTTATATAAGTCGTCATAAGAGGGACCGTTTTTTTCTCGCAAACAATCTCATCTGAAGACGTATCGTTTACCTCGTTGATTGGCCAGTCCTTTTCTGGGTGAGCTAACCAACAGGGCCCGTTCCACCAGAACACAGATTTTTTCAAAGCTGAGGGGCCAAGACCACGGGAAAGCGGATCAGCTGGGTTTTCGACACATGATGCCAATTTTCAAGAACAATTTGGGAGAACGGACCTATAAGAAGTAGAATATTAGTAATAATTAGGTAATTTTGCCCTAGTTTAGACTTTCTGACCTGGTGGATCCCTTTGTTAAAAAAAACTTGTGAACAGTTTCCAACGGAAATGTACAGGTTCATACACGGAGAAAAATTTCTAATGTTTATAACCGTAGTTCACCTTTGCCCGGAAACACTCAGGCTCTCACTTCGAGATTCGTTTGTTGTCATACTCTTTTGCCGCGACAACAGATTGTCACCGTATTGTACCGTGGACGCATATTGTATTTCCACAAGACCGACCGGATTTCACGGCATACCCATAAATAATTTATTTACATAAACACATACATGAAATCACAAACACGCGCTCGTTCACCCCTTACAACCTAAGATACGCACCTAATATACATATACAACTATTCGACGCCATATGATAAACACAGATCAGTATTTTCGCGCTCGCATGCATTACTTGTGGTGCTATGGAACATGCTTTCTTATATGCGTACCTGCTTATGCTCTAATCACTTGCGAGAAAGTTTGAGTATGTTACAATATGCAATGCGTGTGTTAAATACGGCACTTAGGTACCACCCCTCGGTGGGAGCTCGAAACTGGTCGAAACGGCATCACTGGATCGCAGCAAAGCCTTTACTTTCAAGTTCACAATAGGGAATTTAGCAAAGGCATATTCATTTTAAATCGGAACCTAATTTCTCATTTCAAAACCACTGGACTTTTAAGGCAGAACACATGTTCATATTTGGTAAATTATGTACTAAAATTTAACCTATTCATTAAAAACCTTCAGGGCAATTTTGTAAGTCCAAATTTGGTTAATTTTACTTACAGAATATACCTCAAATACTTTTTTACTATGAGGACATTTTTGAAGTCATTATTTGGTTAAATTAATCCATCAAATAGACTTCAAATACATTTTGAATTAGAAGACATATTTTAGTTTGTAATTCGGTTATTTTTACTAAAATAGGGCATTTCAACCATGGGTCTAGGGTCAGAATTCCTTACTTTGCTGCTTGGGTGACCAATTAAGACATTTCTCTCTCGTAGTCGAAAAAAGGGAAACGTGCAAGGTCATATTGACTTAAAAGTGGGCATGATATCGACTTATAAGTTTATTCGACTTTGAAGTCATATTTTTGGTCCAGATTTTGTAATTTCGACCAAATGAATAACTTTGAAGCCGTAGGACTTTAAAGGCATTTCTTAGGTTATATTTAGGTGATTTTCGACCTGCGTTAGGCTTTGAAAGTTTATTCGACTTACAGGACAATTTTTTGGTCGAAAAGTGGTAAATTATAATTGATTAGGGCATTCTGACTTTGGCTTGGTCGAAATGACTTCTTTTGTTGCTTGGGTAGGGCTTTTGATTATTGGGTGCATCCTAATATTAAATTGGTGACTTCGGTTGCTCGTTTTTTACGGTGTTTAGAAATTCTTCATTATTAGACGACCATTTTCGCAATTAAAAACCACCATTTTTAAGAATTCGAGATGTTTCGCGATTTTTAAATAACAGCTGGTTAATATCATCGGCTCCCGATAACTAATCATCGACGTAAAAATCCTCGATGATTATTTTTCGGATCGGTAATAATGGGATTTCTACTACTTCCTCAGCCAAAGTTCGAAGACCACGAATGGAGCCATCTCATATATAACCGTATTAAGTACATACGTTTCTAATGTCGAAATTACAAATACCCGTATTGGCGAATCACGTGATCGCAGTATCTATATAAATGTAACTATCCTAACGAAACTCAGAATAGAAATTCAAACATAAAATAAATCTTTTCACACATAATCATAAAAAATGGTTCAGTCTAGTTTATTTACAACATAAACGTTTAAATATCGTTAGTTTTCAGATGATATAGGATCATCTTGGTTTGTGCAAGTGGGCATAATTTGACTATAGCACGCTTAACTAATCCGACGAAAGTCTGAATGGTAGCTACTATTGCCACGTTATCCTTTCCTTCGTGCAATTGAACAATATGGCCCACCTTCCAATGTACAGGAGCTGTATTTTCATCTTTAAGAATTACCAATGTTCCAACTTTAAATAATGATCCCTTATTCACTTTCCATTTAGATCTTTCTTGTAACTGAGATACGTATCGTTGAGCCGATTTTGCCCAAAATTCTTGGAATAATTTTTGTAGTCTTTAATATCTTGACAATCTATTTTCTTTAATATGCATGACGTTTGGGTCAGGAACACTGCTCAGGGATTCACTGATAAGGAAGTGAACTGGAGTTAAAGGTTGGAAATCATTAGGGTCATCTGACATTGCGTTAACCCGTTAACGTCAAAATTGCACATTCCGCGTGGTACGACTTTCGTCGCTTGTATCATTCCAAAATAATTAAAGTATTAATTTGTAAAGTAACCTACCGACTATTTTGAAGGGTGTTCTTTCGAATGGCGCGGTCAAAATTTGCAAAAAATTAATGTTTACACTAAATAACGCCAAAAATATCTGAAAAAACATCAATTTTTTGAAGTATTTTTTTTTTAAATTTGAAATTTATATGGGAGAACGGACGATAGGCGAGTGGAAAAATGTATAAAAAGTGCATAAAATGTCTGTACTGAAGAGATATGGCAATAGACTTGGTTTATTTCGTCGTAGAAAATCTAAAATGGCGGCTTTTTTGAAGATAGATTTCGGAGTTTTCGAAGTTTTCGGAGATCGGAATTTAAAGGAATTCCTTCACGTTTTCGAACAATTAAAATTTTTTTTATATGTTTTTGGGGTCGCTGATTACGAATCCGAGCTCAAAATTTTGAAATTCAAAATGGCGGATCTAATATGGCGGACCAAAAATGCTAAACAGTCCCGATTTGGATGAATCTCGGTATTCGAGGGTTTCTGGAATCGTTGATTACGAATCCGAGCTTAAAATTCTGAAATTAAAAATGGCAGATCCAATATGGCGGACAAATTGGTGCGAAATAGCCTCGATATGTATGAATCATAGTATTTAGGGGCTTCTGTGATCGCTGCTTGTGAAACAGATCGTAAAATATTGACATTCAAAATGCTGGATCTAATATGTAAGGCTAAAAATCTTAAAACAACTTGATTTGAGTGAAACTAGGTAATAACGGAACTTCAATAATATTTTTACATCGTTCTCGTCCAAAATAACGCATCACATGTATTCATTTATTTTTTGTAATAAAAAGAATTAGTGAAAATACCTTTAGCCGTTTATTTTACGTTAGAAACGTCATCCCATTCTCACAGCGAGCAGGTAGGTATCTATTGGCAATCTTTTTTTTGCTTTTTGATTTTTAAAATTTTTGTTTTTGCTTTTCATCAATCGAGAAAGCAATAGAAAATACGCCAAATCGCAGGATGTTTCCTTTTTCGGTTAAAAATGTGATCATTTTCCAATTTTTGTTTGAACATTGTCATAATCTTGAAACACTTTATTATATGATAGTATTGGAAAAAGTAGATAATCTTTTTCAATGATATCCGTATCATAGTTGTTTGAACTATATAATTAAGAGATTCACCAGAATTGCATATATCAGTTACGTCAGATTTTTCTGGATCGAGGATAAAAAATGCTCCGATATGATCGTCATACTCACGTGCCTCCGCAATACTTACATTGGAAGTAATATTACGTTTTCTTTTAGGCATTCTGAGAAGTACTAAAATGTTTTTGAAACGCGTTCTGTCAAATCAGAAAATCAGAAACGGGTCGTTTGAAAACGAGCCGCGTGAAGGCGCTGCGCAGAGAGAACATAGCAGAGGAGGATATGCCCGTTTCTCGCAAGCGAAGTTGTGCACAAGGAATTAGATATGTAGAATCTTTTTTCACAAGTTCACTCTTGATTTTCGAATAGATTTCGAAAGAAAATATTAGATACATACTTTTTTCTTTTACACGTTTCAAAAACATTTTAATTCTTCTCAGAATGCCCAAAAGAAAACGTAATACTACTCCTAATATAAATATTGCTGAGGCACGTGAGTATGATGATCATTTCGAAGCAGTTTTTACACTCGATCCAGACAAATCGGATATGTCTGATATATGTAATTCTGATGAATCTTTTAATAATAGTTCAAGTGACGATGATAGGGATATCATTGAAGAAGATGATCTACTTTGTCCAATACTATCATACAATAAAGTGTTTCAAGATTATGACAATGTTAAAAAAAATTGGAAAATGATCACATATATATGATCACATAATAATTGGATCGACGGAGAACAAGTATATAATGAAGACTATAATAACGATATTTTACTTACCGAAAAAGAGAAACAAATGTTATTATCAAGTTGACATATAGTATTATCATAGTACTGACATTTTTGAATTTTTTCTAATTCTAATTTGAAAAATTATATCATTGAATGTACAAGAAAAAAATGGATACGAACTTTCACTTGAAAAATTGGAAGTATTTCTTGGTATAATTATATTTTCAACCTTTAACAGAAGACCCAGTCAGGGAGATTTTTGGCCAGTTGACCCTTTCCTGCGAGCTCAACCTGTTGCTTCAGCTATGGGTCGGGTCCAATTTGAAATCAGAAAATCCCACTTGAAATATTGTAAGCCTGATTATATCGATTTAGACGATATAGCATGGCGACACGGTGGGCAGGAAGGAGCTACAGGTTGCATAAAACTGTCAACAAAAAGTACAAATATAGGTTTGTTCGTTGATGATTACAGGTGAAGAATCCGTTTGAAATGAAATCTTAGCTGCTCCTATTCAAAAGATATCCACGTTTTATCTATTCCTGATAAATCAAATTTTTACAAAAAATTGCATGTTTCTCAATCATTGGAACATATGCCTTAAAAACAAATATTTTATATTTTATTTTGTAAACAATCTATGAATGTACATACGCATGCACACACACACACACGCGCGCGCACGCACATATAGGTTCTATAGTTTCTCAATCATTAAAAATATTGTACGTCATCATTCGAAAAATTATGTGCGTGGGTAAACGCACGAGCAGATTTCTATATTATAAATAACAAATAAATAACATATAAATTTCAATAAGTTTTTAGCCGCCCGGTTTGAAACGTTTCCAAGGTGCACCACGTAGAGGTAACTTATTTTGCACCTCTTATTTTTTCTTTATTTTTACTTTTTTTCATTTTTTTCTTTTTTTTCTTTTTTTCCTTTTTTTTTCTTTTTTTTTCTTTTTTTGTATTTATTTTTTTCCGTTTTTGTTGTTTTTTATTTTTCCATATAATCAAACAATGAGGCATTTAAATGGTATAACATTTTATTAAATATTAAATATTTAAATTTATATATGCTGAGACGAAAATGTCGTTACAGCTTTCTTTAATTGCTTGACATAAGTTGGTTCTTCGATCATATTTATTTTAAATCTATCCCAGAATTTATTGAATTCTCTGTGAACCGACTCTCCGGCCTGCTCGGACCCTTCTCCTAAACCATCGTTATTTAAAAATGTAATGGCTTGCTTCAAATGTTCTAAAATAATATGGATTGTGGGGGTTTGAGAAATGCCAGTACTTTTTAAAGCTTCACTTAGTTCACTTATGTTTTTATCAAAACTACTAAGATCCGCTTCTTTTGCAGAGAAGCAGGTATTAACATTTTGTTCATCGCTTTAAAAGAGGCAATATAAGGTTGTAATCGAAATGGCCCTACATTCTCATAAATTTCAGGATCCTGTAATTTATCCGCTTCTTGAAGAAGTTTCCGGCAATGATTGCCTTCAAAAATATCTCCTTGATAAGTTTTATGGCATACACCTAATTTACTTGGCCACAACAAAGCTTTTTTCTTTCCGATACCATCGATTTTAACTATACCATTCCAAAAAAGATGGTTAACAAACCCTTGTAAAAGATGTAGTTCCGGTGGAACACACTTCTGAAGCACGTACGTGTTATCATCTTCATCATTATCTTCTCCAATAAAAAGAGGATGATGAATTGTGCTATGACATTCTTTAGCATTTTTGTTATCATTGCCCATACGTTCAAATTGTAAATAGTCTTCTTTCAAGTGTTTGTAGCTTTTTAAATGAAGATTATCTTCATCAACAGTCGGATCATCATTAGCAATCAATTTATCAAATCTCTCCAATTCACTTAATGTAACAAAGCAATATGGGCAAGGGTAAGTTGCCGTCGCCGTCTGCTGTCCATTCGTAATTAAAACAAGTTTTAAGTCTGAAAGAAATTTAAACGGGATCTCATTCAGTTTAGTTAATTGAACTAAGGTTTTGAAATTTGCATATGTCTCTTTAATCCTGGGGACTATGCACAACAAAATCAACCTGTAGACACTAGTGAGTTTGCGCTCATTTGCAATACTTCCACCGGTAGAATAGTATGAAACATTCCTACTTTTATATATTCCTGAAACATTTTCTTCTTTTTCGTCTTCTTGGATAGAAATTGAAATGGAAATTTTGAAGAAATCTTGTCCTCCGTCTGCTAATAATTTTATTTTTGTTTCTTCTATATGCTCAATGTTTCGTTTCTGAATAACAAAATCTAGAAGTTCTGATGCATTGGCATACACAACTGGCCTTTTTTTAATTCCTTCCTTGGATGTTTCAAATTCACAAAGACCTTCCTTATAAATCTTTTCCATCATACTTGATTTGTCATACATATGTTGATTATAATTTGTAGGGACTGAATTTCTTCTAGCTGAACTACGAATGAAGTTGACTAATTTCTTCATATAATTAGTAGACGATGCAGTAATGGCTTGAAAATTGTCTAACTTTTGAGCAGAGAAGATTGCTTTTTTCGTTTTTTTGACATTTACAGCTATGCGATACTTAGAACCCATCGTATTCAAGAGGAGCTCATTTTCTGATTCTTTATTACTCGAAAGTTTTCTTTTCAAAATAGTAGATACAATTTGGTTCTGTTGTTTTTCGGGTCATTTCTCCACTATATTCAACACATTATCGCGTGCATTAGAGGAAGAAGGGCTTTTGCAAGAATGTGCAATGCCTTTGCCTATTTTTTGAAAGCAACTGCTACAAATTTCATTGGAAGATCGTGCTTTAGTTTCATTTTCTTCAGTTAAAGAAAGTGATACATTTTGCATAGTACCATCAAGGCCCTTACTTGTATCAATTTTTGTGGAGAAATGTCGAACGTTACTTCTACCTGTTTTTGTTTTCGAATGGCTAGTAAGTCGCGATGTTAGAGAAATGTAACAATTACAAATCATTGTTCTTGTTTCTTTTGCCAAATTAAGATCTTCGTAATTGGGCATAGTTGGACAAGGTCGTTTGAAAATTTGTTTTTCATATTCATTAATGGTTAGTCGACAAGAGCTACACACACTTTTTGGGAATTTCTCATTAGAAATATCAAACTGATCATTAATATGTTCTCGGATTACTTTAATATGTTTTTCAGATAATAAGAAATATTGAGAATGTTTATTTTTAAAAATAATTTTTTCCCACAAGTAGCGCATATTTTCATCCGATTTTTCTTCATGGTTGAGTTTATGTTTTGGATGTGAAATGGACATTATTTTTCGATAGAAAAACTGCTCTTTTACTTTTTAAAATAAACACTTTTTACGTAAAAAAGCAGAAAATAATCAATGATATATATATATTAATACATGTAAATCACGAGGAAATACAAAAAAAAAATCCCAAGAAATTTTTATATTTAGCTTTCAGAGTTCGTCAAACCAAATATGCAATATTTTATCTCAACTCCTAATAAAGTAAAACGATCCTCATCTTTATAATGTGAACGAAATATACAGAGGAACCGCGCTACGAGAGTTAAGGCGAAACCGTACGTGTATACGTCGCGCACTATTTAATTTTACCTACAGTTAAAAAAAAAAGCCGACGATCAAGATTCGAAGTATAATATTTAAAAATGGTAAGTTTCCCCAATTTTCATATTTATATCTTGAAATATCTGTATAAAATATTCGTTCTTGAAGCATAAATATATTCCAATGACCGAGAAACATGAATTTTATTTGTGTAAAAATTGGATTTATCAGGAATACATAAAACGCGGATATCTTTTGAATAGGAGCAGCTACGATTTCATTTCGAACGGATTTTTCACCTGTAATCATCAACGAATAACCCCATATTTGTACTTTTTGTCGACAGTTTTATGCAACCTGTAGTTCCTTCCTGCCCACCGTGGCGAGTAAGGAACATCATGCGATTTGGCGTATTTTCTACTGCACTCTCGATTGATGAAATGATGCTGACATTTTTTGGAAAAATTAAGTTCAAGCAGTTTATCAAATCTAAACCTATTCGATTCGGGATAAAAATGTGGGCATTATGTAGTGCAAATGGATTCCTATTTCATTTCGATGTTTATTGTGGAAAATTTTCTAAAAATACCGAGTACTTATCTAATTGTTCACAAGGCAGTAGAGTTGTTATTCAGGTGCTAAACAAAATGTTGATGAAAATACCACATCGTAAACTTTTGAAATATCATGTGTATTTTGACAATCTATTTGCCAGCCCTGATTTAATCGTACACTTAAAAAAACTCGGTTTACGAGCAACTGGCACTTTGAGGAAAGATCGGATCAAAGAGTCCAATAACATTGAAAAAAATGCCTGTCGAGGAACATTTGGAGTCAAAAATGACACAAATAGTGGCATCAATTTTATGACTGTTATGGACTCTAAACCCGTGTCAATCATTTCATCTGCTGCTGGAGTCACACTATTGTTGCCAGTAAAGCGTTATAATAAAGAAAAAGGAGAGAAAACTGATTTAGCATATCCCCGTGCCTTTACAATTTATAACAAATTCATGGGAGGAGTTGACTTACACGACCAGCATTGCAATAAAATTTTACCAATGATAAGGTCAAAAAAATGAACATGGGTCGTGTTTGTACGAATTATACAAGCTTCAATTATAAACGCGAATGTGTTGTATAATTCTGCTAGCCCCCCAAAAAGAGTTGGAATAAGAGAGTTTGCACTGAATATTTCCAGATCCTACCGTGAAAAGGCAAAAAAAAAATCACATTTGTTTGCGCGAAATGCCTGAAAGATTTGCACACATAATTTTATAGATATGAACAAAAAAGTTTACAAAAATAAAATAAATCTAAAAACAATAAAAACAGAGAAAATGCAAAAAAAAAATTTAAAGCAAGGAAAACAAAAAAAAATAAATAAAAAGCAAAAAAGTATATGAAAAAATAAATAAAACAGCAAAAATTTAAAAAAAAATGAAAAAGCAAAAAAGGTTAAAAGGGAGTGAGAAAACCGCCGGACTAACTCTTCTAACGGAGCATCATATTAAAGTGGAGGGAGTAACACCGATTAAGCATCGACCACGTCGTATGTCCTCCATAATGCTGCAAAAAGCACTACAGGAGGTAAGAGAGTTAGCGGAGAAAGGGGCTATCGGAAGATCCTCGAGTGATTGGAGTAGCGCGCCGGTGACAGTGAAGAAAAGCGATGGGTCGATCCGGATGTGTATCGATTATCGGGATCTGAATGCAGTCACCCGAAAAGATGCATATCCGATTCCGAACATGGATTCGATTTTGGACAAACTGCGACGGGCTCGATATTTGTCAAAGATCGACCTAAAGCAGGCATACTACCAAATTCCTATGGATTCGGAAAGCCGGAAGTATACAGCTTTTGCGGTTCCAGGGTCGGGCCTGTGGCAATTCGTCCGGATGCCGTTTGGGTTGACGAATGCTCGGATGACGTTTCAACGCCTGGTTGACGCCCTGTTCGGACCGGAATTCGAACTACATTTTCGGATATCTGGATGATATCATCATTGCGACAGAGGATTTTGAGGAACATTTGCGGTGGATGGACGTATGTTGCGGAAGTTAGTCTAGGCGGGACTACAAATTAACGAGGAGAAGTGTGAGTTCGGGTGTTCGCGAGTTACCTATTTGGGTTTTGTGTTAGACAGTAAGGGGTTGCGACCAGATGTTGAGAAGTTAAAACCTATTGTAGAGTATCCCGCTCCTCTAACGGTGAAACAATTACGTCGATTTTTGGGAATGGTAGGATGGTACTCTCGGTTCCTAGAGAAAGACGCTGAGACCAAAGTACCTCTTCTAAAATTGTTGCGAAAGGGGCATGCATGGAGTTGGGGAGATGAACAAGAGGAAGCGTTTCAGGTGTTAAAGAAACAGTTGATATCCGCCCCTGTGTTAGCTTAAGCCACTGCATTCAGCCGATGGGAAAGCGGTAGCGAGAGCTCTAGAGAAGTTCATTGTGTTTCGGTGGGAGACTCCAGAATTCCTTCTCACCGATAATGGAAAGGAATTTGATATTAAAACCGCGCAGGCCGTCCTAGATGAGTTCGGGATACGGCATGTCACCACGCCACCTTATCATCCTCAAGCAAATACAGTGGAAAGGAGTAACAGAGTTCTTAAGACCAAGATAGCGACTTACGTGAAGCAGGATCATAGGGATTGGGATAAGCACCTGCAGGCGTTTAGGCATGCCGTAAATACGGC
This sequence comes from Trichopria drosophilae, assembly GCA_030407085.1. Taxonomy (NCBI): domain Eukaryota; kingdom Metazoa; phylum Arthropoda; class Insecta; order Hymenoptera; family Diapriidae; genus Trichopria; species Trichopria drosophilae. The sequence continues at coordinate 128,967,570 of CM059582.1, read as the reverse complement.
TACTCAATCCATTACCAAAGTGTCTCCAGCGTTCTTGAATTTTGGACGACACCCACGTCCATTGAAAAGTTTGCGCCGAGCAGTAGAAGGGGTCACGCTGAAATTGCAGTTAGACCCCGAAGTTTGGATAGATAGGGTGAAGAGACTAGATGAGTTGCGAGACTTGGTGAGCAGAAACATAGATAGCGAGCGAGCAAGACAGGACAGAGCGTATAATCGGGGTAAAAGGGTAGCGACATTCCAAGTAGGCGATCAGGTTATGCGACGCACCCATGTCCTTTCGATTGCAGCCCAAAGGTTCTCGGCTAAACTGGCCCCCAAGTATGAGGGACCATTTCGTATAGCCACGGTCCTACCCCTACTGTGTACCGTCTGGAAATGCGAGATAGACGAATTAACAACAAAATTCACGTTTCGGATTTAAAGCGGTATATCCCTCCGCGAGGTAACCATGTTGTTCCGGTGCGGACAAAGTAGCGAGATAGCGACGTAGGAGGGAGAAGAAGTCCGAAAAAGGGGGGGGGGGCAAGAATGAATGTGATTCCCGCGCTGTCCAGAAAGTGTGTCGTCTGTGTCGTCCACTATATAGAAATAATGAATGCATGCGAAGTAAAGAATTTTGTTATAGATGGATCTGACGCTATTAAACGATTCTTGGGCAGATGAGTCGGAGGAAGAATGGGTTATAGAAATGCAGAGAGTGGCTCTGGAAAATCCTGCAGAGGCAGCCCAACAGAGCGAGGCTGCCGTATAAGAATTAGCGACTATATTGGAAGAGATAGCGACGCGAAGTGAGCCCGAGGGAGAGATGGCGGAGGCGGTGTACACCGATCCGGCGATTCCGCCGGAGTTGGAGGCAGAGTTAGAGCAGCACAAGAGAGCGGAAGAATTGGAGACGCGACCCGGTGATGTGGCCACGGGAGGGCCTCCCAGGGGAATAGGGCCGGCTGATTTGCCACTAGAGGAGTTGTGGAGGGAGGAGGAGGAGGATCCGGACTCGCCGCCTCGTCGTCGGCCGCGCCGTAGGTCGCGGTATAACCCCCGTCGACATTGGACGGTAGACGATTATGTGGCGGGTCCCGCTCTCCCTTTATCCCCCCCCCCCCCCGGATACTCCCCAGGGTCAAACCCCCACCGAAACTCTGATTAGGTCCGTTGTAGTGCTGCCTCCTGCTTCGGTGGTCCCGCCGATAGCTCCACCTAGGACAGATTGCCGAGAGCCATCATCGGCCAGGGCGTCTCCCAGAAATGAAATCGTGCCGAAAAGAGGGGGGCCATGTTCGGGGGCCTTTGCCCCATTCGCTTTGTCCCGCGGGTGGATCCCCCTAAGTACGTCTGCTTCAACTGCTGGCAAGGGGGGGGGGGCATGTTCGGCGGGATTGTCCACGGGCCCAGAAGGCAAGATATTGCCATAACTGTGGTCGACGGGGCGAATATCTCCGTTCTTGCCCCCGCTGAGCCGTCCCGCACCTTGCGTTCCTTAGGGAATTAAGTGCGAGGACGACACCAGTGGAAGCCGAGGTACCAAGGGATCCTTCGGGACGTCGTGATCGGGAACGCCGCGGAAGTCGACGAAGTCGACAGGCTCGGCCACGCGGGCTCGATGATGGGACTCGGAATAATAGTAGTCGAGAGAGATCCCCTCAACCTCCACGTGACAACAGCCGGTTACGGGAGACCCTCGAGCTGTTGGACCGGATTTGGCATTTGTCCGCAGACACCCAGTCACTGATTGTTCGGTCTGTGTTCGGGGGTACCCCCTCCCGACCACTCACCGAGCTATGGGAGGGTTCCGGATAAATGTGGAATTGGGAGGAAGGAGGGAGAGAGATTAGCGAGACAGTGGGTAGAGCGATAGCGAGAGGAGTAGCGAAAAGGAGGATGTGGCGAGCGACGAGAAAGAAGAAAGAAAATAGCAGAGGACTGGGAGGTGAGTCGTTAATACGAATAATAAACGAAATATCCAAGGGATATTCCGGTTCAGGGGAGAGGATTGTGACGAAGTCACGATATTAATTTGCTGAAATAGAATAATTATATTTGGGCGAGTACAATACGCGCCGAAAGAACTGCAAGTTCTCTCCCGGCAGTGTGAGCGAGAGGCATGCGAGTTGCGCCGGCCCTGGGAGTTGTGAGAGAAGGACGCTCGATCTCTCCTGTCGATCGCCAGTTTGTTATGTCGGCGACATAACAATTTTGTTTAAGAAATTAAATAAAGAAAAAAAATACAACGTTACGACATACTTTTTAAATCAAATTATGTAAATTAAATTAAAATTATTATTTGCTTATACTAATGATATATTACTTTACATTAATATTTGGTATTTCAAAGTATGATATAATTTTGAATGCGAAAAAATTAGGAAAACCCAACGTTATTTTTTTTTAAAAAGAGATGTTTTATATGTAAAAAATATAGATGAATATATGTTTAGTTAATTTAAATATCCGTACATATGATTTTTGAGAAATATCAAATACTGAATTAAAAATTAAACATACAATGAATTTTTGAAATATATATAGACACTAAAAACACATTGAAAATTGTATATCCACGCTACATTATATCGAAAATAGAATTATTAATAAATGATTAAAATAAGAATTTATTTACAAAACACAGAATATCTCAAAAATAATTTATAATTTATGATTTACGTATGTTATCCCTGCATGAAACGGCATTCAATATTTGCAAAAAGGACAGTAATAATTTCATTCTTAAAATTAAATCAGTTATATCACATCAGATAAAAATTTGGCTGGGTATATATCCACGTACGTAACCCTTGCTTCCTGGTCCTCCTGCGGGGGACCGCGCCCATTCCTACACCCTAACCTATCCTAATAGTCAACAACATCAAAAGGTATCCAAAAAATCATTTTTTGAAAGGCTATAACGAGTCGGGATTAAAACGAGACCTTGCTATATCACGCAAAATATGGGAAAACGTACGTGGATATAGACACTCTGTACAAATTTACTGATCTACTTTAAAATATTAACCTATAAATAAAAAAGTAAACGACAATAATAAAAATAGGAGTACTTCTATCTTTATACACGAGTGTTTATAATTACCCGAGTATTAAAGAATTTAAGGAGAGACGATCCCCGTGATTTTGTTTCGGCCTTCAATTGACTAATTTTTTTATTGACAGCATTGTTCAATTCTGCGCCATAAACCTGATGTTTCAGAATTTTCCGAAACGCATTACATTTTTCTTGAATCCTCTGTTTTGAAAATTCACTCGCATAATGTTTTGAAAATGCATCGTACAGATCCTGGTATAACGTAGTCATTATTCTGAAGTGATAAAAAACAAACACCGGCATGCGCTACCTCGCAACTCTCAACCCGTCACAACGTGTATACAGTCGAACCGCGACGAACCGCACAAAGAGTTCATTTCACTCGCTCTCACAACAGCGCCCTCGTCTACTCTCTGTTTTGTTTCGAATCGAACGGTACTTTTTTAGTGGTTCGACTATCGGCGTTCGTAGAAGGTATTACAATGTGACAGCCCCATTATCGGGATAGCAAGGGAACTATTTTCAAAATCGCAATTTTATCGTGATTGCTTAATCAATATATTTAAATAATTAAATGATATGCATTAAATTGCTTGAATATAGAAATAGCTTGAATACTTGACTGAGGAAATTTTTATCATATAATTACGATAAAAAATGTACGGAATAATTCTAAGACAATTTTCAGGAAGTTTTAGGAAATCTTACGTAAGAATTACTTCAGCCCCCCCCCCCCCCGTAAGACCATGTAGAGATTTGCGACCCCCCCCCCTCCAAACCCTTAAGTGATTAAAGAACAGCCCAATATTTCATGAGCAAAGGAATCTTGCTATCCCAACCTCAAAAGTACGGCGATACTGGCAACAATTTCCGTGCGATCAAGAGAACCTATATTTCCATCCCATTTTTTAACCTTAACTTTATTCATAAATCTTAGTACATATGCAACTGTTCGACGTAATTTTATAAATCACGAAAATTTGTTAAACAGATCAAAAGTAGATTCTTTCACGGACGTTAATACAACAGTTATGTGCTCATGAGAAACTTCTTCTTTTAGGGAAACATCTGTATAATTGTTAATAGGCCATTCAGCTTCCGCGTTTTTTAGCCAGGGCGGACCTTCCCACCAGAGGAAACTATTTTTTAGCGCGGTAGGCGTTAAACCTCGAGTGATCAGTCGGCTGGATTGTCAACTCCGGCTACGTGATGCCAATCAGATATTTGCACATTGTTTTGTATTTCGCATACACGGTTCGCCACAAAAGTTTTGAGTTTCGTGGACATGCTTTAATCCAGACCAGTGCAACAGTACTATCAGTCCAAAGATGACAACAATCAAATTTTATTTTTACGATATCCGTCAATTTTTTGACAAGCTGGCTCAATACAAGAGCTTCACATAATCATCATCATCGTCACACATCGAGCCGTGGAATTGATTCAACTTTTAAAGGCGCTACTCGCGTTTTAAAAGCGAATAATCGAACTGTGCAATTTCCAAATTTATCAATATAGCGTAAATAAACACAAGCTCCATAAGCAGACTACGAGGCGTCATAAAAGCCATGCATCTGAATATGTATGACATTTATTGCTAAAACGTATCTCGGAATCTCTATATGATTCAAAGTAGATAAATCTTCTTTCAAGGTTATCCACCGTGTTCTTAAGTTTAGCGGAATTTCTTCATCCTAAGTCAATTTCAATTGCCAAAGCTTTTGAATTATAATTTTGGCAACAACTGTTACTGGGCCTGAAAACCCAGGGGATCCAACATTTGGGCTATAGTATAGTATAGTTTTGTTATTTGATAATTTCTATTTTCTAACATCACAGTAAAAAATAAATTATCATTTTCAGGATTCCATAAAAGACCTAGTGTTTTGTGGTCCTCAACAGAACCCAAAACCAAATTTTGAGTTTCTGTTTCATCCCTCTTTAATAATTTGCAAAATTTCAGTGTTATTTGATATCCATATACTGTCAAAAGATCGTCTACATAAAAAGCTTTCATTAATATTTCGCGAATTGGTAATAATGATCTTTTAACGATATCTTTCGCTAATGATAGGAAACATCGCATAACTAGAAAGGCTGAAGGTGACAGTATTTAGCTCATAAAGGTCCACAGGTAAATTTCTTATTTACGTGTATCTGCCGGTACCTTTTCGTAATATCCGCTGCCATTCCAAATCGATGTTGTCTAACTCGTGCAATAACTGTAAACAAATCATTTTGAATGGTAAGCCCTGATAACAATCGATCATTAAGCGATTTTCCATTGTTTGACTTAGCCGGTACATCAAATACAACTCGAAACTTCGTAGTCAGCGATGACGGTTTTAAAACTGGATGGTGTGTTAAATAATAAGAAGGCGAACAATTATTGTCGACAATATTAGGAATTTTCGTCACATATCCCAGCGCGATATATTCTTTCATAAATTGATCGTACAGTTTTTTTAATTCGATGACCTTGAACAACTTTCTTTGTACTGCAAAAAACCTATTAGTGGCCATAATTTTAGAATCGCCTAATGTTTATTCAAACAATTTAAATAAATATGGTTTCTTCGAGATTCCTGAATTCTCGCGTTTTTCTGTAATTTTAAAAACGATGAACAGTCTTTTAAATAATGCGAGCCCTTACAAAAAATACAGGAAATAATTGTCGGTTGTTTACAAGGGCTTTACTCGAATGTCGAGCCTGTGATAGATTCGATGGTTTTGTGTTAAATGTTTGCATATTTAATACTTGTAGCATCTGACATATATTAGCTAAAAAATCTGCCATCTCTTTCAATTTAGGAATTTTGTCGGCGAATTTGTTTCCCTTCCAATTGCGAAGGGTTACTGGATCCAGACTAGACGTTATTATATTAATAATAATCATAACTATCTACAGGTTTATTTAAAGCTTTCAGAGATCGAATATTTTTTTCTATATTTGTATAAAGGTAGCGAATTCCATCGCATGACTCTTGTTGCAAAATGTGAGTTTTAAAAATAGCGTTAATATGGCTATTAATTGTCATATGGTGATTTTCATAATTTTTTTGCAACAATGGCCAGGCGATGTCGTAATTCGCGTCGGTAGTTTCTAAAGACTGAATTCGATCGGCAGCATCGCCGGTTAGCGAAGAGCGAAGATAATGGAACTTTTGCACTTTAGGTAAATTATCGTTATTATGAATTAAAGAGCAAAAATTGTCACGAAAATTTATCCACTTATCGAATGCACTAGAAAATGTTGGGATATTTATAGTTGGTAATTTTACTTGATTAGCCGTTATGATATTTGTATTCGAAACACTGCCGTGTTAGGTACGTAATCAGTTGCCCCTATGTTATTACACGACGACAATTTAATTTGTTTAATAATTTCATTTGCTGAACCAACGGCTTCGAAAAATGGTGCCTCGAAACTAATCAATTCTTGTTCAAACTCGGCTACATTTTCTGAAATGTTTTCTAGTTTTTCTTGGGCTTCTAAGAATTGATCTAAAATAGGATTCATTTTTCCTATACGAGCTTTCAAATTTTCAATTTCTTGTGAATCACTTTTAAAGTAGGCAACATAATTTTTAAATCTGCTTAAATTTGCCTGAATTTTCCCTTAAATGTTTTCCTTTTTTGTTCAAATTCAGTTTCCGACATTTTGAAAAATACTCAATCAAGTACTCAATTAATTTTTTTTTATTTTATATCAATCGACCGGAAATCAATATTATTTAGTCAGATCGAATTACAATATGGAAATTTTTTTTTAATGAAAAACTTATAGGATTTTCAAATTTATTTAAAACTTATGACAAATTTATATAGTTGAAAAAAAACGGTCCAAAAACATATACAAAGGGAATTTTTGACCTCAGCAGTGAACCAAGTGATATATTGTGTTCCTTATCAACGTGGTCTTGGCTGCAGAACTCGAAGATGGCGAACTTAGTATGGTCTTCTTGAAATAATATGTGCAGAAAACTAAGCCACAACTTCTGTTCCTTGTCAAAAGGATGCAGAACTTAGAGTTGGTAGATCCAGGACTACTGTCTTGAATTAATCTTCTTTTCAAGTACAGGTGATTTGTTAGTTTTAAAAAAGTAGGCGGTAACACGTATTTTAGCTTCAATAATGGATTCCCGAAAAAGTATCCGGTAAAAATTCGTGGATCGGCGTGAATGATTTCAAAAAATGAATTTTTTTGCACGTCACAATCCGGCTTCAGAAGGACCAGCACTCTTTTTTGCTTTTTTGATTGATCTCAAGGTATCAAAAGAAGGTTTATTTAATTCCAGGCGTATGTTTCGAAGATATTTATTAATAGTGCCGCGTACTTGTGGTCAGTTCAATAGTCTGACTTCCTCTGATTGAATTTGAAATCATTATAATAATATAGAACGTTATACAATAAAAGTTTTCGCGAAATAATACAAATTAATCCTAATTTCCAAGAACCTTACAATACAAATAAATATTGTCGATTTGTCACAGATAAATTCAAAATAGCAAAATTACAAATACTCAACATAAATCTTTTGTTTAAAAAGTATCAACATACCTGGTATATATCTCTTCGAAACATACGTCTCGAATTAAATAAAACTTCTTTTGATACCTCACCTTGAGATCAATCAAAAAAGCAAAAAAAGAGTGTAACATCCGGTGCTATCTCATATTTGACAAAAAAGTCATCTCAACGATACCTTTTTGAAAGATGTCTTTTTCGAAGACATATAAAAGATGACCAATTTTAAGATCGTCGAGAAAGTGATGCGCATGCGTATAAATTTCTTCCCGCCGAGTACCTCCTGCTGCTATTTACTGTTTCCTCAGAATAAATATAACCTCGAAGCGTAGGATATATATAGTGTCAAAACGTACATTTATCTTATACTTTTACATATAGGGTATATCTTCTCTTAGGTTTAAATATAATCTCACTTCATTTAAAGATCAACAACTTTATTTTTCCTGTCATTGTTTTTGAATGCACAATAATTAACTTTGTCTATATTTCTATATAAATTACGATATATATTGCGATAATTATTTAAAAGTTCAGAATCAAAATATATTATATATTTATATCATAATATAAATAATCTTTATTAAAAATAATTAAATTTAAGAAAATTGACACATGACGTATCATGTGATTATCATGTGATAAATGTAAACGGCCACAAAAACTAAAATAACAGGACAAATTATTATCGATATTTTATTTGCTTTTTATTAATATTTATGTGATTTTTATAATATTTATTAAATCTATAAACTTGAAAATAATTTACCCCAACCGAGGATCAAACCCGGGTCTTCAAGGATAAATACACGGACGCCTTAACCACGGGCTACGCTCGCAAATATTGTTACGTGAACAAGAGTAACCTATACTCAAGTGCAGAAGGCATGTTGATAAATGCGAGTTTAGTTCAAACAAATACTTAAGCCATTCTTTGCAGACGTTAATAGTTACTAACAAAATAGCAAACGCAAACATTTTATGCAGTTTTTTGTCAGAAAAAATATTTCAGTAGGATAGAAACGCGATAATCCCACATGGTCTCAACCTGGTCAAATGAGTCAAAACTACCATGTCGAGACCACGTGGAAAAACCCACCTGGATTTTTTCAGTAGGGTAATGACTTTAAATAAAATCAATTTAATATGTATTTCATTGACCGAGCTTATTACGGAATTGAATTTAAATTAAATGTAAAGGGTATATTAGTCTCATACATACGCACATGCTTGCCATTTCAAATAGTATATCGTTTTATTTATCTTATTAAGCATAATATTTGTATAGCAACTATATGTACATAACCTTACTGTCATACTTAGTTGAATAATTTATAACTTCTGTATTAAGCTTGATATCATTTACTAATATAACTCTCTCTGTTGCTAAAGGATTCCTTGTTATTTCCAAAATGTTCTATACTCTTAAGTAAGCAGAATTTCTATTTTGTCAGTGTACATATGCATAGAGGTCGGTTCCAGACCCATTTCACATGTATAAAGGTAGGTTCCAGGTCTGATGGTGCTTTCCACGTCCGACCTGGAAGAATTTTATGTCTAACGGTCGATTCCAGCCCCGGAAATGGTACTTTCCAGGTCCGTATATACTGGGGCTGGAACACAAAATGAGTTTTATACTAGGTTCTGTAGTCGTTGGAATAGGATAGTTTGTGACAAAGTCACTATATTATCTAACGATATAAAATTTCTAGAATAATAATTATAATTAGACAATAATAATACGCGTCGTAAGAACGGCAAGTTCTCTCTCGGCAGTGGGAGCGAGAGGCATGCGAGTTGCGCCGGCCCGAGTAGTAGTAAGAGAAAGACGCTCGATCTCCCCCGTCGATCGCCGGTTTGTTGTGTCGGCGACGGCGTCTCCCATCGTGCGACGGAGAGGCGACGATCGACGAGCTGACCACGCGTGTGTGCATGTGTACAGGCGCGACACACACTAGCGCGGTATATGACGCACCAATGCAAAATTCAAAATTTGAAGGAAAGTAGCGAGAGAGGTGGAAAATCGTCATCGGTCAGTACCGATGACGATTTTCAAATTTAGTACGTTCGTGACCGCGAGATAGTAGGTGAAGAATAGGGAGAAGTAACGTTTTTTTGGTGGTACAGTTAGTGATTGCGAGAGTCGTATAGAGAGATAAAGAGAGTGGTCGTGGAAGAGAGAGAGAGAGAGTTACATAGAGAGCTAGAGAGAATAGGAGCAGTGGGTAGGAGGATTAGTGAGAACGAGGGATGGAAACTAAGGTAAGTCGGCATAGCCGAAGAGTACTATAAAATTTTTGTTGTTGTGAATGAAGTCGCAGATTAAAAAAAAAATTGTGATCGGAAGTGGCGAGAGAGAGACGGGAGACACGTGAGATAAAAAAAAAGATTTTTGTTATCCGTTGGATCATTGAGGTGACGGAGTAGTGTACCGGAAGTGGCGACTAGCGAGTCGAAGTCATAAGATCGTTTTTTTGAATTCGGGAGTGGATCAAAGGTGGCGAGAGAAAGTCGAAAGATCGTTTGTTTTTGTTTATTAATTAGTAGACCGGATGAGGCGGCTTGACGTGGGTTGCGAAAAAGATAGCGAGGAAGTTTGGGGAGGTAGTGAGAGAGAGGCTAAATAGGGAATTTCTACTTCCGGCAACGTGGGCGGAGGAGAGTAATCAGACCAATCCGGCGGAAACCGCATTTTTGGGTCGCGTCCAAATAGTGAAAAATTGTGTGCAAATTTAAAGAAAACTATGTATATGTAACATTTTTTTAAATAAAAGAAAATGCAACGTTACAAAATGGCGACCGTGACAGGACGCGGCTAGTGATTGGTCGTGACTGAAATTTAAATAATTAATAATATTTATTTATTAATTTTTATAATTAATTAATTATTTTTTTTAATTATTTAATTTTTTTTTATTTAAATTTTTTTTTTAAATTTATATAATTAATTATTATTTTTTTAATTTTTTTTTTATTTATTATTAATTTTTATAAATAATTCAATATTATTATTTATAATTATTTAAATTTTTATTTATTAATTAATGAGTACTTTATACTTTTTTTAATTAATAATTAATTATTTTTTTTATAAAGTGTGTAGCGAGAAGTGAGTAGAACGAGTAGGTGATAATAATTCTTTGATAATAGATAATATTTAAAAAAAAAAAAAAAAAATTTTGTTGGATAAATGTATTAATATTAATAATAATTATAATAAATTATAAGTTTATGTGATATATATGTCAATGTAAAATGTATTTAATAACATTTCATGTATGTTAATAAATTTTAATTCACAGCTAGCGAGTAAGAGGGGGAAAGTAAAGTGAGAGGAAAGTAAAGTGGGAGAAAATAAAAGTAAATTCGAAATTTCAAAAGGAAAGGGGGTATAGTCAGTAGAATCGCGTGTGGTTGATAGAGGGCAGAGTAATTCGAATTGTGTCGTGGAAAAGGAAGGAGTGGTAGTAAACAAAATGGCGACTGAGGTGAGTGAGCACTCAGTGCGAATGAGGGCGCTGGGGCGGGAGTCGAGAGATGTGAGGTTAATTAAAAATACAATAAATAAATTAAATCTTTCGGGGGTGGAGGAACAGTTAGAGAGGCACCGCCTTAGTAGAAAAGGACCCGAGAAAATTTTGCGAGATCGGTTGTTGCGAGTGGAGTTACGGATTTTTGACGACTCCCTGGATGTCCCATGGTACCCCGATTGGGATGAGAGGGGGGATGAGATACCGGTTACAGCGATTTCACATCTGATGGACGAATCAGAAGAAGATTCGGTACAACGGTATCAACGAAAACCCCGAGGTAGGCCCAAAAAGGTTCAAGAGGTGTTGGAGAGGGAAGAAGAAGATCGGGAGAGTCTGGGTGAAGCGGCGGGTGGTACCGAAATCGGTTATACGACGTTGATGGGGGATGGTTTGGGGTCCAATGAGCCCAACATAGCGGTTAGTTCGGTGGCCATCACTATCCCTACTACCACAGTATCGAAGACTACGGTGGTTACTACCACCAGCCATACTTCGGGTGGGATCATAGGTGGCGCGCGGTCCCGAATGAGTAGCGAGGTGCAGTCTAGCGCGTTTTGGTGGGGTCGGAATTGTCCAGAACAAGGGCTCCCAGGAGGTCCGCCACTGCAATGCATAAATTCAGATATTTCTGTTCCACCCAGAAAATCGGCGTATTTCGCGAACTCTAAATTAGGAATAGAGACCAATCAACTTGGTAGAATAGAGCGAGAAAGACGGTCAGTCTCCTGGGAAAAGAATGAAAAATATCCAAGGAGCGGAGATCGGAGAATAGATGCTCCACGTGATTGCGAGAGAGGGAGAGGGGGTAATGGACCGGTACCACGGTTCCGAGAAGTAGTACCGGAGAGAGAAAATAATACAAATAGGTATTATGGTAGAGAGGACAATCATGACTATTATCGGAATCATGAAGAAGTGTCAGACCGACGGAGTGTAGCGAGTAGTGGGGGGTCAACGCGAAGCAGTGTTCGAAGGAGGAGGCTGTTGATGGACTACGAATATTCTAGCGATAGTGAGGATGAAGCTAGGGAACGAGTAGTCCGTCATCAACGTAGGGATAGAGAGGTGGGCCGTGAGTTGCGATGTACCAAAACGTTACGAGAGTGGGGATTGAAGTTCGCTGGAGAAGAGAAGGAATCGGCAGAAGAGTTTCTGTCGCGGTTAGAGGATTGTAGGGAACAATCCGGATTCGACGACCAAGATCTTTTCCGAACGATTCCAGCTATTTTGTATCGTGGGGCGAGTAGGTGGTATCGGACGGCTCATTTAGATTTCCGAACGTGGCGAGATTTCGCGAAGGCGTTTCGGAAGTTTTTCATTGGCGAAATAAATGAGGAGGATTTAGAGGACGAGTTGAAAAATCGAACTCAAGGAAAAAGGGAGTCGATTGGTCAATTCGTCTCCTGTTTCCGACACATCGTGAGCCATTTCAGAAGGCCCCCGTCAATAGATAAACAATTGCGGATCGTTTTCCGGAATCTCACGCCTGAATATCGGGCCTATTTAGCCGAGAAAGAGATTACCGATTTTGCGAGTTTGGAGAAATGGGGAGGACGGTTTGAGAAATTGAAAGAGATGGATCGCCGATACCGCGAACCTCCTACCAAGGATAAAACTAGATTACCTGGTAGTGCCTACGTGCGTACGACGTCCACTTTGCGAGTCTCTGCTCTGGATGAGGAAGATGGTCGGGAGGTGAAGAAGATTGCGAGTGTGGTAGTTGCGGAACCGCGGTCGACCCAAGGAATGCTGGCGCCGAAAAACCAGCCGAAAAGGGGGAAAAAGGAAAGTTCCCCAAAACTCAGACCCTCGTCCCCAGACACTGTTGACGTTCAGGTGGCCGAAGAAGTGGGTACGGGTCGAGGTCAGAGAACTTCGGGGCAATGGAAGGATGTCCCTCGGTTCCAGCCGTCCACCACGGGGCTGAATAAGGCAAGAGCGGTATCGAGGCCCCGTAGGACCGTTGGTTCAATACTCTCAAAGAGTTGAAACCCCGAGTTATGGGCCAACACCTAATTGGAGGTCCTGGTCTAACGGTCCGGGGGCAGGACAGTCGTGGAGGGAGTCACGAGAATTTCCGAACGGGCCAGGAAATTCGGCAATGGTCGGGCCTTGTTTCCATTGCCAGATGGTGGAACATAGAGCTGCGGCATGTCCTAGACGGCCATGCTTCACATGCCAGCAACCTGGGCATCGAGCCTTGCAGTGCCCGAATCGAAAATGCTTCGGATGCCAGCAGACTGGACATATAATATTAAATTGTCCTAACCGCAGGAGTGAATACCCTACTCCGTGGAGGGGGGCGTCAGGTCCTTCCCCTACGGTGGAGCGGTGTCAGGTATGCGGGACAGAAGGGAATCCGTTCCAAACCTGCCCGACATGCGCTCCACTGCGACAACAGTGGGGAAACGCGAGGGCCGGAGGGTGCAGGAACCCCGCGTCCTCCCCGGCCGATCAACAGGGGTAGTTAGCGAGGAGTTGTTGGTGCCAGTAGAAGTTGAAGAAGGGATAGCGAGTGAAGTAAATGATGAGGTGAGACTAGCGAGTTCAAATGGTGTGAGACCCTCTCCGGAAGAACAAAACCAGCAACATGAAGGTAGAGTTCAGCAAATGGTAAAGTTATTGATGGGGAGGGGGAATAATAGGTTGGAGAGTAGAGATATAGTGAGATGGGGTGAAGTGGAGGAAATAGCTGCGGTAGAAAGTCGTTGTTTTGTCGAGATCGAAATAGGCGGGTACCCATTTGTTGCGATGCATGATAGCGGGGCAATGGTCTCCATTGTAGGTCCTCGGGTAGTGGAGAAATTCAGAGATAGACTTAAACCGACGAAATCGACAATGCGAAGTGTGTCAGGGGAAGTAAGCCCGTTTCTGGGAGTGTTAGTTGTGCAGATGGAGATTGATGGTAATACCCAACCAGTTGAGTTTAGAGCTACGGAAAGGATCACCTCAGATATCATATTAGGGATGGATTTCGCGAGCGTGTTTGACTTAGATGTGCGACAAGGGCGACGGCAGTGGCGAGTGTTTGAGGGTCCCTGGCATACCTTTATCGAACGACCCACCGGGCAACCCACAATTCATGCGGAATGCGCCGGAATTAGCGAGTTGGATGATTATCAAGAGAAGAGGGTAGTCGAGTTAGTTGCGAGTATCATGAAAGGGAGTGAGAAAACCGCCGGGCTAACTCCTCTAACGGAGCATCATATCAAAGTGGAGGAAGCGACACCGATTAAGCATCGACCACGTCGTATGTCCCCCATAATGTTGCAAAAAGCACAACAGGAGGTGAGAGAGTTAGCGGAGAAAGGGGTTATCGAAAGATCTTCGAGTGATTGGAGTAGCGCGCCGGTGATAGTGAAGAAAAGTGATGGGTCGATCCGGATGTGCATCGATTATCGGGATTTGAATGCAGTCACCCGAAAAGATGCATATCCGATTCCAAACATGGATTCGATCTTGGACAAATTGCGACGGGCTCGATATTTGTCAAAGATAGATCTAAAGCAGGCATACTACCAAATTCCGGTGGATCCGGAAAGCAGGAAGTATACAGCTTTTGCAGTTCCAGGGTCGGGCCTGTGGCAATTCGTCCGGATGCCGTTTGGTTTGACGAATGCCCCGATGACGTTTCAACGTCTGGTTGACGCCCTGTTCGGACCAGAATTCGAACCACACATTTTCGGATATCTGGATGATATTATAATTGCGACAGAGGATTTTGAGGAACATTTGCGGTGGTTGGAGTTGGTGTTGCGGAAGTTAGTCCAGGCGGGACTACAAATTAACGAGGAGAAGTGTGAGTTCGGGTGTTCGCGAGTTACCTATTTGGGTTTTATTTTATATAGTGAGGGGTTGCGACCAGACGTTGAGAAATTAAAACCTATTATAGAGTATCCCGCTCCTCAAACGGTGAAACAATTACGTCGATTTTTGGGAATGGTAGGATGGTACTCTCGGTTCTTAGAGAAAGACGCAGAGACCAAAGTACCGCTCGTAAAATTGTTGCGAAAGGGGCAGCCATGGAGTTGGGGAGATGAACAAGAGGAAGCGTTTCAGGTTTTAAAAAAACAGCTGATATCCGCCCCTGTGTTAGCTCGCCCGGATTTCAGTAAGCCTTTTACGATTCAATGCGGCGCTAGCGGGGTAGCATTGGGGGCAGTATTGACCCAAGAACATGAGGACGGGGAACATCCGATATTATTTGCGAGTACGGTGTTAAGCCCTGCAGAAAGAAATTACTCCACTTCGGAACGTGAATGTCTAGCGGTATTATGGGCAATTAGGAAGTTGCGTCCGTATGTGGAAGGATATGAGTTCACGGTAATTACGGACCATAAAGCTCTAACCTGGTTACAAACTCGTCCGGAACCCACAGGCCGCCTAGCTCGTTGGGCGCTGGAATTACAGCAATGGAATTGTAAGATAAAGCACCGCAAGGGGCGTGGCACTGCGTTCCGGATGCGTTATCGCGTATGCAGGAACAGGATGACGAGAGTATCGCAGCCTTTGAGAGTATAGAGGATGAGGCGTATATAACATTGCGAGATGAAGTTGTAGCACACCCGGCCAAGTACCAGGGTTGGCGAGTTGAATGACATTTATTATACCGTTGGCGACGTTGCGAGTAACTGGATCCGATAGAGTGGGAAGAGGAAGGATGGAAGTTGGTTGTGCCTAAAGAATACCGGACTAGGGTGATGGACAAAGCCCACAGAGAGGTTCCCTCCGGTCACCTTGGAATGGAGAAAACGTACGATAGAATGATTCGGGAATATTACTGGAAGGGCGTTTGGTATGACGTGTATAATTACGTCAAACAATGTGAGGAGTGCCAACGGTATAAGGTGTCCCAGTCGGGCCCACAGGGATTGATGGGTAAACGAATCGTGGAGCGACCGTGGTCGGTGGTCGCCGCTGACATGATGGAATTTCCGCCGAGCAAATCGCAGAACAAATACCTGTTGGTATTCCAGGATTTATTTACCCGCTGGGTCGAATTAAAACCACTGCGTACAGCAGATGGAAAGGCGGTAGCGAGAGCACTAGAGTAGTTAATAGTGTTTCGGTGGGAGACTCCAGAATTCCTTCTCACCGATAATGGTAAGGAATTTGATAATAAAACCGTCCGGGCCGTCCTAGATGAGTTCGGGATACGGCATGTCACCACGCCACCGTATCACCCTCAAGCAAATCCAGTGGAAAGGAGTAACAGGGTTCTTAAAACCATGATAGCGACTTATGTGAAACAGGATCATAGGGATTGGGATAAGCACCTCCACGAGTTTAGGCATGCCGTAAACACGGCTACTCAATCCACTACCAAAGTGTCTCCAGCATTCTTAAATTTTGGACGACACCCACGTCCAGTGAAAAGCTTGCGCCGAGCAGTAGAAGGAGTCACGCTGAAATTGCAGTTAGACCCCGAGGTTTGGATAGATAGGGTGAAGAGACTGGATGAGTTGCGAGACTTGGTGAGTAGAAACATAGATAGCGAGCGAGCAAGACAGGAAAGAGCGTATAATCGGGGTAAAAGGGTAGCGACATTCCAAGTAGGCGATCAAGTTATGCGACGCACTCATTTCCTTTCGAATGCAGCCCAAAGGTTCTCGGCTAAGCTGGCCCCCAAATATGAGGGACCATTCCGTATAGCCGCGGCCCTATCCCCTACTGTCTACCGTCTGGAGATGAGAGATAGTCGCATTAACAACAAGGTTCACGTTTCGGATTTAAAGAGGTATATCCCTCCGCGAAATAACCCTGTTATTCCGGGGCGGGGAAAGTAGCGAGATAGCGACGTAGAAGGGAGAAGTCTGAAAAGAAATGAAGTAGGGCAAGAATGAATGTGATTTACGTGCTGTCCAGAACCTGTGTCGTCTGTGTCGTCCATTATAAAGAAATAACGAATGCATGCGAAGTAAAGGTTTTTGTTATAGATGGATCTGACGATATTAAACGGTTCGTGGGCAGATGAGTCAGAGGAAGAATGGGTGAGAGAGATGCAGACAGTGGCTCTGGAAAACCCTGAGGAGGCAGCCCAACAAAGCGAGGCGGCCGTCCAAGAGCTGAGTACTATTCTGGCAGAAATAGCGACGCGAAGTGAGCCCGAGGGAGAGGTGGCGGAGGCGGTGTATACCGAACCGGAGATTCCGCCGGAGTTGGAGGCGGAACTAGCACAGCAAAGGGAAGCAGAAGAAATGGACACGCGACCCGATGGTGTGGTCACGGGAAGGCCCATCACCAGGGGAATAGGCCCGGCGGATTTGCCACTGGAGGAGTTATGGAGGGAGGAGGTGGATCCGGACTCGCCGCCTCGTCGTCGGCCGCGCCGTAGGTCGCGGTATAACCCCCGCCGACAGTGGACGGCGGATGATTATGTGGCGGGTCCCGCTCCTCCTTTATCCCCCCCGGAGACTCCCCGGGGACAAACCCCCACCGGACCTCGAATTAGGTCCATTGTAGTGTTGCCTCCTACTCCGGCGGTTTCGCCAACGGTCCCACCCAGTACAACACTCCGCGTGCCATCATCGGCCAGGGTATCTCCCAGAAGGGAAAACGCGCCGAAACGTGAGGGGGCCATGTTCGGGGGCCTTTGCCCCATCCGCTTTGACCCGCGGGTGGATCCCCCAGGTACGTCTGCTTTAACTGTTGGCAGGGGGGCATGTTCGGCGGGATTGTCCCCGGGCCCAGAGGGCAAGATATTGCCATAACTGTGGTCGACGTGGCGAAGATCTCCGTTCTTGCCCCCGCTGCGCCGCCCCGCACCTTGCGTTCATTAGGGAATTAAGTGCGAGGGCGACACCAGTGGAAGCCGAGGTACCGAGGGATCCATCAGGGGTTCGGGATCGAGAACGCCGCGGAAGTCGACAAAGTCGACAAGCTGAACCACGCGGGCTCGATGATGGTACGCGGAATGAGAGTAGTCGAGAGAGATCCCCTCAACCTCCACGGGACAACAGCCGGTTACGGGAGACCCTCGAGCTGTTGGACCGGATTCGGCACTTGCCCGCGGACACCCAGGCACTAATTGTTCGGTCTGTGTTCGGGGGTACCCCCTCCCGACCACTCACCGAACTGAGAGAGGGGTCCGGATAAGTGTCGAATTGGGAGGAGGGGGGGAGGAAGATTAGCGAGACAGTGTAGAGGAAGATTAGCGAGACAGTGGGGAGAGAGAGTAGCGAGAGGAGTAGCGAGAAGGAGGATGTGGCGAGCGAAAAGACAGAAGAGAGAAAATAGCAGAGGACTGGGAGGTGAGTCGTTAAAAATGAATAATAAACGAAATATCCAAGGGATATTCCGGTTTAGGGGAGGGGATTGTGACAAAGTCACTATATTATCTAACGATATAAAATTGCTAGAATAATAATTATAATTAGACAATAATAATACGCGTCGTAAGAACGGCTAGTTCTCTCTCGGCAGTGGGAGCGAGAGGCATGCGAGTTTCGCCGGCCCGAATAGTAGTAAGAGAAAGACGCTCGATCTCCCCCGTCGATCGCCGGTTTGTTGTGTCGGCGACGGCGTCTCCCATCGTGCGACGGAGAGGCGACGATCGACGAGCTGACCGCACGTGTGTGCGCGACACACACTAGCGCGGTATATGACGCACCAATGCAAAATTCAAAATTTGAAGGAAAGTAGCGAGAGAGGTGGAAAATCGTCATCGGTCAGTACCGATGACGATTTTCAAATTTAGTACGTTCGTGACCGCGAGATGGTAGGTGAAGAATAGGGAGAAGTAACGTTTTTTTTGGTGGTACAGTTAGTGATTGCGAGAGTCGTATAGAGAGATAAAGAGAGTGGTCGTGGAAGAGAGAGAGAGAGAGAGTTACATAGAGAGCTAGAGAGAATAGGAGCAGTGGGTAGGAGGATTAGTGAGAACGAGGGATGGAAACAACGTGGGCAGAGGAGAGTAATCAGACCAATCCGGCGGAAACCGCATTTTTGGGTCGCGTCCAAATAGTGAAAAATTGTGTGCAAATTTAAAGAAAACTATGTATATGTAACAGTTTTTTTAAATAAAAGAAAATGCAACGTTACAAGTTAGTGTAAAAATTTTTGCAAGTGTAAAAATCGTATAATAAATTCAAGTCCTTTCATTGGACACTCTTATGCGATAAATCGGCGTTTTTTATTCGTCATGAGAGTCCTCGGATTAGGCGTAGCAGGTTCATCAAAATTCTATGTCTTGATTGACTTGCCCTGCTTTATAATGCAGTCTATTTACGATCTAAGAATGAAAAACATACATTCATATGTACAAGAAGCCGACGAAAGGCTTTTTCAACGTGCTTGTACAGAAGCACAAAATTTGACTGCTAAATACCTAGGCGAGAATAAACGAAAAAATTGACGGTATCTGGCGACGGCACTTGGCACACATGAGGATTCACTTCTTTATTTAGCGTAATGTTACTGATTGGTTATTATTCTGGAAAAGTCATTGATGTTATCGTGCATAGTTCTTATTGCAAGCAATGTGAAACGTGGAAAAAACTGGACACTGAAGAATATAGGATAGGATAAGGATAAAGGATTTGGAATTTTCCCCCGCTTTAATGACTTAGATGACTATTCGCGGGTCGGCTCTCGGGTGGAGAGGTATAGGATTGACAACACAGAAACATTATACATGACGGAACAGGACAACACAACATCTACCCAGAGCCAGTCCCCCCTACCCCAATATCGGTACCACCAGCAGATTCGGCGGTCTGTGCCTTAGCGAATACGACGCGGGGCTTATCCCATCTTTATCCGAGATAAGACCCACGACGTACCGACCGCGGATAAGACGCTGACGGTACCGATAAGTGCCGACGGGGGTCGGCAGCGGTCCCAAATTCGTACCTTCGCCCAGCAAAGTTCCCCGGTTATTCCACACTGGACATAAGCAGAGAAAATTACACGGACGGGGATTCGAACTCGGGACCTTCACGACGTTCAGTTCGGGCGGACTAAGACTGATGCCTTAGCCCGCACGACCATCACGCCGTTGCACTGACACTGAACACTGAAGAATATAACGAATGGCTTGAAAGCCATGAAGAGTCATGTAATGCAAATCATACGGGTTAGTACCGCCATTGATATGTTCAAACGCTCAGAAGAAAAATTTAGTGTACAGTATATAAACTAAATCGGAGACGACGACTCTAAAACGTACTCGGGGATTTTGAACGCGGCACATTACGTAGATCAAGAAATCGCCAAAAAAGAATGCATAGGGCATGTACAGAAAAGAATGCGATCGCGGTACATAGATTTAATGAAAAAACCTGTGAGAATTGTTGATAAAGGCGACAAGAAAAGACAAAAAAACTCCTCGGTGGAAAAGGGAAATTGACTGGTAAAATGATTGACCAATTAACAGTCTACTACGGCTTGGCAATTAGACGAAATTACGAATCAGTGGAGAAAATGCGCGATGCTATTTGGGCTACTTACCACTATTGTTCAACTAACGAGAACCCACAGCACGACAACTGCCCAACGGGATCGGAGTCATGGTGCAGTTGGCAGCAGGCATCAGCAGGGCACAAATTGGATACTTATCAACATGATTATACTCCAGGATATACTTACAGGACGTCGCTGAGGCAATATGTCCCATCTACACGATCCGCATCGGCGGCTTCACACAAATGAGGACGTAACATCTCTTTTATATTTCATGACTGAATTAGGACTTTCACTTGGGCCGAAGCACATTCATAGGTCCAAAAAGAGGATGCGAAACGTATCGCCATCGCCGATAAAAGAGCGCACGAGAACACCAGAGAGGGGAGAATGGTCCACAGACAACATCGAACACTTTTTCTTTGAAAGCCGCCATTTTGTGAAAAATGGTTATTTTCCTTATTCCTTCGATTAACTACTAGATAAAATAATATATTAACGAAATCATTTTGGTTTTTTGATTTCAGATGATCCAGCCTCGTGATATCTTGCTCACCGCAGAACACCTTTTTTTTAGATGCTCCCGTTGACTTCTAACAATTTTAGGTTCAATTTTAATGTACCAACTGTATGTGTACCGAATTTTGAATAAATCGATTAAAATGCCTTTCCAAAAAAAATTCTTGAAAATCCCTTATTTTTCAGCCTCCTGACTGTATGTAACCCCTTAAACGTAATTTACACTCAAAATTGCATATAATCATATAATTCATATAGCAGAGAATTTACATAATTTAAAATAAATACCTATAACGATAGTTCTCAAAATTTTGTTTTTTCTTAATCTGCCGGAAAATGTCCTATTAGGAATATTTTAAATATTTTAGCCAAAATATTCCTTCAGCGAATGGAATATTCAACATTTTCATTAAATTTCATGCACTTTTTTTAGATTGTATCTAAAAGATATATAAAAGATGTCTAAAAGATATCTAAAAGATATCTAAAAGATATCTAAAAGATATCTTTTTGCTTATTGGGATATAATTCAAAAGTTGTGAAATAGCGTTGGGTGAAATTTTTAACTTTTTAATTATTTCCTCAAAAAGTTGAAGTCGAATTAAAAAATATTAAATGTAAACATTGTTTTGTTTGAAATTCTCTATATAGAGCTATTTTTTCAATTCGATTTTTCGAAGTAAATTTTATTTGTCCGACTTCTGTCTGTTATTACTGGCTTCGAGCTGTTAACCGGTTCTTCTTTCCTTGACACTCAATTATAGTACAATATATTACATAACAAATCACAATAATACATGTTACAAAATATGTCTAGTAATTATAAATAGGGAACTGCATTCATGTAATAAATAAGGTATATTTAAAAACAATAATTCATATCAATATGAAATAATTCAATCTTTTTTTTATTTCCTATAATAACAGCAACGCTATAGGCAAAGTAATGTTTATTAAAGCCGATAGTTATGGGCGGATTATACATGAAATTAATCTTATTATCTACAAGATACATTTTTTCTATTCTACCAAATTCTGGCATATAGTCAACAAGTGCTTACAATGACCGTTTCATTATTACACCCTACATCGTCTGTAGTAACTGAATTTAAAATATGTTTAATTGTTGTCGGTGGAAAATGTATTGAAATACTTTCATCCAATTTTTT
This sequence comes from Trichopria drosophilae, assembly GCA_030407085.1. Lineage (NCBI taxonomy): Eukaryota > Metazoa > Arthropoda > Insecta > Hymenoptera > Diapriidae > Trichopria > Trichopria drosophilae. Next base: position 128,945,382 of record CM059582.1, on the reverse strand, counting down.
ATTACTATGCGAGGTATACATACAGGGTGATCCAAAAGTCCCGGAACAGCAAAATATCTCAGCGGGAGTGCATTTTCGAGGAAAATGTTTCAGACAAAAGTTTCAGGATTTTTCCCTGGCTATTTAATGGCGATATTGAATTTGACCTTGAACATGACCTTGAAGGTTATTTCAAGGTCAAGTTAATTTTTTTAAATGGGAACCCCTATTTTTTTTCATGGATTCTGAAAGAGCGGGAAATTCTACGTCCGAGTATAATATGATCGATTTTTCCGGCAAGGTCATTTCAAGGCCAAACTTAAAACTCCCGGAACAGCGAATTAACTCAGCAAGAGGCACCATTGAATTTAACCTTGAAAATTACCTTGAGGCTTATTCTAAGCTCAAGACTATTTTTTTTTAATTGGAACCCCGTTTCATTTTCGTAATGTTTCCAGAGTTTCCAGAGTGCAATGCATTATCATTGTTCCCGGATAAAAATATACATTTTTTTTTTACATCCGATACGTTTATAAATACCGTATGTATGGGTAACATTTTTACATTGTTTCCAATGCTACCGTCGGCTTTAGCATTACCCAAGATGTACCGCGTGGAGGTAGCACGGTCGGGTTTACACCTCTACGGGGTGCTTTGTTCAGGTGGTTCCCCTCGCCGTCACCTGTGGGTGTGCGTGTGCGTGTGCGTGTGCGTGAGCGTGTGCGTGTGCGTGTGCGTGTGCGTGTGCGTGTGCGTGTGCGTGTGCGTGTGCGTGTGCGTGTGCGTGTGCGTGTGCGTGTGCGTGTGTGTGTGTGTGGGTGTCCCCAGACAGTTAAGGCAAGATGGGTATACTAAGATTTTGATGAAATTATGTATCTTACTAAAGCTTATGCTCAAAGTGATTGCCATGAACTTGGCAATATCCCAAGCGATTATAAAAAGTCGATACGACTTTTTTAATCATATCTGGTTCTATAGCCGCGATCTCATCCCGTATTCGTTGTTTTACTTCCTCAATATTCACCGGTTTCGTTCGATACACTCTATCTTTGAGATAACCCCATAGAAAATAGTCAAGGGGCGTAAGATCCGGAGATCTTGGTGGCCATTCTATTACACCCCTTCGACCTATCCACCGTTCTGCGAATACATCACTCAAATAATTGCGAACATCTGTTGCATAATGGGGTGCTGCACCATCTTGCTGAAACCAAGTCTGATCGAAATCCTCGCCTACAATAACCCTACGAATAGCAGGGATGATGTCGTCCCTCAACATATCGTGGTATTTTTGACCAGTAAGGGTACCCTCGATGAAGAAGGGCCCAAGTACCGCATTGTTTATAATACCTGCCCATACGTTTACTTTTTCAGGATATTGAGTAGAACGACTATCGACCATCCAATTAGGATTGGTTTCACTCCAATAAGACATGTTATGTCTATTGATTGCCCCATTTAAGAAGAATGTAGCTTCATCAGAAAATACGATGCGATTCAAGAAACCGGCATCAGCATCTATTCGATTCATCATTAATTCCGCAAACTGTAGGCGTCTATCAGGATCGTCTTCATTCAATTGTTGTACGAGTCTAACTTTGTATGGGTGAAATTTTAAGTTTTTAGTTAAGATCCGTTGTACTGTACCGTAACATAAGTCGTGCTGCTGTTTAACTTTCCTGATGGAAGTATGAGGATCTTCCGTTATTGACAGCGCGACATTCAACTCATTTTCTTCAGTTGATGCTGTTACTGGACGACCTGCTCTTGGGAGATCCTTCACAGTACCGTGAACTTCAAAACGATTTATTGTTCTGCTAACAGTAGATTTAGAAATCGGTTCTCGTCCCTCTCTAAATGATGCGTTAAATAAGGTTCGCACATTCTCTAAAGATCGCTGGTTATCATCCCAGCCTCTCATCATGAGAATGGTTATTCTTTCTCGTTCACTTAGCGCAGCCATTGCTCTTTGTACGAAATATACGTATGTATTTTGTTACTGAAATGATGCTTAATACGTTTAGATAGGAAAGGCGTTTAGATAGGAAATCCATGTATCTCACAAAACGATAAAGTTAAGACCAAAATGTAACCTTATAAGACTGTACACGTATGTATAAACTCAATGTGAATGTATGTTGTTTATTTACTTCGCTGGTGACTCGTGCTCTCTGTCGCTGTTCGCGCGCCCAAGTTCACTTTGCACAAGTGTTGCGTAAGATGTATGTATACACTTTTTTTAAACAGTTTATTATTCTATTTACAAAATTAGAGGACAAGCGAGGGACAGGAACTGATTCCTAAATCGACTTTTGGCAGAACAATAAATTGTTTCGAAGTTTACGGCACTGTAAAGGATCTCCCTAGAGCAGATCGTCCAGTAATAGCATCGACTGAACAAAATGAATTTAACCACTCTCAATACCGGAAGATCCTCATAACTTCGTTAAGAAAATGAAACGGGGTTCCAATTAAAAAAAAAAAATAATCTTGACCTGAAAATAATCTTCAAGGTAATTTTCAAGGTCAAATTTTATGCTAGCATTAAATATCCCGGAAAAAATCCTGAAACTTTTGTCTGAAACATTTTACCCGAAAATGACCTCTTGCTGAGTTAATTCGCTGTTCCGGGAGTTTTAAGTTTGGCCTTGAAATGACCTTGCCGAAAAAAACGGCCATAGTATATTCGGACGTAAAATTTTATGCTCTTTCCGAATCCGTGAAAAAAAATAGCAGTTTCCATTAAAAAAAAAACAAACTTGACCTTGAAATAACCTTGAAGGTTATGTTCAAGGTCAAATTCTGTGCTACGATTAAATAGCCCGGGAAAAATCCTTAAACTTTTGTCTGAAACAATTTCCAAAGAAATGCACACCCTCTGAGATATTTCGCCGTCACGGGAGTTTTAAGTTTCACCTTGAAATGACCTTGCCGAAAAAAACGGCCATGGCATATTCGGACGTAGAATTTTGTGCTCTTTCCGAATCCGTGAAAAAAAATAGGGGTTCCCATTTAAAAAAATTAACTTGACCTTGAAATAACCTTCAAGGTCATGTTCAAGGTCAAATTCAATATCGCCATTAAATAGCCAGGGAAAAATCCTGAAACTTTTGTCTGAAACATTTTCCTCGAAAATGCACTCCCGCTGAGATATTTTGCTGTTCCGGGACTTTTGGATCACCCTGTATACTGATAATGAAGATTTTGAAAATGCATGACTCTTAATTGGTACCGAATCCCTATTGTTTTTAATATGTTGGCATGAGACGAAGAAGCTTGAGCAATATCTTTAATTTCACGATTGGTCCAGTAAAAATACGATTCTACCAGGAAAAAAATCTTACATAGAATTTTTTTTGTCGTGTTGGGGGGTCTTGAGAAGCTTAACTCTCAGTTTTCGGGACAAAATAGCTTGTGCTCTTCGAGAAAAGTAAAAAAAAAATTCAAATTTTACAGGAAATACTCTATTGACCGAATTTGACCCTCTCAATCATTTCGATTAATATCGTATGATTGATTTTTACGTTTTATTCGCGCCCGAAACACTCTCACTATCTCGCAATGCCACGTTTCAAATTTTATTTAGAAATAATGTAAAAATAAACGTTTCATGTTAGAAAAAATCAATCCGATGATGCAATGCATGAATTATTTGAGGGTGTATGCAATTACGTCAATTCCAAAATATTATCACAATAAGAGATAATGATAAATGTTTCACAATAAATTATCTAAATTATCGATTACGTACAGTATATTTTCATTTCGAATCTTCAAATGTTCCACCACAAATCGGTATAGATTATTTAAAAACCAATAATAAATTGAAAATGGCAGCTTTAGAAATGCTATTTTTTACGAGGTACTTCAGTGTACTAGTCGGCGATCGAGTTCCAGAACACAACAAGGCTTGGAAGTTATATTATAATTTACGATCAATGATAGACATTTCTCCCAACAAAATTGAATCGCACCTGTGTTGGTGGAAACGCTCATTTCAGAACATAATAGTTTTTATATTGAGCTATACGAAGATTTGAAACCTAAATTTCACTTCTTGACTCATTATCCAAGATTAATAGAAAACATTGCACCCATAATAAAAGTATCATCACTACAATTTCAATCCAAACATCTAGTCCAGTAAACTTAGCAAAAAACGACGTATAGCGGGAAAAAATCCTATATAGAATTTTTTTTGTCATTTTGGGGGGTCTTAAGAAGCTTAACTCTCAGGTTTCGGGAGAAAAAAGCTTGTGGTCTTCGAAAAAAGTAAAAAAAAACGGTATTTTGTAAATAACTCGGCTCGGATTTTTTTTGGACGTATAATATCTCATTATGTAGGTTTTTTTATGCTCTACAATTTATGTTGTATGACTTTTTAGCGTTCGATGCATACTTTTCGAGTTATTGAAGAAGCAAGCGAAAAAATGAGTTAAATAACTCAGTAAATTGCTCATATCTCGTTTTCTTCGTCATTTATCAGAAAAGTGGGTTTTTATGAAACTTGTAGCACTTTTAAAGAGCTTTAATTTGAGTGGTGATACGTTGCATTCTGAAGAAAAGCACGCCCTACAGAAAGTTTTTAAGTCGCGCGGTCGGCGCGAGGCATCACGAGAAACATGCAGCAGGCCTATACGATTCATTGCACGTTCGCTCTCTCTCCTCTCCCTCTCTCCCTTTCTCTTCTAATTTGTATGACATGACGTCGTGTCGCGTCGTGCCATAGCAAACGGGTGGACGTTCTAGTTAGTGTATCTCGGAATGTGGCATTTTTTAAGTAAACATGGAATGCTGTTTTGTTTATAAGACATTGTTGAGTGGTGATGTTCATGTCGTTAAAGCAAGAGGAGCAAAAAATCTTTTGGCTGCAAGTAAAGCTAGAGGAGACGCAGAATATGAGTGGTTACTGGAGTCGGTTTCAGAAATCCGTCTCCATCTTTCGTGTTACAAAAATTATGCTTTTTAATATATTTAAAATTATATTTAAAATTATGCAAAAATATATCCCGACGAAGAAGCTTTGCTGCAAGTGAAGAACAGGAAGTGCCAGCAAGTGCTGAAAAGCCTGCGGATGTAGTGATTACTTTTAATTTTAAAAAGTACTGATTATTCTGTGGGGAAAAATCAGTGAAACGTCGACAAAACACAATGTTCAACGACGAATGCTAATTCATCGTATTGAAAAAGAGACAAGCGTGAAAACAATTAAGAAAACTCTTAGCGATCGCAACGATGAATTTGCATGTGCCATCAAAAATCGAATCAATAATGTAACCGATCTCGTCGCAACAGGAGCTCGGTATCCTGGTCCCTGCAGCCATCGCCTGCGTATGGGACCACATACAGGAACCTCACGTGGACGACCTACTAACGACGTAGACGATGCCATGGAGTATATTTATTATTTTTTGATAAATTCTGAAGAATGCCAGTTTACATTGAGCGATTTGACCAGCCCACTTGAAGGAAATTACATACCACACAAAAAGACGATAAAGAAGAAATTACTGCAGAAATTCGGAGATGATATTTTTATCTTCGAGCGACCAAACCGTGATTGTATAATTTGTTTTAGGAACATCGGTTACAAATTACTTACGGAGAAGTGGTACGAAGAAAAGCAAGTGATCCGAAACAAAAACAACTGCGAGTTATTCGAGAAGCTGCTGCAATTATTCGCGGGGATATAAGATGGACTGTATACGAGACCAAGTGTTATCCCACATCCGATGATTTTATGAAAAATGCTTGTAATGATGTGCTTGAAACTTTACGTTGTTTACTTTCAGAAATCATCTCGAAAGGTAAGATAGGTGATAGAGAATCATGGCAGCGGAAATGTATTTCGATTGGTCACGCAATAATAACAGCTGTGCGTCCACGTTCTTTTCTATCTCCGCTGCAGCTCGGAATAGGAGCTTATTTATATAAAAGATTCGGATCGAGAAATCTCATAGAAATTTTAGCAGATTTGGGCTTTTCTGCATCGTCCACTGAAGTACGAAATTTTGAAAGTGCATGTATAACCCGGCCTCAGCCTAACATATTGGTGAATTCCTTTTCCCAATTGGTATTCGATAATGCTGATTTCAATACGAATACAATCGACGGCCATGGAACTTTTCACGTAAAGGGAGGAATACATTGCGTCACACCAAGCACGGGTAGTGAACCAGAAAATGCATTTTCGCGATTTTTTAGAGCTGTGTCGGCTGCAGAACTAGCTGAATTAGGGAGAATAGATGTACTGAGCTACGTAAAGCAGAAATCAGCAGGCTTGACAGCAATCAACGTTGCAGACATAGCGGCCCTTCGACAACTAACAACTACAGCCGTACAGTCACTCATATAGGCCAAAGGAAGATCAGAGCACAGTCTTCAAAAGATGTGCATTGTCACATTCGACCAGCCACTGTACTAGAAGGCGAGAGATATCGTGGAGGCTATGAAAGATGAAATGAAGGACATAGTTGTGAGGCTTGGAGGATTTCACTTGCTGATTTCTTTTCTGGGCGCTATTGGAAAAGTCATGTCGGGAAGTGGAATTGAAAAGCTGTTCAATTTGATTTATGCTGGAAATTGCGTTGAGAAAATATTGTCCGGACACGTTTATTCAAGTGCGATTCGTGCACACTTATTAGGAAACTTGGCTTTGTCGAAGTTTGTATTCGATGCAATGGAATTAACCGACGAAGAACGCAATGCCTTTGATAACTGTTTGGATGGTATCGAAAGATCCGACATATTGCATGCAAATGAAGATGAACTCTTTAACATGATCGACCAAAAATTTGCTAAAAAATTGCTAGAAGTTGAAAAAAAGAGTCCTCGTCGAAATTATGGGTCCAATATCTTCGCAAGGTAACCCTAGTAAAACAATTCCTGGAGGCAGAAAGATCTAGCTATTGGGAATTATATCTGGATGCAGTTCAAAACATGTTGCCGTATTTCCGTGCGCCTGGACATTTCAACTACGCAAAATCGGCACACCTGTACTTGCAGGATATGCAGCTTCTTCACAAAAAAATGCCTCCTGAAGAATTTCATAAATTCACAACAGGGTACTACACTATATGTTGTACCAGTAAGTTTTGGTATGGCATAATGTCAGATCAAACGATAGAACAATACCTTATGCGGTCAATGAAAGCACACGGGGGGATTACAGGGCGGAGCTACACCGACTCCACTACAGTTCGCTGGACTTTAGGAATGATCCAACTGCAAAATGTGTGTATGGAGGTGGAAACTTTCGCTGGAGTGACAATCGCAACGACATGTTGATATGCGAGTTGCTAGAGTTTCCAGAGATAACTCCGACTTAGAGAGATTAGATTTCTGGCTGGCACAGCAGGATGCGTTCCCCAATGGTAAAGAACTTGTATCGATCAGCACAGGAGTCGTCGAAAACAACGATATTAATTGTCACTATGCTTACGAAATTGGAAGCGCAATGACCAGTAACATGATTGGCAAAAGTTTTGAAGCATTAAGTTTTAAACGGAAAGATACGGTGCTTCCGTTATCAGCAATGAACTGTAGCATTAAATTCAATTCATCACCTGTGCCAATCAACCCACTGCTACATTTTCAACGGATATGTATTGTCAATGATAAAGAGCACGGCATGAAATCGTATTTCCAGTATGAACTAGCCTCATTTCCTTTATCTTTGTTTACCGAAGAAGGAATGCGAAAAGGAACGAAGTCATCGCTGTACAGTTCTTTTACGACTATCGAAGAAGACCGATTTGGGGAAAATCATTTACAAGTCGTAGACGGCGGATTTCTTCTCCATAAAGTTGTGTGGAGTAGCCTCGTGAATTTTAACAGTATTTGCAAGAAATACGTAAGCTACATACAGCAACATTTCGGCAAAAACGTCACTGTCATCTTCGATGGTTATCCTGAATATGGCAATTCAAGTACAAAAACGCGGAGCTTTTAAGACGTTTCAAAAAGTATCAGGCACCAGAGTGCATGTTTGACAAAAATACTGTGCCATCATGCAGCTAAGAAAAATTTTTCTCCGACGTCAGAAATAAAAACAGACTGATCGCAATGCTGATGATTTACTTACGAGAAGCGTCTGTAGATGTACCTCAGGCGTTTGAAGATGCCAATGCCTGTATTATCGCTACAGCTATAGAGCAGTCATCGCATTACACCTCGGTGGAGGTCGTTGGTGAAGATATTGATCTATTGGTTTACTTGTTGGTCTGGCACCCAAGACAAAAAATATCTTTTTTAGGAAGCAATCTAAAAGCAAAACGCCGCAATTGCTATATTCTCCGATTTCTTTAGGGTGCAGCGATCATGTTACAAATAACATGCTTTTCCTCCATGCCTTCAGCGATTGCGGCACCACGTCAGCATTTTTCAACGTTGGAAAAGGGCAATTTTTGTCCATCCTTGACAAGCGTGTAGAATTGCAGGGAGTGATGCACTTGTTCAAAGAACAAATATCGACACAGACGTGTATGTGACACAGAGAGAGAGAGAGAGAGAGAGAGAGAGAGAGAGAGAGAGAGAGAGAGAGAGAGAAATGCGTCGCGAGAAAAAACGCGTCCAATGAATCGTATAGGCCTGCTGCGTGTTTCTCGTGATGCCTCGCGCCGACCACGCGACTTAAAACCTCTCTGCATGTTTCAAGTGCTACAAGTTTCATGAAAGCCCACTTTTCCGATAAATGACGAAGAAAACGAGATATGAGCAATTCACTGAGTTATTTAACTCATTTTTTTGCTTGTTTCTTTAATAACTCGAAAAGTATGCATCGAACGCTAAGAAGTCTTAAATTGTAGAGCATGAAAAAACCTACAAAATGAGCTATTATACGTCCAAAAAAATTCACTCCGAGCCGAGTTATTTACAAAATACTGTTTTTTTTACTTTTCTCGAAGAACACAAGCTATTTTGTCCCGAAAACTAAGAGTTCTCAGGACCCCCCCCCCCCTCCCTCCAACATCACAAAAAAAATTTCTACATAGGATTTTTTTCCCGCTATACGTCGTTTTTTTGCTGGACTAGATCTTTAGATTCAAATCGTAGTGATGATACTTTTATTATGGGTCCAATGTTTTCTATTAATCTTGGATAATGAGTCGAGAAATGAAATTTAGGTTTTAAATCTCCGTATAGCTCAATATACAATCTATTGTGTTCTGAAATGAACATTTCCACCAACACAGGTGCGATTTTATTATTTGGGGAGAGGTAGTGATATCTATAATAGATCGTAAATTATAATATAACGTCCAAGCCTTGTTGTGTTCTGGAACTCGATCGCCGACCAATTTGACTTTACCCTGATGAGGTAAGGTTGCATAACCTCTTTCCGGTATGGCGGAAATCTACCACACCGATAGTGGCGGATAATGCAGACCACTGTGTCGATCGTTTCGTCCCGTTCCCCACTACTGGGCTCATCAGTAAGGCGACGTAATGGGGTCCTTCCTTATACGATTCGGAGGAAGAGTGGAAATTGCGGGCTTATATAAGAAAGTTGTGCGTCTGCTGTCACTTGCGAGAAAGGAGTTCGACGGCAGTCGCCACAACCCAATAAGGAGCAACGTTTTGATCTTGCCTAAGATTATAAATAACTCTTAAAGAACTATTTAACAACCGACGTAGTTTTATATTTAAGTATCCAGTTGCATGAGCGTAAACTAAACATGCGAAGCCAATGTGGGGATGAACTAACGGGTTGGTTACCATTAGTTTAAGGTGCGGTGGGAGAATCGAACCCCTATATCTAAGTCTATACAGCGTATAAAGGATTTTTGAGCTAACCATAGAAACGTGTCGATTCCACGTCAGATCATCTGATATATAAACTCCAAGATCTTTGACTATGTCGGTATACACTACTTGGTATCCATTAACTTTGATCGATGGAAGAGTGTTGTGGTCCAACCTCGTTAGATTTTGTTTCGAGCCCAAGATAATATCTTTCATTTTCTGTATGGTGAGTTTAAGGCCAAGTTCCTGGGTCTATTTGTAGAATCTATCAATGTCATTTTCTAGTGACTCTACTGCTTCCTGGATCCTATCGATGGGTGTCGTGAGACAGAACTGAGTATCATCAGCGAACATGAGTGATGTTTCACGACAATACTGGAGCCTACTAAAAAATGAATTGAAAAAAAAAACGGTGATAATAAGGAGAATGGTAATAAGGAGTACCTTATTACCATTAGAGTACTCGGCATACGTTCCACACAGTCCTTTGATCGCTTCAGATCGTCCGGTGAGGTATGCGTGCATCTATTTAACGGCGATATCATCAAAAACTATTTGACGCAGGCTATGAAGGTTCATGGGATGTTGCAAGGAATCGAATGCTTTCGAGATATCAAATAGTACAAGAATGGTAACAATCCCTTGTTCTATACCTTTCCGGACGTCATCAAGCAATTTTAATAGCGGAGTCGGTACACTATGAAATTCCCAAAAACCACATTGCCTAGGATGTATAATATCATGCTATTCTAGATATGCCACGACCTTCTACAATAAGACTGAGCTATAATAGACATTTAGTTCGTCGGAAGTGAAGTATTGCAATAACGAGTGTGAAGGTGACGAATTTCCGTAGGAGTGCCCAGATTTTTGTGATGTCACATTTCTGATCAAATTTCGTGCTCAAGTAATTGCCTCTGGCTGATCGTGTTAATCTTTTGATGTCCCTCCGTAGCTGACGATATCGAATCAAACTAGAATTATCTCTTTTTAGTTTGGCTTTCATAAACAACTTCTCTCAACTTCTGATAAGCCGTTTTATGCCTCGGTCGATCCAGGGTGCAATTGACCTCTTAACTTGCCGTGTTGTAAAAAGCGCGTGTTTATCCAGAACTTGAGAAATAAGTCATAGAAACCTCAGAGTTCACTCGAGACCGACAAATAAGTTTGCTGACCGGATGAATAAGGATGAGCGAGGTTCTTGCGAAGCAATCTATCATGATCGCGAACTAACTCTACAGACCTACATGCTTGAAAGTCACTAAAAGTAATTTTCTTGGAACGATGGGAAAAATAATCAAATTTTTAAGAAATACTTATTAGATCGTGGTCAGCTGCAAAGGGATCAGGCTCAGATTGTGAATATCTAATTAATTTATTTCTGAAGTCAATGAAAAAGACATCAATTAAACTTTGAGAGCCAGTGTAGATGGAATGTTGCGTTGGACGGAAAGGTACAGCATAAAGTGAATAGTCTCGAATAACATTTTTGAGAAGTGGAATGATATATATCTCCCAACAGATTGCAGTTGCTGTGCCTTTAGCAATTTGTAATCATAATTTTGTGGCTCGGAGGCCGGGAAAGAAACAAGTTTTTGAACATCATCCGTAACCGATTCATTAAAATGTAACTCCTTCGGAGCATACCCCGTAGATGAGTTGTTATGTTCAAAATGTTCTCAAGGTCCCTTATATAGAACGCCCATTTTGTATGTTTTTCAGCACACAAGGTTCGGAAAATTCTCCCTAACTCCCTCATTACGCGCTCCGTCGGATTGGACTGAGGGTGCCTTATCAGACTAAAGATAACCTGTATCCCTTGATCTTGTAGCCCATCTATCCATTTAGGGGATGAAAATTGGGAACCTCTATCACTGAGAATACATTTAGGTTTACCACAAATCGGAATAAAATCATCTAGAAGTTTTTTAAGCCCCATTTTAGTCGTAGCCTTGTCCATCGTATACAGCTTTACATATTTAGTAAATGAATCCAATGCGACCAAAATGTATTGCACCCCCCACGACTCCGAGGAAGAGGACCATAAAAATCGACGGTTACTAATTCCAAAGGTTTTTTCGCCGTCACCATTTGATGTTTCTCTTCCATTGAGAAATTCAGGTACTTAACTCGCTGACATGTGTCACACGATGCAATATATTTTTTCACTTCCTTGGATAAACCGCGGCAATAAAAATATCTTTTCAAGTACGACGAGGTTTTAAAAACTCCAGGATGGGCTAACTTATAATGAATTTCTTTCAATAATTCTAGCTTAATATTCTTGGGGACAATTATTTTCCATTGATCTTTAGTATGTTGTTGATAAAACAAAATCGCACCATAAACTTGGTAAAAATCTGACGGCTGTTCTCTCCATTGATTTATCAGTACAGAAATTTCCGTATCTTTCTGTTGGAGCTTAGCCATATTTTTTAAATCTTTTTAGAACCGCATCCCCCCTAAACCGCGATCACAACCATCAGTTTGCAAGTAGAATTTACCATTAGGTGAAATATGACGTAACGTTACACTATTTACAAAATTAGTCTTTAGTCTTAAAAAAGCTTCGGCATGAATAGAGGTCCACTCCCATTTTACCCCCTTCTTCAGAAGTTCGCGCAACGGGTCTACAAACTTACTGTGCTCAACACTAAACTCGCGATAGTAGTTGCATACGCCAAGAAAGCGTTGCAACTGCTTCACATCTTTCGGATCCTCAAAATGCAATATATCATGCATCCTTTGTGGGTCCGATTTAACTCCGGACTCAGAAAGAATAAACCTTAAGAACATCACATTTTGTCTGAGGAATTCGTACTTTTCAATTCTTAAACTGAAATTTCTTTCAGACAATTTTTTAAAAATCAAAAACTGATAGCATTTACCTCCAAAAATAAAACATGTAAATCTCCGTGACTTTTCATGTAACGGGATTTGCCAGTACCCATGCTTTAAATCTAGCTTAGAGAACAGCTTTGACCCATTAAAGGTTTGAAGCAACTCCTTGATCATTGGGGGAGACTCATGATCGTCTTCAATAACCTCATTGAGCTTCCTAGCATCTAAACAAACTCGAATTTGTCCGTCGGATTTACGTACTATTCTTAAGGGATTGATATATGGGGTATTAGCTCGCTCAATTATTCCCAATTCCTCCATTTCACTAATCTCGCGACTCACAGCCTCCCGAACGGAAAACGGTACAGGATAATTCTTTTTTACGAAAGGTTTATCATTAATCAGCTTGATTCGATGCTCGTACCCGACTGCACGCCCAATTTTATTTGTAAACAACTTTTCATACTTGGGTCATTCCATTATATTTCACCCAAAGCCGTTGCGGCCTATTTTTTAAAAACGTTAATACTTTACAGAAATGATATTTGATGCTCTGCAAATACATATCCGACGATGATTTTAAAAAAATGTTCATGATTACGTCGTAAATTTAATTTGCAAGTTGAAACGCAACGCAAAAATGTCATTTTAGAAGGTGAAAACATTTAATAAAATAATACAGAAATACTAAGAGAACGAATTATTTCTTTTTTGATAATTATTCACAAATGTTTAAATTTATAATTTATTGTGTTTAACAGGTAGAATTATTTAAATATGATTATTTAAGTCGATTTTAAATGTGATATGTCAAATGTCAATTTTTCACACTTTTAATCTATATTTTTCTAGGAAGTGAATCAATCATTTTAAAGTGATTGTTGCTTAGAATTAAGTACTTGTAATTTACTTACATATAATCTATTGACTTTTTAAATTAACAGCAGGGAAATATAAAAATATTTACCTTCAACCTTGAATGTTTCGGAATTTATGCCGATTTCAAACACGAATACCTCCTTCCCAGAAAAACAGAAAATTGTCATCATGTGTTTAAAAGTTAAATTAGAGCTTCCTTTAATTTATCCTGCATGTTTCGCGGTGGAGAACAATATACTTTTCAAAATTAAACAATTTCAAAATAATGATTTTTTAATGATGTTTGAGGTTACAAAGCAAGTAGATTTTCTATTCGTATTCAAATCCTGTTGAATCGACAAGGCTCTCGCGGGCTAACTTCACTCTGATAATCTACTTGCTTTGTAACCTCAAACGTCATTAAAAAAATCATTATTTTGAAATCGTTCAATTTTGAAAAGTATATTGTTCTCCACCGTGAAACATGCAGGATAAATTAAAAGAAGGTCAGCTTCTTTTGTTAAAATTAAACCCTGCTGTTAATTTAAAAAGTCAAATTTAACTTTTAAACACAGGATGACAATTTTCCGTTTTTCTGGGAAGGAGGTATTGGTGTTTGAAATCGGCATAAATTCCGAAACATTCAAGGTTTAAGGTAAATATTTTGATATTTCCCTGCGGTTAATTTAAAAAGTCAATAGATTATATGTAAGTAAATTACAAGTACTTAATTCTAAGCAACAATTAATTTAAAATTATTGATTCACTTTCTAGAAAAATATAGATTAAAGGTGTGGAAAATTGACATTTGACACATCACATTTAAAATCGACTTAAGTAATCATATATAAATAATTCTACCTTTTAAACACAAGAAATTATAAATTTAAATATTCGTGAATAATTATCAAAAAAGAAATAATTAATTCTCTTAGTATTACTGTATTATTTTATTAAATGTTTCCAACTGCAAAATGACATTTTTGCGGTGCATTTCAACTTTTAAATTAAATTTACGACGTAATCATGAACAATTTTTTAAAATCATTGTCGGGTATGTATTTGCAGGCCATTAAATATCATTTCTGTAAAGTATTAAAGTTTTTAAAAAATAGGCCGCAACGGCTTTGGGTGAAATATAATGGAATGACCCACTTATATAATAAATTTCTCAATAATATTTTTTCTTGCCGTAATTTTATCAACCATCGATTGTACGTAATTTTCAAAATTATCTTCGCTATTAAGCCCACCAGTATCCGCTCCATTCGCAAGATTATTATTACACACGTCTAAATTATTAATAAAAATAGTATCGACTTCATCTTCTAGACAATCTCTCTCGTCATTATAACAATCTTTATTTTGATTATTTACAACATCAACATTTTCATTTGTTTCAGGATATATCATTTCACCCGATTCTTCAGCACTGACATGTACATCTACTTCTACCAATATTTGATTTCCAGTACTCATTTCAACTGGCTTTTGACTTTCATCACTTTCAACTGAATAAGGTCTAATCGCTTCAATATCCTCTTCAACATTTACCAATTCAACATCCACATTCAGATTATTCGAGAGATTATCCAAAACATTACTCGATCCCACTTTCGTCGCATTTTCCGTTTTCTTTATATTACATACGTGGTGATTTATTCCCTGTTCATTTATATTTACTAAATTTTCAATTTTGTTACCAACTAAAGCATGTTGAATATTATTAATTTTACAAATATTTCGATGTTTAGTTTGTACTTCTTGTTGACTATTTTGTTGTTGTTCAATTTTGTTCCCTGCATGTTTTCGTTTATTTGTTATTTTATCGTTGTTATTGTTTATCAAAGATTTCTTTAGAACTGTTTCAATTCTATTACTGGTTATCCGCTTACTTTGATTCAAAACCGAGTTGTTGATATTATTTACATTACTTAAATTATTATCATAATTTATAACAGGTCTATTTATCGAACTTTTGTTATTAATGTTTGAAGAAAGTTGACTCAAATTTATTACAGAATCATCAATAACAACCGGTATTTCTTGTACTTTATTAACAACAACAATATGTTCATGAGGAAGTTCTTTTAATTTTTCAAGACCAGTGGAATATTTTCCATTATCAGCTATTTTCAAATTTTCATGGCCAAATAGATTATTTTCTGTTCTACTGAAAAGATTATTTTTCACATCGCAATAATCAATAACAAACACATATGTCACCTCATCATTTTTAGAGCATAATAAACCATTCTCCCTTTTATCCCGAAATAAAACTGACTGATCTTTTATAACTTTCCCGGCACAACTGATAGACTCATTACTGTAATCTAACACAAGACTAAATTTTCTATGAAAATTATTTCCCAGGATTATTTTAGTTGACAAATAAGGGACTATCAAAAACACATGATTTGTTTTCATTTCACCTACTTCAAATTCGACGTACACTTGTTTCTTAACAGTAGTGGCTTTTTTTCCAACAGCTGTGTGACAGTTAAGTTAGAAACAGGAAGTTCCCGTACCTTCATGTTGTTCTTAATTTCGTCATAAAAAGCCTATGAGAAACAAGTTATTTGGCTCCAGGAATCAAGCAGGGCCCACACTCGATTACCGTTTATATCTAATAACAAATGCGGGCATTTAAACATTCACTTTGTTCGTATGAATTCATTTTATTCGTTACTTTATCATTTACACCCGTTTCCAAATCTTGCACGTAATCGAAATCATTTAGACGCATCGATGGACCACAATTCAATGCGTCTGTGGTCCGCTTAAATTCGCTGTATTTTGTGAGGATTGATTCGTATTAGAATTATTCGCGGGATAATTATTCGGCCAATTAGGCGGTGGGTATCTTACATCCGGTACTACTCCGTTTTCAATCTATCGTATCTGCATGTTATTTCCACCATTTACATTATTCGAATAATTATGACCCCAATTATGATTCCGATTAGGTGTGAAAGATTTATTTCTGCGTTAGTCAAACCGACGGCCATTTTGATAACTCCCTTGCCTATGAATTTTATGTATTCTAACAGGATTCTGCGAATGACCCTGTCGCCTGTCTGTCTCTATCTTTTTTAATTTTTAAGGCATCCAAATGAGCCAAGGTTGGGCTAATGGATTCGGTATTTCCAAAACTAATAGAAGCTAATGCTTCCTTAACCCAAATTGGCATTTGTTGTACAACCATA
Source organism: Trichopria drosophilae (assembly GCA_030407085.1). Taxonomy (NCBI): domain Eukaryota; kingdom Metazoa; phylum Arthropoda; class Insecta; order Hymenoptera; family Diapriidae; genus Trichopria; species Trichopria drosophilae. The sequence goes on along the minus strand of CM059582.1, from coordinate 128,928,754 downwards.
TAATTTGTTGCATAGACTGGCGGATCAAAGTACATTGCAGATTTTAGTTTACGGTAAAAATATGTTTACAACCCCTCATTTTGACCCCTATAATACCCATTCATCCATATTTGTTTGAGATTAATTCGGATATCAACTGAATAGAATTCATTCAAAAATTTATCATTAAATTCATCAAAGTTGTTTATTTCCCGGACTCGGTCAAACCACATAGCCGCTCTGCCACTTAATGCCTGTTCCACAATTAATAATTTATTTCCTTCACGAATATTTTTGGCACGAAAATATTTTTTAATTCGTTCCAAAAATTCTTTCGGATTCATCGAATTCTCGTTCTCGAAAATTGGAATTTTAATTTCACAAAGGGCTGGTTGGCAGTTATTAATCATAGAGCCTAAATCGGTTAATGACACAGTATGTTTTGGACGTTGATCGTTGGCATTTACATTTACATTTACATTTTCTAATTTTCTATTTGCTTCTTTAAGTTTTCGTTGTTGCTCCTGAATTAGAGCTTGCAAACGATCAAATTCCCTTTGTTTCTCCATTTCTTTTTGCTGTGCATTACTGTTATCTGGTCTAACCGTACCATCGTCATCTCTCGCTAAAACCATTTTATCTTTTCCAACAATTTTCTTTTTATTATGTGTAAAATTTAAATTAGAATATAATTGTACAGTTTTTCGACCCGATTTAGTAGTCACTTGTACTTTTTCACGATCACACATATATAAATTTACACAAATTAATTATTAAATCATTGATCAAAATTAAAGAAGAAATAAATTTGATTTGTTTATAATCAAATAACAGTTTCAATATTTCAATATATCATAACACTGGTGACAATACTATATTTATGTCTAATCGTAACTACAATATTGTGTATATCTTTTATATTTCAACATAAACATGCTATGTTTATTTTCATAGAAATATTAAACAAATTTCGAAATTATTATTTAAATTATTAAATATTTCAAAACAGCTATAAATTTTTAACTATGTTCTTACTTTCAAATTTGGTTTAAAATATTTTTAAATTTTCTTAGATATGGATTGTACGTTCTAAAAAAAAAACTATAAATTTACACACTAGTTTGACTAAAGACAAATTAAATGATTTTACTTGAAATTATGAGACTGTTAAAGTCAGGCCGATTCTTGCCCATTAGTTGAGCGCCATTTTGTAATATTCATTTTATTTTTATTCTACAATAATCATTTTCCTGTCAAATCCAATACAAAAATCCCATTGATTTACAACAAATACTTAGCTTATCAATCCCATAATATCGAAAAATTCCAACAAGCACGCAATTTCATTCTTCTAAATTTGCGAAACTTAAACTTCTTACGAAATTTAGTGGGGATAAATATTCTTCAATTCAGCAATCATCCCATAGCGCATACGTAAAGTTGACTTACGTTCGTTTGCCAGATTACGTGGATAATTTTCTTAAAATATGGGGCAATTTCCAATACACACTCACATCGAACTGTAGTTGGGTAACCTCTTCCATTTACCATGAAGCAAATTGATCAGAAGTCCCAAGTTGGACACGTGGTCGCCCTGCAGCATATACAACGGTGGGGAATCCTCGGCGATGGCGATTCCTGGTGATGTTGACGTTATTGGAATTCCCTCCAATTTAAGTAATTCCACTGATGGTGGACGTAGAGCATCCAGACTCCAGATCGCATAATGGGATGATTGGAAAACTTCGATACCGCAGCCACGTGCCGTCGATGGTAGCAGGACACGATTATGTCGGTTCGACTTTTAATTGAACATAAAAATTCCCCTTGTTCCGAATATTTTTCTTACTCTTCACAGCACCAATTTCCTCGTTCCCAGAAACTCACCTTGAATCAGCGTCGGATTCGTTTCTGCCTTCGAGATTGACAATCTTGAGGTGTTGATCGATCCAAGTTCTACGATCGAATGAACGGAAAAGAGGGGATTTTACGCCGCGATTGTGTATTTATACTCTTTCGTCTCAAATGTGTATATGTGAACTTTTCGTTGTCGACCACCAATACACATAAATTTCGTGTCTATTTGCATGAGCAATTACTATTCTCATCTTTGTTTATATGTATACATTTAGCTAATCATTTCCTCTCTCTCGTTCACACTCGTACATTTTCTTTATTACAAATAATTCCTTTTATTTCGTAAACCCTACTTCTCTCGCTTACTTCCATATTCCTGACACATTGCACCACTCGCCTTTCTTTCTTTAATGACATAATACATTATTCACATATTACAAATGTAACGCTGCTTGCTATTGGCTGCGATAGTTGAAGTCAGCCCAAGAAAATTATACGAATACATATGTATCTCCGCCTATGCATATCTCTTCATAATTTTTTTCGGCTGTCTGCAACTTTCGCAGCCAATAGCAAACGGCGTTACATTGAAAGCGGCTAATCCGGAGATGTGTAGATTTAACATGCGTTTCATTATCCGCACTTCTGCGAGACTCAACCTGTATATGTAGTAGCCGTACTGTGCACAACCTCAACACATGCATACTTACTGGTATTCTCACCAGAGCCTTCAGCTAATCACGGACGCACATAGCCGTAACCAGTCATTGCATGTAGTACTGCGTCCACTGTTATTATAAGCATGTGCCATATGAAGCCTCGAAAATCGTGTTGGTACTTTAATAAAAATCAAGGGAAGATTTAAAGAAGCACAAAAGATTAGCATAATATTTGCGTTCTTTTTTAGGCAAAAATGTTATTTTTTGCATTTTTTACGTATATGATTGGCTTTCATGCCCGCCTCGACCAGCAAAAGCCGCGGCTACGACTCGGTTTTGCAAAAGTCGGGAGGGCAACTGACAAAAATAATAAAAGTTATCTTCTCACAACACTATTTTATTTATGTACTTTCGGCGGGGATAAAGAAAAATAGTATACGACACCCTACTCGGCTTCGCTTCGGCCTTACATGTTATGCCCGCTAGGAAATCCGACTTATTTTGTGCGATTCGTCCTTGCCGTCTTCTCGATTTTGTTTGGCTCTCCGATGTCAAGTTTCGAATCCAATCTCGCTCTGCCCCGCGGAAAATATATTTTTCTCCTTTTTCCTCATTTAGTTACCGACGGGGTTCCCTCGGGGCGCCACTTTTCGACGTTTTCAAAATCGGCTCGCTCTTCAGGCAACTGAGCGATCGCCCTTATAATCTCTGACCATATGTGATGTATTATTTCGACAACTATTGCAAACAGCTAAAGTAGCGCACCTGGTGCTCGAGTTTGAACTAATATGGGGCATTCCACGTCAAGTGATGCCACCCCGAAGTACGGCGCGTTCGGAGAGGAGTTTTCCAACGCTTATATCTTTTCTTTTATAGCAGATATAAAAATGTTTGACCATCGATTCTTAAAGCTTTTTTCCTGATCTTTTAAGCGGTAGATTTATTTTTAACAATTTTGAATACTGAATCTTCATTTTCACAAAAAAAGAATAAAATTCAATTTTTTACCAACTCGCGTATTTTTTTTAAAATTAGGATTAAAAAAAGCTATACCTATATACTATAAATTCGCGAAGAAAAAATTATGGGCTGGGCAATTGGTAAAAAGTTGTATTGATTATGGTACGTAAACAGCGGCGCGCCGCACCGCGCGGCTGTAGGCACGTCGCGTATGAATACAACGTAGCGTGCGGCATGGAGTGCATAATTTCGCGTTTTAATTTCAAATAATATAATTTAAGAAAAACAAGTTAATGAATGAACATGTATACTACTCACTCCATTCCTTGTCCGTTTAAAATACGTTAAACATACGCATTCCTTTTTATTTCTAAGTAATTAATTCCTCGCGCACTAACAACTTTACACTGGAAAGTTTACTTCAGTTCACAGTGAACTTTTTTTTATTTCGAATGTAATTTTTATAAAGTGAGATTTCACCCAAATAAAAGTAAAGATTCTCTTCAAACTGCGGGAAAATCTTGTTCATTCCAAGCTGATCAAAAGTTCTCATGGCCATAACTTCCGTTAAAGCAGGATTTTGACTCTATGGGCTCTTAAAGGTTGGTAATTTGCGATGAAACGAATCCTTACAGTATACAAATTAGACATATTTCCTCACCAGTGATTAAAATAGTATTGAAAAATGGTACTCGGAGGTGTTCGGGGTCTCTGATTACGAATCTGAGCTCAAAATGTGAAAATTCAAAATGGCGGAACCGACACGGGGGCCAAAAATAAGAAAAATTAGTTATTTAATGAAAAAGGTTGATCAATATTTTTCGGGAACCTTTTCGGGACTAAGAGTGTACACGCTCTTTCATCCCATGTAGTATACGCTATTTTTTTCCCGACTTCACTAGAATGATCATATTCGTGAGCTTACATCGGTCGTAAGGTGGTCATTTGTAAAATAAATCTAACATTTGTAAAAATCGTTGGTTTACATGTGACTAAAGAACTGAAGTTGTAATTGTGCATTACAGAAAATCACTTGATAGCGCATGAGGAGATTTTATATTTAGTAACCACCTATTTTTACCGTTGGCATTAGCGTAATCCAATGTGCACCACGTGGAGGTTGCTCGATCGGACTTTGCACATTAATGTGGCCCTGAAAAGGGCCTTCTGATTGACTAAGATGAGACTTTATCTGGCGATGGTCGAAAGTTTCAACGCTCCCATAATCAGAAACCGAAATAGATTTTATTGAGGAACAGATCTGTTCGCTACATCCTAAATAACGTTGATGAGCCTTGTGGACGGATATTTGATGTTTCCTTGGTGTTGCGTATTCTACATGAGACGAAAGATCCTGTACTCTCTTAGTCCCGCAAAGGTTCCCGAAAACGATTGATCAACCTTTTTCATTAAATAAATAATTTTTCTTATTTTTGGTCCCCCAAAGCTGTCGCGAAAACATCCACTGGGGAGCGATGTCAGTTCTGGCTGTTGATTTGCGCTCCCAATATCGGGAAATTTGGTACATAAGCAATAGCAAGTATCCACACAATACAGATTTATTGATGGATACGTGGATACTTCATGCCCGAAATTTGTAAAAAATAACAGTGTTATTTACTATTAGAAGGTGTTCTTGCAAATAGATTTGAGTTTACCGAAAATACAAAAAAGTTTTATTATAACAATAATTTCACTTTACTAAAGTAAAATCTCTATTAACGGTGAGTCTATCCCAGTAATAGTGAAAATGTCATCGCCATGAGGCGACGATATTATCATTTTTATTGTAATAAACTCTCCGTAAAGAAAAATTTTACTTTATTAAATTTTAAGTTACTTTATAAAAAATTAAGTATACAATTTCATTTGTCATTTACATGTGTTTGTTTTTGTTCGATTTACGCCAGATATGAAATTACCGAAAATAATAGTAATAGATCGAAAGTTTGCATTTTCAAAATTTGATTTTAATTTATATTTGATACTGGTCATTCAATACTATATATGGAAATGCCCTTAATTAAAAAAATTATAATTTAAAATTTATCAAATAGTAAAGTGATAAAAGTGTGTAAAGTTAAATAAAATAAGCGGTATTAAATTTGAATAAAAGTAAAATTATTGTGGAGCGGTCAGAGCTGGAAATAGCCGACCGACAATTTAGTAAATAAACAAATTCGGAGAATTCGGGACAATTAAGTCAATTTAAGAATAGGTAAATTCGAATAAGTAAATAACGAAAAAGAATTATATCTGAAATTCATTATTGGAAAATAATTTTATTTCTTTTATAAAATATTAAATTATTATCAATTTTCACACTATTCTCGCTTATTACATGTCTATTTTTCATGATTATGTATATAATGTTGATCATTATGCATTGTCGCAATAATTAATGTTGGTTTAAATACAACACAATTCTGAATTTTATGTGAAGTTTTTAAAACTATAGAATTGCATTTATTTTAAAACAGTGACATAATTAATAGAATTTTAATAAAATTGTCCTTAGGAATTAATTTAAATTTATTTAACTATATTTTGGTTGATGATCTCAATTTCGGCGAAATTGTTTATTGACTTACATATCAGTAGACGAAGGTTTAACGGCCGATATTAAATTTTATTATAAAATTAACTGACACTAATTAAGGCGACTATAAATTAAAGTATTGTCTTTTGTGTAAAATTACAACTGTTATTGAACCAATATAATTCTATATGGAATTTTAGTTGAGGATAAATAATTAATGTCGAACAAATAATAATGTTAAGGGTCGGCACATTTATTTCGGTCGACATATATTTTATGGTAAATAAAGGCCGGCAATATTACTTGGAATTTAGGAAAATCTTTAGGGAAATAATGACTATTTACTAGAACAACAGTCGAAATAATAATTACCAGTGTGAGTTTAAAATTAAACGTTTGGAATTGAAAATTAATTAGTCGACAAAAAGGACAAATATTTTTTTAAATAATATTTTGTCTATTTTATTAATCGACCACAAATGAACTTTAATAATTAATTTATTTGACATAAATAAATGTGGATGTTATATTTTTACCAATTGACACAATTATATATTAATTTATTAAATTCTCTTTTGTGTATTTGTGTATGTCAAATGAACCAGCTATAGTTTTAATTATTTGTCGACTGAAACAATAAGGTAGTTAGTCAGTCAATTGACACATGGACACATTTATTTATTTTATTCTTTTTGTCTGGAGTGGACACTTGTTATTTAGATATATTAAAGAGAAAATCGAGATAAAATTGAAAAGAAAAATGAATACTCCAGATTTCCAAAAATTAGACGATTGGATATTCCAATTGTCGGGAGATGAATTAGATAGAGCTTTATCCCGACTTGATTTAAACAAGTCTGGATGCGTAGGTGTCCGTATTAATAGACTGATTAATAGGCTCGAAGGCAATTATACAGCAACCGATTTTGAACAAAGTGTTCGATTAGAAAACGAGTCTGACCAACGAATTAGGCGCGATGTGTTATTACAGATTTTTGGCGAATTTATTGAAAATCACCGCGGTAATGATAGGGTCCAGGTTCAGGCTCAGGTTCATCGTGAACAAGAAGATTCTACGACGAAAATAATAATAATAATGAAAATCTGAATGAAATAATTGAAGACGAATCCAGAAATCAGTTGCCGACTGAAATAGAAAATATAAATGCAAGGCTGGATCGAATGGAAAATATGTTCACGCAATCCATGCAAAACTGGCCACAACACAGAGCAAGTAGCACGAAGTTGCCAGAGGTAGAGAAAAACGGAAAAGTAACCTTCCATGATACTTTCGACATAAACTATTTACATAATATCGAAGAAATATGAAATACGGACCACAGGTCGACAAGACCAAAAGTCGGTCGACAAGTATGCTCCAGCTCACCTAATGAGGTGACCACTAGGGAGGGAGGTGATCATTCGGCTAATAGAGCGAATGAAAATGACAGTCGTTATACTCAATGGAGGCTGAATCAATCCCTCCGTTTCAGAGACCTAGGTCGACCACAGGTCGACAAGACCAAAAGTCGGTCGACAAGTATGCTCCAGCTCACCTAATGAGGTGACCACTAGGGAGGGGGGTGATCATTCGGATAATAGAGCGAATGAAAATAACAGTCGTCATACTCATTGGAGGCTGAATCAATCCCTCCGTTTCAGAGACCTAGGTGAAATTGTTCTCAAATGGAACGTTACCGTAAATTGGGGTAAAGTCGGCTTGACAGGAAAAGTCGGCCATTCGATGACCTATTTGAAAATATTTAATTATCCTTTTTCTAGAGAGAAAAGTCGAAAATGCGCAATTGTTTTAGTTAGTAGGAATGTCAAACTTTCATTTACAGTTTATTTGACTCAAATTCATCGATAAGTTTTAATAAAAACGTCGTTTATGTGTGACTGTATATTTAGCCTCTAAAAAGTAGTGTGAAAAAAGCACTTGTAAGAAGTCTACAAATTTTTTTATGTAAAATCAAACTATGTATCGCATAGCCTATATCTCTAACCTAATTTACGATAAAAATAACCTCAATAAGATCATTAGATATCGCAAAAGATCGGTTTCTCTAAAAATGTAACATTTGTAGGGAAAAGTCGGCCATGGGGGAAATATATAAAACAAAAGCGGATTCTTCTAGATTGTTCAAATATTCAACGGTACAATATCAGAATGCAATACGAGAAGCAGAGAAACGTCAAAAATCAATGTTACAAATTTCAAAATTAAAAATGGCTGAATCAACATGGCGCCATAACGAGTCCGACATTTCGTCGGCGTGATGGTCGTGCGGGCTAAGGCGTCAGTCTTAGTCCGCCCGAACTGAACGTCGCGAAGGGCCCGAGTTCGAATCCCCGTCCTGCAATTTTCTCTGCTTATGTCCAGTGTGGAATAACCGGAGAACCTTGCTGGGCGAAGGTACGAATTTGGGACCGCTGCCGACCCCCGTCGGCAGTTATCGGTACCGTCAGCGTCTTATCCGCGGTCGGTACGTCGTGGTTCTTATCTCGGATAAAGATGGGATAAGCCCCGCGTCGTACTCGCTAAGGCACAGACCGTCGAATCTGCTGGTGGTACCGATATTGGGGTAGGGGGGACTGGCTCTGGGTGGGTGTTGTGTGTGCCTATAGTTCTGTCTTGTAATGTCTGTCTCTGTCCTGTACCTCTCCACCCGAGAGCCGACCCGCAAACAGACATATTCGTCATTAACGCGGGGGAAGATTACTTATTAAAAATACCAATAATTATTTTAAGTTTTCTCATGAGAATTTAAGCAAAAAACCAAGAAAAATAGCCGACTTTACCCCAATTTACGGTACTTTTGCAGGCAACGAGCAACAGAATGTAAAAGAATTTCTAACTCGTATTCAAGAATGCAGCGTAATAGCTAGTATTAACGAGGAAGAATTGCTGCATGCTTTACCCTATCTGTTGACAGGTGTCGCACAATGGTATCGATTTTCATAACAAAAATCGAGATCATGGTCGGAATTCAAGCACGACATCCGAGCATGCTATGGAAGCGACAGAAATCTTCAACATCGTCTGGAAAGAGAGATACACATGAGGACGCAAGGACAGGATGAATAAGTCAGAGATTATATGATCTGTCTGCGATCCTTATTAAACAGATGGGTACCAGTGCCGTCTGAAGAGACGCAATTAGATTGGCTTCACCAAAATCTTCGACCTGAATTACAAATGGCTGTTCAGCGAGATCGGTCTCGATCGTTTGAAGAGTTGCTGTACCAGGCGAAGAATTATTAAAGCCAGTCAGTCGTATCGACCTCCTCCAGCACCCGAACAGTCTTACTACCCAGAAGTGGCATATAAAATTAAAAGTAAGACAACTGTCCAGAAGAAGACTGATCTTAAGATGGCTACGGATATGTCATCAGTTGAGATGCAGTCAAAGCGTCCGACAACCTCTTGGGACGAAGAAATGAAGAAAAAGATGGACGAAATGTTAGGGCAAGTGGAACGTCGAATCAATACCATGGTTCAACGGAAGTTGGCCGAGTTATCGTCTCCACGACGGAATCATAGGTCGGAAGAATATCCGGTTCAAGGTAACTCCCGTCGAGGAAAAGAGAAGATTCCGTCGCCTCGATCAGTGCCTTTGGAGCAAAGGAAAGGATGGGCAAACCAGAAACAAACGTTTTCTAAGCCTCAGAAGAATCAGTCTTTCGGTAGAAAATATGGAACAGACCAGGCGTCTACTTCAAATCCGAAAGACGTCAGATCGAATAATGATCGATCGAATTTCAAGGGTTTTGTCTGTAAGTTACAAGGCTATACCAAGTATAATTGTCCACGATGTCAGGAAAACGAAATCAGGGACTCGTAGGTGAGGTCACACCTGTCCCTGAGGTTGCATCTAAGACCTCGACTCCAGAATTACAAGATGATACACCAGTTTCCCTGGGCGTCCACCTGACGTCCGAAGATGGTTCTACACGATAGTGGGTGACGACATTTGTCAACGGTCACCGCCTCAAGGCTCTGTATGACCCTGGTGCAGCGCGTACAGTAATTGGCCCAGTAGCTTATAGGTTAACAACCACCTGTGGTTGTCCTATTGAAAAGTACGATGGCGTTGGAGCAAGAGTTGCTGACGGACGAGCCGTTTCGATAACCGGACAGATTAGGATGCCTTTCCAAGTAGGTCAGAAAGTTAGATGGCTGAAGGCCTTATTAATGCTCAGTTTAGAGCCTGATTGTCTTCTTGGCGCAGATTTTCTTCGCGCATTTAACGCCATTTTGCATCCGCGCGACAACTTTCTAACAATCGATGGACAGAAAACAAGAGTACCTGTCGAAGTGGCGACGGTTTCCCTTCCATCTGAAGAGAACCAAGAGTCGTCCGGATTACGAGGATTAACGGATACTCAACGTGAACGTCTCCAAGATATCGTTAATTCTATCATTCCCGCAGATAGTCCTCATATAGGTCGTACTCACTTAGTCGAGCACAAAATTGATGTCGGTATCAGATCGTGTGTTGTTGTTCGCCAGTCGAACATTATCTCCTGCCGAACGGAATTATTCTGTCACAGAACGGGAATGTGTCGCTGTTTTGTGGTCCGTTCGAAAATTCAGAGAATACGCGGAAGGATATCATTTTAAAGTGATTACAGACCACAGCAGCCTTCGGTGGCTCTGTAATTTACGAAATCCAAATGGAAGATTGGCTCGATGGACCTTAGAACTTCAAGGTTTTGACTATATGGTCGAACATCGTAAAGGTTCAATGCACCATGTGCCGGATGCCTTGTCCCGTATGTTTGAAACGGACGATGAAATCCAAATCCATTCCATTCAAGAGGAACTTCAGACGGAAGATAAATGGTATTTGGAGAAACGAAGTCAAGTGGAAGAGGATCCACATAAGTATCCATATTGGAAAGTCGTTGGTGGACGATTATACAGGGTGGCCGATTTATCTGAAGACATCGAAATATCTCGAGAACTATGCACAGAATCAAAAAAGTTGTCGGATGAAAGTTGTTCGACACGAAGGGGGGCATCCAGGGGGCAAATAGGGACAATTTGATCCCTTTATGAAAATTTAATATTAAAAATTCTAATATTAGAATTTTTAATATTAGAATTTAGTAATATCAATTGCGAAAATTGTTATTCTGAATATGAAATTTTAATAATATCCATTCGAAAAATTAAGATTATGAATAATTGATATTCTTCATATTAAAAATCAAAACTGATTACATAAAAATTGTGCATACAATATGGAAGCAATTTTATAAATAAGTTTTCTACCTTCAATAAAATTACATTTTAGGTTTTAAATTTATTATTTAATAAACAAAAAGAGGTCATCACGCAATCCATTAAAAAACGCGTCATGTCCCTTCACTCAGCTCATTCATTCTCTCTCTGTATGTTTTTTCCGAAATGAGAATAAATAAGCTGAGCATTGACGGTCAAACCAGCTTCTATTAAACAAAACGAAACTCTTACTTCATTTGGGGATTTCGTCGCCATCTACCGGTCCCCGAGAGAACTCACGTGGTTTCATACATGTACATCGCTTGCATTTCGGCCATCACCGGCGCCGGTTCTGTTACATAACGCTAGAGGGCGACATAACTCGAAAATAAAGTAGCATATCATTTTATACATAAGTTGAGTCACACGTAATCAGTTCACCTACATTTTTCTCTACTTTCCTGAAGGGAAGTAAATGGATATCGCGACTTTCTAATCCCCATATTAAAATTTAGTATTCACGGTTTCTCAGTGTAAGAATGTTTTTGAAGTCCATTGTATTGGAAGTAATTCGGTCGGAGGTCACTTTGCTTTTAGAATAACAACTTTCCGTTTACGTGACTATTTTTTGTCTACCCTTCATTGCTTAAATCGAATTGCAAGTTAAAAATGAATCCTGCTACAGTTCCCGAATCGAAATGATTCTTATTTATAATGAATGTAAGAGGAATATTGACGATGCTGTTGCGTTGTATGCTGAACGTTTTCCAGATAATGCTCGCTCGCGTTCTTTTTTTTACAAAGTTGTGAATGCCTTTCACTCTGATGGCAGCGTACAAATGAAAAAAAGGAAGCGAAGATTAACAGTTACAGGGGAAGCTAACGAAGTAGCTGTACTAGCAGCTATTCACCAAAATCCACATGTAAGCACACGACAATTACATCGCGATTCCGGCATTTCCAGATGCATGGCGATGATTTTCATAACCGCGTGGTGTTTTGTGAATGGGCATTTCAAAAAATGCAAACGAACCACAATTTCTTTGCTAATGTATTATTTTCAGATGAATCTACATTCACGAACCATGGTGGCGTCAATAGGCATAATATGCATTATTGGAGCGTAGAATATCCCCATTGGTTACGACAAGTTAATCATCAACGTCCTTGGTCGGTGAACGTTTGGTGTGGAATCATAGGAAATAAACTCATTGGTCCTTATTTCATTGAAGGTAATTTGAATGGAACAAAATATCGAGATTTCCTAGAACAAGAAGTACCATTACTACTTGAGGATGTTGCTATGGACGTCCGACGGACAATGTGGTTTCAGCATGATGGTTGCCCAGCACATTTTTCAAGAGTAGCACGGGAAATACTAGACCGTGATTACAATGGTAGGTGGATTGGTAGAGGTGGCCCCATTAATTGGCCTGCGAGGTCACCTGATCTAACATCTCTGGATTTCTTCCTATGGGGTTACCTAAAAGGTAAGGTTTATGAACAAGTATTAATGACTCGTGAAAACATGGTGGAACGCATAAGAACTGCTTGCGCAGAAATTTCTGCAGATATGATTCTATCATGTATAAAGTCATTTGAAGAAAGAATAAATAAATGCATTGAAGTGGAAGGTCAACATTTCGAACACTTACTCAAGTAAGTGAATAGTGAGACAGTGAGAGGCAAGGGGACTCACGTAAAACAAGCACCCCAAAGGGAACAGAAAAATACTACGTCCACGTCGTTGTTCCTGGGTAACGCTAAATGTATTTTTTCCCGGCTTTGTTAGAATGACCGTATTCCATATCCGCTACGCGGGCGAAAATTGTCAATATTGGAGAATCCAAATCTGCAATAAAAACTGGGGGTTCCTATTTAAGTTTTATTGTTTTTGCCCCCACTCCACCTCCAGGAGATGGGGGAGGGGGTAAATTTAATTATCACTGGATGCCCCCCTTCGTGTCGAACAACTTTCATCCGACAACTTTTTTGATTCTGTGCATAGTTCTCGAGATATTTCGATGTCTTCAGATAAATCAGCCACCCTGTATGTCTATCGTCCCAATCCAATTTTGGATATCGTCATCGAGGACGAAGAAGCATGGAAATTAGCAGCGCGGAAAGAAGATTTAAAAAAGATTCTGCATGAAAACCACGACCTTCCAACAACTGGACACATGGGAGCTAGGAAAACGTATGATCGTGTCGCCCGATATTATTATTGGCCGACGATTCGTCGTGACATTGTCAAATATGTCCGAAACTCTGTGGTTTGCCAAAGGAGTAAAATACCGCCATTAGCTCCAGCTGGAAAAATGGGACGTAAGATGGTACCAGGTCCGTGGAAGATGGTAGCAGCAGATAATATGGGTCCATTCCCTAAAAGTCCTCGAGGAAAAGAATACTTAATTGTTTACCAAGACTTATTTACTCGATGGGTGGAATGTATACCTGTTCGGAGCGTGAATACGACTACTGTATTAAAGTCGTTTGAAGAAAAAATTATTCTGCGCTTTGGAACGCAAGAAATCTTTCATACGGATAATGGAAAAGCCTTCAGTAATCCGAAAATTGAAAAATATCTGAAAGAGAGGGGAATTAAATCTTCCATAAATCCAGCCTACCATCCTCAGGCAAATCCTGTCGAACGAATTAACCGTTCGCTAAAAAGTATGATTGTGGCTTTTGTTGATGACAATCATAGAAAGTGGGACGAACATATTGCTGAATTTGCGTTCGCTTACAATACTGCTGTTCATGAGTCGGCTGGAGAAAGTCCAGCCATGTTGAATTTCGGCCGACAGCTAATTCCGCCGAATCAATGCCGACGCCAAGAAGATTGTCAGGCAAATACCTGCCAAGAAGAACATTCAGTTCGTGATTGGGCGACACGCATGCGGAAACTGCAAGATATTCATCGTGATGCTACCCACAATGTAGAGATAGCTCAAGAGCGTCAACTAAACTATTATGACGCCAAGAAGCGTGATGTAAGATTTGAAGTCGGAGATAAAGTATTAAAACGGAATCAAGTATTATCTTCGGCAGCTCACGGCTTCGCAGCTAAGTTAGCTCCAAAGTTTGTCGAACCGTATATTATTGCCGACCGACTTGGGGAAGTAACACGACTCCGCTTCTAGCTAATATCGATCATACTGATCATGGTCTGGCTTGGAGCCAATCTGATTCACCAGATCAAAGGGTCAAATTGCTCGGCTTATTATGGAAGCCCCAATCAGATTCCTTCACTTATCAAGTGAATTTACCTCCTCATACAGTCATTACTAAACGAACGGTATTGTCAGTCATTGCACGTTTGTTTGATCCATTGGAATGGATATCGCCAGTGGTAATAAGAGCAAAAATCTTTTTGCAAGAACTCTGGCGATCAGACCTCTTATGGGATGACCCTCTCTCAGAACAGCTCGCTCGTCAGTGGGTATAAATAAACGACGATCTACCTGCACTCTCAGGCATAACCATTCCTCGTTGGATCATGCTGCAGTCGCAGTGTGAAAGTACTATTCACGGGTTTTCTGATGCGTCTAAGTCAGCATACACGGTGGTCATATATATACGGTATAGTCATCAGGACGGCTTGATTAGTACTTCTATACTTGCAAGCAAAACTCGAGTGGCTCCTGTAAAAACAAGGACGATCCCTCATCTAGAACTGTGTGGTGCACTGCTTCTCGTAAAACTGATGGGGGTACTATGCAATATTCCGGAATATGGGTATTCTCATCAATATTGTTGGACAGATGCCACGATAGTTCTGTCTTGGTTGATTCGTGAGCCGTCAAAACGAGAAGTATTCGTAGCGAATAGAGTATCGAAAATCCAAAACCTTTTACCGGATGCAGAGTGGCGTCATGTACCCACTGCAGAAAATCCTGCGGATCTGGCCTCACGTGGTGTAACAGCGAAAGAGTTAAACTCATTGTCTCTATGGTGGAAAGGCCCGAAGTGGTTATCACAAGCTCCAGAATCGTGGCCTCGTCGCTTTCTCCCCTCCGCAAGCTGTGATTCTGAGGAAAACATCATCTCAGAGCCAGTTCACCATTATCGAACCCACTCTATTTTTGATGTTATGCTCGCCCATTGCTCGGCATGGCCGAAACTCGTCCGTGTATTTGCATACGTTTTACGATGGTTAAAATTTCGGCCATCAAATCAGGCCCCTCGCCCACGAAAGCCGTGTATACGTATCGACGCTGAAGAATTCCGAAATTCAGAACTTTATGCATTCGGCCAGTTGCAGCGACTACAGTTTTCCAGCGAAATGAGTCAAATAATAGCCTATTTACCTCTCAATAAAAGAAGTCCCCTACTTCCTCTCGATCCACTATTGGATGATAAGGGACTGTTACGCCTCGGAGGACGTTTAACGCGTTCCAATTTGGATTATACCATTAAACATCCAATCATTTTTAAAGATCACCCTGTAACTCGTCTTTTCGTACAATTTGCACATGCGCGTTGCCTGCATGGAGGACTGCAACTGACGCTGAGAACTCTTCGTCAGCAAGTTTGGATAATTCGTGCTCGTCAGATTTCTCGGGCAGTCATCGCTAAATGTGTGATTTGTTCCCGGTTGAGGGCAGCCACTGTAACGCAACTAATGGGTGTCCTTCCACCCGCACGGGTTGTTAAACCTAATAGAGCATTTATTCATTGCGGCGTGGATTATGCCGGACCGTTTTCAATTCGTGAAAGTCGCGGTCGGGGCAAACATGCATATTCGGCTTATGTATGCCTGCTGGTATGCATGGCGGTTTGCGCAATACATGTCGAATTAGTCTTAGATTATTCCACAGCTGCATTCCTAGTAGCTTGTAAACGATTTGTCGCTCGACGTGGGTTACCTCACGTAGTATATAGTGATAGAATAAAATGTGAAACTTTAAAATCGGTTTTTAACGAAGATAGGCAACGTATAATTAAAATAAATATTTTCAAGAGAAAGCCCGTGAAACAATCTATAAAATCTATGTTTACAAATTTCTTTTTTATTACCCGTATTAGTAGTAATATAACAAAAAAGACAATACTGAAAATTCGCATAAATACAAAAATTCTCTAGAAATTTGTAATGAAGGGATAAACATTTTTTGTATGGGCTAAAATTCAACATTTGCATATTTGTATGACAATATGGAATGATTACAAAAATTTTAAGAAATGTCTAAATAAGCGGTTCTTTACATAGAATTCCCCAAATGTGGCATTTTCTTCTAACGCGTTTTAGTGGTCGTAGTCGTCGTGGTCGTCGTGGTCGTCGTGGTCGTCGTCGTCTTCGTGGTCGTCGTCGTCGTGGTCGTCGTTGTCGTCGTCGTCGTCGTCGTCGTCGACATTGGGAACGGCGATGATGAGGACGACGACGAGACCGAGAACGTGGATGACGAGGACGACGACGAGATCGAGAACGAGGATGACGAGGACGACGACGAGACCGAGAACGAGGATGACAAGGACGACGACGAAACCGAGAACGAGGATGACAAGGACGAAGACGATGACGAGACCGAGAACGAGGATGACAAGGACGAAGACGACGACGAGAAAGATAACATTATTTTCAATGGGGAGCCACAGGAGTTGCCAAGAGAACCACGAGCTGAAAAGGTTGGGAACCCATGTTCTAACTTGTCACCATCCTGGTACTCGGCGTATAATTTTCGTGTCTTTATAATGCAACGTCTGGCAGTATAACAAAATAATTTATTTTGTAACTAACGAAGAAATGTCTACACAATGTGTACGACAAATTATGTTTATATATATAGTTTTGGATACAAGTGCGTGTGCGTAAGTACGTTACAAGTATCATTACTTGCGCAACGGATTTCGGTGCGTAAAGTAAAAACGAGTGCGTAAAGTTTTCTTTACGCACCGAAAACCGTTGCATAACAAGATTTTTGGCGGTAAACAAAAACAAATATATTTCTAACATACTTAAAATAGAGACTAGTTTTTGGCCTTCGTCTGCCAACCTCCCCTCACAAGTTTCCAAGAATCTTTATCTTCGACCATACGTATGTAGTGCGTATGATTATAATGATGATGATGAGGACAACGGCAGCGTATGGTAATAATGACGATGATGATGACGACGGTAGATGAAAATGATGATGATGATTCAATGGTATATTTACATCGTTATTAGATTCATCATTGAAAATCGGGAGTTTGCATATGAAAGGGATATATCCTGAAGCACATTCGGGGCGGTCATAGTGGATACATCTTGCATATAAAGCGGATAGTATACTTTTTGCCGAAATATATCCTGCCTATCTTATATATGTGCGGGATATATCCCTGGATATATATTTTTTCCATGCGGGCGGTATATGGAATTCTAAATCAGTGTAATATGATGACTAAACGCAGACTTTCGAAAAATTCAATGTAATATTTAAAAATAATTTTAAAATGCAATAAATCAATTATAAATATATGATACATGCAAGTTATTCCTTACTAGGGACGGTAAGGAACTAATTTCTTTGTTAGGTAATTGTATGAACATCATGTGGCAAAGTGTAATTGTCATATTTACAAATATCAGAATGTTTTAACATGTTTCAGAATTAAAGCAGGTAATTGAGTGTCTTAAAAATGAATATTATTTTTTCATAGTATAGAAAGCTTAAAATTCGTAAAAAAATAAAATAAGAAACAAACACGAACCCCTGCTTCTAATAACAGGCGCTTTGCCAAAATTACTAGTAAAGTACTTAATTGTCCATTTAAAATGATGTGGAAAGTAATGTTTCTTAATAAAAAGTTTTACTTTTATGTAACTTTATATCTTTTGTATGGAATAGTCTCAAGCAAACGAATAACAATTATAATAGTCTAAGGTAATGTATTTAAAAATGTTTAGTACATTTTCGGAAAACGTCCATTTCCTGAATGGAAAAGGGCAGAACAAAAATTTAATAAAGTAACTAGACTCAACTCAAAATATGGTCCCCACCAGGGATGCCATTTATAACCGTTGTTTTCGGATAGGAAAAGGGTTATAACAAAAAGTGAACACTCAATCTCTCAAATCTAAACGCAACAACTGACATGTATTTCGCAAATAAAAAAGGGGGCCGTACATAAAAATGGGGGACCGCGATGAACAAAAATCGAAAGCACGCGAAGGGATTACTTTAGAAATGACCGGTTACACTCAACAAAAATAAAAGGAAACGCAAAGGGGGTACAAAAATGTAAAAGAGCGGCGGTACTCACGGGTGTTAAACACGAGGTGGTGGCGTGACATGAGGTGGTTCTCAACGTGGTGGTCTCCGGTGGTGGCGGCTCCGGCTGTGCTACACTCCAGATTGCGTACCCTCGGATATCACTGTTCTCTCACGTCGTAACTTGGATCTCCGGCAATACGATTATATCTCGCGTTTAAGTTTAGACCACTCGGGTAAAGGCACGCACGGCGAATGTGACGGGGCTCTCGCCGAAATCCGCGAGGCTCGAGCCGCGAGCACGATGTTGCCGCTTTGTTCATATCGCAGAACATCGGGGGAAGGGGGGGAAAGAAATAGAAGGTGTGACGGGCAAACAGAAGGAAAAGGACAGCGCTTTAGAGCTTCATAGTATACAGGTGTGTGACGGCTGTATGGAGGGGGGGGGGGCAAGGAGATTTCGTATCACAGCACAGAAAGGGGTGCTTACGTTCCCTCTTGTGTGTGGGAGAGAGAGAGAGAGAGACATACAACATTTTAGGCGTCTCAGAGCGGGGCGGGACAGCGGAAATTTTCATGTCCTGGAAAGAGACGGACTGGAGATCGTCTCTCTTTTTATGAAAACTGGTGCTGTTTGGACTGCAACCAGCGGAGAACGCGGCATAAGGTCTGCCGTTGAGTTTTGCCGAGGGATGAATGTCGCCTTGAGCATGAAGTGGTGGAGGCAACGAAAGTTGCCGTACGTGTAAGGACGCACGCAGAAAAAGAGGGGAAGAGAGTGAGATGGACTCAGGCAGCGTCGTCCCGCCTCTGTCCCGCCCCGCTCTAAGACGCTTAAAATGTTGTATCTCTCTCTCTCTCTCTCTCTCTCTCTCTCTCCCACACACAAGAGGGAACGTAAGCACCCCTCTCTGTGCTGTGATACGAAAACTCCTTGCCCCCCCCCCCCCCTCCATACATCCGTCACACTCCTTTATCCTATGAAACTCTAAATCGCTGTCCTTTTCCTTCTGCTTGCCCGTCACACCTTCTATTTCTTTTCCCCCTTCCCCGGATGTTCTGCGATATGGACAACCGCGACGAAGAGAGGAGTCTGCGAATTACAGGCGAGCAAAAGAAGAGGCATAGGCGCGCGGGCGCGCTGCGTGAAATGTCCGGTTGTCGTTCGAACAGCTTGGGACGGCTGGCGAGTGCGTAACCGTGGTGGGGAAAAGGAAGCGAGCGTCGACTCGTTGCGTATCGCGGTTGCGACGAACGGCAAGGCGAGGCCGCCGCATTGAAAAATCCAGCGGGGGGAGAGGACTCGAGCTTCGATAACGTGCGATGGATGCATGCATGCACGACCGAGCCGAACGGCTAACGGAGCAGTCGCCATGGTGGGGATAAGAAATGGAAACGGGCTCTCGCGCGTCGAGGCGACGATCATCGGAGCACCGATCCAACAGCTTGGTGATATATGAGGGGGGGGGGGAAAGGGGGAAGAGGCTCGCGCATCGAAGGCGTGAGAGAAGAGTTCTCACACGAGCGGACGCTTCTTCGAGAAATTGATAATTTCCGTTCAACCGCTACAATTGCAGTTGACGGACCCGGTGGTAGCAGGGGAAAGGAGAGGATGTACATGTTTCAATAGGGGAAATGATTAGGGTAATGACGCTCTACGATACGTGGCGATTCAGGATGACCTGCGAATCCTGCCGACTCACCACTGCGCGGTTTCGTCGGGATTTTCTGTTTTCTGCTCACGTGCAAGCAGTATCTTGTCATTGACGTTTGGCTTAGTCACACTTGAGCATTGGCTTAAAAAATTATAATTTAACTCGGGTGGGGCTGAGATCAGTGACGTATTTCGTCACAAAGTAGTCAATCAATATCGATACTTGGGCGTGTTTTTTTTTCCATTTCAGGTTTAGGTCTTCAAGCGTGTGAAGACGCAAGCGCCAGAACTGGATCTGCAATTGCTTCTGTTATGTCAATAATAGTTGCTGCAAAATCTGACGCGTGCGATGCATTGCTAAAATTGTACAATGCTATAATTGTGTCAATTCTTCTCTATGCCGCGCCAATGTGGGCTCTTCGATATCTGAACAAACTGGAGTCTATACAAACGGCCTTCTTCAAGAGGCGTTTCAATTTGCCAAAGTGTACGCCCTCATACATGATCCATTTAGAGCTCGGAATATTTCCATTGGCAGTAAAATTTTTTAATAGAGCTATGAAATAGGTAATTAGATTATTAAAAATGCCTGATTCCAGATGACCCAAAATTCTTTTTTTAAGACTTAACCAGTTGACTCAGACTCCCTCTCAGTGGGATACTGGAAACTGAGTTGTGGATCTAAAGACGATTTCTGACAATCTCGGGGCAACTGACCTTTCGGAGAATTTAAATGCAGACTTCTGGGAACGTCTAAGACCCTCCATCGTAGCTAAATTCGCTGAAGTTTGCAAAAACAAAGATCTCGCCAGCTATTTTACTTCAAATTCTCCCCAAATGCCCATTTTTCGGCTTTATACTGACTCTATTTTCACTTTGTACCCAAAGCGCTTGTCCCTGGACTGTCTGAGAATCAAGCTCCACATTCGCCTTGCCACCATATATACGGAGAGAAATTAAA
Organism: Trichopria drosophilae; assembly: GCA_030407085.1. Classification (NCBI taxonomy): domain Eukaryota; kingdom Metazoa; phylum Arthropoda; class Insecta; order Hymenoptera; family Diapriidae; genus Trichopria; species Trichopria drosophilae. The sequence goes on along the minus strand of CM059582.1, from coordinate 128,907,722 downwards.
AGCCATGGTTTCTTTACATTGCCAAGTTATCACTGCTTGGGCCCTTTTAGAGAATCACGGCTTGTCGATAAAGTAGGGTATACGGGGCTGTTCGGTGTAGATAGCATTTGGTATACGATTGCCAAGCAACAGCTGCTTGGCTCCCGAGTTTCTGGAGCTTACTACTGATGTTTGAGAGAGCCAAGCAGCGACTGCCGAATTTTGGCGCCGTAGGTACTTTTAATTTCTCTCCGTGATACTCTCGCTCGATATTAATTGGAAACTGGAGATATACTTACGATCCGACGGTTATCTGCTCATTGTGCAATTCGAATTCACTAGATGACCTAAAGCATATTCTTCTAGAATGTCCAACTATCAAATTTGTGCATGATACTTTCTTTCAAGAGGTCCGATCGGAGTCACTATCTGTTCAGGAAAAATTTATCAATCTATTGTGTGGAAGCGACGTACACTCGGCGAAATAATTGTATTTTTATGCGAAAGCGTGTTTGAGCGAACACATTTTATGTTAGATAATTAACTATAAGGCAGCTTATTCAGATACTTCAGTGTCCTAATTTACGGTACAATTTTTTGTATAGCTATTTACTCCGTTTCGTTTGATTATGTACTACGGCAACCAATGTAATCTATTATGTATTACAGTGTATTTATGTATCCGGTTTTGGGAACTCATTCTCTGTAGGAAAATACTTCCTTATATATGAGAATAATAAATCTAATCTAGTAAATAGAGAAATCGATTCGCAATAAGTAAACTAGTATGTTTGTATTTAAAATTACACTAACAATTAATCATTAGGTAAAGGGGCTCGATCGATAAGGTACGAATCTTCACTAAAATCCGTAAATAGAAAGTGACTGTAACGATTTTTCGAAATTCGGGCTCTGTAAGGGCGGTTTTAATTACTATAAGCGGTATCATAGAAAATGCCTAAGTCATTAATTGAGAACTGACCGTGAATTTTGGGAAATAAATAAAAATCACTCATTTCCGAAGATTCTGGGTCAGTTCTCAATCAATATCTTTGGTATTTTCTAGTAAAATCTTTATAATGATTAGAATTCTCTTTACAAAGCCCAAAAAACGCCCTTAAACTAAATGAATAAATCAAATTCATTAAAGAAAGGCATATAATTTAATTCAATTTTAACGTCCTCGTACATTATGTGTGTACAATCAATGCTCTAAAAACATTTTACGTTTTACAATATACATCCCGGCTTAAAAAAGTGGATATAATCGGACACAACCGGATAGAAACGGATCGAAAACAGGATAAAAATACCTCATTATGGATAAAAATGGATTGAATGTCGGTATATTTCTATCCTGATTTCGATCCGATATATACAGTTTTATGCAGGGATATATGTACGGGTGCAACGATATACCATACAATTCGCCAATTTTTTTATTATTTGATCTATATTTAAAGAAGTGAAAATAATTAAAGTCATTAACAGTTACTTAATTAGTTAATAACACAAGAATGTTTTACAAAATATGATTGTAAAGAACTGAAGAAAGTCTGCTTCCCAAAGTAAAAGTACATGTAAGAACCCGGAAAATTACGAAAAACAATTTTCTCTAAGAATATTATTTTTCAATGAAACTTTGATATTATGATCATATTTTACGATGCAGATATGTTTTTTAACACGGTTTCTAGATTACCTTCATTTTTTTTAATCATTATTTTTTTTTTAATGTATTAAATTTAATGCATTAAACAATACAAATTTTAAATTTTTTCCAGCACAATTTTGTGGATAATATTTTTTTTAATTATCAACGGATTCTTATTATTTAATATAATAATAATAATAATGTATATTATTTACATTTACAGCCTAATGGGAAAATTTTCTCACGGCACGACTCGATTTATTAGCTAATTATGGCAAATGATACTTATACTAGTACTACTACTACTTCTACTACAACTACTACACCACCAAAAATAAGACTTCCATTCAGTGCGATACGGCGAACCGAAATTCACGAAGTTCTAACGCGTCAAGAAGAAAAAACATGGCAAAAAAAAGCGTCACATTTCGATTTGACATTCGCTTCCTTTTGGATACAAAGCATAAAGTGTGAAAATGTAAATTTATGTAAAAAACAATAGTTTTTTCGTTAGTTAAAACAAATTAGCAATGTGAAAGTTGTTTTTTGTATTCGATTTATTAATGATAAAAATAATTGTGTAATTGTTCATTTAAGACAACATTAACAGACAGGTATTATGTAATCTCTTCAGTCGCTTTTCATACCATTCGAAGTTCATAGGAAGACATCGTATCACCCCTCTCGTATTTTGAGCGATTTCCGAGAAAACTATAATACTCCATGATCTACCTCAACTTTTCGCCAAAGGGTCCCAAACAAATCTAATTGTCACAAGATCGCTATCGTAATTTATTACAGTCTATGTTATTTTTTTATACATAATTTACAAGGGAAACTCACGGTCTTATTGTCGGCTTTGGTTTTTATACAATAAATTATTCAAATTCACGTTCTTATTGCCATATTGTATACATATATATATATCAACTTTGGAACGTCAGATACATCCCCCTTGAAACATTCGAATGCCTGACATCCGCATCATAACCCCACAGCGAATTCTTGTAAACATTTCAAAAGTCGAATGCGAAGCATTTTTATATGAATTAATTTATGATTTTTACGTCCTTCCCTCCATTTAAATGAAATTGCCAATTTTAAATCCTTTAAACTAGTTCAACCCGTTAAGTACTGTAATACACTATCATTTTGAAATATGCTCGATCTTTTCCCCTTTCGAGAAAATTGAAAAAAGAATTCTTTAAAGTTTTATAATTTAAATATTGCAAAGAAATATGATCGTTTACTTTTAAAAATAATCCCATCGTATGGAATTTTCTGCATTATTGTATTTTGCGGGTACTGAATCTGACAAAAAATGAGTAATTACGGACTCTTAATACATTGAAAGCCATACCTTAGAAATTGTGTATTGTTTTCGAAAAATAGTGAAAATATACATTTATATGAATATAAATATCTGTCCTAATAACAGATTGATTCGTTGAAAAATATTTCATGCAATATAAAATACGAAATAGGAATGCTATAAAATACAAGAATAGAATTATCGCTGTTGCAGAATAATTGAAGTTATTACGAATTTCATTAGAACCACTTATTTTTTGACGTATCATACCAAATTCTAGTCATATATGTATACAACTAATTCCGCGATACTTTTAATATTTGTGAAACTGAACAAAAAAAACTTTGGTATTATAGATGAAGCAAACAATTTGTTTAGATAAAGCGGATGTAGGAAGATATTGCACAATAGCTTTATTTGAGGGAGAAATATGACTTCCGAATGAATGAATATACCTCATTCAAAATATGTAGGACAGTCTTACAAGAATCTTTAGAACTAGAATTTGATTAGTCTTATGACTAGAATTTGAATGTACGTCAAAAAAATAAATGGTTCTATAATTAAATTCATGATAACTTCAATTATTCTGCAACAAAAATCTAGTTTTCTGTTTTATAGCATTCCTATTTCGTATTTTATATTTCGTGAGATATTTTTCGCATTATAACATTTTAAATAATTCTTTAAATTTTCTCAAAAAGGAAAAAGTTCGAGCGTACTGCAAAATGGTATAAGAATAGTGTATTACAGTACTTAAAAGAAAATCTTTTCTTGTTGCTGCGGGTTCAACTAGTTTAAAGAATTTCAAATTGGCAATTACATTAAAATTGATGGAAAGACGCAAAAATCATAAATTAATTCATATAAAAACGCTTCACATTCGACTTTTGAAATGTTTACAGTGAATTCGCTGTGGGGTTATGATGCGGATGTTGCGAATTCCAAAGTTGATATATATATAAATATAAGGGTGTATCGAATTTTTTAAAATCGAAGTGAGTAGTGATAAAACGATAGTTTAAGATACCCTATTCACGAAAAAAAATATTAAAAAAATTTTAAAATATCTAGCATTCGCGCATGCGCGTCAAAAACGTCGTTTTTAGGTGTTTTTTATTATTTTTCCTGTAACTTACACGAAAATGTCATTTACCGATATACATTACACATTTTGTGTGAACCCACTTGAGTGACACACGCTGTATTGCGTTTTCTTGTATTTATTTATTAACAAAGTAAATAAAAGTTATTTATTCCTAGAAGGAAGTGACAATTAAACTGTTATTAGTAAAGTTTAATACAGTAGATCTGGACAACACCAAAGTACATAACAGAATGTATCATTTCTGATTTGTCAGTTTGAGGTTAAGCTGTAATTCACGACTATGAAACCCAGCCCAAGAGTATTCAGAATAACTTATAATGACACATATCGTAATTGAAGTCCCCATGATCTTTTCAAAACATAATAATCTATTTTATTTTATAATTCTTTCATATTAACCAAGAGAATATCTCCTATTACTTATTATAGATTTTTATGGGCATATTTTTCTACACCTACACACGAGGACTCATAGTGAGCTCATCATGAGAAGCATTTCACGTGAAATCACGAGCGTAATTTCACTATGAGACGCAATACGCGTCGCATTACGCAGCGTTCATGAATTCATCGTGATTTCATTGCGATATCATTTTGTTATTTGGGCACAAATCTGAAGTCATAACTTACAAATTCAAAATGGCGGATTCAATATGGCGATCAAAAATTCGAACATTTATTTGATTTTGGTGATACTTGATACTTGGGGGTTTTTGAGGTAAAATAAATTACAATTTTATAATTATAATAAATAATTATTTTATAATAACAATGGTTTATTTACATTATAGTTTACAATGAAATCAAAACATGTCTAACGTTATATTAAAATTAATTCGCTTCTTCTTCACTTACGTTGATTTCTTTTTCTTTTCGGCTTTTGAGAACTACTACCAGCAGTTTTCTTTGACTGTGTTCCACTTTTCTTTTCGTTGTTAATGATTTTCTTCTACTTGGAAACGATCTTCTTTCCACGTGGATGATAATAATTAGGGTTCATCGATTAGTGAATGCATGGTGGTTTTTGCAAATAAATATCACATGATAAATAGTTTAAGTAAAATTGATCGTGTTCAGCTCGCGTCCAAAGTATTTGCTGTATTTTACTTGAGTTCGGTGCTGCTTGCAAATCTTTTATTATCAGAGTATCAAATTTTTCAATTTCACACTGAAGTATGACAAACATGTGAATTTTAGAATTTGGTGAAATTGTTACGGCATCGATCATATCTTGAGGTGAAACAATGTCTTATCCATGCGCAACTGTTCTATCACACATAGATTTCACGGTACCGCCAATCCCATCGGCGCAACTTTTTCCGTGTCCAGAGGTGGTAAAATTCCATGTTGCGCAATGTAGAGGTGATTGCTGACAATGTTGCAAAAATAAAAAAAAAATAGTTTTATTTTTGTACTGGGTCGCTGGCCCATAACTTTGAAAATATATCACACGAACGTCATATATTGTCGTTTGTAGCAGTTGCAGTACAGGCTGTAAGTGAGCCCAGATTGACGAAGCATCGTGTCTAAGGCATTCGGAAAGGGTACAAAATAAAACGCATTCAATTTTGGTGCCCACTTGAGTTTTATCAAAAAATGCACCGGCGTGTAGCGATATTTGTTTTTTTGATGCGTCGACATGTGCGCTTTGTTTCTCAGTTACGCACTTGCAGTATTGTTTTGAGAAAAATCTGTCACTATTAAAACTTCGTTATTATCTAAATTGTTTCGAATATTGTAAATAGTTTTGACACTTATGACTTGTATTGTAAACATGCTTTAAATAATCATCAGTTCACTTATTCAACTCGTTTACCATTTCTGCTTCAGAACAATCAATTCTTTTTTTGAAGTCAATTTAACGTGATATATTGCGTTTTTTGTGTCTTTCCTGTCTTTTGTGCTATTTACCCGTTGATAATAAAAACTTTTAAATCGTTATTTTCTGGCAATAGAATAATTATGTCTTTGCAGGAATCACATTCTCTGTACGTGCAATCTTTTGACGACGAATTACATGTAACATAATCTTTTGTTAATTCTTATTGTAACATCGTTGTACTAGCTGTCGATAAAACTTTTAATCTCACAAGTTTTTGTAGTTAGCAAATCACCATTAACATGCGTCTTGCATAGGCATGTGGCACGTCCTGACATTTGTCTTGTAAGAATCCAAAAAGGTTTGTACTGGGAAAATGACGAGCGTGAAATCTTTGTTGACGTTTCTGAACAAAATTTTTTATACAACTTATCAATCCTATCCTGCAAATATCTTTTCCGTTTCTTTATCCCCCCTTTTGTTATTGTATCTTTAACTCCCGGTGCAGGTATGGAATTTTCATCTTTTTCTAAAAATGTTATAATACTTTGCTGCATAGTTGAACGCCAATTCGTTTTACATTTTGTGCTTCGGTTGAGATACAACTTACTTTCATTCAAGTACTTTTTTTGCAAACTAACAAATCCCGAAGTTTTTTTCAAACATTTATATTTTTTAACAAGTTTTTATTTATACGCAGTAGTCATGTTAAAACTGTTTTGGAATCGATGTTCCTTTTCGTTTTTCTTCGATTCACTTGATCGTATGCATTTTTCGGCAATTTCTTAATCTTGAAGAAGTCTTGAAACGAATTGTATCATCAATCTTACAGAACGCATGTTACAACTTATGTAATACGAGTAATTTAAGAGACTCATTAAAGAGTAAACTATTAATCTCTTTACCTTCATTATCAGATAAAATAAAAAACAATTCAATTTGTAACATGGCATAATTAATAATTAAACAAGTGTAAGAAAATTTAGAATTTACGAAATTCGAGGTACACGTTTATTAATGCTTGAAGTTTTTCAATTTATGGCACATGCATCGCATGCATTCGCTGTTGTATCGATGTTGTTGACAATATTTTACATTACAATTATGACTATAGTCGCGCGGCGTTAATGTAATATTCATAAGAATAATGAAAAATTTACGAGTGACACGTGAAATTTCGTGAAACTTACATTCTTAAATATTGACCGACAATTAACGAAAGTTCGTGCGACTCTAATATTGATTAAACCTCATATTTATAATATATTGATGTATAAAAACATATATCGTATAATTTTAAACAATGTTTCTCACACGGTTTGCGTACAAAGTACTGTACCCCAAAGGTTAAGTTGCCAGTTTCCAGTTTCCTGGATTTGCCCATATGTAGCAAATGAGCAAAATAATTTATCGCACGCAGTTATATTAGTAATTATTATAAAAAGAAGTCTGGCGTCAATTCAGCAGATTGACGTTCACCAAGAAACGAAAAATATCTGATCTTAAAAACTTTTTATAGTTTATAATTATGAATAGCCGACGGTAACGCGTTCCAAAGTCGTGTCGAAACTACTAAAAACGACTTTGAATAAGTTTCACTTCGATGTCCTAATATACGAAGTTGTTTCGTACCAGGATGCAATTCACGACGCACATATTTTTCATACAAATATTTAAGTAGACGCAAATTGCTCAAATTGTATGTTAATGCCCCAATAAAGTACATACTCCTAGATGTTGCAGATAGTTGCAGATAACTACAAATTTTTGAAAATCTCCTCACATGGTCGACCGCGCTGGTTATGCAGGGTACTTTATTCGATATGCAATCGATATATGGGACTCATTCGTGCCCAGAGTCAATGAAATAAAAAAAAGTTCTCTCTCTCTCTCTCTCTCTCTCTCTCTCTCTCTCTCTCTCTCTCTCTCTCTCTCTCTCTCTCTCTCTCTCTCTCTTGGAGGTCAATGGATAATGTCGCGTAAATTTTGTATTTATTTCAGCGAGCGCTCGTAGAATATATGCAGGATTATTTCGGAACAGATTTGTAGTGATCGCAATTTTTTTCGAATTAAAATTAAATTAAGTTAGACCGTTATGCCGAGGTCTTTCTGTTGAATCTTATAAATCGCCAGGGCAGTAAGCAAAATCTTTATTTTATTTTGGTTGCTTTTTGGACCACCGACCCTCGACGTGAATCACTTCGGTCTATCGTTTAGTCGGTTACCATTTTTTTATATTTTGGTCGCGGCCCTATAATTAAGTTTGCATTCCTTCTTTGGTTTGCTAAATAAATACACGTGTGATGATTTTTAGCATATATGTCTCTTAATTACTAGCGATACCCCGAATCTTAAAATTTATTTGCATGTTCGAGAAAATAACGGTTACAGTGGAAACAATTATAATCTCAAGGCTCAACTTTGTTTTAGCATTGCACAATCCGAAATATTAGTAAATGGTGTTAAATCTAGATCTGGTTAGCAAATCCAGAGTCAACATTATTTTGGGCTAATTTGGTCAAAACACTCAAGCCTTTTACCGGCACTCGGCCTGCGAGATATGATGTAAATTAATATTGGTTAAATGTTAAGGGAAAGGAAGGAAGAGGACATAGCCTCAGTCATTGATATTTTTTCAAAGAAAAAATGGTTTTTATTATTATTGGTTTATGGAGTGATATTGTGGATTAAGAGATTAAGTTTATTTCTCTTGAAGACATATTGAGTTCTCTCGTTCTCGACCAATTAGTTAAAATAACTAAAGAAGATTTATAGAATTCATAATTTCTTTTTAATTTATTAACAACTTTGTTACTTACACTCTATTTATTCAGTAGGTTTGAATCTAATGACCTCACGCTGACTGAGGAATCGTTAGAAATCAGTTAGCTCGCTTGTCCTTAATTTAGTTCCAAATTCTCGATGATCTGTTCAGGTGGCGCTGGCACAGAGCTGACTTTTCCGGGGAATAACCTACCGTGATAAATCTTTTATACTAACGCGAACCCACTGGATATTCGATGAAATACCAACCGCAGGTGTTTGGGGGTGGTGGTAACCGTTAATAAGGTCTAGGTATCGCGATCCGTAATTTTTCACCTCTACAACTAAAATACATGCACCAGGTATTGAGAGTCGACGATTTCGAGGTCGAGGTAGCGCGCTTCTTAGTCTTCCATCTTTATAAATAAAATACCTGCACTGTGGGTTGGGCAATGGTATTGGTATTGGTAAATTTTCAGGAGGTTCTGGAGAATCCACAAAATTCAGCACCCTTGGCTAATTGATTTTATATGCTATTATTCTTGCTTTTCAGGGTTCCTTTGGATATACTGCCTTTTCGTGGAATTTCAGGATTTGCTGCAGACTCCGCTCCCTGATTTCGTCCTTGCCCAGGAAGTGTGAGTCATGGTATCTCTTTCTTACCTGCATTGGGGCAGGGCATTCACATAGGAAATGAATTGACGTGTCATCTGTGTCTTCCTCAGACTTGGCTTGTTCATCAGCACTTTTATATCCTCTCCAACCCATAGGTCCTGGTATCCATGTAAGGTTGAGTTTATTGCCTACGGCTGGATTACGTAGACGAGACTTTGTCTCTTTAACCAAGGCCGAATTAACGACTGCATATTCCAATGCTCTCAATGCCGCCTGGCTGTCGGAGCAAATCCAAATCGTCTTACATGTCGCCTTCTTCTTCATGAGAGTCTCGACACATCCTTGAACGACCGCAACTTCCCCTTGGAATACTGTGCTAAATTTGTTGAACTTAAGAAAATAATTCTCCCGTAGTTCGGTCCGCAAAAACCTGCGCCTACCCCTAAACTTGTTTTGGAACCATCAGTAAACTTGATGAAACCATGTTTTAGTGTTGCTGAATAGGTATGCCAGCCCTTCCTATTGGGGAAATAAACCTTACAGTTGTTTTTTTCCATGTCGAGAGGCTGTATTGTATCCTGTGACTCATTCCATATGTATTTCAGGTATCCTTAAACCATTTCTTCCTCAAGACCATTTCATTCACCTTCTAAGCCTCCCATGCACCTGAGTCTACATGCGGTTCTCCTGGCTTCGCATTTTACTGCGAAGACAATGGTCGGTAACCTCAAAATAGCTCTCATTACAACTATAGGTGTACTTTTCCTTACTGAGCAAATGCCCCTCAGGAACGTAGCCTAAACCCTGTACAGTCTGGCCTACATGTGGGACTACACTCTACGCCACTAAACCGATTCCCCGCAGGTGAATCTTGGTACCGCAATGTCAAGGTAGATCTACAGCAGTTGCTGCGGTCCAAGTCCCCAGCAACTGCCTAGAGCTGTCCGACGTTGCCAAAACGTGGCCTTTGCCTGTTGTTCTTACACTTAAGTTCAAGGTACCCATTCCACTTTAACTTCTTGTCCAGTTTTACTTCTTGTACAGTTTTATAAGGTTCTAAAGATGCGGATATCCCACTCTACCCTGAGGGCATCCTTCGGATACGATCCCTTGTAGCATGGTACTCTGCCATTTCGCATAAACCCACCTATACCCTAGGACTTGCCAGCTTGGTATGCATATTGTTCACTTTGCATGGGTGACCTTTAAACAAGGGACCTCTTTTCGACTGGCCTTTTCGGCTCGGCTTTATTCGTCGCTACCTCGTCTCGGGCGCTTTCGACGCAATGATACTCGCAGAACACAACCAGGCGCGCGGCAGCCGAATACTAGGTACATTTGATGGAATTTCTTGGCATTTATCGGTCAATTGTAAATATTCATTTAAATAAAAATGCAAACAAACTGAAGAGCACAAAATGACATTCTGGTGCGAAACGCATTTTTTACCATAGTGACATCTGTAACAATTTTGTAATATTGACGATCGCAAATAAAAATGTTACTGCATGCGTAGTTAAACTTTTCTATAAATTATTAAACATTTTTCGGTGTTTCGTCCCTGGTCTGCTCACGGACTCTTCAGTGGGGCTCTGTGAGCAGACCTTGCCCAAGACACGAAACTAATCATAAAGAATTATAACGAAAAAAAAAGGATGGACTCACTCACCCATACCGTGGCGTGCAGAACTCGCGGATCCTCAGTCATCTTCTGAGTGACACAAACTAACTGATATTTATCAATCGCGTTGATATTTATACAATGACATGCAGGCAAATAAACAAGCCCAATATATATAAACAAAATCATTGAAAGATTCCTCTCTATCCCTCATTTTTTTTAATATTCTTTTAAAATACCGCCACCTCTAAGCATGGTGCCTTATAACATAACACACTGTTACACATCTATATATTTTTTTACATTGTTTAAATTTGTACTCAAATTAATATTAACAATTGACCGATAAATACCAAGAAATTCCATCATATTTATTTAGAAAATGTTCTAGAAACAAACAATTACTAAAAATGCACATTTTGGCCCCCGAGAAGTAAATTTCTTGCGTCCATGGGCCAAAAACTATGAGATCCACATATTTTTAATTCGATTTGCAAACGGTTCTGTCTACAGCAGCGTTAATTACGTTGCAAAATTATCGGGACTCTGCTTAGTTCTCGAATTAAAAAAGAATCCTTCTAAATAAGATAAACTAAATAATCTAAATAAACTAGATAAATAAACTAAACGTTTACTGGGGGTTTCAGGATCTCTGATCACGAATCAAACCTTAATTTTAAAAAATTAAATTGTTTGAACAATTTGTTTATTGCAATATTGTTTAAACACCTTACTCAGCCAATAAATACTATTATCTTTAGATAATCATTTTTTGTTTATTTTTTGTTTGTTTTTACTCATAAATTATTTATCAAATATGTTATCAATCTAAATTCAATATCAAAAATATTCAAATTTGTCAACGTGATTTATTCGTGCAAGCCTTTATTTTGCATCAGAATCGTTATAAACAATTAGCAAGATAGCAAACAGATTTCAATTTTCAAAATGCGCCATTCAATTTCACGATAAAAATCACGAAAGAAAGCTTTTTTGACCACAGGTCTTCATTTTGCTAAAAAAACGTTTTTAAGCTAAATAATTAGGAATGACTTGATAGCTCAAAATTTAATCAGGCCCAGTGAGAGGGGAGGAGGCAGCCGGGGAGGTTACTTCGGGGCCCGGCTTCGAAAATTTTGTAATTAATATACATTTTATAACGTCAATGACCATAATTTTTTATGGTTAATGGTCACTGTGGATGGAGAATTTGCGAAGTTAAACATTCAAAGTTGGAAGCTTCAATATAGTACCTGGTTTAGCCCTTTTGTTCATTTACGAGTTATCTCTTTTCCTAGCCCTTGAGCGTCGTGAGGTAAGAATGAGGATTATTTTAATTTTTATACCCTTTATACTGTGTCTGTTGCGTCCAAACTTAAGCCTAGCTAGCCCAAATTTGAATGCCGAAAGGACGAGTCGACTGATGGATCGATTTCGGGATTCGGGAAAAATGGATGCTACTGTGTCGGCAAGAATCAGAGGTAGAATCACTAAAAAATATTCAAAAACACGGGGTATACATCAAGAATTTTTATTATTGATAAAAGGAATAATTATATAAGGATTCGGAAAGGAGGAATTAAAATTTAAGGCTATTTATATGGTCTAAATTGCATTATACTCACAGGTGTGTGGGGGTGGTTGGTTGCAAGGTGCGGGCCGTAGGAAATAGTACGATGTTGGAGGTCTTGTTCGCCCGGACGTGTTGATGCTGAAGAAATCGGGTTGACTCCCCGGACCACACACCACTCTCATATGGCTGATTGGCTGAAGGTCTGAACTGTACGAACTGCAGTAGACAACACTGAGAACACAGATACCACGGACTGACTAGACTGTTAAAATAGCAGTTTCTTCGAACTGTACTAACTGTAATAGACCAGACACTACTAGACTTGAAATAACCGATCTTTCGGGCTGACCGAACTGTCGAATTTCGTGAAATCACTTGCTTTTATAACCAACCACCCTTAAGAGAATTGGGGTTGATCGGAGAGTGCGAGGGTTGGATTTGGAGGAAAAGATTTTTACACTTTTTTTCATCCTTATTTATAATTGTAAAGTTAAACAAATTGTATCTTGGTTTTCGTGCTAGATTCTGTATAATAACTATTCAAAATGAATCTACAAAAATGAACGATAGTTGTAACCTTCTTAGAACTAAAGTCGTGTCTAATAGTTGTAACTATTGTAAGAGGACGGAAACCCGTCTCGTTCACCAGCACTCCTAAATATTTCGCTTCGCTCTGACAAAACGAGCTCTTATCAAGGCTAATAGTTCGCCCCGCGGCTTGTATCTTTTTAAGAACATGTTTCAGCCAATTCAGAGTCTCTGAGAGAATAATAATGTCGTCCAGATAGCAAAATGCATGTGGCTCCAGTCCGGGTCCAATAAGGCTATCAAGCAGCCGCTGAAATGTGGCTAGAGCGCCCGATAGGCCCAAAGGCATTCGAACAAACTGAAATAATCCCATTCCGGTCACCGTAAAAGCTGCAATCGGCCTTGCGGATTTACGCATTTTAATCTGATGATATGCGTTCTTCAAATCCAAAGTAGAGATATATTTGGCTCTGTGCAGCTTTCGCAAGATATCATCCATATATGGGAGGGGATACACATCTACCCGCGAAACCGCATTCATTTTACGAAAATCAATACAAAATCTTAAAGAGCCATCCTTCTTTTTAACCAGTACGACCAGGCTGGGCCAGCTACGACTTGAAGGTTCCACTATTCCTGCGGACAACATTTCTCGCACATGCTCATGCATGACTTCTTCTATTTTCGAGGAAACCGGATAATATTTTTGCTTAATCGGTCTCGCCGAACCCACGTCAATATCATGCTCTACGCACTTCGCGCGACTAATACTTTCTGAGCCATGTGTCATTACTCTATCCAACAATTCATCTAGCTGTTGCCTCTCATCCGGGGATAGCTTAGCCAAATCTACCCGAGGTTCTTCGGTATTCTCCGTTGAGATTGCTGCAACTTCTGCTACTACTGGTTCGTTCAGCCCATCAATCATTATGTGGTTCTTCTGTGGATGTAAAATGGCGTTAAGTTGTCGCGCAAAATCTGCACCTAATAAACAATCCGCTTCTAAACTAAGCATTATTAGTACAGGGAGCCTTCTCTCTACACGGTTAATTGCAATTGGAATCGTAGCATCGCCCGTCACGTGAGACATTTGTCCGTCAGCAAAACGAACTTCCTCGCGAAAAGGCTGCAGAACTTCTTCTTGCTGTTTCCCGCGCAATTAGAACAATTCTAAGTTTTATAGCCTGGTAGATGGCACCAACATTCAATTCGACGCGGCGACCGATTAAACCTGTTCGATCTTCTTGAACGCGGTTGTCCCAACGCGGAAGCGCATTCACGATTGGGTAACTCGGATGGAATTCGGTTCCTCGACCAATCAGGAGCTCGACGCGACGATTGAGCGTCAACTGATTGGGGTCTCCGTGATTCCGCGTTTTTCTGCTGCCACTCGTCCAATTTCTTCGCAACCTTTGCTTCAAAAATGTCCTCGACGTCTTTAGCAGTAAGTCCCGTTGATAAGCTTTCCACCTTAGTCGTTTTAGCCATACTTGATGTCTTCGCCGGCTGATCATTAACCGGCCAACTTGAAACCGCTGCCACGGAGGCTTTTTTTACAGCTTGCTGTGATTTAACCGATTGATATGCCAATTCCGGTATCAAGCTACTTTTCACAGATGGTGGAGGCCGATACCGTTCCCTCATATCAGCAAGTCTTTCTGCTTCTATAGCTCGCATTAACAGTTGGTCAGACGCCTGTACTTCCTCGCTTCTAACCGCACTTTGAATGTCAGGTCTTAAATTTCGGTACACCAAGTCCATCTGATGTTCACCTGACGGCTGCGGTACACAACGGCGTAAAATCGCTAACAAGCATATAACGTAATCCCGAACCGTTTCATCTGGACCTTGAGTACTCGCTTCTGCTTCTTGCATCAGCCGTTGCTGAAGATTTGCATCAGCTCCATAGCAACGACGCTCCGAAATACAAAAATCTTGCCACGTCTGCCAACCTTGTTGCGATAGATGACACCAGTGTAACCCCATGTTACTCATTAAATGCGGCATCGCTAATAACAACTCGTTGTCGCTTAAATTAGCCAACACACGACATTTTTCAACGCGAATAAGGAATTCCTCAATACTCTGACCCTTCGCGCCAGAAAACTTAAATCACCAGTGACGTACAATCTCACCAATGTCACGATTTCGCGATATTACCGATTCATCAACTCCCGGAAGGAAACGCTTAGCATTACCCCTCCCCCTAGGGTCGACGTAATGGCTGGACCCGAAAGCCGTTTGATTCCTAATCACATCGCTAACGTTTGCTTCACGCATATCTTCGTCTTGAATGTACTTAATATTAAACGTACCGTGAAAACTAACGTTATTAGACGATTATAGTCGATTATTCGCGTGTTAGTTTCCTGTATGAACCTTCCGATTTGCGTTGTCGCCTACCTTCGCTCCCGTTTGCGAAATATTTGCCAACCGGTTTTGCTCTATTAACTGGGCATTTTCTCGGCGCAAATTTTTCACCCGCGCTTCGGACTTCTTTAAAGCAGATAGTATTTCCGCGATATGGACAATTTCATATTGATTTGGTGAGTTATATTCCGATATGCCATCAGGGTTTCCCGCAATTTGTGTATTTTGCTGCGCACGCGCCGCAGTCATCGTTAATGTTACAAATGTGACCGATGTCGTTGCGTTGGAAATACTAGCGGACGTAGAAATTGGCGAAAAACGCGATTCAATATTCGCCTGTACCGTATGAATTTGTGGCGATTCTCTCGGACTTTCAAACGCAATTTTCGAATTATTATCGCTCATATTTTCGCGAGTTTCTTCTTCTCCCCAACCTGTATGGTTCAAAAACGTCTGTAGTAACGTATCCCGACGTGCACGCGCAGCATTCGGATCATCCATCACTTCACTTGGCACGAAATCTGCCTCAGATTAATTTCCCGCCAGTCGTTGAAACAATCGTTCCATTCCCACAAATGCCGTGCCCGATTCATCTAACTCTAATTCTTGCAGCGTTATTTCTAATTCTGGATCGGTGAGTCCGAAGACCCAATCCTCACACGGCCGCAATATCTCGCCGCTAACATTTGCCGAATGAGCCATTTTACAGTATATCGTGTATTCATAAAAAAAAATATATATATATACTGTATCATACCATTACGCCTTAATCCTATTATCTTATATTTTTTTATTATAATTTATTATCATTGCCCAATTCTTTTAAACCAACGAACTACATAAAATTAATTTAACGTCAAATTAAATACTAAATCAATATTAGACTGAATAAATAAATAACTAAGTATAGATCGTATTTCTTTTCCCTTTGTTTGTTATATCATAATTAACTAAAACATATAAATCTCGATTTACATACATTATTTATAAAACGTTATGTCAATAAAAAAAATTATAAAATCAGTAAAAAAAAATTCATCAATTTATCAAATAAAACATCTTTTAAACTATACCAAACAAAACACATAGAGTAACCTTTCATACAAATAAAATCTAAACATTTCTCACCATTTCATAATAGCTAGTAGTCTCTTAAAATTAAATTAAAATTCATGTTAAAAAAAATAAGAAAAAAATAAACAATTAGTATCAATAACTAAAACAAATAAATAGAATAAATAATTAAAAATAAAATAAATAAATGTCGACTTTTTTTTAAAACAACAGAAAAAATTAAAATATTGTTAGTCACTTTCAGTTAATATATTTCACAAGTCTTAAAATCTCAAAGTATTAAACTTTAATCACAACTTTGTATATAACAACACAAAAGCAATAAAAAAAAGTAAAACAATTACATAATTGGGCAATGGAGACGAGCTGGACACATACCCTTTTTTTTAAATAACAAAAAAAAACACAAAACATTTTTCCTTTTTCCTTACTCTATTAATATTTAATATAATTAAATTCTAAATATTCATAAATACAATTATCTTATTATAAATCACCGCGTTCCATCCCGACCGATGTAAACAATAACACGCAACTTACGGCGAACTGCCTGTCTTTCAACAGATTTCGAACAATCACTCGATTTGAAATTGCAACGATTAAATTTTTCAAATAATTTTCCACGCGTTTAGGGCGCTATGTAACTACTTTTAAAATAAATTGCCACGTTATTTGTGTGGATTTTGTCAAAAGGCATATGTATGCCGCAGGAGGCTAGTTTAAAAAAAAATGCGCCGGTATGTGTCTGCTACGCGAATTAACGCGACCGCGGAGGCGACGATGTTCCTCATGCGAACGAAACTTAAAGAAAGACAGAGGTTTAGTATACATAAGAATTCTATATTATATTGTATTCCCGGAAAACAAAATAACAATGTTCTATTCGAATCGGTTGCTCGGAGCACGTGGCGATTGCGCGGGAGAGATTTTGGTATAAGGCACTGGTACTTACATCTCGTTGGCTCGTGCTAATCCCAATTACTTCTATGGTTCGCACAAATATTTGCTTTTTAGCACAAGATTGCTACTGAGGCAAACGAACAAAACCAACGAATCTCGCGGAATTAATCGCCCGTGTACAAAGAAGTCCGTGTACGCTCACGGTCCTTCAAATTGAAAATTCGGCCATTTTTGTTCTGGCGGTATATTTACTTTTGTAACAATGCAATATGTGAATAGAACATTACTGTTTTAACTGTGTTTATATTCCCTATGTAAAAATTAGTCTTATAATCTGAAATAGTAAAAAAAAAAGTTTATTAAAAAAAACAAGTGTTATATAACACTTATATAATATTATACGACTTTTGTTTGGTTTCATTTCATTTTTATGGTCTCATTTCAAATACAAAATTATTAACGAAAAGATAACGTACTATTCAAAATGAAGACTAGTCTTCGAAAATTTGTTTCTTCTTAATCCGTATTATATTTAAAATAAGTATGTTTGTTGAGTTTATTTTCTCGGTGTATCGGATAGTGAAAATTAGATAAGAAAATTAAAACGACGAAAATAACGTTTCGGTCAAGTATTTTTGACCCTCTTCAAAATTTTATTCTGTAATATAATAATAGTACATAATTTGAAAATGAAATACAATAAAAAATGAAAAAATGAATAGCAATAAAAAAGAATGAAAAAATGAATAACAATAAAAAAGATGATGATCAAATGAATAATAATTATAAGAAAAATGAAAAACTGAAAAAAAATGATATGATCGATTACATAGCTAACGAGGAGAAACATTGACAAATCGTATATTTTATGCTAAATTCGTACCTTTCTCTTTAAAAAATGTAGATCCTTATTAAAATCCAAGATGCGAACCACTCCAAGGATTAAAAAAAGAAATAAAGGAAGATGTAGACCTATAAAAAAATGGATGGAATTAGTTTCAAAAGAAACTAAGTAAATACACAGCACAAAATACACACGAGTCTCACGATGTTATATGTTAAACTGTCGAAAATGTAAATATTTGCCAATGTTAAACCTTTACAATACTTTGAAGGAACTTTGAACTTTCAAAATAACGAAAAAATTCAAACATCTAATAAAGGAAAATAAATATCAGGAAGATTAGACTTCTCAAATCTAATGTTAACTGTGTTTTTATGTTTTTTAATGAAGATATTTTCCAAATGTCTCCTTTTCCATGTATTTTCTTCTGTGGCTAAAATTTTGACATTTTTGTAGTCAAAATTATGTCCTGTATCTAATCTATGTTTAGTAAGTCCAGTATGTTTATTCTCGTCTAAATAAATATTTCTTTTATGTTCATTAATTCTGTCTTTTATTAATCGTCCTGTTTCATCTATATAAACAGAGTTACACTGATTACATTTGATTAAGTAAACAACTCCACTTTTTTGTAGAGTGTCTAGTTTGTCTTTTCCACGTTTTATACCTGCTATATTTGTATTACATGGTTTAAAAACTATTCTGATTTGTTTGTCTTTCATGGTGTTTTTTATTTGTTCCGAAACTCCTTTGACATATGGAATACTAGTTGTCTTAACATATTCAATATTATCTTTATTATTCTGTAGTGAATTATAAATTTTATGTATTCTTTTTCTAAGACAATCAAGAATTAAATCTTCCGGATAATTGTTATTTCTTAAAATATTTTTAACTATTTCTAAATTGTTTTGTCTGAATTTTATATGTGATAATTTGACTGCTTTATCTATTAATCCATAAACTAGTCCAATTTTATAAGATAATGGGTGGTTTGATAAAAAATTTAAATATCTTCCCGAAAAAGTTTCTTTATGATACCAATCTGTAATAATAAAATTATCTAAAAAATTATCTCGAGAGCTTTCCAAAACACTATAATAAAATATTTTTTTATTTAGTACTTTTTGAGTTATAAAGGTTTGAAGTTAACAATTTTTCCAAAATGCATTCTTACTGAAAATATTAGGGGGATTCGATTAATGTATTTTCTTTAAACCAATTAATTGGTCTCATTATTCCGCGCACAAAAGTATTAAGGTTATGATTACTGAAAACTAAATAATATTTTACAAGATATTCTACATTTTGTGTCAAAAAAAAGCTATAAGAATATGCAATCAAATGTAGGGGGTTCTATTTAAAAAAATAAGATTGACCTTGAAATGACCTTGAAGGACATGGTCAAGGTCAAAGTCAAGGTCATCATCTTACTCCCCGCTTGAAACCATACAACTTTTCTATTGGACATTTTCTCCTAAGTGCATTCTAACTGAAGATATTAGGGGGGTCCGATACTTTTCGATGACCCTGTATATCGGGCATTCCACGTCAACCGGATCACTTGGCTGGCCAAAATTCATTACCGCCAAAATAATTGTTTCAGGGCTTAAAATTTAGCTCAGTATATCTACTTTTAATTTCCGTGTGGTATTTTTGAAAATTCAAAATGGCGGCTCCAATACGGTGCTTAAAAAGACCACACTTTTGAAAACGAGAGTAAAAACCTTTCATACAGTTTTTTGTGCCCAAGAAAAATACCATTTTAGAATATAGTTCTTTGTTATTGGATGCTCCAATTACGAATCTCGTATCAGAATTTTGAAATTCAAAATGGCGGATCCAATATGGCGGATGAATTTGTAAAAAGTGAACGGATGTTGCTGAAACTTGTTTGTCGGAGGTTTTCGGGTTCGCAGAATACGATTCTGATGTTAGATTTTAAAAATTCAAAATGGCGGATCCAATATGGCGTATGAATTTGTAAAAAGTGTTCGGATGTTGCTGAAACTTGTTTCTCGGGGGTTTTCGGGGTCGCAGAATACGATTCTGATGTTAGATTTTAAAAATTCAAAATGGCGGATCCAATATGGCCAATGAATTTTTAAAAAGTGATCGGATGTTGCTGAAACTTGTTTCTCTGTGGGTTTTTGGGGTCGCAGAATATGATTCTGAACTTAAATTTTAAAGATTCAAAATGGCGGATCCAATGTGGCGGATGAATTTTTAAAAAGTGATTGGGCGTGGTTGAAACTTGTTCCTCGGGGAGTTTTGTGGTCGTACAATACGAATCTGGTGGATGACAAAGCTAAATTAAAAATTGTATAGTACCAAAATAATGTCGAAAATCGGTTAAACATAGAATAGCTTACCTCTAGTAGGGGTATAGTGTTTG
This sequence comes from Trichopria drosophilae, assembly GCA_030407085.1. Classification (NCBI taxonomy): domain Eukaryota; kingdom Metazoa; phylum Arthropoda; class Insecta; order Hymenoptera; family Diapriidae; genus Trichopria; species Trichopria drosophilae. Next base: position 128,887,167 of record CM059582.1, on the reverse strand, counting down.
TTATAATATGAGTATGAACACAAGTCGTTTAATGAATTATTGCAACTTGGGATTTAAGAAGTTACGACCTCTGAACCGTATATGTAACAGCTGTTGCCATCGCCAGGAGGCACTATTACCCGTAAAGTTAGATTGTCGTGTTTCTCTTCCGACATTTCCCGCAGCTCTTGAAGTGATGTTGATTTTGTATCGTCAATTCGGAGCGAGTTTCGTTTTCGATGCAGATGCATCTAAAAATCATGCCCTTCTTAGCATTACCCAGGATGAACGACGCGGACGTGATAGGGTTCTCATCCCATTGGGGTGCTTTTTGAAAGTGAGTCCCCTTGTCTCTCACGAATTGGGGTGCTTTTTGAAAGTGAGTCCCCTTGCCTCTCACGAATTGGGGTGCTTTTTGGAAGTGAATCCCCTTGCCTCTCGCAAAAGGAAGAATCATATTAATCATATAATTTCAAAAAGGAAAAAGTAATCGAACATTGTCATAAGCTCTAAAAAACCCGTCTGCTAAAGGTTTACAATAAAAATCATTTCTGGATTTCTTAAATATTTAATAGCAGTCAATAATGGTAGAAATAATAGCAATATCAATATTAAGAATATAACGTCATTTTAAATTTAAAAATTGTCAATAACTTCAGTACTGGACTTTACTAGTGGGATTAATAGCACTTGAGTATGTCATAACATTCAATATCTTACTTGAATCTGGTACGAATGCATGTGACATTCGAATATTTGGCACGGCTGGGGCAACTGTAAATCTCTTATTTAGAAATCTCTGAGCTTTCTCGTGTGTTTGTTTAGTATAGTAGAAAAATTGAATATTTTTGAACTTATTTTTTGCCCAGATATATATAGCTTCTTCATTCAAAATTTCTGAATTTCCTTCGGCCTGAAGACTAGCACGCGTTGCTTCCCTTTTTAAAGTCGCGCCGATACCATCGCATGCTCCTTTTCCATGCGCTGTCGCATGAAAATGCCATTCAGCTTCAATGCCGAAATCGATTTTGTGATACATGAGATTACTCTTTCGAATCTATTTTTATAATGTTGTACCGTACCCTCGGTAACATAAATTACATGTTGTAAGCGTGGGCACACTTTTTTTATTTCAGGAATAATAGTTTGTTGCATTACATACACAGCAGATGTATCATGAGTCAAGCTGTTTGATAATAATATATTACTACAATGGATTATTGTACCTTCTGATTTGTAATAGAAAACGACAGGAGGAACCGTACATTGGTCGTTGTTGTAATGAAACCCTTGTGCTGCATTTTGTACAACGAATGCGAAGTTTTCCGAGAAATCACTGTGAACTAGTACTTCACCGTATTGAAGGTTCGCTTTACGTTCTTCTACATATTGCGACTGACTCTTAGAAATAAAGTGGTGCAATACGAATTCAGGCAATCTAGAGCACAGTCTGTCAACATAAGTATCTATTGAAAAACATTCTTTTATCAATGCACATCTGTCAGTGGATTGCCATGTGCTGCAAAGAATTTGCGAAATTTTATTCTCTTCCAAAACACGCGATACATAATCTGAAAATTTATCCAAGTGAGGACAAGACTCACACTCCCGTAAGTAGCAATTAGGTTTTGGGCTAGAACAAAGTACAAAATTGATGCAATCATTGTAATCTTTTATGGAATATTCCAAATCTTTAGTCAATTCGTTCAAATGTGCGCAATCAAGTACTTTTAAAATTTTGATGTATGACGCAGACGCAGATGTTGTGCGTGCCGCTCCGGCAGGCACACACCATTTTGGCCTAAGTTCATAAAACTTACTTAAGCCAATTGGAAATTCAGGATTCTCTATTTTAAATAGTTCATGCAGTTTATTCACGTCACTGAGTAATAACCGTTTTTGAACTGTTTGCTTGTGTCCATTAACTCTCACTGATATGCAGTCATTTTTGTGCGGCAGAATTCGGCTGTTACTATCGTTTTCGTAAAATTCAATTACTTTTTTAATTGTCTGTGTAGGTATGGTCTTTCCTTATTTTGGACGAGGTACTGCCAACCTGCCCAGTTCGTTTCTCAAATCACGACCATTCTTTGCAGTTCGATAGGATGTTCCAAATTTTAAAGCTATGTCACGTATACTTTAGCATTGTGGAGGTATTGTTAAAATAGTCAAGCGTAAGGGATCATTTTCAGGCAAACTCGAAAATTTATCTTTCAGACCCTGTAAAAGTGCTTCTAACTGAACCTCTCTAGATAAACGGGTTCTTTTATTTGAAGGTGTGTCTATGTCTATTTCTGAATCGGGAACATCTTCAGGTTCATTAGCGGTTGTACAAAGTGTTCTTTTTCGGCAATTTTTTTTCTACAATCTTTGCAAATTCTGCGGTAAGTGCGGAAACATTAATAAAATATTTTCCGAAACTTCTCGTAACACTTTACCTATATGACTCCGTTCCAGCCATGGATTTATGCATCTGTCTGTGCGAATTACTGTATTTGATCTACCACTATGATCGGAAACCCCCGCCATGGTAAGTAATGAACACAAAGATAATACAAGTTATACACTAATAGGTAATATTTGAATCAATACTTGTAGCAAATAGCAAGCGTCACCAATATACTGCAATATTTTATTTAAAAATATTTATATGCGATTTATACTGCAAAAGAAGACATGTAACATATAAGATATAAAGTATCGACATATTCCTTCAAGTCTTCTATTATACCAAATGAAGTTACGTTTCGATAACGGGAGCAAAATCGAACCGCGGAAATCGCAATGCCACCTAGCGTCAGCTTAACCCATTAAGGGCCAAACGGGTGGAAGGCTTATTGCTGCTAGGTGCCGTTGCAATATTCGCGGCTCTGCGCGTCTGTAAACGCAGCTCCCATAGTAGAAATGGATTTTCATTAGGTCAAAAGGAAGCCTGATATCGAGTACTAATATCGATGTAATATATCTAGATACAGGTGTTCCACATGAGTGTAATGTGCATTGCATATTACTTTTTTACAGTTGTGAGTGCGAAATGTACATCCTAACTATCACGACATCGATCTTTTATCTTTAGTGTAATGAATAACAAAGATAACAAGAGTCATTGATGTGTTGGATTTATGAAAGTGAAAAAGATTATTCCCTTATTTTTTTTTTTTAATTCGAGGACAAAGCAGAATCCCGATAATTTTGGAACTTAATTTCCGCTGCTGTTGATAGCCCCATCTGCGAATCGACTTAGTTCACAGTGATTTCTCGAAAAACTTCGCATTCGTTGTACAAAATGCAGCACAAGGGTTTCATTACAACAACGACCAATGTACGGTTCATCCTGTCGTTTTCTACTACAAATCAGAAGGTACAATAATCCATTTTAGTAATATATTATTATCAAACAGCTTGACTCATGATACATCTGCCGTGTATGTAATGCAACAAACTATTATTCCTGAAATAAAAAAAGTGTGCCCACGCGTACAACATGTAATTTATGTTACCGATGGTGCGGTACAACATTATAAAAATAGATTCCAAATGAGTAATCTCATGTATCACAAAATCGATTTCGCCATTGAAGCTAAATGGCATTTTCATGCGACAGCGCATGGAAATGGAGCATGCGATGGTATCGGCGCGACTTTAAAAAGGGAAGCAACGCGTGCTAGTCTTCAGGCCGAACAACATCTGCGTCTGCGTCATACCACAAAATTTTAAAAGCTTAATTGATGCCGCACATTCGAACGAATTGACTGAAGATATGGCATATTCCATATAAGAATCTTAATCTTGCAAAAAGGAACAAGTTTCAACAACGCCCAATCACTTTTCAAAAATTCATCCGCCATATTGGATCCATCAATTTGAATCATTAAAATCTAAGTTCAGAATCGTATTCTGCGACCCCGAAAACCCCCGAGAAACAAGTTTCAGCAACATCCGTTCACTTCTTAAAAATTCATCTGCCATATTGGATCCGCCATTTTGAATCTTTAAAATCTAAGTTCAGAATCGTATTCTGCGACCCCGAAACCCCCCGAGAAACAAGCTTCAGCAACATCCGTTCACTTCTTAAAAATTCATCCGCCATATTGGATCCGCCATTTTGAATCTTTAAAATCTAAGTTCAGAATCGTATTCTGCGACCCCGAAACCCCCCGAGAAACAAGTTTCAGCAACATCCGATCACTTTTTACAAATTTATCCGCCATATTGGATCCGCCATTTTGAATTTTTAAAATCTAACATCAGAATCGTATTCTGCGACCCCGAAAACCCCCGAGAAACAAGTTTCAGCAACACCCGATCACTTTTTACAAATTCTTCCGCCATATTGGATCCGCCATTTTGAATTTCGAAATTCTAATACGAGATTCGTAATTGGAGCATCCAATAACAAAGAACTAAATTCTAAAATGGTATTTTTCTTAGGCACAAAAAAACTGTATGAAAGGTTTTTACTCTCGTTTTCGAAAGTGTGGTCTTTTTAAGCACCGTATTGAAGCCGCCATTTTGAATTTTCAAAAATACCACCTGGAAATTATAAGTAGATATACTGAGCTAAATTTTAAGCCCTAAAACAATTTTTTTGGCGGTAATGAATTTTGTCCAGCCAAGTGATCCGGTTGACGTGGAATGCCCGATATATATATATATATAATTACTACTCAGCAATAATAAATTTAATTAATAATTTATTTATTATATATATATATATATATATATATATATATATATATATATATATATATATATATATATATATATCAGTAGAAGCAAATGAAATAACGCACGTTTACCATTATACATAATGTGCTTGTGAACAACGTAAACTAGCAAATTTTGTAATTCTAAGAATAAAAATTAATTTAATTGTTGAACGATATTGTAGATATTTATCTGAAAAGGGTGTGATAAAGTACCTGGATCCGTTACGATTAGAATTAAGTCTGTAGACTGGATATGCGTGATTTTCGCAAAAATTAAAACAATTAAAATACGTTCAGTAGGTTGGGCATTTATAATAGGTATATGTAAATTAAACTAAAAACAAAAAATTTCCCGACGGAGATTCGAACTTCAAAATTTTGACTTACAAGTCCAGCGCTGTAACCACTCAACCACCGAACAATTGTTTTTTTTTTTAAATAACGGGTAAGCGCAAATAAAGTTTTCCTGTAACAGCATTTATTTTTTATACTTGCCGATAAAATACGAAATAAACGTAATATTATTAAAAGATTATTTAAAGCGAATATTAGAAAGGGATGTGAAATACGGTGTTGTGAAAAGTAATTAATTGTCCTTCCTTCCTGAAAAAGTTGATTTTTTAAACCAATCAGTTAATTTCAGGAGGATAACTAATTACTTTTCACAACACCTTATTTAAAAAAAAGCAATAGTTTATCATTTTGTTGATAGAGCTATTTTATGTATTAACAAACCATTTCATTTCCAAAACATTAAAGAAATAAAAAGTATCCTGATTACCAATGATTACCCCATTTTCTTTATTAATAAACACATTAAAAATAGACTACATTACATAAAAAACAGCTATAATTCTTCCTTATTAGACACACCTGAAAATTCACTCTTTAAAATGGTTTTATAAATTCCGGATATCAATGTTTTTTTTTAAACTCCGTTTAACTTTGTTAAAAAAATGTCTAATATTCTCTTTAAATAATCTTTTAATAATATTGCGTTTATTTCGTTTTCATCAACCGTGGCACAATTTTAGTGCCAAAATCGAATTAACCAATAATAAAGTTGTGCTAGAACATCATTTATTGGATAAAGGAAAGGAATTATCCCCTGCTTTAATGACATTTTTAGCCTATTCGCGGGTCGGCTCTCGGGTGGATTGGTCGGACAGACTTTCAAAGACATTACAAGACAATAATTTTAGACAAATACAAGGATCACCCACCCAGAGCCAGTCCCCCCATTACTGCGCCCTGTAGAGCAACTTGACCCCTCTGTATCGCATTTGCACGTGGTCTGGGAAAACTACGGAAAACCCAGACAGATACAGTCGACGAACTACTTTATCATCAGAGTAGACCCTCTGATGGTAAAGCAGCTGTGTCTCTCACTCAGCAATCGGCCTGCTACGCTCGTTTTTTTTATTTTAACAGTCATCTTCCAACTCGCGATCCCCAATCAGGATGCTTTACTTGAAAGAGCGACTGCGGGTCACGCCGACCACAGGGCAATTGCTGTCGCAAAAAACCGCAAAAAGAGAAAATAAAATTACTTTTTGAAGAAAGAAAACGTTTGCATATCTATATTATCGGATATTTACATCCGTTGATAAGCATTCATTGAATAATTAATAGAATCGCAAATAATGTTAATTTAAAGACTATTGCACTTTACTTTTAGCTGTAACCGATAAAAATATATAAAATAATAAAATGTAAAATATATATTTTATATATTTTATATTATTTAAAAAATATAATGAATTGAACACGTAATTCCATTTTATAAAATTAAAAAAATAAGTGCTATTAATATAATAATCATTAAAGAAATAAGAATTAAGGACCTATTTACTTGTTATTTATATAGATGATGAAATAATAAAGAAAAAAATTATTAATCTAAAATTGCGACTAAAAAAGGAATGTGTAATATTAAAAATTACACAAGTTTGATAAATTTAAATAATTACTGCTCAGCAATAATAATTTTAATTAATGATTTATTAAAAATATAAATTGAAATATAATTATTGAATAATTTTGTATGATAAGGAATTTTTATTTCTTAGAAAAATAATAAAATTTTCTACTCGCCTAAGCGCAGGGCCCCGTGCGCATAATGTGCGATTCGTCCCTGCCGTTTTCTCGATTTCTTTTTGGCTCTCCGATGTCAAGTTTCGAATCCAACCCCGCTCTGCACCGCGGTCTCCTCATGCTCCTATCGTACTGATAGTGTTATGTTTAATTTCAATCAAACTCTGTCCTATGCTTTTCTGCGGTGAAAATAAATTTCTCTCCTTTTTTCTCATTTAGTTACCGATGGGATTCTCTCGGAGCGCCACTTTACGACGTTTTCAAAATCAGCTCGCTGAATTCAGCCAACTAAGCGATCTCCCCTATAATCTCTGGTATTAAACGTAAACTATTCACGGGCATGTCCATGCACGGAAACACGTCAAGACCTGAGAGTCCACGAATACACGTTTCAAAACAAAAGAACGTTGCAGGCGTAAAGTGTAGATGTGAATACAGAATTGGCATTCCAACCATCGCTCACTTGTTTTATATTAATATACAGGGTGTTCCGGAAATCCCGAATAATATTGTAGGGGGTAAATTCTAGCATCATTTTGAGCAAGAAAGTTTCAGACCAAAATCGGATCTGAAGCTCAGAATTTGGCGAGCCATTGAAGTTTAAAAAATAAATAATAGTTTTTTTGCAATAACTCGGCTCGTTTTAATGTTACTTTAACGAATGATGACTGATTTTGAAGGTTTTTTATAGCGCTACAACTTACCTTATAGAGCATATGACCTGCAATGTATATTTCGCGAGTTATCGACCTAAAAAGGGTAAAAATGGCTTTTTTGCGTCTAACTCATTTCCGTAAAATGCTAGCGAAATGTCATATAAACAAAGTTGGAGAGCATGAAAAAGCGAAGAATTCGCCCCCTCCTACGTTTCGTTTTGATAAAAATTGAGTCCGTGGGGAGACGTTAAAAATTAGAAAACAGGCCGAAAATGGATTTAACATTGCTGAAGCGTGTTTTTCGCCTATTTTCTGATTTTTAACGTCTCCCCACGGACTCAATTTTTGTTAAACCGAAACGTATGAGGGGCAAAATCTTCACCTTTTCAAGCTCTACAACGCTGTTGTATATGATATTTATCTAGCATTTTACGGAAATTAGTTAGACGCGAAAAATGGCAAAAAGGCCGTTTTTACCCTTTTTAGGTCGATAACTGACGAAATATTTCTTGCAGGTCATAGGCTATACAAGGTAAGTTGTAGCGCTATATAAAACCTTCAAAATCAGTTATCATTCGTTAAAGTAACTTTAAAACGAGCCGAGTTATTGCAAAAAAACTATTATTTTTTCTTAAACTTCAATGGCTCGCTACTCAAATTCTGAGCTTCAGATCCAATTTTGGTATGAAACTTTTTTGCTTAGAATAATGTCAAGATTCACCCTCTGCAATATTATATGGGAGTTCTGGGACACCCTATATACCGAAATCGTCTTCCGAAAGCTCTTGCACAAATTTTATTTTATATGGATGAAAGTTATTTTGTCTTAGTATTTCATGGACAGACGATTTGCCGATAGCAGTTTGTTGCGCAATCTTCCTAACTGAAGTATGGACCTCCTTAACAACACAAGCACAAACTGCTAAAAAGACTTGTAACCGTATTTGGTCTCCCCGACTTTGGACGATCTCTGACAGAGACAGTATCGTGAAATCGAGAAACAGTTTTACAAACAGTTGATTTGGATATGGGTAGACGATCGGAATGGGTATGATTAAACTGTTGGGCGACTTGTTCATAAGATATTTTTTTATCACCACATCCTCGTAGAATAAGGATTTCGATTCTTTCTTTTTCTGTCAAAGATATTTTATATCAAAAGCAAGGAGACAGAATAGAGAATTTAAAAAATGGAAGACATTTTGAGTAAATAGTGATAAAACGAAAAAAAATGAAAAAATAAGAAGAAATTATAATGGTAGAAAGTTAAAAGTAAAATTGTCGTACGAATAAGCGCAGTATTATCGTATCACTCGAATCACACTCAACATAAATTTAGCTCGATCTTTCAGTTATAATATTCTGAACAAAACGCACTTCCTTTACGAGAAAGCCGTAATCAAGAGGTACATGAATGTTGCTATCTGTCAAAGAGATATTGTACGAAATAGTCGTGAAAAACTTGAAAGTTCTATCACACGCAAAGAGAAATTTCGATTGTTTATTCTGTGGGTCACCTTCAACGAAAACGATGTTCTTGCGTACGTGAATCTTTTCCAGCAGGATCGCATACTTTATTTATTGAGACTCGCAAGATTTTGTTATTCAACTGCACTTATTGTAAGAAACTCGTACTAAATTTGTAATATTTGAACCAGTTTAACACTTTAGCATAATTTTAATTTCGATGATTACAGCGCCATGTATCCACTAAAACGATCATAATAATGAGGTAAAATTTAAGTAACTTTTTATGAACAAACGAAATGTGCAATAAAAATTATTATTTTTTATTCGACCTGTATTTATCGTGATATCCGACAGTTTACACACTTTTCACGAAACGGTCCTGTAGAAAGAAAAAAATGGTCGAAAATCGCTAAAACACGTGAAAAAATGAAAAGGACAAAATGTAAAAAAAAAAGTATCAGAAATCTGCCATTGATAGTCCCAAACCCGTGTTAAATAGGAGGGTGCTAAGAATTTTGTGTGCTATGTTGGATCCGAATATTGGTTTCTGAGATTAAAAATTTCAAACGAAGAATACTTTCGCGACAAGTCGACGCAACGGCATCTATGTCTAGTGTTTTGTATTCATCTCGAAAACACCTTTCAAATGAGCCCCCACTCGACCCATGTTACCATTTTAGATATTCATCCCCCTCGTGCCCCACGCTCCCCCCTTTAGAAAAAATAGATTTTTTTAAAAATCGTTTCACGTGTTTCTGCGATTTTCGAAATATCTTTTCTTTCTACAGTTACAGGACCGTTTCCATACTTTTCGGATACCCTGTATATACAGGCATACGTGCAGCTTGTACCCGCTCGGCGGCCCATTTCCTCCTGCGGCCCCCTGCCCTATGTCATGGAAATAGCCACTTGGTCCAACGTCATAGTTGGTAATACATATAGACACACACGCTGATTAGGAAATGGGCCCGTTAAAAATCGTGCCCCGGGGCCCGGTACGGCTCTCGACGGCCCTGCGCAGAATCGAATGACGCTGTTAGTTTTTAGAGATTGAAACATTTTTGATGATTTGTTTTAATAATATTGCAATAAACAAATTGTTCAAGCACTTTAATTTTAATAATTAAGGTTTGATTCATAATCAGCGACGCTGAAAACCCCCGAGTAAACGTTTTTACCCCATTTCGATGGATTTTATAAAATTTTTTTGAAAAAAAACGAGCAAATTCAACCAGTTAGTATAATTTCCTGGAAAATTGGAAGGCGAAAGGCGAGGTAGTGACAAAGAATTATTTGAAACAGTTTCAATCATGGTTAAATTATGAACCAATAACTGACAAAAATTATTAATCTAGATGGAGTGCATTTAACTGTTGATAAAATACAATGCCCGTAGAAAGATGACCTCAACTGTGAAAAAATGTTCTTCAATGATATAGGGTTCCGCGGCTCTGACATCAATCGGGCAATCAGATGATTTGATCACAGTAATGCATAAACTTTTAGTAGTATTAGTTTAAATTAGGTCTTGTATCACACACTGCTCAACATGGATCTCTCTCGACTCTTGAACCCTCCTGCAAACTAGGACGACCGTAGTCATCCAAATTACATTTCTTCTATAGGACAACAAAATAACTCGTGCTCCGGAGAGTTAAACATCAACCATCAGCCCCACGCAAGTACTCACCGAGGGCGCTGTATTTCTGTTGGCTAGTAGTGAACTAAACATAGACCCCTATATGTAAATCAACATAGCGCATCGTTTTGGTTCTATTTCTCCACAAATCTTTCGGTGGCATGAAAATGTCAAACATGCTTGACATAAGTGCTCGTTCGCGTAAATTCTAACGTACAGAAAAGTAACGCGGTTTTGCGATTTCGAAATATTTATTCGGTTAAAATCTCAGTCCCTAAAAATCACAGATGATCTACAAACATCCCTTGGAAACAAAATTCTGAACTGTGGGATCATGGAATCCCGTAAACTGTGATTCGTCTAATAAACGGTGTACCAAGTCGGAACAGCGACTTATTTACAATCTATGTTCTGAATCACACATCTACACTCCACAATCTATGCACTATCTGCTGGACTGAATACAAAATGTTTGAGGAACTTAATCAAAAAATTTGATCATTTCGGAAAATTATTTTCTCCAGAACAGATTGAAGAATCACGGTCGATCACGGCTTCTTCAACTTCAGCTGCTACTACTTTGTTTCACACATTAGTAGTGTTAGTATTAATAAATATGGCACTGACAACTTTTTATCTTAAATCGAAATACGTAATAGAAGCATTTACTTGAAAATTACATCTTCAGTCATTTATTTCAAGTGCCTTCGCATAATTAACTCATGACAAAATATGTATACTTTTTATCTGGTTGATAATAACGTTCATTTTTTAAAACTGAATTCAATTTATGTAGGTATTGGATAAAGACTTCCAAAAGTCCACAAAGCGATTACGAAAAATGTTAATGGATGTGCCCCCCCCCCCACATTATGTTTAAGTAACCAACATTTTAATAACCATATCGAGATAAACATGTAATAATTTACAATTTATGAACATCACCTGTCCTAATAATTATATAACACAAAAACTATTAATTGATATCCTTGTACATTACTAAACTGATATAGATTACTCAATAAGTATGTTTACTTTTTTTCACAGAACAATTGAAGAAAACGTTGGATAATCTGATGGATGGGAAACCAATAATGTTGTTTTAATGTTTCTTCAAATACGTTACCGAAATTGCATATACAAAACCACCTTTATGAATCTTTGGGAAGATTGCAATCAATAACATGTCACCTAGCAGGCGACCGTCGCCACCAGCAATGCCGTTGGCACATTTATCGCCACCGTTTCATTTTTTACATTGTGGTTTAGCAATTCCTCTTTCAAGGTTACAAAATAACGTTGACCCTATACAAACACCACCACCACCATCTACGTTACCATCACCACCACCAGCACCAATGGTTTCATCGTCATTACTATTGTCGTCATCACAACCGTCATCGCTGTCACCGTTATTAGTTTCCCATTCTGCACCTGCGTTAAGTAATTACTCAACTGCGTCATTATATTCAAGATTAACCACAGCTACAAGCTCACCTCTACAAGGGGTAGAAGTAAATTGCAATTTTACATCACCACTAAATAAACTTCAAAATATGCAACCATTCGATTTTCGTAGTTTAGAAACATTGGGATTATCAACAACTCAACCATCAAAATTCACTAAAGATTCGTGGTCCCTTAACCGAAAAACAAGGCATCGTAGTTCTAGTAATCCTATAGAACCCTTGTCCCATATCAGGCCAAAATCATCACATTTCGCAGTACCCATATCTTCAAATGCTGTTACATTTACGAACTCTTTATCTGTGTCCGTATCATCAAATGTTTATGCATCTAGTTTTCCAGAACAGTATACTTTTATAACAAAAAATGTTTCAAATTATCCGTCCGCGATGTGCTCAACGAAAAAGGATACACATGAACATGCTGGGTTTGATAAAGTGAGTGAATTCGATTCTGATGACGAAGATGATAATGATAACATTGATAGTGCATTGAATCTAAGCCGAAAAGAATCCGTTCTGAGATATCCCAAACTCCAAAATCAATCAGATATTTTGAAAACTACTATTGACAAGAAAATAGTAACTCCTTATAAAAACTCTACTACTTTCAGCAGACGTCAATGGGGTATGTCAGCTCTTTTACCAACAAATCTTGGAACCCCGTTTATTAATCCAGCAACTGGGAAAAAAAGAGTTCAATGCAATGTATGCCTTAAAACATTTTGTGACAAAGGAGCGCTTAAGATTCACTTCAGTGCGGTTCATTTACGAGAAATGCATCAGTGTACAGTAAAGGGGTGCAGTATGATGTTTAGTTCAAGAAGATCGAGAAATCGCCATAGTGCCAATCCTAACCCAAAATTACATTCGCCACATTTACGCAGAAAGATTTCTCCTCACGACGGTCGATCATCATTGGCGCATTCTTTAATTCTACCTAATCAAGTAAGCATTGGAGTTCCTGCCCCTATGAACTTGCGCTTCGGAACGTTTCCACTTCTTTCGTCACCACCAAATCTACGCTCTTCTGGTCCCGTTAATGCTTTGGATTTCAAACAAGTAGAGTTTTCACAAAATTCACGAACTTTTGATAAAAGTATGCCCCCAGGAATGATAACAGATTCTTCAACTAATGAAATAATGCCGAATATTCTATCTTCAGAAATTGTACGTCCCGGTCGTAACTTCACGATTTGTAGTAAAAGAAGTATATCTGATACATTACTTTTATCTCAAAATATAAGTAATACTAAAGGATTTGATAAAGATAAACTCGATGAAGATGAAATTGTTGTTGTAAACGAAAATGAAGACGAAATAATACAACCAAATCTACAAGATACTAGTGAACAACCAGCTGATTTCAGTATGGCAAAGAGATCAAGGCTTCATCCCGGGGGAACCATTGACGAGGAAACAATTAGCAACGCTGATAGTAATGAGGACAATGATTCTTTTGGATTGGGTGATTCATTTGTCATCATTCCGACATCATCAATTGCTACCTTAAATAAGAGGAGTGTTCGAAAACGTAAATCTCAGCATCCTATTAGATGTAATATTCCAGTGGATATCACTACGTCCTCAAACGATGAAGATTCATCAGATGAACCAGAAGATATGTCAATGTCTAGCCTAGAAACAGAAAAAAGAAAAAATTCTGGAATACATTGCGAATCTGTTCTATATTCCTTAAATGATAAATATGTATATTTATCACATGATACTGATTGCTTTAATGCCTCAGTTCCAGAGAAATCGTGTCAATATCAGTCTAATCTGTGTATGGATAGTAATAATTTACCGTTATCAAAATTCAGCACAAATACACAGTCAAATATGATATCTCCTCAGAATTTATCATTGCATGACTCTAAGCAGTCGGCTTACAAGAAAAGTAACACAGTGAAAAATAGAAATAATCTTAATGAAAATAAACATATTAGTGCAACATGTAATACTGATAATAGTTTCGAAATCGGTAAGAAATCTCTGGATAAAATAGTTTCATTAATTTGTACAGAGATAAATAATAGTGCAAATAATAAACAAACTACAACTGAAAGATTCAGTAAGTCCAATACTGACAACGATGTTCTAGAGAAAGTACAACAAACTACAAGTAATCAAGAATGTACATTTCCAGATGTTATGATAAGTGCTGAAAAACCTCTACAAAGTCATGATGCCAACGCTGATGTTATAGCTTTCGATTCTTCGAAATCATTAAATAAACTTGAGTACATGTGTAAAGGTCCATTGTGCTCAAAAATGCATGAAGTACGGCCTACGTTAAGCCATAATCCATCCAATGCTATCGATGAATTAATACACAAAGATAGTACGCTAGATCACTTTTCTGACGATTCAAGCTCATCCAGTACGTCCCCTTCCGCAACAGTCATAGATACTGATGATAGCTTCATGGCGTATACACAATATGAAAGCGCAACACATATTAATTCCCATAAAGTACCTCTCGATAGAGAAAATCCACGACGATGTACAGCCTGTGGAAAAGTTTTCCAAAACCATTTCGGTGTAAAGACCCACTATCAGAATGTTCACTTGAAATTAATGCATCAATGTTGTGTTGAAGGCTGTAATGCTGCGTTTCCTTCTAAAAGATCTCGAGATCGGCACTCAGCAAACTTAAATCTGCACAGAAAATTATTGTCTACCTGCTCAAATTCACCTACACCAACATCGATGAGTTTACCACCAAGTATTTCACCGCATAATGAGGAAACTCCGATAAATATTTCAAAGCATACTGAGTTTTTCACACGCTTATATACAGATTCAGGTACCAGTGTACTGGGAACCTATCCATTACTTACCTCTGGTATGGAGACGGCTATCGACCACGCAGCATTTATTGCAGGACCTCATTCATTAGTGTCGTCACCTCAATCAGGTTCTACGTTTGCTAGTCATTCAGATAATCTTTTGAGTGTTAATGGAGTATCAAATTCCAATACTCGATTAACAAATACTTCAAACTCTCAAGAACGACAAAAATCACCTACTACAGATTCACTAGTATCACCTCCTCAAGTGATTGATCAGTATTATAAGGATGACATAAAATGTATGACTCTTGGGTGCGATAGGCTATTTGGACTAAAACCATTCAGCGGCATCCACTCACAAGATTCTCAAGATCATAGACATTCCTCAATTGTGTCGTCAACTAAATCGTGACCATTTTTGTATAATCGTTTCCATTATAATTCTGAATGTTACTACTGTCCCCTTCTGTGATGCCAAAAACATTTAAATAGTAATATATAATATAAGTCTACTTCACACATGAGTAATTATGCAATAACTGCATTATGGATTTTCTGTAGGCGCCGAACATAAACAGAATTATAAAAGATAGAGCAATGTGATCTTGTTCCTAAATGAACGCCCAATATTTGCAGTAAATGTACATTATTGTTCATTACGGTTTGACCGAAATACCGATATAATTCAATAGGCATAGCACAAATTATTCATTAAGCTTGAAACTGATTCATTATAGCACATTTCATGATAAATCTGAATCATGTTTTAAATTGTTCTTATTGATTTATAATGTTTATATATATAATGATTGAAATATTCAAGCTTTAAAAAATTATAATTCACTTGATTTACAAAAACTCGGACAATATATATTTGCGGGTCAGTCTGTAAAACAGTAATATTTTGATGCTGTGACTCGCCCATTGGCATTATATGAATCTTTTTTGTTACTATATTTGTATCCTTGTGTATGGTATTGCCAATAAAGTCAATTATTATTATTATTATTATTATTATTATTATTATTATTATATGAATCATGAAATTTCGAACAACTACATTGCATCAGACTTTGAATAAATCTTCAACATTTGAAAATTTCTTTGGTATTTCTCCTACTAACGTAAGGAGTGAATCACTATATATGAGTCATCTTTTCTTTGTGAAAATCTATAATTGTAGTTCGTCTGTTATTGTTGAATTGGAACGAATTTGAAAACCTATAAGCTTTCTAACAAGGGTTAGGTGCCCTAAGTATATTTTAGAAAAAGCAGAAAATTTTATATAATATAAGCTATATTATCCCATTAAACGAAAATCAAATGAAATATATTAAGATATTGAATTATACCAAATACTTGAATTCGACCTCTGTATCCAGGAATGAGAATTCGTTAATTATTTCCGATTATAAGAATTAACAAAAATTAAGAAGTTGGTTAGAGCATTCGACCGGAAATCGAAAGGTCCCAGGATCGTACCCTGGTATCTTTATATCTGCCGAATGTTCTTCCAAGTTCCCAGTTATTTTTTCTGAATTTTTCACATATTTTCGGGTTCTTCATCTTTTTCATAAAATTAACATCTCCAATCAGCATTTTTAACATTTTTCTTTAAAAATGTTTTTTAAAAAAAGCCGCTGGATCGGGAATCGGAAGGATTCCGACAGAAGGCGCTTGGAAAATATTTCAACCATGTTGAATGAAAAATTCAGAAGTATTTTTTTTAGAAGTATTTAAATAAACTCAACATGCATTGGATTTCTTAACTATTCACATATATTCTAGAAAGAAAGGTTCAATACATTGTGTTATGGTACTTTCAAAACCGTGTTACTGCTTCAATCTCTTTAGCCGGGTGCCGCGTATAACCTAGCAAGGCGAGAATCGTGAGAAGAGCCTTAGCATTGGGTTAATATGAAATTATTTATTTATTTATTATTTTAACGGGCGGAATCGCCCTTTTACACAGTTTTTACATATAATGAACTTAAGATTTTCGAACGCTGGAGGTTGACTTCCTAGATGGCGCCATACTTCACATTTGTGTATGAAATGTAGGAACTGCAGAAACCTACACCAAGTACAGCAGCGGTCATGAGTCGATTTTCGCCAGATAAACAATATTTTCGAAACGTAAACAAACAACGTGGCTCGTCTTACCAACAGCGTGCTGCTGCTTGGAAACGAAATTGAAAAATTCTTCACCGGACGGGGATCGAACTCATGACCTACGACTTCGTCACGCCTGAGCCACGAAGCCGTTCACTATTTCCGATTATAATACCGTCGATAAGGTAGGCCAACGATACGGTTTTTCAAGATCTCGAAGTTATCTAGAATATTGGGGTAAGACTGAAGAGGTAAGGTTGCATTACCTCCTTCAGGTATGGCGGAAATCTACCACACCGACAGCGGCGGATAATGCAGACCACTGTGTCGATCGTTTCGTCCCGGTCCCCACTACTGGACTCATCAGTAAGGCGTCGTAGTGGGGCCCTGCCTTATACGATCCGGAGGAAGAGTGGACATTGCGGGCGTGGAAAGTTGTGCGACTGCTGTCACTTGCGAGAAAGGAGTTCGACGGCAGTCGCCACAAGACGAGCTGCTGTTCACCACGGTGTTCCACAATCTTTGCGTAAATCGCATTTTAGCATCTCGACGAATTTCAAAAATACAAATGAAATTTCGGCTTTTCGGTCAAGAGAATCGGGTTCGCCTTCACCGTCTTGGGAACGTCAACACCTCCACAGCATACCAGTCACGCTGTTATTTGATCTTGTCCATTCAGTCGGCAGAAGAAGATTGAATCGGATTCGATGCTGCTTCTCCGTAAATTTTGTCGACAATTGCCACCGCTAACCGGACCTCTGCCGCTGTTTCGCCAGCGCCTTGTCCATCTTCCCCCTCCCCTTAAACGCCACAGACGACATCAAATGATCAAAGCCGCAGATTTACATAGGCGTTCTGTTCTCTCTTTTTGCTAGGTTGGGTCGAGTGGTGCACGTGTCACGTCGTCGGTAATCAATTTCGGTATTCTTGGATATTTTGCACTAATGGTTCGTTCTCGGATACGTATCTTTTAGATACGAAGTCGTTTTATATCTTTGCGTAACGTTTTGACGAGCCTTGCCGTACCGTGCTACTTGATAATAAATATTCTTCGTTTGTTTTTCTCGGGACCAGTGTTTCGTCGTCGTAATTTTCGATTTTGGAACGCTCGCCTCGTACGCCTCGTGTTCTCGCGAATGTATGCATGGTTCCTGAATTCGAGAAGTCAATAGAACTCCAACTTCTTCCTCGTCCATTATAATCGGTGCCCACGAAATGTTTGCCTCCAGAGAAGTCATTCCATGAGTACTTTGTGTGTGTGACACTTGCGCAAGATTAAGATCTTTATTCCGCCGCGTTGTGATTATTAAGTGACTTTTCATTATTCCGTTATTTTCAATATGTCTGTATTTGTAGTTCGTTTATTGTTTTGCTATTTTTGGTATCTTCGACTAGGGTATCGGCATGGAAATTATTAGTCATTTAGTTATATATTTTCTAATAATCGCGTATTAATCTTTTCTATCAATTAAGATTAGTTCCTCCCCCAGCATCACTTCTCTCCGATTAGTCGACAGCAGTTTTGGATTGTTTGCTTCGGTTTTGGAATAAACGTTGAAAATTAGCTTTTTTAGAACTTTGATTTTGCCGTTTCTGGAAGGTTGGTGCCCGGTACAAGTCAGTATGGAATTCTGAGATCCATTAAGTGACTTCAGAAAAATCGTACGTCACAACATTTACATAGATTCAAAGTAATTCGGAATATAAAAATATTGAAGAACTTTCAGAAATGGAATTCAGACATCCATCACTCAATTATTTTTAATACATTTTAATTGATTTTCGTTTATTGAGATTACATCTCACATACCAAGGTTTATGAGTCATCTGCAAGATGAACAGAAAATGAACAGCCACGACGCAGACGTCCTTCGAAAGTCAATAACAGAGCATGTATGAAACGTAAATTAATTTATATAATAAAAATTACACACATAATTAACCCTGTAATTTGTAAATGTTTAGCGATTTGAGAAGATTTGCTATTATATACTTGGATTAAAAATGCAATTATTTAAAACGAGATTTTCCAACAAGAAATATTTTGGTTAATCAATATTCGTATATTTTTCTAAATCAAGTGAATGGTTTGTCAATTCAGTTTTTCATCCAAAGTTCATGGAAATTTATTAGGTAATGTTTAAAGTGTAAAAATGTTATTTATGAATGCCCAATTTTATTTAAAGTGCTTTCAAATGTCTAATATATGATTTCTTTATATTTAAAATGAATCGTTTAAACAAATTTATTTAAGTAATTATATACTTCAATAAAATTAATGAATGGTGAATTTTGGATTCAACAGGGACGGACACGAGACCAATGTATTGATGACATTATTACATTTTATCACAAACAGTACCAATAACTTTTTTCAACACGAGGGTCAAAATATATCGCTTATCGTGCCGTTTCAAAGATTATTTAGTGACAAAAGTTTGGCGTGATTATCCAGCTTTATTGTATTTTGAAATATGTTACGTAAATTATATAACCTTGTAACGTACGGAACCAAGAGTTTAACTTATATTTTACAACCAGCAACAGTTTGTCATTGTAAATACTATAAATATAATTACACTTAATGGCGAAAATATCAATTGTTCTTGATATTGTTAAAAATATTGTTTAATTTTATTTTCTTTATATTAAAGAAATAAACAATAATATCAATATCATTGTGTCTCTTTACTTTTGTATGTACCTCCGACATCTATAATAAAATAATCTATTTAATATAAGTAAATCATATAAGTAATAATGCATTTTTCGTTGATTTTTTATCAACGTAACTGTTAATATTAATTTATGTCTTTATTAACGTTATTAACGGACCTAAAGCCCTGTCTTGCAAAAGATAAATACATAATTATACAATGACAGAGTTGATTCACATGTTGTCAAATATACTGCAGTATTCTGTCTGTAAAAAAATCGTTGCTTGGAATAAAGAAAGCGCGAATACATGGGTGTTCTGCTGTAGTATGAAGAAAATGCTACAAAATCTTGCTGAAGGAGAGTACAGCCCATGGTTAACTGTGTATGGTTGTGTACGATAAGACACGTTTCGTCTAAGATCAAAAGCAGAATCACATATCGGTAGAATAAAATGTAAACGATTATAGATTTTATACAAAAAGAGTGTATCTGTAAAAAGAAAGAATCTTCAATTAAAGGTTATTGGTGTAAAATTGTGATTATCAAAGGACATAAGGGTGTGCGATTTAAATGCTCATTATCTATAAAACGTGTATAAATTGTATAATGTGGGACTCATATAGTTGACGCATACATTAAAAGCAGTCCCACTGGTGATAAGTTTAATGAACGGATTGTGTTCACATTTATAAATAATTTGGTATTTCATATTATATATCCTAACGTTCCGTTTTCTTGGTAATATCATTAATGTGGTGCACAAATGTTAACTTGTTGCCACATATTACTCCAAGATCCTTTGTCGCTAGCCGCTAGATCAATAGCATTAAGGATATATTGTTCGAATGAGAGACAAGATTAGTAATCTAGGATTTTCTATGTACAAAGCCATGTTGATGCTCTATTATATGACTAGATACTTTGGAAGTCATAACCTCACTTATAATTAAATCTAGAATCTTTGGAATATCGGGTACAATTATTACTGGTTAGTGTTATCACATTGCTTATATATCCACTTTTATCAATTGGAAAGATAAAATATTGGTTCCCAATATCTGGAAAATAATCTTCTTTCACATATTTATTATATTAGTAGGTAGGTATGTATATCTTGTTTTATCTTATCAACAAATTGTTTATAACATTTAGCCGATAACTGCTTACATTGTAATAGCAGAGGAAAAAACATATCATAATTTTCAGAATAAATTAATTATAAAGGTTCATGTTTAAGCTTCTTATGAGCCACGATTTTCTCTCTAATAAGGCTTATCAATTCTTTTGTAAATCATTTTGGATAATATAACTATTTCATCATTGTGTCAGGTACATTTAGGCGTAAGGCAGTATTTAAGATATCATAAAAGCGTGTTGTTCGAGTGTCGGAGTCGACACATGATAAGACTGGATTCTAATTGACGGAAGATAATGTATAGGAAACCCTGGTAAAACGCAAGCGTACCACGGTGATCCTGAAGTAAGTTTAATTAAAATATCGCATTACTGCAAATGTTGTTCGATGGTTTGAATCGGTCATTTGAAAGCTTTCTTTTTTTACAAGAATTAAAAAAATCGGCGGAGGGCTTTTTGAGAAAAATCAATTTTATTATTTTACAAAAAAATCGTTATTTTTTGTTTAAATACTTAAACATATTGCTTTAGATATGTGAACTATTATATTGACACACGGCGCGTAATAATTTTTTCGGGTAATCCGTGAAACTTTCAAAGGCAACTCGTGTAAAAAGTTACTGGATAACGTGGACATTTTACGCACTATGAAAAATATTGGTCTAATAAAATATATAACCGTTTTCAATGATTTTAAAAGTGTTGTCTACATGCTTCGGCACTAATCTTGATAAAGATTACAAGAAGCATTTAAAATCGTTCAGAAGAAGCTACGTGGATTTAGAAATCGATGTCACTCCAAAAGTCCATGCAGTTTTCTTTTATGTAGAACAGTTTTGCTAAAAAAATGGACTCGGCTTGGGATTCTTCAGCGAACAAGCAATGGAATCTGTCCATTTCGATTTTTAATCAACTTGGGAGATCAACAAGGTTTCTGCGATTCATCCGGATGAAACGATTCGGAGTCTGGTATGAACCAAGTCAATACAGAATCGGCCAAACATAGAAATTTATACGTGAAATTATAGTCACGCATTCTAAAATAAGAGACAGGAATCGTTGTTGCACAACATATGTGTTGCACACACTGACACATACATACATACATTAATACAGTTTGGGACGTTGCATAATAAATTATACACATATTTATTGAATGTGTGTCCGCGTTAAACTAATTTATTCCGCGTTAATTTATTCCGTCGTTGATGATATGACAGTTTTATACCTCTTGACTTCACACACTTTACCAACGACTCGATAAATAATTCACTAATGACTCTTATTTATTTATATTCGCGTTTGGCCGAGGATGTTGGTATGTCTGAGATTTGATTTTAATGACGACTTCAATTATTTATAAATTCAAAGAAATTCAAATATATGTTTAATTGAATGACCAATGATATTAATGACTTTTATTTCAGCACCAACGATTCCTGTCTATTATTTTAGAATGCTTGACCATAATTTGACGTATAAATTTCTATGTTTGGCCAATTCTGTATTGACTTGGTTCATACCAGACTCCGAATCGTTTCATCCGGATGATTCGCAGAAACCTTGTTGATCTCCCAAGTTGATTGAAAATCGAAATGGACAGATTCCATTGCTTGTTCGCTGAAGAATCCTAAGCCGAGTCCATTTTTTTCGCAAAACTGTTCTACATAAAAGAAAACTGCATGGACTTTTGGAGTGACTTCGATTTCTAAATCCATGTAGCTTCTTCTGAACGATTTTAAATGCTTCTTGTAATCTTTATCAAGATTAGTGCCGAAGCATGTAGACACAACACTTTTAAAATCATTGAAAACTGTTATATATTTTATTAGACCAATATTTTTCATAGTGAGTAAAATGTCCACGTTATCCAGTAACTTTTTACACAAGTTGCCTTTGAAAGCTGGTGCACCGTAAGTGATTTCCCGTTCAGCATAACAGGCTTTTGCCCAAGCAAGAGATTCTGTTTCAAAATTTTTTAACATTTGAGAATACAGCTTATTCACTACACCAAGCATTAAATGTAACTCTGGAGGCGGGATGATGTCCAAGTAAATCTTATATTTTTCAGATTTAATAAGTGGCGGATTAACGCAGTTATAAAAATCTTCTGCTTCTTTTTTCTTTGAGCCACTTGCCCTCCATTTTTCACAATTTTCCAACGTATTTGGTCGAGATCTAAAACCACAATAGTTCAATTCGCCATTTTTTGCAAAACACCAAGCGCACGGGTATAAACTACTATGCGACATAATGCCAGCTAAAATATTCGCTAAGTTTCAATAATAGAAATGTTCGTTCTGAAGCGAGATTACGAACCGAATTTCAACTTTACGTATTATTATAGTTCTTAAAATGTGTAAATAGTCATTAAAGGTCAAAGACAAAAATATTAAAAGAATGTCATAAAGTAACTCTAAAACGAAAATAAATGGTATTAAAATAAATTCTCAACCCATGTTAAAGAAAAACTACATTGAAATAAGTAGTATAGGGGTACCGATAGCCAGACGTAAACACCCCCCACTCCTCCACCTTGAGGTAGGTCTGGCGCCAGACGTCACGCGCGCCTTGGGATAGGTCAGGGGTTAATGACCTCATAAAGAGGTGATAATGGTTATTAATGGGTAATTAATGTCAAAACAAGCAATAAAAACGTCAATAAATAATGTTAATTGGGTAATTAATGTCAGAAAAAAATAATTTATGACCGTAAATATCCCTGTAGCCGCCTTTTGAAGTAGGTCGGTAGTCTGACGTAAACAAAAACGTACGGGGTACCTTTGGCCGCTACGCGTGGCTGGCAGACGAATATTGAGATAGGTCAGGGGTTAATGACCTCATAAAGAGGTGTTAATGGTTATTAATGGTTAATTAATGTCAAAACAAATAATAAAAATGTCAATAAATAATGATAATTGAGTGATTAACGCCAGATACCTATCAATTTATGGTCGTAAATAACACTACCACCATCTCGTTCGCTTTGTCAATATTCTGACGTATACAAAAACGTACGGGGTACCTTTGGCCGCTACGCGAGATTGGCTGACGAATCTTGAGATAGGTCATGGGTTAATGACCTCATAAAGAGGTGTTAATGGTTATTAATGGTTAATTAATGTCAAAACAAATAATAAAAATGTCAATAAATAATGATAATTGAGTGATTAACGCCAGATACCTATCAATTTATGGTCGTAAATAACACTACCACCATCTCGTTCGCTTTGTCAATATTCTGACGTATACAAAAACGTACGGGGTACCTTTGGCCCCTACGCGAGATTGGCTGACGAATCTTGAGATAGGTCATGGGTTAATGGCCTCGTAAAGAGATGTTAGTGGTTATTAATGGATAATTAATATCAAAACAAACAATAAAAACGCCCCGCCTTGCGAGGTAGCTCTGTAGTCTGGCGTAAACAAACCTGTACGGGGTCCCTTTGGCCGGAACGTGAGGTAGGTCATGGCTCAACGACCTTTCGACGACTATTTGTTAGTTTTCGTGTTTGGCTTCTTATGAATATTCAGCCCCCACTCCTCCTTATTATTTATTAAGACTTACCAATACATAACACCGATGACCTTTATATACTCGTTGCGCACGTGTCAGTCCGCTTGTAGGTCGAAAACGAGAGACTGTGAAGCACACACATGGTTTTTACTCGAGGGGACCCAGTTTTCTAGGAAAAATTTGAATACGAAGGGGAGATAAGACGTTGAAAATACGAAAGAGAAGATACGAAGAATTCCTATGAGTAGAGTCGATAAGCAACGGGGCAAATATGTTGCGTAATATGTAGGAGGTCCGGAGTCGTCCGAGTTGACTGTGACCTTGTATTAACGGATGAATGATCTGTACTTGCGTTCAATCGTAAGGGTAAATAAAATATTGTAATAATTTTTCATTATTCTTATTCTTATTAATTCGATTACATATATGTTCAACCTCTTATATTTATAATTTTCCACAAAAAACGATAAATCGTATGTACAAAATTTTACAATTATCAAGTGTGCTACAATTGTGATCTACTTTACTGTTTGTACCCAAAAGGAAATGAGTAGCGAGTCGAAACGTGTCGCCGTTTTTTCAAAACTATTTGACATGTTTTTTCTTCCGGTCGCGTTACAATTTCATGTACGGCGGTGCGTCGTATTGCGTTAAATCTAATGCGTATTTTTGGACGTGTACCAGTGGTCGTAGTGGTATTAGTAGTATTATTACAATCACTTTCCATAATCATTTTATAAATCGAATTAAAGTTAATTTTTTTCCCATTTTCGTAATTTAATGAAATACCCTTGACTTTACACGTGTCGTAATACTGATCGTTTTCAGTTCGCACGCGAAAAGCGTAAAATTTAGGCCCCCCTGAGATAAAGGTCTCAATATACGCGCCCGACCCGTAATCCGCTAGCTCGTCGGTCAAGTCACCCAGAAAATTACCCAAAGGCGGTTCATAATTTTCCGGTGACGTCATCGATTTGTTAGATATATATATTACTGAATCGGTATCGAAATAAAGCACGCGACGATCCAATTTTTCTAAATAACTGTATAGTTTCAAACGCGCTTGAGCTGTCGTGTAAGCAGCAATAACAACGTTTGTACAATTTGATGGTGTGACCGTTTCGCTTCTGTCGACCCAATTGACAAATATAATCTTGTCATTTACCGGAAGAATCTGAGTAACCTCTTTTGTCACATCTGTGAAAATTTCAAGCAAGTCTTGGCGCGTGGAAATAATCTCTGTACGCTGCAGATTTTCGCGTTGCCCAAATTTCCCCCAAAATGAATTTAAACACAGTTTAGCAACGGCTCTTAAACCGGGATTTTTTGATATATTATTTTGTTCGAGCTTTATCCCTTCGGTCCGCTCATAAGATTCTACGTACAAGCTTTTTGTTTGCTCATCGACACATTCTGCAGGCCAGCCGCTCGCTTCTTGCTTCATTTTTAGGAACGTATCAATGTAATTCGAAAACAGACCACCATCGCGAGTCTGATGATTGTATTGCGTTATATTATACTGCCAAATTTCGAGTATTTTTCGGATTTTATAGCCTTTCTGAATAGCTTTCTTGACCTCATCGACCACCCACGTCCCAGTTAATACTCTACCGTCGTCATTCTCATGTATACAATCTGATTTCCACTCGATCGCGCAACAGCTTCGGCAGAGAGGAAATAGCAACCGAGAATTCATTTTAACTGGCAGTACCGCATGATATAGATTTCGGGGTGGTAGTACTTTACACATGATAAGTCCTTCTACCCCGTCTAAATTAATTGGATCTTCTAGACTCGTGATGGCAGCACATTCTTCTCCAACATAAATGGTTGGATGGCCTACGGGGAAGCGACCGGTCTTGCAAATGTACGGATATAGCGAACATACATCTACGTACTTAATTTTTTCATTATTTTTGACAGTGTAATATGTTGCGGTATTTCCCGTTCGTCCGCCAAAAAATGCAGCGCGCGGATCGAGAACAACGTAAGACACCATGGGATGATTTTCAACGTAATCAGAAAGTTCTCTATTTGTTTTTTTCTCCCGATTAAACGTACATTCCCATTTTTCGGTAAGCTTGTATCCGAACGAGCGTATTAGACGCGATGTAGATATTGCATTTGCATACGCTTTATTGAAATTTTCACCGTTTGAAAAAATAGGTTTATCTCTAAATTCCGAAAAACAAGATCGACAACCGTGGAAGAAACACCCATGAAATTGAAACACGTGTCCTTTGACGTTATTAGTCACATCGTTTTCATCTGGTGGTAAGAAACCATCTACTAGTGGACCTTCGGGTAGACGATATTCTCGAGCCAAAGAAGCCACTCTATAGCCACCTTCGATTGGCGATTGCAGCGTCTGTAACTGTTTCCCGGTGGTAATAGCCCGATAGTGTTGGGTTTCAGAAAATTCTTCCTATAAACGCGCGAACATGCTGATGCTATCGTTACCGCCTCACTAAAGGGGCAAACATTACCTTTTTGGAGAAATATTTTACGAAAAGCAACGCATGCTCTTCGTAAAATATCGACATCCATTTTGCAATATACTTCCATATCGCGTTTTATATCAAATACCTCATTTCTAGCGATACAGTCGTTATACCAGCTGAAAAATGTTCCTCTTTCATCAGGCGACATTTGATCGGGGGCGTAAAAATGCGCTTCAGGAAATGCTCCGACATAATCTGTATTTTCGAGAGTATTATATAAGTGAGGGAAATAACCTTTCTTGGTGTGTTCTGGAAGGCCAAATGCTTTAGGCAAAGCACTTAACTTCATATGGAAATAATTTAAACTGTCTATAAAAATTGTTTTATCGAATTCTATTTTTATAATGCTTTTTCCGTTTAAAATTACACTCGGCTTTAATGATTTATTGAAAGCATTTTCACGTTCGATCAAATGCCTCAGGATAAACTGTGCATCAAAGCCCTTCGCGTTGTGCGCTATACAAACAACTTTAGAAAAACTCGATTTCTCGCGTACTGCAAAGTCTATGAATTCTTTAACTGGATCGTGTTTGAAAATAAATTCATGTGGTCCGCAAAACTCACAAATTCCGCTTATATCTAATAAATCGATGCATGACTCACATACTTGATGTGCGACGCAAAGGTTTACGAAGTGTAGGTTGATCTCTGGATTTCCTCGATACGCCACGTCTTGTCGGGTTTCAAAATCATAAAAAATAAAACGTGTACGGGGGCGACTTGTAATAATATTCGACGAGTTGCTACTACTATACTACCACCATTATCGATACCACGCCCATTAGTATTTAAAGGTGTGGAAGATGACAAAGAGAGGGATGGCGAAGACGACGACGACGATAACGGTGATGATAATGTTGGTTGGGGTCTCAAGGAAAGATTCGAATTTTTTGTAGCAATTTTTTGCATAAAACAATGCGAGTTGATATCGTGTTGACTTTTGCAACGTCTGCATTTCGTTAACCTGCACATGTGAGACCCGTAATTAACATCTACACATTTGTTGCAGCTTTTACAAATTTTTATAGTACTGCAAATACTACGCATACCTTTACCCAATTTAGAATATGAACCGGGGGTACGATACTTATTGAATCAATCGTAGTTGTAAAAATGTCTGTTGCAAACGGTACAGTAAACAAAATTATTCCTAATCTTCTCGCATGCGGGTTCCGAAAAACACATGTTGCAGGTATACGGACACGAGTGCGAGTCTGATCTTGTATAGCGTTTATTACAACATCGACAATATCTGCATTTTTTCCCAACCACGC
Source organism: Trichopria drosophilae (assembly GCA_030407085.1). Classification (NCBI taxonomy): domain Eukaryota; kingdom Metazoa; phylum Arthropoda; class Insecta; order Hymenoptera; family Diapriidae; genus Trichopria; species Trichopria drosophilae. The sequence continues at coordinate 128,859,163 of CM059582.1, read as the reverse complement.
CCATTAGATTTGTGATCGTCGAGAAATGGTTCGCTCTTGCGTGATAGAGTATATTTATAGTATCACCACGAAACGAGAGGAATTCTCGCCGACCGTCAAATATTAAGTCTTCGCCATTGCCGATACCATTACTGTCGTATATGACAATGGCAACATTTTTACCCGCGTAATATCGTTGAAATTCCTGAAATTGAAGCGTTGAACAACCATTTTCAGGGATTCGAACGTTAGCCTCTGATATAATTCGTTTTGCGTTTTCTAATTGTAAATTACTATTGGGGCGACATATGTTTTTCCACGATTTACGCCATATATCTGGGGAAACTAAATTTTTTTTTAAAAAGTATTCGGCTATAGCAAGAGCCCTTGGGAAGCAGAGATTGTCATCGTTGCAAATCGACACGACTGATTTGCTACGGAAAGCAGCTTATTTATTATCATTTGATGAGGATATTGATTATTATCAATGATGAGGAAAACGCTGATGCTGGTTCATCATTTCTAGACTCTTCTCTAACGTCGGTGTCATCATCCTCGTCATCATATTCTTCGTCAGCGTCGGGGGTATATGCTGCATCACCGGTACTAACACTGCTGCTGGAAACGTCGTTGTCATCATCGCTTTCGTCGTCGGCCTCATAGGCGGATGTTGCACCTGAACAACCTCAACCGACTTGTCCTTGAGCGCCATCATGATCTGAAAACAAATTATTAACGTTTACTGAATAATTTTATACATTAGACAATGATAATAATTTTCGAAAAAAAAACGAAAAGTTACATTTTTATTCCTCGAGACTCGAGCAATACGTCGCATCGACATATCGCATTATTATCCCGAGATTACGGGATGGAAAGGTTTCCCCATCCGAATATTCATAATGGGTTGCCAACCATTTAGCCACCCTCTCCATTTTAAGGCCATATTCGGCGTAATCTTGCACGAGTCGCAAGCGCTTTCTTTTTTCAAAGTCTAAGAAAATTAGAAAAATGTAACAATTACGTTAAATATTTTTAATGTACATGTATCAATATTATTGAAAAATAAGAAAGAGCATTACCACTATTAATAGCTGCGATATAGCGTATACAGCTATACTCTGGTTCGTGTGCAACATCCTGCAGAACTGGTTGTTGCCGAAAATTGGCGGATTCACCCGGGGCACTTTCTACCGTTAGATCAACGCTGCGGATGCTTCGCGCGCCATCCGTTGTCAACGAATCGTGCTCTGAGAGAAGTTCACCTGTATTGATGGACGATACATCGTCCAATACGCGAACAACATCTGCAAAAACAAACAAGATGTCGATAAACAATTTTCGTAATATTTCAAACCCGCTCTACGTAAATGTAAAGTAGGGAAATTCCACCAATCATAATTAATTGCGATATCAAGTTCGATACCTCATTGGTTGAAACTCCTTACGTGACGTTTACGTTTGTCTATCCCGCTTGCGTTGACCGGAGGGGTGCGTTTTATACACCATCTCAAACGCGAAAGAACGAAAATTAACATTAGTATTACAAAAAATACACAAACTTACCCGTAATCGCTTCGCACTCTGCGATGATGCGCCTGTAGAGTCTGTCATGCCGCTTTCCTCTGGAAACGAGTACGTTCCCGGTGAGACGCATCGCGACATCGCACTTTGAAATAAACTT